>OV815272.1:38055882-39305882 GCA_929108145.2 Limnephilus rhombicus | reverse complement strand
TACTAAAGACAATAATTCCTTGTACAATTCTTCAGACATTCTCAGACAATTTCTGTAATCGAGTGGTTCTGCTGACAATTCTCGAATTAAATGTGTATGCAATAACGCTTGTTTTTTCTCAATCCAACTTTTAATCCAAACTCTCGGGCGTTTTCGCTTTTTTTTTTCTTAATTTCGTGGTTATGCTATAATACCAAGATAACACAAAGCTTCAGACTCCGAACAAGACATGTTAACCTCAATTCGACTACGATACGACTGTTTTACTCGCTAGTCGATCAGCACCAACGAGCGGCGAGTAAAACTGACGGTTTTTAAAACCACGGTATAGGCTCGTACGTCGATCACCCACTTAAGATGCATTAATCAATGTAAAAGCAAAGTGGGAGTGTAAAAATAATGTTTCTGAAGTTTCCAAAAACCAAGTTTTACTCTTTTTTTATTATTTTATTTTTTGTAATTTGTGCATTTAAGTTGACAAATTGCTAATTAATTATATAATTTCATATCGCAATCTATATTTTTTATAGTTTTATGAGCTCCTACAATATAATATCTCCTACATCTTGAACTTTCCAATTGGTGCGGACTTTCTGGTTTTTTGACTTTAGTGTTTCTTTTGTGTACCATTTATTATTCTTTCTTTTATGTATTTTCTGTTCTGGAACTACTTCATCAATAGATTATTTTTCTGGCAGCGTGTTGTATAACTTCGTCCCTTTGTACAGTAAACTGTTCTGCGTATTCACTTTGTCCTTTTTTTGAAGCCTGATTTCCTTGCACTTCCTTATGTTATGTCTGTGAATGTCCTTGTTGAATATCATTTTATTTGAGAAGTATTTTGGTAACAGGTTGTTTACTATTTTTTGGATAAATATCATTGTGTTCAAAGTCAGCATCTGTTTCACGGTTAGCCAATTTAGTTTCTTTAACATTTTGTTTACTTTTGAGAATCTATTTCGCCGAAGTATTATTCTCATTGCCCTGTTTTGGAGAATTTGAAACTTATTTTGTTCTCATTCATTACACAGGAAAAGGATAGTTGAGCGGTAGTTAAAGTGTGGAGCAATAATTGAGTTGTAAATGGTGATTGCAGTTTTTCGGGAAAGTTTTTGCTTAATTCTACCCAAAAAAGATATCTTTTTCCCAATTTTATTTTGGATATATGTATTCAGCATGTTTGTTAAAGGTTAATTAGGAATCTAATATAACTCGTGAGTATTTCATTTCAGTAACATTTTCAATAATTTCACCATTAATTTTACTTTCACTGGATGTCTTCTTACATCCAATCACCAAACATTTAGTTTTGTTTGTATTTAATTTAAGCTTATCTACTTTTTAGCCTTAATACATTATTGCATGTAAAAGCCCCGAAAAGGGGCATAAATAAATAAATTATTTAAAATATTTGTTAGTTCTTCATATTTATCTCCAATTAAGTATATTAGTTTATCATCAGCAGCCGTACTTTGCATTTTGAAAATATTTTCACCATGTCATTAATATAGAGTATGAACATTAGAGGTCCAAGGACCGATCCCTGCAGTACTCCTTATTTATTTTCCATTGGTTTTGAAAATTGATTATTTATTTTTGTTACCTGTTTTCTGTCTTTCAAATACTCTTCTATTAATTTAATGGTTACCGATGAGAAACCAATTTCCTTAAGCTTTCTTATCAGTATTTCTCGATCTATAGTTTCGAATGCCCTTTAAAAATCCAAAAATATTGCTAAGATAAATTTATTACTATTTATTCCTTCCTTCCATTCTTCGACAATTACGTTTAATGCTGTTTCACATGAGTTGTTAGATCTGAACCCTTATTGCTCTTGGTATAAAATATTGTGTTTATCTAGGTTTTGTAAAATTTGTTCTCTTATTATGACTTCAAGAATCTGTTCATATTTTGGTAAGGTGTTGATTGATCACATTTTCTGGTATTTTTAACATTTGGAAATGGTATAATAGTAGATAGTTTCCATGACTGTGGAAATTTTCCTTCTTCAATCGTCTCATTAATAATATTTAATAAAGTAGATCCAATTACTGGAAAGCATCACTTATTATACTAATAGTTAATCCATCTAAACTATTCTTTGATTTAATGTTGTTTAAAATGTTAAATAAATATTCTGCATTTATTTTTCTGAAGACCAATAATTTTTTGTTTGAGTCGTTATTATCATTTGTGGGGTTAACAACAATGTTGGGTATTAATTTGTGTGATGCTTTCAATAAAATATTTATTAAAGCTACTGTTTTCTTCATTTATCTCTTTTGGGAAGTTTACTATTTTTATGCCATCTTTGTTTTCGCCATGTACTAATTCATTTATGTTTTTCCAAAATTTTTTGGGATTTCCTTCTGAATTTTTTTTTTATGTACTCATTATGCATTCTCTTTATATCTTTAGAGTATTTGTTACTCGCTTTTTATAGTTATCCCAATCCATAGTATTATTAGTAAGGCGTGCTCTTTTGTAAAATGTATCTCTATCGTTCTATATTGTGCGTAGTTCTTTTGTGTACCATTTATTATTGTTTCTTTTATGTATCTTCTGTTCTGGAACTACTTCATCAATAGATTTTTTAAAGTTTAATAATCATCTATCTGGTCAGCTTTTTTGTTGTATTCCATTTGATTTATTTCATTCCAATTAATCCAAGGTCTGAATGAAAATTTCTTTATTGTATTTTTTGTAATTTTTAAATGTTATTACGTTTGTGTTTCTTTACTGGAGTTGTATTTTTCTCTGTCAATATTAGAATTTGAATGATGTTATGTTCAGTAATTTTAGGATTATCTAATACAGGAGTCTCCAAACCTTTCAGCCTTAAGAGCCCTACTGATTACTCCAGTAAGTTCCAAGGGCCTAATGCTTGAAAAAACCTTTAATTTTCCTGCCATTATCTACAATTTCTCGACCAGTCGCTGAGTACACGCCCTGAGCGAGCGTTACGCTTGCTAAATTCGCTAGTTCAATTATTATTACGTCGTACAGTTTTGTCACGACTGCGACGCTTGATATATCTGGTATTTTATATGTTATAATGTTTATAATGTTAGTTTGATAAATTTAAATTATTTGTTAGTTACTATGCTGAAGTTAAATTTTCTGCACGTATATTTGTCATTAACTTTACCTAGAAAGTAAATAAAACCGATGTTCTATCATTCTGTGTTTTTTATCCAACTTATCACAACAACAATAAGCCATTAGCTGTTGTGGGTCTGATTGATGACACTGGTCATTAGCTGTCGTGGGCAGGATTGATGACACTGCCAGGCCGGAGACCCCTGATCTAGTACATTAATATTTTGAATTTTGACGATTCCCAATAATTATGTTTATATAGAACTAATCAATTAATAATGTAATATATTATGTAGAATGTGTTGGCAGCTGCTCGGATGGTTAAAGAGATTGTAGCAGAGGCAAGACTTAAACAACGACCAACTCACTTTTTATCAGTTCCTGTCAATTCAGATTTCATGAAGCAGAACTTTAATCAATTTAAGGTATTGTTAAAACAGCTTTAAGAATTAAAACATATTACAGTACATTATTATATTATATAATTAAATGCGGTGGTAATATTTTACATGAATTATTTTTACAGGAGGAAGTTTGTAATCTGGGAGTTGACCCTGAATATTTCATTGAGCAAGAGAAATTGCACCTCTCATTGCTGATGATGAACCTGGCAGATAAAGAAGAAGAAATTGCAAAGAATTTTTTGGATAATGCGAAAACTGAAATTATTGAGTGAGTTTATTTCTTCCTTGTGGGTCAGTAAGGAATCAACGTAATCCGGGTGTATTAAAAAAGCGTGATACCAAGAGAGCTCCGTTCCATATATTTCTATTGGTATCCGTATTTGCATTCCTGCTGTAAGCGGTGGTGTTGATTTCATACCGACCCGTGAGGGAGTGGGCTTTGTTTCAAATTATTTAGGCACACTCCTTACCTTTTTAATTATGCTATTTCAGTCCGCTCTTGAATACAATCAACTTTAATATAAGAGTTAAAGGGATAGCAAGCATGGACAATAAACCAAACAAGGTTCACGTTTTATATGCACAAATGGTAGAAACAGATGAAAATAACCGAGGACTACTCAGAAGACTGCGAAATGAATTGATGGAATACTTTTCCAAGAGTGGTGAGTTTGCTAGCTGTATTTTTTAAATTCATCAGGGAGTATTACTCCATTCCTCCATTGGCATTCGTGCCCCCTCATTAGACTGCTAATATTATAATGGTGAAGCAACCTGCCAATAGGCCACTTGCATTACATTTTTTTTTTTAAATCCGGTTTAGGCAAATATTCTAAGACATTCTGTATTGTTTTTTTTTTTAAACGTATTTTTGAAACCCTGGCGATTTTTTGAAAATTTCAATCTAAAAAATCAGACCATTTTTTATAAACCGGAGAGACAGGACACAATTTTATGGGTGCGAAAAAATGATAATTACATAGCCGAAAATCATTTTAAAAAAAATTATGTTAAAAATAATGTTTTCCACAAGAAAGGGCACAGGAGAATAAAGAGGCATACCAAAAATATTACATCTCAAAAAAAAAATTCCCACATCCATCTTATTGATCATAAATCATTATAACGTTCAACGTATATATTACTAAATCCAATGTAATATACTTGTACTTATAAATTATAATAATAACAAGAATATTATAAAATTTTATTTTGTTAAAATCAGCACCACTACCATTACACCTCTAAAAAACGTACAGACAGCGTAAAATGTACGGGGTTCTCTTCATAACATCTGTCAAAAAGTCAAACCAAATGATAAGTTCGGAGAGAACAAACAATAAATCTAGTGAACGTTATGGTACATTTCCACGCTTGCCAAGGCTTGGCAAGCCTCCACAAGCTCCAAGCGTCCACAAATCTCACTTGGCATTTGGAAGTCGTTTACATGCTTGTGAATGCGTCAGTGCGCTACCTACACCCGAGCATGGCGGACGCCGAACTTGTGTCGGCTATTGCTTTTGGTTTATCAAACTTTTATTTGAAATACAAGCAAAGTGTAACAAAAACAAGGAAAGCTCGACGACCACGAGGATGATGGATGATACAGATTCATAAAAATCGTCCCAGGTCACTTCGCACAAAGAGGAGACATTATCTCACAGGCTAAATCCTATAGATTTTTGTCTCTTTTTAGTACCACTTTTTCGTTTCATTGAGTTTCAAATCACAACGGTGCTAAAGAAGTTTTCGTTTCAAAAATAATGATCGCAATTGGGACCCGAACTCGAGGATCACTTGTCTTATATAAAATTATTTTGTTTTATAAAAAAAGTTATTCTTACAAAAATCATATATTTTTTTACTATAATAGATAGTAAATCATCAATAAAATATTATTTATTTATTTTGACTTTTTAGGTAAATCCAGTCGCAATAAATTACATAACATAAGTGCATTAAAATTATGTACTTGTACATTTTAATAAGTCTGGCATGCCTCATACATCATACATATGTCTCGTAATATTATAAATATTATCATAGACCGCATGGAGCAAAAACGGCGTGCATTCGCCGCCAGTTCGAAAGTTCCACTGAGCGTTTGCCGAAGCTTGCCGAGACTTGGCAAGCGTGGAAACGTAGCATAAAATGTCAAATTCGAAAATTCGTCTGAAATCAAAGTGTTGCCAAATAAAAAAAATAAATCAGTGTGAAATTTAACAAAATTAATAGGAGCATTTTCGGAGGCGGGAAATTTTCATGTAGTGACGTCACGGGCCCAAATAATGGATTTATTTATTTAAAAATATAAAAAACTGTACATTTCTAAAAAAATTTACTAACATTTTCGTAATCGTAGTAAAAAAATCTATCCACACGATTTTTCCAAGTCATTCTGAAATCCATGCAAGTGGCCTATTGTGTTGCAAACTAATTTAGGAATATTTTCAGGAACTCATGAAAAAGAAATTAGTCAATGGGTTAAAAATGTATTTACAGGGTGATAAATGTATTTACATCTGACTCCATTCAGTTTCTCCCACTGGTTTGTTCCAATGACTAAGAGCTGATGCAATCTTCAACTAAGTAGACAAAAAATATTGAATTAGTGGAATAATAAGAACAAGCAATATTTCTACAGTTCAGTTTTGTGTTTTTTCACTTCAAGTGCGCTTTACTATAATAAACTTAAAAAATAATAATTGAGTATTCAACAGTCCTACAGTGCTCCTTACATAATACAGTGGACCCGTGGTAATCCGACAAACGTTTTGCGGGGCGATGTCGGATTATCGAATTTGTCAGATTATAGAGTACTGCCTAAGACCCTCTACAGTCCTGAATTTTTTGAATACGAGTACCTTATAATCCAACAAATTACTAAACTAAACTGAAACAATATGCGTCGGGCACAATAGTGGTGGCGCGTACAAGTTACAACCTGACCAATCATGCATTATATTAGTGAAGGTTTTCCGAAATTTTATGTTCAATCAACAGTGATAGGCGTGTCGGATTACAGGGGGCGCCGGATTAGACAGGGTCCGGATTACCGCGAGTCCACTGTATTGATCAAATAATTTGACACAAAAATGTGCAGTACATATATACAAAGCAATGACACGAGAACAAAAACTAACAATAACAGTGCTATTAGCATAGGACAAAAACTAACAATAACAGTGCTATTAGCATAGGACAAAAACTAACAATAACAGTGCTATTAGCATAGGACAAAAACTAACAATAACAGTGCTATTATTATAGGACAAAAACTAACAATAACAGTGCTATTAGCATAGGACAAAAACTAACAATAACAGTGCTATTAGCATAGGACAAAAAAATAACATTAAAACTAAAATCTTTACATAGTATAAAATGAAATCGCTCTCGCTGTATGTGTGCTTAGATCTTTTAAACTACGCAATGGATTTTCATGCGGTTTTCATCAATAGATAGAGTGATTCATGAGGAAGGTTTTTAGGTACATAATTTGTCAAGGTTTTGTGTAAATTGGTTGAAATATATAATATATCTGGCCAAGTGGCAGCGGGCAGCGGGCAGCAGGCAGCGGGCTGGCAAACGGGCAGTGTGGATTTGATTTAACAGATGGCGTTAGCTATAGAAACGTGTGGCCGGGTCTGCTAGTATAATATAAAAAAAAGAAGACAGTTTATGTTCGGAAATAAGAATACGCTGAGCAGACATTAAACATAAAAAGTACAATAAGTAGGAAACCAAAAGTTGAGAATATAGCTATGTATATTGAAAAGAAATTGATTTATGAATGGTAGGATTTGCCTGTTTGATTAAGCCTGTTTAAATTGAAGCAATTTCTAATGAGGGAAGTTTATTTCAAATGAGCTACATGGGAACAAACCAGTACTTTTTTATTAGAATTCATTTACAAATACGAATGTATATTGTAAAATGGAGTACAGAAAATTATCCTATTTATTTTTTTAAAAATGATTTTGAATTTCAGGTGTACTGGCTAAAAATTACGAGGATGGTAAATTACACATAACTTTGTTGAACTCTGCGTACAAAAAGGATACCAAAACTAGTCCTGAAAAAGTTCAAAAACGGTGGGAGAAAAGGCAGCCATTTGATGCTACGAAAATATTTGAAAAGTTGGAACATTTTGACTTTGGTGAACAGAATTTAAAAGAAATTCATATTTCACTGATGGGAAAAGTAGGACCTGATGGATATTATCAGTCTTTGGCTGCTGTTCCCATATAACTGCTGCCCGCCTTACCATTTAATCGCACAACTTAACCACTTAACATATACAAGTAGTTTTATCTCATCCACTTTGTGCAAGTGTCAAGATAATCCTGTAAAATAAATACATATGTACATAAATATGTTTATTACTATGTTATAAATTCCCTATATTGCCAGATTAGGGCTTAGATCTAAAGCTCGCTCTATTTTATGAGTTCAAGCATAAAATATAGCCGGCACTGATAAGATAATTTTTAAACTAAAGCATAATTTAAGTTTAATATTTTTTATAATTTATTGATATTGGTTGTGGTTGAAAATTTGTATTATAATAAATTGTATTATGAAATTGTATTATAATAAATCGTGTAATAAAAATTTATTTTCACAAATGTTAATTGAATTTTCTTTTCCATCGAGCACAATGGCACATTTCAATGGTAGGTAATAAATAAGGTACTCAAATTATGTCTGTGCAGCAATAGTCACTATTAATTTGATTATAAAACTTCACTATAAAATAGAAAATGTTGCTTCTATTAAAAGCCTCACGAGCGATGTTACATTCATTTCTGTCAAGGAATTTCTAGGTCTACGCAACTACTTCTCGGAAAATTTGCCCGGCTTTTTCTGTAACGAATTTTCTAGGTCGAATTCAATATATACTTTACTTTTTGGTAATTATTCCCCTAAGCGCCACCGATTTAAACACAGATTATGGGAATTACACTTCATTTCAATGATTACTACAGCAAAAAAATCCAAAATGGCGGCTAAGGAATCTTTAATATGAGAAATTTTGAACTTTAATTGAATAAAATTGTAATTTGAATGCATCTTTTACCGTCTACCCAAAACGTAGTTAGTTGTTTTTGTAGTAATTAAGTTGAAAAGTAGCTTAATTTAATTTTAATTAGTAGCAATATCTGTGTTATAAGAGACGTTTCCGCCACTCACATGACTGTGAAAATAGGGCGCCGGGTAGTCTATAACAGCTGCTGGTAAAATAAAAGTCGAATTATTGGTGAATTTCCATCGAGTGAATTTCAACTCTTAGATCAGCGACATCATCTGCAATCGGAAGGTTGAAAGAACCTAAGCGAAATCCGAACACTAACTTTGGTGATCGTGCTTTCGAAGTATCCGGCCCTGAGGCTTGGAATAAACTTCCTATGGAATTAAGATGTATAACCAGTCCAACAGAATTTAGATCCAAACTTAAAACTCACCTATTTAAACACTCATTTCCATAAATTCGCTATTTCATTCAAACATTGCTATCCAATCTGTTGTTGAGCGATGAATTATCTTATTGCAGTTGAGATCGACGATTAAATTCATTCATTCATTTAAGATACCTATGCTTTCCTTTAAAAACTGTTAACCCATTACAATCATTTTCACAACCGTGTTATAAAATTGTAATATTATGTACGAACTTCCTTCTTCTTCTGGTGCTAACAATATTAATATTAAAATACGGTATAAAATAATTTGTAAAATGTGTAGAATAAAATATCTATGTATGTATACATGTATATATAATATCCTCAAACTGCTTCGACTCTCTTTCTCTGTCTGTACCTATATCTGTAGAGTTTTGTTGATCACTTGGTAATATTAGATACCTGGCAAAACTAAAAATATTTATTGTTGTATGTAAATACCTATTTTAATTGTAAATCTCTAATTTTAAGTCACGGTTGCAAATATTTGTATGTCACCAGTTTTAAGTCAGTAGTAATAAGTCTTAGTTGTAAGTCACTAGCTACATATAAGTCTTAAATGTAGGTTCCTAGTTATAAGTTTGAATCCTAGTTGTAAGCCTATCGTATTCATTTTATTTTATTGTATGCTTATTATATGTACAGCGCCCTTGAGATGATTTTTCATGAAAACGGCGCTTTATAAATCAGCCAAATATTATTATTATTAGAGATAGTCCGGTTGGCAGAGTGAAGGGTAGCTGTACTAGAGTGCCCGCTAAGGGCTGGTACCCGCGTATTTATTATGAAACACACCTTGCTCGCGTTCAGCGAGAACTAGATTGGCGGCTGCCTTCTTTCTCTGGCTAGCCATGTTTCCCAGGGTTTTAAATCTGCTACGACTGACGTAGCAGAGTTCGGGGGTCTTAACCTCCGCCAACAATTTGCGTGACGGGCGCTACGACCTTTGGGGCTACCCTTTTCTTTATGTTTCTCTGCCAACCAAAACCATTTCCTTCTAGCTTGTCCCCGGCCCTACAATGTTCAGGGAATTTCAAAATATGTGCCTTATAACTAGATTTACAATATTTCCTATCATCTAATTTTGCAAAGTGGAGTTCGGCTCACTTTTCATTATCATTTAATAAGCTAAATTATAGGCCGAACTCCTGTAAATTAAACATAAACATAATTTATAACAATATCAAAAATATAAACTACCGACCAAATGATTGTCTGCATTCTGATTGGTCGGCAGGGCGCCCACCCGCGGTACGAAAGGGGGAGCGGAGGATGAGAATGTACGGCGTTCTAGCGTATATAGCTAGGGCCTGGGTCGCCGCTTCCATCATTAAATAATGCCGGCTGAAGGGGGAGGGTGTCCGCCGAGTGACAGGAAATGAGAAAACGAGGAAGTTAGCAAATACTCCTCGTCTTCTATTTCCCTGATAATATGTCCGATACATGTGTCTAATAAAAGTGTGGCGGTTAGTGAAATATTTACCCTTCTACTAACGTGAGCTATGCCATTTTAAAATATCTGTTAAACTGTCAAAAATAAATAATACAAACCTTATATTATTCAACAAGATAATAAAGTGTTGAAACAAACTAGCAAAGCCGTGTATCTATAATACAACTATATCATTTAAATATATATTTTTTTAAATAAATGAAGACAATATCTTCATTTATTTAAATATTACAATTTGAGGTTTTACTCATAAAGTTAAAATAAAAAATAAAAAATTAAATATATTTTTTATACAACTCCCTCGCAGTCCTGACGGGACGTCCCGGACGCGTATTTCCAATCCCTAACGCGGTTGAGTCACTCTAGCGACTGAGCCGCGTTAGGGATTGGAAGGCGTAAATCGCCTTACAAACACTACCGCATTTCAGTCGCGCTAGTGACTGAACCGCGTTAGGGATTGTTATGCATAAATTACCTTACAAAAGCTATACCGATTCAGTCACCTACGCGCTTCGTTGCTCTATCTGTTTCTGTGAGGGTGACGACCGTAATTATAGAGAGGTTAGCAGAGAGGATGGACAGCGTTTTTTTAGTTAGAATATATTTTTTTTACATTGAAAATTTATTTTAAGTAAAAAAAAACGCGTGTTTTATAGCGGTAATATCAAAAAAATAATTATTTTTTACATACTTAAATTATTGTTTTTTAATTTATTTAACACGCATAAAAAAAATTTTGTGACTGTGATCGCAATAAAAATTTAAATATTCAATTAATGAGGTCATTCCTTTATATTGTAAGTGTTGATTATTGACAAATTTTTGTTCCAAGAAGTAGTTAACATGTTTTGTTATATTTTATAAATTTTGTGTTTTTTATAGAAGTAATATAAAAAAATATTATATTTTTTCACATACTTCAATTTTAATTTTTTTTGCTCGGAAAAAAAATGCGTGTTTTTTTTTACTGAGAGTGACGACCGTAATTATAGAAGGGTAAGCAGAGAGGATGGACCGCGTAATTTTTTACAATTTTCTATGTAAAAAAAAAAATATTCTAACTAAAAAAACGCTGTCCATCCTCTCTGCTAACCTCTCTATAATTACGGTCGTCACCCTCACAGAAACAGATAGAGCAACGAAGCGCGTAGGTGACTGAATCGGTATAGCTTTTGTAAGGTAATTTATGCATAACAATCCCTAACGCGGTTCAGTCACTAGCGCGACTGAAATGCGGTAGTGTTTGTAAGGCGATTTACGCCTTCCAATCCCTAACGCGGCTCAGTCGCTAGAGTGACTCAACCGCGTTAGGGATTGGAAATACGCGTCCCGGACGGTCCCAGCTGCTCCCTTCTGGAGCCAGTGAGTCTGTTACATCCCCAATTGGGGTATTAAAGTTCCTGGCTATTCAGATCTGGTCACCAAACACCGCTTAAGCCATTTCAAGCAACGTTTCAATTCTGAATGGTGGTCTTACACCAGGGCGAAACTAAGAGTATCTTCCTCAAATAAAACTTATTTGCCCAAGCTCATTCGCGTCGCGGGATTCGATCCCGCGACCTTCGAATTGCGAGTCAAAAGTCAAAAACCTTTCAGCTAGACCACGCCGGCCGTCATATGGTAGGAATTATTTATAATATGGTTATAAAAATCAAAACTTTGGCATAACGAAACAAGGATCTGTCCCTAGCTGGACACGGAAAACTTCCAACAAGAATGATATTCACGTGACAGATATGAATGCAACTCATCATTCCTTATCAAGTGTTCATTGCCTGTAATGTCAACTGATAAACCTAAGTGGTTGATTTTGTGTGAGATTTGCTGTTTACACTGCTTATTGGGTACATATTATTTGTACTGTTATCTCTGCTCTAATCTCACAAGTGTCAGCTTCACATTTCAATCATTAATTAAGACCAGACAGTGTAATACTTGGAACACTTCCAGCATAACAAATTGATTACTTTTTAATGTAAAATCAAAACATGAAACAAGATCTGGCGGAAGACCTGAAAAGTTACCCTTACGAATACTCATCACTACAAGTAAACAGTCAGTGAGATATTTGGTTTTTTAAACAAGTGTTATTTTATGTAAACATTTGTGCATTTCATATACTGTTTTGGTTTAAAGATTAGATACATGCGCCTTCTATTTCTGTTATTGTTTTATAAGTGACAACATTCTATTTAGTTACATGTTTTGAAATGTGTCTTTAGAAGCATTGTTAACTTACTTGCTCAATAATTCCACAAAAGTGTTAAATTAATTGTATTGTGATATTAAATCTAAACACTTTTATAATAGAATAGTTAGACAAAGTCAATAATTGGTTCATAACATTAGGGATATGGCAGGTTTTTATGTTTTTTTCAGTTTGCAACATCCTTCTTACCAGGAAAATTATCTATTTTCAGAAATAAATGGAGCAAAACGGGTAGTACTTTTCTGCCTCCTTACGGCAATTCTTCCGACTATATTAATTATCCTGCCACTGTATCTCAGACATGTCATGTTTGCGGATGTTATTTATTCAGTTTCCGAATCAGATGTAGTTGAAATTCACCAAGGCTTATCTACAGTGTTTTGTCAAAGCCATTCATTAAAAATGAACAGAAGTTTCAATGCATTTCAAGTGGATAGAAAGTCGGTCGTCACGAATAGTAGGAAACATATCAGGTTGAAGAAGTCCATGACCCTGCCAGATGACACATTGGAGTACTGGGGATTCTACCTACTGAAAGGCGCTGTCGTAGAGTTAAAAGTGTGCTCGCGATACGATGGATCTAACTTGCTTGTGATAAAGGGAGATAGAAAGTTAAATACTTGTGGTTTGTTAAATGACTACGCTAGTAAAGTTGATGCAGTCCTTGCTCAAGGACATGAAAAAGTGTCTGTAACTTTTGAGTCTGAAACAAATTCTTTAGAATCGAGTAATAAATCTAGACACAATCATAACGTGCCTGTGGAGCAACAAAAGGATTCTAACGAGAACAAAGTTCCACCGTTTATTGAAGAGTCGGGCAGAGGCTACGTCTATGAAAGATTCGGCCCCAGAGTCCGACGCTTCACAGATGATTTGGATAAACCACTGCATAATCCAAACCATGTCTTAGATCGGGGAGTGAATCATGGAGGAAACGCTCTAAATTATTCAGAAAAAACTGAAGAAAGCGCAGCTTCAAGTTTTGAAAATGGCCTACTCCAATGCTACGATGGAAACATACTGTTGAATCAGGAATTCCCGGCAAGTAAATCTTGTTTGAACACCAGTTTCCTGGAGACCCCTCCACAATCTCAGATGAGAACCACTCACGAGGTCGTTTCTGACGGCTACTATTATTATATATTTTATAGCGATAATGACATAACATACAATAATATATTTGCAATTTTTGATATTTCTAAACCTACATTTCAGTACGCTAACATGTCAGAATCAAAAAGTTGCCTTAACGAGACTGAATGCACATTCACTATTACGATGTCGAGTAAAGAAATTGTAATAGTAGAAGTGCCAACACTTAATGGCATAGAAGAAGAAGATAATGTATCATTATTAACATCCACATGTCATCCTAGAATGGGTGTTTATATTATATTTCCAACTGCAGTTTTATTTGTCATACTGGGTTTTGCATTTGTATAATAAATCTTTTTCATGAAATATAAAATATTTTTGTTTCTTTTCAATTAGTTCCTTAAGTACTTGCTTATAATTTTGTCAGACCAAATATTATAACATACGTATACAGGGTGTAACAGGACCTACCCGAGGGATTTTAACCAGCGATTCCTGAGCATATTTCTACTAAAAAATGTACATGTCATTTTGCTGTCTGACGACATTTTTATTTTATTAAAAACAAAAAATATATGTTTCAATCACTTGTCGCTACTGTTCCCATCGCTATAGAATATATCCTGTCGCGATGGATTTGAGCGATACGTTTAGCGCGCTGTTTCGCGTATCAACATGCTGTTAGAACGAGACGCGAAGCTTATGAAATGATCGCTAGGCTATAAACGCGCCACTGTCCTAAGTAGTCAGTGGAGACGTGTGATGGAAAAAAAAAATGTTTTTAATAGAAAAAAAATGTCATCAGACAGAAAAATGACATGTACATTTTTTACTCCAAATATGCTCAGGAATCGTTTGTTAAAAACCCTCGGGTACGTCCTGTTACACCCTGTTTATATATATGGGTTGTACTATCTTACGATATCCCTCGCCATACAATTCCATACGGTCTTCATAGACGGGTTATATGTATAGCATATCTGTAAAGACTGTATGGAATTGTTGACTTAGGGGATATTTCACCTTCCAAAGTTTATTTTTATTTTTTATTTACAATTTATTTATTTACAATTTATTTATTTATAAAGTCAAAGTTCACTATTCGGTACTCGAACCTATAATAGTGTATATATCGGATAAGTTAGCTGAGTTTTATACCTATTTTGAATATTTATGTGTTTATTTATTACACAATATCCTACTGAAGAAGGTGACTGGCCAACTCAGAATGAAACCAACTCAGAACCACCTCAGAAAGGTCATGAGTGATGATAAAAAAATTAGTTAAATATGTTAAGTTAGGTTAGGGTGACCGGCTATTTTAACCGGAGAGTTAATGGTTCAGTAATTAGTTTCAAATGTGAAATCGTCACTTCATAATATTATATAGTAGGAAGGTATTTAAAGTAGCTACTTACAAATGTTATGATTTCAGAGGAATTTTGGTTTTGATTAAAAATAAGAGAAAATTAGAAACATGATTTTTGTTACAGAACTAATAGTACGACAATCATAGTCCCCTATAGGTAGAGAAGTGTTCACTTAGTGATTAGTTATTCCATTTTGGGTCACGGGATACCTACTTAGAGTCTAAAGCCTAAAGCCGATGAGCACCCCGCAGCCCACGTGACATGAGGCCCGAGACTCCTTTTGGTATGCAGTGCCACTTGGCTAAATAAAATATCAAAAAAAATTGTTGTGATTCAACCTTAAAGTGTGGGAAAGTTTTCATCTTCGCAGCGCAGCACTTTTTTGATCGAGTTTTATGTTTGATCCAAAAGTTTTCATGACTAAATTTGGTTAAACTTTCGGAACGATTTTATCAACAGCATTTTTTTGGTTTAACACTCCAGTAATCGCTCGTTCTACCATCGTAGAACGTACATTAGAATTTGAACGCGAATTGAAGATCACTCACACACACACTTAGGGGGCATACATTCATTACGTGAGCAGTTTTTCTTCCTATTCCCCCCCCCCCCCTTGGTGAGATAAATTTGGGCCAGTTTGTATATTCTTTTCAAGTAACGTGAGATTTTGCTGGACGCCCCGGGGTGCCCGGGTTCATGGGATGAGGTTTGTCTAGGTTTTGAAGGTGGATGACCAGGAAACACTGAACCCCCGATTCCTACCCACCCCTTTTCCTTCCCAGAACTCTCCTCTCCTTCCTGTCCGTAAAAACCCTCCACACACATCCCCAAAGATGACATAGGCCCTCAGGGAAATTATTTTCCTCAGGGCCTATAATGAACTAAATCATTTCAATAGCGAAATAAAACTTATCTATTTCGAAATAATGTTAAGTATAAACAACTCCAATTTCACATCAAATAAACCAAACTACCGCTACTACACGACTATGAGCGCGGACGCAGCAAAATGACACTTTGTGACTCGTAGTTCAGTGTACCGAACATGCCCGATCACAAAACGAAACCTCCCGAATTCAATTTCGGTTTCGGCCGTAGTTTCGGCTAAATGGCGGCCGAAACCGAAACTAAGCCGAAACTCGTTTTTTGGCCGAGACTCGGCCGAAACCGAAACCGAAAGTTCGGTCGGACACTAGTATTATCTCTTTATTACATTGTATATTTCTTTTTATGTAAGCAAATAAAAATTTGAAAAATTTTATTTGTAAAATGTTGAGAACCACTGAATTTATAATTTATTTTTATTTTTAGTATTATGTTTTATGACTTTTTATTAGGTAATGTTATAGTTTGGCAAATAAGTGTGGTAATTAAATAAATTGGAACTAAACGTGTTCATTACTATGGCAGCACTGAATTATATGACGTTTCCTATGGCTGATGTGTTATCGCATGTTACGGTTGATTTATTGTCTTAAATCTGAGTAGAAGATCGCTGATTTGATAATATTTTTATTCATTGTTTGCCTGAATTTAATTAAAATGAATAAACCATTACATAGTGATGCAAGAGGGGTTATATTCTGCGTTTTTCAATGCTGCCTAGTCGAGTGTCACGCGAAGAAGATTCTGTCTAATTTAGAAGATGATGAAACAAAACTGCAAAAATTACTGGTACGTAGTATAGTTTGTTTAATAAATTTCATTAGTATTACAAGATTTATGCCAATTTTCGAGCGATAATAACCATTACAATCTGATTTGAGGTTATGTTTAAAAAATCCGTATCTGAACTGTCAAATAGTTAATATGCGGCCACAGGAAAAATGAAATAACTCAATAAAAAAAATGTTGGAGTTTTACCTACCATTAAAACTCTTATTATGTTGTCTTGCTTATCCAGAATATATAATGTGAGATATCAGCCCTATTCCCCGCCAGCGTCGGTCTTATCCATTGCTTTAACTTGAATTTCCCGCCATTCCTCTGCAATTCCCTTCAGCTGTCAATTGTCGCCGTGCAGTTGGCATCTTGAGATGCTGTGTTAATTCAATTTGGACTCACCAAGCAGAGCTTAAATATATTCTGGATAAGCAAGACAACATAATAAGAGTTTTAATGGTAGGTAAAACTCCAACATTATGTGTGTCGTTGCTTATCCAGAATATATAATGTGAGAAGTGTTTGTTATCGCTTGGTGACAATTCTAAAGCCAAAATTGTGACTATTACTGTATTGCTTGCAATAACTTGGTCAAAGACTGAGAGTGAATGGGGGGATTCAGCACCTCAACATTGAGACCTCTGATTTGTCTATATTTCTTGAATGTGTTTTCTGAACTCCAGCTTCCTCTTTCCAAAATGGTGTCTATAGGACACTCTTCCAGCCAACTTCTTGAAGCTGCAGCTGATCTCAAACTCCCAGGAGAGGCATCAATCCCAGCATCCTTCAAAATTGTTTTAATCCATCCACCAATAGCAGTTCTCGAGGCTGGCCTTGCAGGCCCCAACGTGGAAATAAACAGACATTCAACACCAGCTTCATGTCTTCTGTTCTCACCCAAAGACATAAGCTTTCGCAACCAGAATATGGAATCTATATTACGATCCTCTGCTTTGTAAAGCTTCCAACCAGACTGTCTATGTGTAGAGGTGTCCTTCTTAGAACCAAAAAATTTGGCAATAATACAATGTGATCATCATTGTCAACAAGATTATCAGAAGATGCATGTAGTAAGGTCAGATCCTGTACTTGTCTTCCTGATGCCAGAAGTAAATTAACAGAACATCTACGAGATGCTTCGAAAAGAGTCAGGTCATTTGAAGGATTCTTACAAAGCTAAGACACCAAGCCTGGATCCCAATTAAATGCTCTAAGCTTCTTATTTGCAGAAGTTCCTATACCTCTCATCACTTGCTTGACCAAGGGATGATTACTTATCCTCAAATCGCCTATGGGGTCATACAAAACCGACACTACAGACTTGTGAAGTGCTATAGTATTGCCTTTCCTCACTCTTAAGTACACTAAAAAAAAAAAACCGTGCCAGCTGAGATCACGAAGGGTTATTAGGACATGTATTATTAATGGCGCACCATTCCTTCCAGCTCTTCCATGCCATGTGATAAGTTGTAAGCTTAGGTTTGCGCCAACCCGCATTCAATAGAGCTTTTTTCTTGCTGTGACCAATCGTTCAAAGCTTCACTCCACCCCTAATCTTCCACACCTGTAGTTGGAGCTTCTGGACCTGTTCAAGATGAAGTCCTGTCGATAAGTCTATCAAGTTGTCGACCAACATGGGTATTATATGAGGTCGGTCTAGGGCTCTTCTCTTTAGGTCTGGTAACCAAAACACTTTTGGCCAATTTGGGGCTACAACCAGGTACACCCCTGATGATTTGTTCAGATGTGCCAGCACTCGTGGCATTAAGCAGGGGGGAGGAAAGATCCATGCCAAGGGGAAATTCCAACTCCTGCTGAACACGCTGTGAAGCATTGCTCTCTTGTCGTGGGAATCTATCGAGACACACTGATCCACGAAGTGAGCCCTCGAGGGAGCGAATAGATCCACTACTGGACTGCCCCTAACTTGTGAAAAACAGCTCTTACCGCTGGGGGTAGAAGGTGCCATTCTGGTAATGTCATCCCTCAGGATAGATGATCCGCGAGGCCATTGTAGCGTCCCGGCAAATACTGCACTTGTAAAGAGATTCTGTGCTTGTCCAAAAGCGCAAGAATCTGAAATGTTAGATGAAGGAGACCCATCGACTTGGTGCACCCCTTGTTCCTCAAGTAGGCTATGACTGTCCTGTTCTGAACTTCTCAAATTCTGAGTCAGAGACGTTAAGGCATTTAAGATTGCTGTCATCTCCTTCATGTTGCAATATCCCCCCCTCTAACTGTCTGTCCAACAACCCAACAGAGGTACATAGTCGATCAGGGCTCCCGGCCGTGATCTGCCGCATCCGCAGTCAGAGAATGTGTTGGGCTGGGAAAATGAAGAGTTGAAACATGATCTAAGTTGATCATCCACCATTTCATTTCTGACAAGACCTCATTCTTTATCAGAGACTTTTGCTGAGGGGTCAGCTTCAGCATTAACTGTAATTGTATCAGCCGAGTATGAAGTCGACCTCTGGGGACCACAAAGGTAGCAAAATTCAACTTTCCGAGAATACTCTGAGCTCCTTTCAGAGTCCATCTTCCTTTTGTCACGGATCTCTGAAGTGAGTTCCAAAGACCTTGGCGTCTGTATTTGTTTAAGGACTTCTGTTTCAGATGGGGGTTCTACACAATTCCAAGATATTCCACTGACTGTGCTGGCTGACGGACACACTTTTGGAAATTTACCGACCAACCTAACCGCTCTAACAATTAAAGAGCTTCTCAAGCTTGACTGAGGATCTCTCTGGTCTGATGAGCCAGGAGAAAGTCGTCTAGGTACACAATGATCCTGATAGCCTGTCTACGCAGGATTTCTGCAATCCAATTTGTGATAGCTTTTAAATTGAAGATCGACTGTTTCGAGCCTTCACTCGTTTGAACCAGAAAAAGTGTTGATAGGAAGGTGGCATTGTCGTCAGCTCTTTCCATGTACCATCTCTCATCATTGTCATTTCCGGGATTACTTTCGTTTTGAACCTCCTTGCGGAAGATTGGCTTGGACTTATCAACGAGGGCTCTTGGATGAATGGTATGCGGTATCGTCTTATCGTATGTAAGATGGTCTCTGGGACACCTAAGGCCTGCCACTCTCTCCAATAATCCTGTAGTCTAGTTGACCCGCCCGAAATGGTTGATAGTCACCTGTTGAAGCGGCCACGAGAGGTCTGTCCCCTCGCGCCATGCTTCTGTTCCCTCCCCTTACCCTTCGTACAGGAGGAATATTGGGGGTTTCGCCCGTGGTCTGCCCGCCGGGGAAACGAGGGAAATGCCATATTTTCCTTTGATGTTTGCTTGGGGGGAAGGCAACAACCTCCTTAGATGTTGAAGGGCGGTTGTGCGCGACACCTGTTGAAGCGGCCACGAGAGGTCTGCCCCCTCGCGCCACGCTTCTGTTCCCTCCCCTTACCCCTCATACGGGAGGAATATGGGGGGTTTCACCCGTGGTCTGCCCGCCGGGGAAACAAGGGAAATGCCATATCTTCCTTTGATGTTTGCTTGGGGGGAAGGCAACAACCTCCTTAGATGTTGAAGGGCGGTTGTGCGCGGCACCTGTTGAAGCGGCCACGAGAGGTCTGCCCCCTCGCGCCACGCTTCTGTTCCCTCCCCTTACCCCTCATACGGGAGGAATATGGGGGGTTTCACCCGTGGTCTGCCCGCCGGGGAAACAAGGGAAATGCCATCCTTTCCTTTGATGTCTGCTTGGGGGAAAGGCAACAACCTCCTTAGATGAAGGGCGGTTGTGCGCCGAGTGGCTACCCTGAGGTAGACGCACTGGACTAAAGCACTTTGCTACACCACCTAGTTTCTGCAACTGGGCAGAAAGTGCTTCTTCCCCAAAAGGATGAGTGGTAGAAGGAGGAATTCTGCTGAAGAGCCTCCGTTCCACTCCAATCTTACAGCTGTCCATTGTTCCTGTAAAGACCTGACAGGGAACCTTCTGAACTGCTTTCCCATTTGATAAGTTTTTTGGAGAGCCTGTTGAAAGCACTCTCTGCTTCAATGAGGCATGCAATGCCAGCATCTTTTCCATGGCCATAAATATTGGTGAGGCGGTGACAAATGCCAGCACCTCGCAGTTTACCTCCAGCTCCTTGAAGCCTGGATCAGCCAAATATTCCTTTAAAGCAGATGCATAGCGGACATTGGCCCACTCGCCCGAGTTTGTAACATGCTTGAAACTGTCAAAAGCAGGACCAAACTTTTATAAATAAAGCTGATTTATAGATAAGTCTAACTACATCAAATTGCGTCAAACGATTATCAAACGAACATGAATGTCATGATTTCGTATTTGTAATTTGAGTATTTTAATATGACATCGCCGATGGTCATATTTCATTCAAAAAATATCGATTACTTAAATTCCAAAGGTGAAAAAATGGTTAAATGTGTCTACAATTGATCCATAAATCAGGTAATTACGTAAGACAATACATTCAGCTTAATTTATCTTTAGTAAGGATATAAATGAGTCGCTCCCAGCGGCAATGCCGGCCGGGCCAACACGTGACAGGAGTGGAGCAAGCCCCGGACATCCCGTCACATTCAAAAAACCAGTTTAATAAACTGGTCCCGTATTGCGGGAACTATCAGATATTAAGCTGATAATACACTTATCTTAGCCAACAGGCCGAGAAGCGATTGCTAATCGCCGCGGCGTCCTTCCGTTTTCGAGAACGGGCGACGCAGATTTATATAGCGTAGGTAGTAGGAATACGCTAATCTGTCAAAAATGTTTGCACTAATCACTTGCACTAATTTTGGTAATTATCGGTTCGGACTGGCCACGCTTATTACGAATAATTTTTAGAAAAAAACTTTAGATTCGCCTTAATTACTATAAAAGGAAACTTTTTGGCTTTGGGGCGGCGGAAAATAATGCATTTTAATTTTCAATTGCATAAAACCAAAATTCTCTTCGCGATCCGACACAGCGAAAATCCGCGGCCGTACCTGTCACTGTGATGTTGGTATCCTTTATAAATTAACAAGAGCTAATACTACTGTAGCCGACTTCGCGGAATACCTACATGAAATACCGCGAATCACAAACCATGTTACACAAACCTAGCGTAGCCGCTAAACCACTTGAAAACTGGGATGTTTTTCTTGCCTTGACGCGAGTAGGCGTTATAAAGGGGCACCTTCTTTTGTATCACAAACCATGTTACACAAACAAGCCCGCTAGACAAATTTCATAATTACGCGCCTTATCCCACGAAGTCGGCTACAGTCGTATTAGCTCTTGTTAATTTATCAAGGATACCAACATCACAGTGACAGGTACGGCCGCGGATTTTCGCTGTGACGGTCGCGAAGCGAATTTTGGTTTTATGCAATTGAAAATTAAAATGCATTATTTTCCGCCGCCCCAAAGCCAAAAAGTTTCCTTTTATAGTAATTAAGGCGAATCTAAAGTTTTTTTCTAAAAATTATTCGTAATAAGCGTGGCCAGTCCGAACCGATATTTACCCTAATTTTTCATAAAATTACGGAATTTGCGGGTAGCAACAGATATTATTTTCGTTAAAACAATTACGAACGAAAAATTTTTCGACCGGACGTGGGCGAAACAACGCCAAAATTAAATTGAATTAACACGGCATCTCAAGATGCCAACTGCACGGCGACAATTGACAGCTGAAGGGAATTGCAGAGGAATGGCGGGAAATTCAAGTTAAAGCAATGGATAAGACCGACGCTGGCGGGGAATAGGGCTGATATCTCACATTATATATTCTGGATAAGCAACGACACACATAATAATAATATGCAACTTCTTTAAACTCGTAGAAAAGTTACTTTTTTCTCGTTTTCTCTCTCTTTCTTTCTTTCCAAGTGAATATTATCTAGTGTGTGTTTTTAAAACTGCCTTATATAGTAATAATTTTAATTATTTTTCACAGGTAAATTTGAATCAACGGTAAGACGAATCGTCAAGAAAGAGGAAAAGGCAGATGGAAAATTTGAAACACCGGGAAAACGGAAAATGGGCATAATAATAATAAAATATGTAATAGCATACCTAAGTGCTGATGACTGGAAAAATTGTTGCAAACACGTGATGAAAATTGAGGCAGAATATTATGCACGAGGCAGTATGAGGCATATGATGATATCGATGAACTGCGTTTAGATGAAGATAAAGATACGGAAGAAGAAGAATCACACGAGGACGAAGACAATAATTACATGGATGTTGAATTAATATACTTAAATTTTCAAGTACCTACGTTTTTATATCGAAATAAACGCCCACTTAAAACTTGTTTTTTTTTTTACTTCTATTAAATTACAGTTTTTTGTGCAAAATTTTTGAAAATACAAATACGCTATGAAATATGCATTTTGGCAGAAGTGTTTTTTAAAACATACATTCATTGTCTTATGAGCCACCTTGGTGTTGCCATTTAAAACTAGAAAACGATCGCAGCGCCATCATTTATTTTCTACACTTAATTGCCAAACTGTACATTTAATTTTTTATTAAAAAAAAAAATTTCGCAACACTATTTGTAAAATGTTGAGAACCACTGAATTTGTCCAACTAAATTTACGTAAAGCTTACTTATTCAATAAGAAAAGGTTATAGGTATATAGCAATAAAAAAAACAAGGTAAGAAGATAATTAATTAAATCGATTAAAAAATTAAGAAAAACTTGAAAAATAACTCACTCCCACGATGTAGATGACAAAAAAATAACTCACTAATCTAAGGGTTAAACCAAGCAAAATTTTTGCCTGTGGCGCTTTCTTCTTGCGCACTATGATTGCTTTTTTGCATGGGTTCCGTTTTATAAGGATGATTTAAAGGTCCAAATTATTTTCTGAAAACATATAACCTACCTAAGAGAAGATAGTTGGATGTTTTTTTTGTTTGATAGCAATCATTTGAATTTCCAGGTGCTACGATCAAATATTTAGTGTTATTATTTTTATTTTAACTTTATAAGTAAAACCTCAAATTGTAATATTTAATTAAATGAAGACAATATAAGCGAAACTCAAACGAAAATCTGGAAAAAGAAAAATCAGAAAAAGATATTGACACCTCTGGGACTCGAACCCAGGACCTCTTTCTTTCCGGGCAAACGCGTGGCGCAATGGTTAGCGCGTTTGCCCGGAAAGCAAGACGTCCTGGATTCGAGTCCCAGAGGTGTCAACATCTTTTTCTGATTTTTCTGTTTCCAGATTTTCGTTTGAGTTTCGCTTGTATTGTCTTCATTTAATTAAATATTTTATGTTTTCTAAACTTCTATTTTGTTTCAGTCGCCCAAAATTACAAGCATTCTTTATATATATGTTCTTTAAATATTTCAATGATGAAAATCTACTTGGTTACTATCTATTCTCTTGGTTTGGCCTTGGGGATATAAAATTTTACTTAAATAACGTTTTTGCATCCTGTGATTGCTTTATCAAAAAAAATTCAACCAGCACCACCGACTTCAATGATAACCATTCAGGCTGAAAAGGTTGATCATCACTAATCTAAAGAGAGTCCTCGATGAATTTTAAGAGTAGGAATTATCTAGAGATTGGAGATGAGTAGGTATGTAACTAGGGTTGCCATCTGTCCGGCTTTAGCCGGGCATTTTTGGCTTTTTTAGGTCGTGCCCGGCTAAATATTTATATGTCCGGCCTGTACGGCTTTTGTTAGGCTTTTTGTTAGTGTAATGCGGTGCACGCAGCGCCTGCAGAACGAACGCAACGCAAGCTCGCAAGGCGCAACGTGTTACGGACGAGGTGGGGGTGGGCGACAATGGCTATTATTTTTTCGAGAGGGTTTTGTCTTTAGGCTCTTTTATGTCAATATATAAAAAGTCGAATCAAATGTGCGGAAACTTCAAATATTTCAGTCAACGAAGTAATTTTCACAAATAATGGACAATATAAAAAATTATAGGCTGAAACAAAATCTGCCCAACCAAGTTAACCGCAATTTTACGATATTTATCGGAGGCTCACCCAGATCACGTGAAAGAATTCAAAGAAAACATGAATAAGCTCGTTCACATTGAGCATATAAATATAAAAGATCATAGCATGCCACATATCGCTCTCCATACTATCCCTTCAGACCGTTCACACCTGAGCGCTTTATGCGCACATCAACCATAGACAATGCACATCTTACTCCGTAACCGCTCCTGAGGCGATATGCCAACAGTTAAGCGCCCCCCACTCCGACAAAAACAGGAGAAGGGGTCATTTTAATTACGGAGCTGCCAAGACCGGTGGATGACAGATGTCAAGTTGATAGATTCAGTACGAAAAATACGCACTCCGTGGCCGCTCGCTAATTCAACTGACCCCCTCTCCTACCATAGGAAGAAATATTTGATCTGCGCTGTGTGAACGGCACGAAACATAAGTGCTTGCAGTTCAACAGATACCTGCTAGCGGTTATATTACATGTCTGAACACCCCTTAATATGTATAAAATTGCCAAAGACTACTAAACTCTTGGACAAGTGAATTCAGTGCCGAATTGAAACACTTTAAGTGGATGACTTTAGCTGAGAATCCAAGCTGGGAGCACGTAGCAGAAACGATAGACATTCACACTAAAAAAAAATTAGATGACAGTAAATTTTTTGACCAATGGCAGAACGTTGCGATTCACGGCCATAACGCCAATGTTGAAAGAGTTTTCTCTTTAATAAACGCCCAGTGGACCAAGGAATGAAACAAATTGCAAACAGAAACAATTGCTAAGATGTACACATTGTGTAATTTAAAAATGACATGTCAAGAATTTTATGAAATGATTTCCAAAGAAAACGACGTTTTGGATGTGAAAAGTAGGTGAAAAGGCCAAATATACAAAATTTTAGATTTTTGTAATTTTTGAATAATTTGGAGAAGTCGAGATTTTAATTTATTTTTTTCGTTGTCGTCCTCAAAGATAGTATATGTTTCATTACATATTTGTTTAATGAAAATTTTTAGTTAACGGTTTAACCAGAAGAAGTTAGTCTTTTAAGTTAATTATGTTAGGTATATCTACAGGCAGAAGACTCAATATTCTTTATTTTGTTATTGACATATTCTATATAAATGCAAAATGATGACAAGAATAAGACTGATTAATGATTGTTGTTATTAAACTGGTTAATGTGTGATTGATAAACAACTGAAACTTGAAACAGATTTTTTATTATTATGTATAAAAGTTATGTCGGCTTTTAGGGCTAAATGTCCGTCCTAATACAGCGCAGGGTCAGGCTTTTTTTTATTTTAGAAGATGGCAACCCTATGTGTAACACAATAATTATATTTATTTTTAGCTAAATGAGTAACACATCAAATTGTAATATTTAATTAATGAAGATAATATTAGCAAAACTCAATCGAAAACCTGAAACAGAAAGATACGGTCACACGGACTGGAACCCAGGACCTATGACTTGCCGGGTCAGTGCTCTACCAACTGAGCTAATGTGTCCCTATCTGATTCGATTTAAGTCACAGATGTGACCATATCTTTTCTGTTTCAGATTTTCGATTGAGTTTCGCTAATATTGTCTTCATTAATTAAACAATAATTACAATATCGAAACTGATGTATTACTTAATCTCTGTTTAATTGAACAAATATTTGTATTTACAGTGAATTCTATTTATAAATTTTGCTTTGGGTAAATAATAATTCTTTTCAATTTTTATTTACAATTTTAACCAAATATGCATTTTGGAAGTCTGTCCCACCAAATAAATATTTGATTTGTAACACAGCTGGTCAACCAAAATAGAAATCGAAAATTATTAAAAAGTGTAGGTACCTACATAAAATAAACAACAAATTGCAACAAAAAATAAGAAGTACCTAGGTATCTATACAACACACTCACTAAAATTATAAGATTTTACCTTTTTTTACAGGGTCTCAGTTTTGGAAAAATTTTCGCGTGAAAATAATTAGGTACCTACCTACCTAACTATTTTATTGTTAGTTTGGTTTGTCAAAATCAAAGTGACATTTGAACGGAAATAACTATAAAATCCAAATGTTAGTTTTTTTTCAAATATCTCTCTGTAAATTTAATTTATTTAAAGAAATGGTCTCAATAAATATTTTCATATATATTTTAAATAAAATTAGTGAAAATAGTTGTTTAGTTGATTATTCAGAATTGTGAAGCATTGCCACAGTCACTCACTTGACGTTAGTTCTTTTCCTTTTTGCGAACGCAACTAGAACATGTCTTACTCACAGGATAGAAGGTGAGTTTCAATTTTTGTGGTTTTATGTGTATTTTCATGTGATATATCTCTATTTTTAACAATTTAAATGTAGATTTTGATAAAACCCTCGCTTTATGACCCCTTACATTCCATATTGTGATATCTGTTCCGTAAATGATCAATGATTTTCACGTTTTACAATTGCCAACATGGCGTACATTTGAGATTAATTATTTCCATTGAATTGCACGTGTTATAATATCCTCTAAACCCATCAGAAAATTGTATTTATATTAGATTGCCGCGAAAAAGTGCATTTGAAGCCGTAAATCATTAAGTACTAACCCTAATACTACTACGACATAATCCCGGATTGTCGGTGTATCAATCGATTCTCAAATTTATGCGCTATATTTTTTGCAAGTTTTTGAAGTTTTTCCTGTAATTAGAGTCTAGAAACCGAATCATTGTTTGTTTACTTATATTTATAGCGTCATCAACATGATAAACAACACTTTGTGTCGAAAAGTAATGCGTCATTCGTGCGTCTGCAGTGACAATATTTTAATGGTACCTATGCTTTTTTCAGAAATGATTGGGATACGGAGAGGCCTAAGAATGGCCCCTCCGAGGAGAAGGAGGTCCCCGCATCCTACGAAGGGCCCCCCGGTATGGAACCAGATGGTGTCATCGATACAAACTGGCACGAAGTTGTGGAGAACTTCGATGACATGAACCTCAACGAAAGGCTGCTTAGGGGTATCTACGCCTATGGTTTCGAGAAGCCATCAGCCATTCAGCAGAGGGCTATTATGCCCTGTGTTAAGGGACATGATGTCATTGCCCAGGCTCAGTCTGGAACCGGAAAGACAGCTACATTCTCTATTTCCATCTTGCAGCAAATTGATACATCTCGCCTCGAGTGCCAGGCTCTGATCATGGCCCCGACTCGTGAGTTGGTGCAACAGATTACCAAGGTATGTACTAAGATGATATTTTACAAGTGTCTTTGTTGTCTGTGAGTTAGAATCCTTCCTGGAAATTGACCAACCCTTCACGGCGCCAAGAGAAAGTTATCTTCACTGAGTCATACTTGATTGCAATATTTTCCTTGATAATACTTGTGTAGTATGTACATAGTTTTATCAAAATTATTCTTTAATTATTTTTGTTAGACCGACTAAGAAATCATTTATTACGGGTAGTATAAAAGCTAACGTTTATAAAAAGACTTCAAGCAGTAAATATTTATTAAAATCTGACATTAATTACTTTTTCAGTGGCCCAATGTGAAGTTCATTTACGGTCATTCTTGTCTGAGTAATTCTCTCAACATTTTTAAACACAAAAGGTTCATGTTATGCGACCTTAAAATACGGTTAAATCCCAAATCAAGGCAAGATTATATCTGACTTATTATCTGACAAGATTTTGTCCTCAGGTTTCAAAGATCAGATCCACAATTTCTTTTGCCCCTTTTGAGCGGATGAGTCAGATTTTTTTTTATTCATTTATTTAGATTCTACTTCATATGATTATTCCAGTGATTGATTTATTTGAATATTAGGTAATTTTTTGGGATTAGTGTCCATGGCTATTACGAATAATTTTTAGAAAAAAACTTTAGATTCTACGACCGATACTACGACAGCCCGCTCGCCATTTTGTCACTGTTATGTTGGTATCCCTGACCTGATACAAACAAGAGCTAGATACGATTGTAGCCGACTTCGTGGGATACATAATAAGGCGCGTAATTATGAAAAACAGAATTAATAATATAATGTAAACGAACCTCTAATCAGGCACTGGATGGAGACAAACCATTCAAATCCTGGGATTTGAATGGTTTGTCTCCATTCCAAACCTTGCTTTGCCAGACAAACCATTCAAAAACGTAGGCTGTTTTTAAAGTAAAGATAACATACACAATCCCGCTAGACAAACCCTGCTTTGCCAGACAAACCATTCAAAAACGTTAGCTGTTTTTTTAAAGTAAAGATAGCAAACCCTGCTTTGCCAGACAAACCATTTAAAAACGTAGGCTGTTTTTTAAAGTAAAGATAACATGCACAAGCCCGCTAGACAAATTTAATAATTACGCGCCTTATTATGTGTATCCCATGAAGTCAGCTACAATTGTATCTAGCTCTTGTTTGTATCAGGTCAGGGATACCAACATAACAGTGACAAAACATACACAATCCCACTAGACAAACCCTGCTTTGCCAGACAAACCATTCAAAAACGTTGGCTGTTTTTTTAAAGTAAAGATAACATACACAATCCTTCTAGACAAACCCTGCTTTGCCAGACAAACCATTTAAAAACGTAAGGCTGTTTTTTAAAGTAAAGATAACATACACAAGCCCGCTAGACAAATTTAATAATTACGCGCCTTATTATGTATCCCACGAAGTCGGCTACAATTGTATCTAGCTCCTGTTTGTATCAGGTCAGGGATACCAACATAACAGTGACAAAATGGCGGGCGGGCTGTCCTAGTATCGGTTCGCGAAGTGAAATTTTATTTGACGAAATTGAAAATTAAAATGCATTATTTTCCGCCGGCTGTGATGCAAAAAGTTTCCTTTTATAAGTGATTAAGGCGAATCTAAAGTTTTTTTCTAAAAATTATTTGTAATAGCCATGGACACTAATCCCAAAAATTTACCGAATATTATTATTAGAAAACTACCCTTTTTATGTGGTTTGCAAATGAAAAATTGCAGGATTTCTCTAGTTTATGTAGGGGTCTACTAAATACGGTATTTTTATTTTTCATTGTAATAGTGTAGGTTACCTATCTCGCATCCAATGAATTAAACGTTTTATGCGGAATGATATTGTACACAGCACTGTGCAAACCAAATGTTTATGTACTCTAATGGATGAAATGTACGTATTATTTCAGGTAGTCCTGGCTCTCGGTGACTACATGGATGTGCAATGCCACGCGTGTATCGGCGGGACCAACGTGCGTGAGGACATGCGCATCCTGGAGATGGGTGTCCATGTGGTAGTAGGAACCCCCGGTCGAGTATTTGACATGATGTCTCGTCGTGCCCTGAGGCCCGGAACAATCAAGATGTTCGTCCTTGATGAGGCCGACGAGATGTTGTCCCGAGGATTCAAAGATCAGATCCACGATGTGTTCAAGATGCTGCCCCCCAATGTTCAAGTTATCCTGCTCTCCGCTACAATGCCCAGTGAAGTCATGGAAGTATCCAAGTGCTTCATGAGGAATCCTGTCTCCATTCTCGTCAAGAAAGATGAGGTATGAAACACTTATTTTATATCCTACTTTGATAACACATAATGCGAATTCGAGTCAAATCAAGGCTCAAGCAAATTCAAACACCAAATTACTGTGTGGTATAATCTGTAATACAAACTGCAATAAATTATTATTTTGGTCTATTCTCCCATATTAATTTTTGCAACACCAAATTACTGTGGTTATAATCTGTAATACAAACTGCAATAAATTATTATTTTGGTCCATTCTCCCATATTAATTGTTTAGTTGTGAATATTTCAGCTCACCTTGGATGGTATCAAACAATTCTACGTGTCTGTGGAGCGAGAAGACTGGAAGTTGGAAACCCTCATTGACTTGTACGACACCCTCTCCATCACGCAGGCCGTCATCTTCTGTAACACACGTCGCAAGGTATTTTTTTCTTTTGTTGCGTTTCTAATTTAAGTGTTCATGCGAAATGCAAATGTTTAAATTTTAACCCTTTGTACCACAAAGGTGAAACTGAAACTTGTAAAACTATATGGAGGACAAAATTAGAGTTGCGCTTGCCCAAATAACACTGTCAATTCCACTTTTTATTTCATGAATGCTGTCGTAGCCTTCAGTAGAAAAGCTCACCAAATAAATTATCTACGAATGCCAAAATTCGTTTTTGAAAAAACGGCATTGCAAAAATGATAATATTAGGAGTTTTGAAAGTAATATAAAGGTCATTATTGATTGAAGATTTTCAGGTGGAATATGAATTCAAGTTTATGTAGAAATAATAAAAGCAGTTTTATATAAATATATATTTTATTTTCACACTTGTAATCCAAATGGATTTTTTTTTTAAAGATAATGTTAGCTTTTCTGGGAAAATGTTTTACATAAATATGAAATATATTTTAATAGTATGATATACTTATTATCCGGTAAACAGAAAACAATTAAAAGAAAATGAAAATAGTACTTTATTGTCCAATTTTTCTGTTAAACTTGCCACAGTAATTTTCACACAGCTCTGCTAATTTTTGTCTGGCACTCAAGTGTATGCTTAAGATTTTCTGATCTGGCTTTCCACAGGTTAAATAATGGAGGAAAAGACATTGATTTCCATCATAAAGTAATTTTTGCATTTTGGTTAACTTAGGATGGGTTGTTTCAGAAAATTTGAACAATCCTCGATTTTTTAAAGTTAATTTCATGTTGAAAAATATATTAAAGTTTTGTGATTATTTCAGTTTTATGAAACATCTGGCCAAAGCTATATAGAACTTATACAGAATGTGAAAATTTACTTAAAAAAATTGATGAATTTAAAAAAAAAGTGAACCCATCCTTAGCTTGGTGCTTTTTTTGGAACCTCACAAAAGCTCCTTTGTCTGTACAGTTTAAAGACTAGGCAACTATTGCCACCGGGTTAGGCGGCGTTGAGAGGAGGATTAGTTTTGTAGCATATTTATCTTGCCAAGGAATCCTTCAATCTATGTATTGTATCCCCCTTTTACCAGATGAATCATACATTTGTTTTGACTTCAGGTCGACTGGCTGACTCAGAGCATGCAAGACAAGGACTTTACCGTTTCCAGCATGCACGGAGACATGGACCAAAAAGAGAGGGACACGATTATGAAACAGTTCCGTACTGGCTCTTCCCGTGTGCTCATTACTACTGATTTGCTTGCTAGGGGTATCGACGTTCAACAGGTGTCTCTGGTTATTAACTTTGACTTGCCTTCAAACCGTGAAAACTACATCCACAGGTAAAATATATAAACTGTATATTCTGATAAATATTATTAGTGAGTTCAGCATTTGTTCCGGTGACTTGACCCAAGTGTATTTTGATTGTTCACAGGATTGGACGTGGTGGTAGATTCGGTCGTAAGGGAGTTGCCATCAACTTCGTGACGTTGGACGACCGCCGCGCGCTGAAGGATATTGAAGAGTATTACAGTACCGTCATTGATGAGATGCCACAAGACGTTGCCAACCTTCTGTAAGAGCAGCAGCCCTCAGTGCGGCACCGGCCCTGCGCTCATTGGGAAAGTCCATGTTGTGAGTATTTGAGGTTCTCTTGTGCTGACCAATGTGATTCCTACATTGTTTCCTTAGAGTGTAGAATGTCGCTGGGAACTGTGTCCCGTTGGTTGTGTGGATGTGGAGGGTACGACCTACGGGATGCTTTTATATTATATGTGTAATTATACTTAAGTTTGTGTACACAGGTCTTATTAAATTGTCATTATTTATCCAATATTTTATTTTAAGGTTCATTTATAAATCTTAGTTAAATCTTTTATAAATATTAGTTTAAGTTACCATAGTGATTTGATACTTTTTGATCAAATGTTTTTAATGTTGATAATTAATGGATAATAATTATTAAAATATCATCAACATGCTATGAAAATTGTATTTAGTAAGTGGTAAAGTTTAATTTAACTGGGTTGGGAGTTGTCATCAGTAAAGTTGTCTCTGTGTACCAGCGAGGTTACATTTTCCATATTATAAACCATTGACTGAAAGAGCTCCATTCCCCATAAAGAAATAAACTTATTCATTGCCTCTTAGTTCTGTTGTCCTGTGCAAGGAAGGCACCCATGCCTTTAGTGCATGATTGAGTATTTTTATAATTGGAAGGAGAGTGAATGAATAATGATCTCTTACCAGAACCCTGTTGGATTCTGGAGGGCTATTGTATTCAATGGGAATAGCATAAAAGATAATTGTAACCTCTTATATCTATTGTTTTGTAATACATACCTTGAATATTAATAAACTATCTTAAATGAAATGATTGTTTAATTCTGCATGCTCTCTAGACCTCCTGTATTATGGGCCCTTGTAAAGAAGAATTCCTGTTTGTTACAGAATGGCCAGGGACACAGAGAAAGAGAGAGAGAGGATACATCTTTATTGGAAGTCCAAAATTGCAAATTGTTACATTTTTACTACACCCCTCATTCCTATTGAAAATCTTATAGGATTCTGGTTGAGCTTAATACTATTTTTTATAATTATATGTGTGTATGTATGTAAACATATTTATGTAATTTTACATACTATATATTCGCATACATACACATTAATATACATGTATTAATTTAAAGTTTGCTTAAATGCACAATAAAGTATGTATATTATAATTCCAATCTTTTTTTTTTTCAAATATGTAAGTCTTCACTGAAAAATATGATTTGGTCCCTCTGGACTCGTCATTTTTAAGTTGGCGTTGATACCTTTTGGTTGCCGGTAATATCATTTGGCCTTCCAATATTGTCGATGCATGATTCGTAATGCTGCACATACACTTGCGAGTCATGGGAAAGAAACAAACCAACGGCAAATTTGTTCCTTTCCCATGATTTGTGATTTGGCTCACAAATGTGCGCACCATATTATGAAAAAGATGTATGCTATTGATTTACCAAATGTTTTCAAATGCAAATAAAGAGAATTCACCGAGATAGCTGCCAGTCATCAAATAAAAGTTCTAATCTTTTTTTTTTTACCAAGATCATAATGACTGGTTTCACAGAAAGTTGATTTCACGTTTGACTTTTTGTGGGACTTTGTCCCACGAGTCTGTAAAGAATCTACATGAAGCAGGTGCTGTAAAACTTTACACAGGAAAGTCCCAGAACAGGCTGCGCTGCAGACCATTACCTTGAGCGAACTACTTTACTGCTCTGGGTTTTATTGCACTCTGTTGTTGTCTATTCCTTACTTGACCCATAGGATGAAAGACCAGATATGATAGGATGTCATCGAAAGCAAGAAGAAAAAAGTAAGTATCTATCATTGTCAGTTAATAATCATCAAACATATTAATATTCTCGGTTGTCTGTGATGATGGTGGCAGCTGTGTCTGCACACCTGCGTGGTTGGCCGGATCGAGAGACTGGTTTGATGGAAGCCTATTGACTTCTCCAGCCGGACTCTCAACCCACCGTCTTGCACTGTGATTGGAGGGATGGATTCATACAAATGTCACTCCTAGACACTGACCTCCATATTCCTATCCACCCCTTATACCCTTTTCCTTCCCAGAACTTCCTTTCCTTAAAAAGATCCTCCACACAGCATTCCCCAAGGGAAATTATTTTCCTCAGGGCCTCCTGTGTGGAGCTAACATTAAAAAAATATCATTCTTTATTGGAAATGTGTTTCTTTCTTAAAATTTTAGAAAGATCTAAAACTGAATTACTACGATTTTATTCAAAATGTAAATTTCTGATAAAAGTGGACCCGCGGTAATCCGACAAGCGTTTTGCAGGACGATGTTGGATTATAGAATACTGCCCAAGACCCTCTGTAGTCTGGAATTTTTTGAATAAGAGTTTCTTGTAATCTGACAAATTACAAATCAAAGAACATATTTGAACTACGAATCATACCAAATCTCTCGAAGTAATCTGTGTTTCTGTAGCAACTTGCTCGTTTACTTCCGAAGATTGACAGGGAGCAAAAACCAAATCTTTCATGTCGAGTTCTTTTCACGTTTTTTCCATAGGTTGATCCTTAGATACGGCTCTCAGAAGTAGGTTTTTCTTGTAATCTTGCTTGACAAACAGAATAATATTCTGATGTGTCGGATTACAGGGGGCGCCGGATTACCGTGGGTCCACTGTATTTGATTTTTAAAAGCTCCTGCAGCAATTATTTTATAGATACTTTCAGCCTCACAAACCCTACTATTATAATATGGGAACGTACAAATACTACGTGACCAACTTTTTTGCAATTTTTAACCCCCCCCTGCCCCCGGTGACCAAAAACCTATGGCCCCCGCCGCTCATTTGTACCAAGCGTGGTATTTTGAAGACCCCCCCCCCCCCGAACAGGTCACGTAGTAGTCCTGGGTCGATCGTGAATGACCTGATCGTCGAAACCCGCTCACGAGCCGCCAAAGTTCGAGTGGGTTATTTATTCTTCAGCACCCGGGTCTCAAGATCCGGCGACGCACTCTCTCGACCCACGAACTAAAACACATTCCCGCACCCCAAGACTCACGACACTCTCGCGACCGGTCGCCGGTTGCCTATGTGGCGAGACAGCGAGAACTGCAACACATTCGGTCGCTTGCCGATCAACACACACGTGCGTGACGTAACAGTATCCTGCTTCATGCCCGTGTGTCACATCATCGCGGGATTGTTTAGTATATTCGATTTTTGAATATTCAACTAGACACGGAGTCGTTTTTAATTAGAGAGTATCTTGGTATTTGTTCGTTCCAGAATGCGATTTTTTCTATTTAGTAAGTAAAATAATTATTCGTAATATTCATGTTATTTTAGTTATACGTAGTTTCTCCTTTGCAAATAAAATTATTCCACGGTTTCTTCAAGTGAGTTACCAAAAATGTAAAGTGTTTGCTGTCGGCGTTTTATAAGAGGAACTCCTATAATCATAAAATTAAATCCTTAAGGTTTTGAGTTGTAACTTTATTGTGCCCTTTTTTTGCCAACCTTTAAAGCAATTTTATTGTGGGTTTTTCAGATCGTTTATGACTTGACCGGTCTGGGCGGCAACCGGCGGCGCGAGAAACTCGATTATCGAGTTTCTTATTTTGTGCCGCTAAAAGAGCGGGTCTTCGCGACCCGCTCGTGACGCCAGTGGGTCGTGAGCGACCCGGGTCGTGTAAAATGATCGATCGACCCAGGACTATCACGTAGTAGGGGTACGTTCCCTATCCTGTGATTTTTCATGAGTCTGCCCTAGTAAAGATTATAAAAATGAATCATTTTTTAAAAAACAGCAGATGGCAAGATTGTGCCATCCAATTAAATGGTGTTTTAAAATTTGGATTTCTACTGAAAAATGATGGGTTAAGAGCCATTAACCAGTGGCAAAGAATTTAAATTTTGTCGAACGATGATCTTGCAATCGTACCCTTGCACACGGCGGTTCCTATGAGAAAGATTAATTATTCTTTATACCAGCCAGCATTTTAACATAACTCAATATCGATTTTATTTCATTCAAAATATGCTTTGATAAATACCTACATTCAAAAATGCTCAAACTCGTGATGATAAAATTATTAAAATTAAGTCCTTTTTGTAATTATTTAAGTATTTATAATTTTTCATAACATCTAAGCAAAATAAGATTGTAATATATTTTTTTAAATACATTAATTTGTAAGACCGTAAATAAATAGAAAGTTAACTAACTGAAGTATTTTCGTCACAAAACAAGGGTGAGGATCTTTTGTTTATAATTTTATTTGAACTAAAATTAAAATTCTGAAAAGTAGCTTTCCCTAATAATTTATTGATTTATTTTACTGCATGATTATATGCTTTGAATAGTATGTTGTACGAGGGGGGACCCAAAAGAAACCGGAATTTCATCATAACTTCTTTATTTCTCAATATTTTTACATTAAATTTTGATCACCTTCATAGTATTCTCAATTGACCACAACGCACTTCTCCAAACGCTTCTTTCATTGTTTAAAACAGTTTTTAATTTCACTTATCGGGATGTCCTTTAGGCCTTCCAGCGATTTTTGTTTTACCTCCTCCACAGTCGCAAAAGCTGTCCCTTCATATCTCTTTTCAGTGTGGGGAACAAAAAGAAGTCACAGGGGGATAGATCACCTTGGAAAAAAATTCTGGGTCATCTTTGAGCTGATTTTGAAGCTCAAAACATGCCTAAAGTCGACTCTCCCTTTGCTCGTCTGAGAAGGCGAGGGACAAATTTGGCCGCAACGCTTCTCATGTGCAAATCTTCGGTTAAAATCCTCTGAATTAAACTCTATGACATTCCAGACATCTCACAGTGTTGATCAATGGTTCGGCGACGGTCTTCACGAATGAAGGTATTCATTTTGTCGATGTTTTCGTCAGTTTTTGACGGGGTTTGTGCCTGTAAAAAAGTTTTTATACCAAAAAAAATTCTCAGAGGTGAAACGATGCACTCACAGTGACACAACTTCGTACACAGGCTCAGTGGGAGTGACCCTAACGGATACCTGGTCAAAAAATGTGTTCTCCCATTCTTGCTCTCCACCACAGAACAACTCCTGTTACTTTTGGGTTCCCCCACATATAATTCAAAATATTATTTGAAAATTTAACAAATCAGAAAACGACCAGAAAAAACCTTATTGTACTAAATACTAAAACATAGCTTTACTAGATAAAAGAACAGTCTTTCAAAACCAATTTATAATTTTTTGTGCAAAAGAGTCGATCCATCTAAAATTTGATTTAAAAAATGACATATTTCCGGTTTTGTCTGGTTATTCCCTCTTAAGAAAGATTATGTAAGTGTCAAAATGATGCTAGAGGAATAGTGTTATGAATTCAGCATCAGGACAGTGTATGTAGTTTGTGGGTATTCGACGTTCAACCGATAGTTGCAGGTTGGAATCTGCCTACTGGCATGATCACATTCATATTATCGAGATAGTCTTTTTGTGTTAAAATGTGAGCACTGGCTTTGTATTTGGTTTGTTGATCAGGATCTTCCAATGATTTAAATCTGTTACATAGATTAAAAACGTTATTGTTTTGGATAATTTTAAGTGACAATGATGTATAATTTTTTCAACCGTGACAACTAATTCCGTCATACCATGGGTCGGTAAGGAGTCAACATAAACCGAGTGCTGCAATACCCTGCCCAGAAAAGTCTCTCAATGGACTGCCCTGCAGACCGTTTCCTACCCTACCTTTATCCAACTTCACTTTTCTGCGCAGGGTCTTGCGGCATACGGTTTATGTCTATTCCTTACCGGGACGACGCGACAGCCTTAACTGAAAAAATTTCATATCAAACGGTTTACAATTTCTTTTTTTTTTTTTTTCATACTGGTCATTCAAACTGAGGGTAAGACAAAGTTACTATTCAGCCGATAATGGAACATTAAAAAATTATTATTTCATACCCGTCTGCACTATTTTTCATAATTTATTATAAATTTTTTAGTTGTGGGAAAGTAAAAACAGGTTTTATTTATTTTACGCATAATTCAAATGTATAAGCCATTTGCATCCAATAATATCACTTTTCACTTATTAGTGATGCAAAAGTACAACTATTGAGATTGTTAATATTATTACGGACCGGTATGTCCACATATTCATCCAAAGGTATATCAGTATTTTTGATACCGTATTTTTACAATTTTACCAAGCTTATCTTGGCAAGGCTCCTACCCCTACTATGAGAGCAACTTGACAGACATAAATATCTCTTTCAGCGTGCATATTATAGAAAAACTGATATACCGGCCTTTATAATTATCAGCCAAAACCAACTACTGATAACCTAATTTTGTACTCGAGCTGGGGATAAATAATTACGGTGATTTATTTCCCAATCAGAATCAGGCACTTCTACAGGTTGTAAGTTAAAATACGATCCTGTTTGAGAACATAAAAGATACCGCAACCCTGTGAAAAATCACGGGGTAGTCTAAATAATACAATAAGTACTTTATCGGTTGTCTGAATTCAAACAATCAGTTCCAATTTTGAAGATGACACTTAAACCCAAAGCAAATTTTAACCAGAAATAACTGATGCACATTACGAAATTAGTGTGAGCTGATAATATTTAATGACTTCTGAAATAATTTTTAAGTCCCTACCGATGAGCATTTTACTTTTGTGGATGTGGCACAATAAATAATATGTGAACCCTCTGGCAGCACTTTTTCGTATCATAATCGAACGCGATTCCGGTTGTACGTCACCCAAAGCAGTTTCTGTATCTCCCCATTTCCTGTCTATGCTTGCATCCATTTTGCAACAGACAGTATTGAAACGTTCGTCGGTCAGCGAGGCCTGGTGTTTGAAAGTAAAGGTGTTAGAATATTACCGGATTAATCATGAGCTGGCAAGATTATGTCGATAAACAGTTGATGGCGTCGCGGTGTGTTACGAAAGCTGCTATAGCTGGACACGATGGAAATCTTTGGGCAAAGTCGGAAAATTTTGAAGTAAGTTGGTACATGTGTGTTAAAAATACCTTTTTGACATGAATTAGTACTATCCTTTATAGTTTTCAATGGGATATCGATAAGAAAATAGTATTTCTGTTTTATTATCAGTTGTAATACCCGGGCCCGATCGCCGGCTCTCACCGTATAATGAAACGGGATTGTGATTTTTCTCTTGTGGAAGAACATCGACTGTGCTTATTTAGTTATTGTTACAAGAGTATTTTAAGGTGCATTAGTCTGTTATGGTGTGGATTCCTTCCTAATTTTACGGATTTCTTGTTTCTTCGCTTTGTATGACGCATAATCTTAGCACATCTCAACAAGATGGCGACAACTGACGGCCGGCGAAATTTTGGTCCATCCTCCATTGCTCTACAAGTGAAGTTTCCCGCTGTCAAAAAAGACTGCTGTAACGCTCTAAACTCATTTATGATGTAGAAAAATACATCTATTGCTATTTTATAAATACATTTGTTATTATGTCTCCCGTTGTAAATAATGTAAAATCGGCTTATTTGGCATTTCCCCGAACACTTGATGAAATGGGTGTACATGTGTCTGTGTAGGTACCTACCCCAATAATAAATTTTATATTCTTTTGTTTCTAATACATAATTATCTCAGAATTTTAAGGGTTTTTTCTTAAAATTGCATATTAGGTCTAGGTACCCTCTGTTCGTGAAATAATGTACATAGTTTAGTGGGATAATGTTACTTTTTATTATAATACGTATTCTTATGGGAAATTCCCTTTAGTTATCGGTATTTCTATCGTTCTATCTTACTTTTTGCATTTACGCCCACCCCTCATTCCTTTGTCAGCCGGTGCACAGTGATTTCAAACTTGGAAAACTAGACACCATTTATGAGAGAAATCCGATGTGTCAACTTGGTATCGAGATTTGAAATTAAATCTCAACAAGTTACACATTAAATTGCATAATTTAACATGGATTGAACGTGTATCAAGTAGTTTGTGATATTGAACAATCTTGATAAAATGTACATTCGAATGATAAGAGAGAGAAACTCCTTTGTGATACGTAGGTATTTGGTTTTTATTCCGTTTCTGACTAAGCGCATCTGCAAATATACAATGTCTAGTGCAAATTGCACAAAGCCAATAGATGGCTCTTTTTCCCGAAGTGTGCAGGTGTCGCTTGCAAATGCAGCTGTCAGTTTGTCATACAACCTATCACTGGACATCATGGCCATTATTTTTGTATTTGAAATGATAGACGATAGGTGAAAAAAGGGCGTGATGACCGAGACCATCATTTCTATTCTGCGCAACTGCATATGCATTTTAAATTTCAGTCATCTTCCTGCACACCCAAGTTGCAAATACGATTATTATTATTTTTTTAAAGAATTTTAATCGCAGCGTTTGTAGCGATGATTCGTTTTCAGATCATATTTATGCAAATCTCAAAAAACCACTGACTGTTCAGTAATTGTGTGGGCATCGCACTTGGGTCTCACCGGGGCGTCACGTGTTTGATTCCTCGCCTGTTTCCTCCATCACAACACAAGCAACATTTTCGGCTTTCTGTGATGGTAGCAGGAGATTTTCAAACATTGTTGGGTTATTCGTAACTCGGGAATGTTTGTCTTTCTTTTATAAAAAAAAATCAATTGCAGGGGTCAAATAAGAACGAAACACCGTTGGCAATAAATAGCAGATCACGTGACCAAGTTGTTGACTTTAAGTAAATAATAAACGGGTTAAAAAATCATTACTATTTTCCTTTTCGCACGACTCCTGAAATAATACCCAGTTGTGTCGTCTCGATGTCCATGGAAATTTTATACGATAATAATCCGTCAAGCCATTAATATTGTTGTTTACACTTGCGTTGCATTCTGAGATGTCACTATTGTGGTACTGAATAATTGTCAGAACGTTTTATGTACTTACTCGCAGTGGCCTAGCGAGGGGGGCGGCCCGCCCCGGGTGCCACCGGATGGGGGGGTTACACCCGACCGAGTGTCACCCCCCAAGAGCATCCATAATATTAATTTTCAAATCGATGTGAATGCTTTAGCGCAATCTTTTGACTCGAACAGTTAATGCATAGACCACTGCGCTACGGTGTTAGGTGTAACACTAAAGATATTCAAATACAAAAGAGATATGCTATGATGTCCGCGCGACTGTCGGCGGACTACTACCTAATCGGAGTAGGTACCTAGTTTGTATACGAAAAGAATTTGTTCATTTCGTTGATTTTTTAAAGGTGTGCGTTAGTATTGGTTAACAATATAGTTTGAATACGGAAAGAATTCGTTCATTTAGTTTGGCGTTCGTTTAGTTTATTCGTTTATTGACGGCCGGCGTAGTCCAGTGGTAAGGCTCTTGACTAGCACTCCGAAGGCCACGGGATCGAATCCCGGCGTGGCAAATAAATTTTATTGGATTAATTTGTGTTATTTCACAATTTATTAATTTAAAATAATGTAAAGTATATTTGCGGCACGTTCCAGAGTGGAAAGTACTCTCAGTATCGCCCCGGTGTAAGACCACCATTCAGAACTGAAACGTTTGAAATGGCGTTAGCCGTGTTTGGTGACCAGATCTGAATAGCCAGGTACTTCCCCACCCCCCTCTTCCCATTACCTTCAGCCTCACAACATACCCCAATTGGGGATGCCATGGTCCCACTGGCTCCAGGCGGGAACAGTCGGGACTCTTGTGCGGTATTCATGTAAAAAATATATATATATGTATCGGCTACAAGGTGTCGCCGACACTCGGAAGCGCAGTCCCACCTAGTAACTGCGAATAGCACATCTGCTAACCGTCCTCATCAACATATCTATCGTTGACCGACCGCCATGTTAAATTTTCGGTCAAACGCCCAATCTCAATTTCAAAGTAGTTAAAAGCCTACAATGGAGTAGTGACCTTCGCTAACCGTCGAATTGCCGATGTTTCGTCCACGAAGTTTTTCCGATGGGCCGGACTAGATTGACGAATTAATAAAAGTCATCCGCTAAGAGTAAATTTAAACTTAACTTACCTCAATTGGGATTGGGTGAGTGAACTGTAACATATTGTAGTAGCATGGATTTACAAGTCTCCTAAGCTATAGTTTTTTTTAGTTTTAATTTCCACGAGTTCTAAGCGCGGCTAGCGTAAGCAATGAAAACGCGACTATGTATTTTGAGAAAAACTATTCACGGAAATGTGGCGTCGTAAATAACACAAGTGTTTTGTAAATAATTCTGATTCAATCAATGATGGTCGACATTCCGGACGTACCATACTTCATTCGTAGTTAGTACATTTTGGTTCTTGTTCTTATGCTATTGTAATGGCTTGGATGTACCTATTTTTATTTCGTAGAAAATTATGCAAAGCCTGGCTAGACTGTATTTTGTCGACCTTTTAACAGGTGACATTGCACTGCATATTGAGGACTTTTCGCTTATAATTTGATTCACAATAACACTCTTTTATTTACGTATATTATGTCTTACTGTTATACAACTCGGAGGAATGCTAACAGATGTTATAAATATATTTTTATTTTCTGGATTAAGATGAATTTGTGTGTATTATTTGGCGAAATGGTGTAGGTATTTATCTTAAGTTATCCCTGTGGCGTATTTCCGTAGTGGCCTCCATCGCTTGTTGCTTGCGTAAATCGGTCACAACCTGGAAACCGTGGCTATTTCTGGTTCAGTTTGTGGAACTCTTGTTTCTTTTACACGGCGAGGACATTTAACATGTTTTTCAGTATTTAAATAAGGTGATTTGTTTTTAAATTTCATTCATTCGTTAATTATTATTATGAGGGCTAACATCCATTAGTCGAAATAACCATTTTTGCTATGCATCCCGAAATATTTCGATAGAGTATGTCAATTCTATACAGGTGTTAATGGACGTACTTGACTTAGGTACTTTAACCAGTGATTCCCGACATTATTCGGAATAAAACATGTAAATGAAAATTTGGTGTCTCCGTCTAAAAACATTAAAAATCACTCGGCGTTGGATAGTTAGGGGCGGGGTGAGGGGTTGTACAGTTACTCGGCTGAGTGACCAGTGACGATATGTGGAAGAATCTTTTTCAAGTGAACACTTTAGCATCGTTGTGATTTGGAACTCGATGAAACAAAAATAGCGACACCAAATACAGATAAACACATCTATACCATTTAGCCTGCGAGAGAATGAGATAGTATAATCTGTCTCCTCTTTGTTAGGTGTTTCGTGGTAACCTCACTCTTTTTTACTTTAGTTTTCTGAGGGTTTCACTTCTACCGCGTAATGAAACACTCTGATTTTTTGTTTGATTTTGCAAAGAAAATGCTTTTAAAATTTCATTGGTTAGGGTAAATCAAGTATAGTACACGCCAAACTTTAAGATCGGCCTGAAAATGGTACGATTCGTTCTCGCGGTAAGCGAAAGAGAAATATGCGTAAAAACGTACGTGCGGCAGAGAAGGGCGCGGGGGGAGGGAGGGGGGTATGCCAAATAAATTTTTTAACCGTAAAGTCACCTGTTGCGATGATTTGATTGATCCAACGTCAGGCCGGTCTTAAAAAGTTTAGGGTGTACTATACGTCCCTTAACACCAGCTGTATTTGGTGCTTTGGACCTTCTTGCTAGTACCTACAGAGATTTGGGATCTATGAGCAATAATAGCGGGTCGTGATTTTCCCCAAAACCTGAACAAAATTTAGGAGTGGGCATTTTTTGCAATAAAAAGTTTATTTTTTGTGCAAATTTTTAAATAGAGAAGCAGTATGCATCTTTATGGATGGTAGGTATACTATTTTCGATATAAGGGAAAAATACTTTCGGCTGTAAAAAAAACACACACAAACGAAAACTTTTTATTCTGGGAAATCGGACATTACAGGACGTCGCAAGCTAATATTGATTAGCCAGATAAATATTTATAGCATTTGTCTTTTTATTACAGAGCCAGATTTCTTTAGTTAATTCAGAAATCTAGGTAATTCTTTTTAACATTTTTTTGTGAAGAATCTAGACGAGAACTCCTAACTTACAAAAACAATCAACTGCAAATCTACGCAACAAAACTGCCTCTGGAAGTTGAATTACTTTAATTCTTAACTGATATTCTCATAACGCGTCTAACCGCGTTAAAGCCAACTTTGTTGCGTTTTCTGCAAGTGGGACATTCACCCTTAGACCTTGATTTTCAGTTTGAATGAAGGCTGCCGTATATAGGTATACAGGCATTGCTTATATTTATACATCCACATGCACTTCAGAATTATCCAGATCAGCATGGAAATTGTTATTTTTATGCGGACAGAGCTTTCCGCTAATTATAGAAACTTTCTGACCTATTGATATTTTGTGGTCATTTTTTCTTAATTGTCCAAATGATATCGCCATGTCCTCTGTATTGTAGTGGCATGAATAACGTTAAGTTTTCTTACCGAGATTATAGTCATTGTGGAAACTGCCGATACGACAAAATTGAACTGAAGGTAAATAATCCATAAGCCGCCACATGCCGCTACACTTTTAATAGGCATAGATTTTTAAAAGTAAACTACTTTTAAACTAATTACCAAAAGACACATCGGTTTCAGTCGCGATAGACTGAAAAATATGCATTAAAATTTGATTTTCATTCAATCAAAGTTAAAATTTCCCATAATATCTCCATTGCCACCATTATTTTTTGTATGGATTTGACATTTGCGAAGTTTTGTTTCAATCTTAGTACCTACGCTTGAATGACTTAGTTAACCCAAACTAATAACCTATTTTGTGTACGTAAATATTGGTTCTTGTAATAATTGTTGAAATTAAATGTGATTTCCATCATCTGTACTTTAAAATGTGGCGGCTTATTGATTATTTAATAAACTTTTTCACGAAGACATAACGTAAATTAATAGTAAATAAATCATGAAAAATAAACAAATTTCAAAAATGTTATGATTGATTGGTACTTATTAACGAAAAGTCTTATTTGATAATACGAGATATACATTTATTTCAGTTTTCTTGTGGGAACCCAAATTTAATGTTACGATCCCATAGGGTGATCATGTGATCAATTGAAACACTTTACTGTGAATACTATAGTATCTAGTTTTAATCGGTTCCATGCCAACTCAATCAAGTTGGGAGGTGGGAATGGGTACCGCCGCCCCGGGAACCTTTATTTGATAACCAACACCTCTGCCATAGGTCACCCCAAGTGGTTCGCCACGTTTGGTGATTTAGCAGGGGTGCCCGGGTTCATGGGGTGAGGTTTGTCTATGTCTTGGAGGCGGATGACCAGGACATACTGAACCCCAGACTCCTACCCACCCTTTACCCTTTTCCTTCCCAGAACTCTCTTCTCCTTCCTTTCCTTAAAAAAAACCCTCCACACAGCATTCCCAGAGATGACAAAGGCCCTGAGGAAAATTATGTTCCTCAGGGCCTCCTGTGTGGAGCTCATGTAGAAAAATATATTTTTTCACTTAATTACGTGAGCAGTTTTTCTTCCAATCTAGACCCCTCCCCCCCCTTGGTGAGAGAAATTTGGGCCACTTCGTATATTCTTTTCAAGTAACTTGAGATTTTGTTGAACCCCCCCCCCCCCACTTTGAGCTCACGTAATTAATATATGCCCCCTTAATGACTTTTCAAAGGAAGTGTTGAGTTGATTTCATTCTGAGTTGTCCTTTCATCCTTTTAATCTACTATATCAGTGCTCAATGAGATCGTGAAAATTCATTAAGCATAACATAAATATTTTTAAAACTATAAAAACAGATTTCTTGAAATTAAACAACTTAAAATATATTTTTTAACATTTGTGTTTAAGTGAACATTATTTAACTTACTTTTGAATAGAGGGTAGAATCGACATAGTTTGCTATACTACCTACTCTGGATCAGAATAGAACAGTAATAAAAATAAATTGTTCAGTCTCATACAAACGTGCTTGTTTCAGTCATAACACTGTTTCAATTTATAACAATGTTGAATTCATCCTTCAATTCATCCTTGGCCTTCTTTGTGTAAAATTCGCTATTAACCCCTCGACCCTAGGGCATAATCTGACTAGTGTATTTCCATTTTGCAATAAAATCCAAATAAATGGAATATTTCTGAAGGTATCCGAAAACTAAAAACTGTTTTTAAAAGGTGGTGAAAGACATTCTTAAATTTTATTTTTAGAAATAAACATAGTCTTTGAAATTAAAAACAAAATAAAATTAAAAAAGGTCATCTTACGTTTTTTTCTAACTAAAATTACTGATAAGGAAAAAAATAAAAACACACATTTTGTTAGACAAATATTATAAACGTTATCCCACTTTTTATCGTTTGAAGTAAAAATAATTAATTAAAACTTCACAAAGATTAATTTTTTTTTCTGAAATTGTGACCGGAAACATTAGTTTAATAAATGTGTTGAATTTAATTATTGTGTTGTTGTTTTTTAGATTTGAATATAAAGCGAGTTGTTTTCTATTTCTTCTAACACCGTTTAGAATGTTTAGAAGATGTGATTTTTGACATGTCCGTATCTCAAATGTTATTCCGAACTCGCCGTTGTAAATTGCGGACTGATCAAAAACATCGGCATTTCAAAAATTATGTATAATTTTTCGTAGAGTTCATCAATTTTTTCCTCATCTGCTGTTACAGCACAGTTAATTTTTAGGTATCCCATTTCGTTGTTTTATTGACCATCACCAAATAGCAACCGCTTTTCCCTTTTCTTCGCTTAAGCAATTTAACTCAACTTTTCTGTTTCATAAGTTTTCCTGCCATCTGACCATATTGCCGCTGACTCTATCTTCAATTTTGTATGTGTATCCAAGATAAAGGCCCCAGGTTACAACTTTGGCAATTCGCAAGCACACTCTGTCTTCAAACTGGTTTAAGGTATGAAAGTCTTGTAAAGCCTCCAGATGTCATTCGGTACTCCTAGATACAGCCAGTTTTGGTGTGTATCCAAGATAACGGCCTTAGGTTACAACTTTGGCAATTCTTCGGTGGACTTCTGCTTCTCAACAACACTCTGTACTTCAATGTCAAAAATAAGTTTTTTAAATAGACATCAACGCGACGCAAATGCGAATGCGAATTAAATTTTCTGAATTGTTCAATAAGAGAATAGAATTAAAACTTTGGTCAAGCTACGGGTGCAAAAAATATTGGTAATTTTTTGGGATTATAGTGTCCATGGCTATTACGAATAATTTTTAGAAAAAAAAAATTGATTCACCTTAATCACTATAAATGGAAACTTTTTGCATCACGGCTGGCGGAAAATAATGCATTTTAATTTTCAATTTCGTTAAATAAAATTTCACTTCGCGAACCGGTACTACGACAGCCCGCCCGCCATTTTGTCACTGTTATGTTGGTATCCCTGACCTGATACAAACAAGAGCTAGATACGATTGTAGCCGACTTCGTGGGATACATGATGAGGCGCGTAATTATGAAAAACAGAATTAATAATGTAAACGAACCTCTAATCAGGCACTGGAATGGAGACCCATTCAAATCCTGGGATGTTTTTTACGCGCCTTATCATGTATCCCACGAAGTCGGCTACAATCGTATCTAGCTCTTGTTTGTATCAGGTCAGGGATACCAACATAACAGTGACAAAATGGCGGGCGGGCTGTCGTAGTTTCGGTTCGCGAAGTGAAATTTTATTTAACGAAATTGAAAATTAAAATGCATTATTTTCCGCCGGCCGTGATGCAAAAGGTTTCCTTTTATAGTGATTAAGGCGAATATAAAGTTTTTTTTCTAAAAATTATTCGTAATAGCCGTGGACACTAACCCCAAAAATTTACCAAAATATTATAAAATGACGTAAATACATACTTGCTTTTGAGCGCTATATTCAAAAATGCAAGGCTGATGTTAAGCGTAATGAGTAAGATTTAGAAAGGGACCCTCAGATGGTTTGGGCATGTAGAGCGAATGAATGAAGAAAGTAGTGTAAGAAGAATATATGTCACAAATGTGAATGGTAGAAGAAGTCGGGGACGCCCGAGGAAGACATGGCACGATCAAGTGAATCAGACACTTGAGTCGGGCCATGTCAAGAGTCAGAATAATAGAAGAGTGTGTACGAGAAGTTGTATGAATGTGAATGAGGCAAAGAGTGTGTGCCAAGACCGTGTTGTTTGGCGGTCCGTCTTCTCTGCCTACCCCTGCGGGGAAACGGCGTGATGGTTAGTTAGTTACATATGATTTTAGATTTTCACGGCCAAAAGTATTTTTGTTATTTGTTTTTGGGGTGTTATGCCGTGTTGGCTAAAGGAGGAGGTATCACAACACGGCATACGTGTTACCAAAAACAAATAACAAAAAAAAGTTAGTTCAAAATGTCTCCTATGTATATATATATATATATACATATACTGTTGTGTCGCTGGGACACTACTGAGATTTGTGGACAGATCTCAAGGAGTGGTGTGTGTCGCTTCCAACAAAGTCGCATAACATCACCCCTTTGAAAAGTCGTTAAAAGTGATAATTTTTTTGAAAACCTAATCTAACATAACCTATTAAATAAATAACTCAGGTACGCCTCGTACGTCTTACGTATGTCTAATGTCTAGTAATTTGCATAGTCGTGTAAACAAGCTTATGGGTCCGAGTGCTTAAACAGTTTTTTTTCATCACTTTAATGACAAAGGAGTAATGAAGTTGCATGTTTTTGAGTTGTCCGGTCACAGTTGTGTGACTCGTGTGTGTGTGTCATAGTTTTTTGAGAAAATTGAGATGTTTCAATAATGACACATTTCAACCGACTCCAGTCTACCCTGCGATAAAATGGTTCCATGCCAACTCAGAATCAACTCAACACCTCCTTTGAAAAGTCATTAAAATCTATGATTTTTTTTTTTTAAATATCCCATAAAGTAATCTATTTAACAATTTTTTAATATATTTGATATATCTTATATATAAAAATGAATTGCTAAATGTGTTGCTAAACGCAAATCTCGAGAGCAGCTGAACCGATTTCGCTAATTCTTTTTTTAGAATATTCCTTGAAGTACGAGGATGGTTCTTACGCAGAGAAAAATTAAGAAAATTGGATTATTTCAGAAAACCCAACGACTATCGCACGTTTGACATTTCGCGTGTTTGAGAATGACATTAAATCAGGATTCTATTTTTGAAAATCTTTAAGTTGATAAATGTATTTAAAGTAGGTACTTCCCTAATAGTTTGAATCGAATCAAGAATTTTAGATATTTTAAATAGGTACCTATGTTAGGTACCAAATTTAATATACATGAAAAATGGAAATTTGAATTAAAATTGTTAAAGGTGGCACGCGGGCTGTTTAAAAACTGAATGTACTAGGATTGAATATATGGAATGCGGGAGGGTGGTTGGCGGGACGAGGGAGCGGGAAAGGGAATAGGGAAGGCGGGGAAGGTGGAAGGGGAACGCGGGAGGGGAAGGGGACGTGTGAGGGGAACGGGATTCATGTTGGCATTGCAACGCATGCCGGGAACCACCTTATCTATCTATAATATAAAAATGAATCGCTGAATGTATTGCTAAGCGCATAACTTTCGAACGACTGCACCAAATTGGATAATTCTTTTTTTTATGTGTTCGTTATTGTCGGACAAGGTTTTAATAAAACTTCAGGTGAGCTCTGGCATTATGAAATTTGTATTGCTATTGGTGGCACGCGAGGAAGCGGTTATTGCTATGGAAAGCGGGAGGGAGGGAGAGATGGGGGGGGAACCAGGGAGGGGGAGGGGAACTCGGGAGGAGGGTTCGGGGGAAGGGGGGGAGTGGGGAGAGGGAAGGTAAAGGTGACGGAGTGGGAACGGGAGAAAAAAGGGGAGGCGGAAGGGGAACGGGACGAATGGGAAAGGACACTCAGGGAGAAACAATTTCTTAACTAATCAACGCATGCCGGGACCAGCTAGTATATAATGATTTCATTCTGACTTGTCCGGTCACCCGATAAAATGGATCCGAGCGTTTGGTAGAGCGGGTCAAGGGTTAGAAGTGAAAACTTCTTTAGCACCATTGTTATTTGAAACTCGATGAAACGAAAAAGCGACACTGAAAAGACACAAACACGTACATCTATAGGATTAAACCTGCGAGAGAATGAGGTAGAATAATCGATCTCCTCTTTGTGCAGTGCTTCGTAGCCTCCCCACTTTTATCTACTTTTGTTTCTGAAGGTTTCACTTCTACCACGTGTGAAAAACATGTGATTTTTTGTCGTTTCATGTAAAATTATTAATAAAAAAATCACTTACAATTAATAAACGTTTCATTTTTTTTCAAATTGCGGTTGGAAACTTTGGTTTCATAAAGGTGTAGGTTATAGTCTGTCAAAAAAGAGTAGAAATTTATAAAAACTGGAACTACTAAATTTGTAGACTGGTAACACCAATTTAACTGTCAAATATTTTTTTGAAGTGCAAAGACACTGAATGTATAGAACACAGTAAACCACATTTAAAAAAACATTTTTTCTTCATGACATAAATTTGATTAAAAGGTGATTTATAAAGCGATTTGCTTTAATTTAATTTAACATAAATTTGAATTTAACAATAGATAGAAAGGAAGAACACTAATGGTGAGTTTAGTTATACTACTTTTAGATCTGAATGAGTTAAATATATTCAGATCTAAAATTAGAGACATGATCTAAATCTAAAGCCCAGGCAACGCTAGGTACTTTATCTAGTATTAAATAAATATGAGCAATTTCTAAACTTTGCTTTATATTTTATTACATTATCGTTATTCTTTATTATGTTAACACAAAATTTCAAAGGTATAATAATAATATACCTATATGCAATTCTAATTTTGAGATCGGCGAGTATCTATACTGCAATGAAAAATTATTTTTCCCACTATTATGCCTTTTTAATTTTTTATAAAAATGTAGGTTACACAGCTTTACTTTAACACCATGAGTTAGTTAGGTGTTTAGTATTGCCATTTGATCAACAGTGGCGCCCTCATATATTTTCTTCTCTTATTTGACAAACTGTACCTTTGACTTATTTTACTTTTAGATTTGAATGTACAGCGTGGAATTTTTCTTTCCAATACTGTAAATCACATTTCTCACTGTGATAGTAAGGGAGGTACTTTTGTTTTAATTTTCAATATACATTATTTGTTACTTTAATTTTATTCTTTTTTGCCACCGGTTTCGACACGTCCGTGTCATTCGCGATAAAACTTTTAAAGTTCGTGTCGAAACCGGTCGCTAAAAAATTAAAGCAACAAATATACATTGGAAATTAAAACTCTTCAAAAGAAAAATGTCTAGAAATTGTTACATAGTCAATGCCCAAGAAACACAAAAAAGTTGAGGTAGGTAGATACTTTTGAATTATTTTATGGTTATCTTTTAGATTTGAATGTACAGCCTGGTATTTTTTCTTTCGTTTATCACTTATTGTGTTTAGATCACATTTCTCGCAGTGATAGTAAGGGAGACACGATTTCTATAAGACCTATATGAGTTGTTCCGAAAAGCGAACAAATTAAGCCAAAAAGTGAGGTTCAAAAACTTTGAGGAAATATTATTCAATATGTTTTTACAAAACGTTTTAATAAAAAAGTGGGCATTTATTAATTTCATTTCGACGTGCTTTTAAGTGAAGACAGGTCCCACTGGTAAATAGGTTCCATGTCAACTCAGAATGAAACCAACTCAGAAACACCTCAGGAAGGTCATTAAAAGCTATGAAAAAATAATTTTAAAATAGCCGGGAACCCTAACCTAACATAACCTATTTAACCAATTTTTTACCATCACTCTTAATGACTTTTTTGAGGTGCTTCTGGGTTGATTTCATTCTGAGTTGTCTGGTCACCGGTGAATATTGCGAGGCGGAAGGAAATGGAGGAGGCGAATCATACATGTATTATTTGCACTTGATTCACTTCAACCCTTCATTTAAGTTCCGTCTTATCATGTCACATCAACCTGATGTTACTTAAAATGTAGTTTGAATTGTAATTCTGTAAGCACTGATTTTATTTTGTTCATTTTATTTTATTTTTTAATCTCTTCAAAGATATAATGTACTTATGTATATGAGTAAATTTTAACTGTTTTAAAAACACACAAGTATACCCACCCACGAACTGGCGATGCCTATGTGGGATTTTTTTTGGTTAATCTGTTAATTTGTATTTTTCTCCACTTTTTTAAATGTTTATATAAGTAAAATTACCAATGTATGTACCAAAAAAATATTAATAAAAAAAATGTATAAAATAAATTGTCCAATCCATCGCTCATTCGTGGCTGTCGCTGAATTACCATGAAATAATCCGTCATAGAAATGCGCTAATATGGAGATTGACTTTACTCTTACTTTTCTAAGTACGATGTTTACCTTGTGTTTCGCTGCTCACGCAACATGTGGTCTCCTTCATGGATTTAAACTCCAGTCACAGTGACTCGACAACTTGGCTTAAAACGTAACACGGTGTGCCGGCATTCCTCCACCGCTATTATTTTGAGAAATCCGGCCTTTATAGAATTTACATTACTGAACCTAACTTCTGTAATATGTTATCGCACGTGACTTGAACTTCAGCGAAGTTGGTCTCGCGATATCTGATTAAAACAAACTGATGAAATGTTTTCATTGCCCGCAGGTATCAAAGGACGAACTCGCAAAACTCGTGCAAGGATTCGACAAACAGGAACTTCTGACCAGCGGCGGAGTAACACTCGCCGGTCAGAGATACATCTACCTTAGCGGCACAGATCGAGTCGTCAGAGCGAAATTCGGCAAAGTCGGAGTCCACTGCATGAAAACAACGCAAGGTAAATTGTCTTCTTTGTTTTATGACTACCTCCCTTCACCATACCATTTGTTTATCTGTATTTCGATCGTCCAGTTGATTGGTCAGACATCTCCGAATACTAAGTTTTTATATAATGATAAAAGCAATATTCGAATGCTCTCTGTAAATCATATTCGATCCATGGAGAGGTCTATCACCATTTACATGTGTCTGTGTTTTACATATTAAATGTGCTTGATAATATCACCATATAATCTTAACGGCCCGGTAGCGTATTTACTACAATCCATACCGTATACTTAAAAAAAAATACATTGAAAATTTATTTAAGTGAAAAAAAAAAAATTTCAATGTAAAAAAAAAATTGAAGTATGAAAAACGCGGTCCATCTTCTCTGCTAACCCTTCTGTAATTACGGTCGTCACTCTCACAGAAACAGATAGAGCAACAAAGCGCGTAAGGCGACTGAAACGTAAGGCGACTGAAACGAGGTAGTGTTTGTAAGGTGATTTATGCATTACATTCCCTACCGCGTTGCAGTCAGTAGCTCGACTGTAACGCGGTAGGGATTGGAAATACGCGGCCCGGTACATTAGTATGACATTTTTAAATTTCCTGCTAGTAACCCAGAAAATAATTTTTTCCGCATTATAATTGATTTGGTGGTGTTTACGAGTAATCTGTGTTGCATCAGAGAGAGGTTGTACACTTTTACATATAACTGCATACTCAACTCAAATTTAGATTTTACGAGAGATGTCTATGATCAACTGGACGATCGATATCTTAAATACCGCGTACGTGACGCAATTTTTGGGGGCTGTGTCTGAAACGTTACGGTGAGACCCAGACGGATGCACTGGACATTTTCAAGGCCGTTGGCCTGACCGGGTTTGGCACCGAGAACTTGTAGACAAACTGCCTTCTAATTGACTTTCCGTATCCTTCTGTATATGATTGCCGACTTTTTGAAGTCGAGGACGTTTTAGACGTTTTCACGTCTTCTTCACATTCAATAAAATAAATGCTGGCATCTCACGGGGATCGGTTTTGTCTCCGACTGTTCTTTTTTTGCACATCAATGAAATTACCCTTTTTCGTGTGCACCAATTCATTGTTATGCGAATGACAGTACAGTCCAGTTTTGTTTGACAAGCCCCCAAAAGACACTTACTCAAATAGCTCTGAGGGCTTTGAAGCAGAGAATGAACCCTAACCTCTAAAGGGTTTCCTCTTCGGGTAAGAATAACCTCGTCGAATTTGATGTTTCAAAGACCCTATCGTGTTTGATTACGTATAAAAGTGTCAATCTAGTAAGATACTTAAACTTATGGCTCTGTGCAAATAGCAGCGCCCCTCTGTTCAATTTGCCTCTCTGGTCTGGAGCCCAAAAATACTTGAAAAACCCCTGACTGCAAAGATTCTGGCGGTCCGTTTGATAAGATTCCCTTATCTTAATAAAGGACTGCAATCTTTAGAACACAGGTGGGAATGCTGTCCTTGTTATATCGCTATTTCAATGGACGATTCTCCGATGAACAATCGTCATTGATTCCTTACCGGTGGATAGTCGGAAAACACGTCAAACCCGCGCCCAACAGTGTACACTTGTACACGGTTGACATTTGTCACGTAAGGACGGGCCCATATTTACTCCCTCCTTCCTCCCCTTAAAGAGACCCTCCACACTGCAGGTCCCAAAATTCAAGTTGACGGGATAAGAGGATGCCGGTACACATATACACCTATACCTATACCGAAGGTTCCCACTTTTCACGCACGGTGATTGATCGTGACCCTATAATAAGTTTACCCACTGAGTACGAGTACTAGTTAGTGCACGTGTATGTTATGTTATGTTAGGCCCTACTCCTAATCTAATTCCTGGTTTGGTTTGTTTGTTGCAGCTGTCGTAGTATCACTATATGAGGAACCAATCCAGCCACAACAGGCAGCGTCTGTCGTGGAGAAACTAGGCGATTACTTAATTACCTGTGGATACTAGAGGTAATGTTGTTCGGTTTCTATTACGTACTATAATATCCATACTTGTGACCGAGTCAGTATCTCATCCGCCCGTTCTTCTTTTACAGACGCGAGCCGTGATCTGAGGACTACTACGTTAAGATTACTTTAATTGTTTTTTAAATAAGTAATTACTTTTGTATATTGTATAAAATGGCACGGACCCGCGCCCCGCGCACTGCCTCCTCGCCGCCGCACGTGTATTTATATTATAAAATAAATAATGTATTACTATATGTATGTATTTATGTATGATGTATGCGCTGCACAATTATTTCCCGATATTTGGATCGTACTCGTCTCTCTATGTTCAGTATCCGGAGACGTGCGGTGGCGGTGGGGGAGGCCCGTGTCCGAATGATAAAATAAAATATATACAGCGAGCATTTGTGTACGCGCTTTCCAGCAGAAATATTTGATACTGAGAGTATGTAATAAATTAGGATTTTTATCGAAAAATCTCTAGTCCCGTAATTTTGCCTCGACACTTGCTGTGACTCTCGCTGTGAGGTGCAGCGAGTGCCGTGGGGCTCTCAGCCAAGCCACTGTTGTGTGTGGTTGCTGGCCGCTGGTTGCTGGCCGCTGGCTGCTGGCTGCTGGCTGCTGGCTGCTGGCTGCCATTCGCCATAACCATCAGTCCACGAGCCCACGCGACACTTCTATATAATATAATACTAGATAATACGGTTACTAATGGAAGTTATGAGCTCAATCGCTATTACATATTTTATTTGCCTCCTTTATTTCCATATCCAAATGTCTAATAAAGCGCTCGATGAAATTTCCTTTCGATTTTAAATTAAAGCTTGCAATCAATAAATAAAAGGTGTATATTGTTCTGTCCATGAAATATCATGGATCGATATTAAAACTATAGCTTTGTAAATTGTTTCTTGTACTATGCGGAGGGATATGTGTCTATCTGATTTAAAATAAATTTGTATTATAAAATGTATAAGTTTTTAATTGGCGAAGTAATCTACACCTCTGATAACTGATTAGATCATCCATCGTACGAAAGCCACCATATCATTTATACTGCCCTGTTTGTAACAAAAGCAATTTGGTTTGTTGATTGTCTCCATTAAACGATAAACTTTGCAAGCATATCTTACTTTTATTCCCGATCCCCGCCTCATATCCTTATAGCCTATCCTTCAAGTTACATAAACCATGAACATGCCTCGCGAAAAACACCACACAAATCATTCGTTCAGCGGACTGGAGAAGATACCGCGCAGATTGGAACTCTTGGAACCGAACAGGAAACTGCACTGAAGTATATTCCACATTTAATCATATTAGATTCATATATTAGGGGTTCACCCCAATCCAAGATCTTCAGATCAGATGTTTATTTATTTAGTTAAACGCCATAAAATGTCTTACTTTAAAGTGATACATGACATTATGTGGTGCACTTGAGGGTTTCAGTATTATATTAAGATCAAAATAAGAATAAATGAGTACACAACAAGTTACAAGATAATGGGCAAAAAAGGACAAGTAAACAATGATATTTACAATTTCATCTCGTCTCCAAAATTCCAATCACCGAATCAATATTTTCCATGTCCTTAATTCAAACGAGAAAAAGTATTACATTACAACGTAAGTATTTAGCGAAACCAGGGGGAGATTCCGGTTCTACTTGAGGAATTAACCTTAAAATTATTAACGACTTTACATTAGCTGTGATTCCAGTTCTCCCGGATGACAGCAGGAATTGTCATTTGAAAATGATCGACTTCAAAGGAGAAAAAGTAACTAGAACACAAGTATTTAGCGAAACCAAGTGGGAGATTCAAGTTCTACTTGAGTATAAGAAATTGTTCTTAATTTTAAAATTATATATTACTTTTGCGCTGTCATCCGAGAGAACTGGAATGGCAGTAACGGTAAAGTCGTTAATTTTATGGTTAAGGACAGTTCCTTACAAAAAATACGGGCAGCGATTCGATACATTCTCAGGGTGATTCTCTTCGAGGGTGTATAGCAGGCATTCAAAATGAGCACGAGTGGATTCCGCAGACCTAACCTAAAAATATAACCTCTTAGTAAAAAAAATCCATCCACACGATTTTTTTCCAAGTTATGAAATCCATGTAAGTGGCCTATTAGATCGTGTTGAGGGCATTTTTTTTTTTAATTTTTGGTAAATACTAAGAATGTCTGTCAAAATTTTAGGAGAATCTCGCCGGCCCGGCTGATAAACATGTAACTTCACATATAAAATGACTGGCGCGGTAGGGGGGAGATTCCAGTTCTTTCGAATTGTATTTTGTGACGTCACGGGTATTTTGAGCGGTCATTTTTGGAAATGTCGAAAAACTTGTCTTACTATCGTTATTTATAATGATAAATTTAATAAAAATAAAGAAAACAACCTCATTGTCGTTCAAGATACATATTTTTTTTACGGAAGCTGTCGCCACTTTGCAGACCTCGTTAGAAAAAATCTGAGTTTAGATCGATTGGTAAATTGGGTAATATTAAATTGACAATTTTTTGTCTGTGGAATGGCATACAAGAAAACAAATAAAGAAGCTGCATATAATAATTACACGTTCATTTTTAAATTAGTATATTCCCCGAATTAGGTATAGTGTACCTAGTAGTTAGTTATATTCGTCAGAGATGTTTGTTACAATAATAGGCCACTTGGATGGACTTCATAACGACTTGGAAAAAATCGTGTGGATAGATTTTTTTTACTAAGATTACGAAAATGTTAGTAAATTTTTTAGAAATGTACAGTTTTTTTATTTTTAAATAAATAAATCCATTATTTGGGCACGTGACGTCACTACATGAAAATGTCCCGTCTCCTAAAATATTCCTATTAATTTTATAAAATTCCACTGATTTATTTTTTTTATACGGCATCACTTTGATTTCAGGCGAATTTTTTAATTTGACATTTAACGTTCACTAGATTTATTGTTTGTTCTCTGCGAACTTATCATTTGGTTTGACTTTTTGACAGATGTTATGAAGAGAACCCCGTATATTTTACGCTGTCTGTACGTTTTTTAGAGGTATAATGGTAGTGGTGCTGATTTTAACAAAATAAAATTTTATGATATTATTATAATTTACAAGTATATTACATTGGATGTAGTAATATAGACGTTGAACATTATAATGTTTTGAACATCAATAAGATGGATCAAGGAAAAAATATTTATGAGATTTAATATTTTTGGTATGCCTCGTTATTCTCCTGTGCCATTCGTGTGGAAAACGTTATTTTAAAAAAAAATGATTTTCGGCTATGTAATTATCGTTTTTTTGCACCTTAAAATTATGTTCCGTTTTTCCGGTTTATAAAAAATGGTATGATTTTTCGGATTGAAATTTTCAAACAATCGCCAGGGTTTCAAAAATACGATAAAAAATAATACAGAATGTCTTAGGATATTTGCCTAAACCGGAAAAAAATGTGATGCAAGTGGCCTATTGCATACGCTTCCTTAACTTCCGATCAACATAATTGTACACATAACTGCCATTTTTAGTTAATCCAAATTTGCTGGAAAAGTCACTCAGTACAAAAATAATAGATTATAAAAATATATATTCAATTGGCGTCTTGATTGCAGCGTAATTGAGTCCACCGTGCGGCGTCCTTGAACCAAGCTTGTCGGGTCAAGATCGGAAAATTCTAGGTCAGCCAGTGCTCTAATATTCCAAAGCGAATTCTGAATGAAGATGTTTTATTTTCGGTTCTAATGGAGATATCGGGCAAAATTTTTGTGTTTAAGAGGTCAGTGCTCGACTGTGGATTTGCATTGTGGCGCAATTACACGCTGGCTATTATGTGACATGCGACTTTCAACAAGGTTTACCCGGCGATGACTTTCAACTTGTTTCCCAGTAATGTCATAGTTATGTTCATTCAATGATTGGGAGTCAAAAAGATACCTGCACCGGCTGCACCCTGCACGGCGCTTTCTTTTCTAGGACGATCCACACATCGGCACTTTTTGCGTTCGCGGCAGTTCCCAAACAAAAAATATTTTTGAAGTGAAACTTCTATAGCCCCGCTATGATTTGGATTTCGGTTGAAACGGAAATGACGATTACTGCACATGCGACGCATTTAATGCGCTCATTGACCGCTTTGATTATGGTGTCACTTTTAAAGGCTCCTATTGGTTGAGATATGAAACGGAAATTACGCTAGGTCTGCGCTCATTGGTCGCTTTGATTATAACCTCACTTTTCAAGTATTGGTTGAGATTGTTTTGTTAAAGTTTCGCTTCTACCGCGTGTAAACTGCACTCGAATTCTCCTTAGCTGTCAAAGGGGGCAAATGAAATCAATTGTGAGCGTAATAATATTTCGGGCCTTTGCATTGATGTTCAATTATTGCTTATGCCTCATCCGCACGCTTGCCACTTGCCGCAAACTCCAAATCCCTACAAACGTTTGGCTTGATTTTGGAATTCAAACGTGGCCCCATCCACACGCTTGCGAGTGCATTAGTTTGTTCTGAAGAGGCAAGCATGACGGACGTCGAGGTTGTTGCATCGGCCATAACATTTGGCGTTATTTTTATTATAAGTACAAGAAAACAAGTGAAAGAAAAAGAAAAATACGACAATGAATACGAATACAATCTTCTTTCTTTTTTAGATGTTTTCTGAAAGTGACCATAAGAATTTCCTTCTTGGCTTTCAGCTCCTTTACTGGTTTCTTCAAAAATTTACTAAAGCGACTCCATGCATCGGTAACCTTCTTTTTATCCTTATGCTCTCTATGGCTTGGGTCCCAAATGCATGGCTCTCCCTGATAGAATTCCAGGAATCGTAAAACGTCCTCATTTGACCAGTCACTAATTTTGAAGTACAATTCACGCATAAATATACTAACCGCAACTAACGTCCGTTAGCCACCACTGCACAGACGAGACTGAGTGCTCACAAACGTGTGGATGCGTCGCAAACGCTTTCGGCAAATTCCCTTTGATTTGTGACAAAAAACCGACACTATCGGATCGGCTAAAAGCGCTTGCAAACTTACACAAACCAAACCAAACACTATCCGCACCAAAGATATTCAAATACAGAAGAGATATGCTATGGTGTCCGCGCAACTGTCGCCGGACTACGCGCTAATTAGCGTAGTTTTCATACAAAAAGAATTTGTTCATTTCGTTGATTTTTTGAAAATGTGCATTAATATTGGTTAACAATATATTTTGAATAAGGAAAGAATTCGTTCATTTAGTTTAACGTTCGTTTGGTTTATTCGTTAATTATTTGTTCTTTTAGTTTATTTGTTAATTGGTAAACAATATCGGCGACACCCGGAAGCGCAGACCCACATAGTAAAAACAGCAGATAGCACATCCTACTTATATTTCAATATCTTTGATCCGCACGTTTGCGTTTGTGAAGTCCTGTTGAGGTTTGCCAAGCGTGCGGATGAGGCATTACAACTTCCTCGCACTCGTCGATGTCACGTTTCACGGTGTCAGGACGAAGTGGCAAATTGACAATGTGTGAACAAAAGAAAAGGCCACCAGCAAAAATATTTGTACGAGAATTTTGTTTCAGTTTTGATTTAAATTTTCTTTGTGTAATAAAAAGTTCATAAAACATCTGTTCATTTTTATGCTAAAGTACCTGGTACCTACCAATTCATTGTCAACTTTAAGTAATATTTTTATCACAGGCGGGGTCCGTCCATAATAAGCACCTTTACCTACTGCTTGCCTACCGTCTATCGCTTTTTTTTTTTTTTTACATGAGCTCCACACAGGAGGTCCTGAGGAAAATAATTTCCCTCAGGGCCTATGTCATCTTTGGGGATGCTGTGTGGAGGGTTTTTTAAGGAAAGGAAGGAGAGGAGAGTTTTGGCAAGGAAAAGGGTTTAAGGGGTGGGTAGGAATCTGGGGTTCATTATGTCCTGGTCATCCGCCTCCCTAGACAAACCTCACCCCATGAACCCGGGCACCCCTGCTAAATCACCAAACGTAGCGAACCACTTGGGGTGACCTATGGCAGAGGTGTTGGTTATCCAATAAAGGTCTGTTCGCGATAAACTCAAAACTACTAAATGGATTTTCATGCGATTTTCACCAATAGATAGAGTGATTCATGAGGAAGGTTTAAGCATATAATTTGTCAAGGTTTGTGTAAATTAGTTGAAATATATAATAAAGGAGAATGTCTGTATGTGGGGGACGAGCGGACTGGCAAGCGGGCGGTGTGGATTTGATTTGTATGCAAATCTACTGTTTTATGCCGAAGTTGATGAATTTTGCACATGTGACCTTCAAAACAGAGGAAGAATATGTGAACTTCAAAACAAGATCACTGTCTACATTTGATTTCGAAAACTCTGTGTAGAGCCCGGGCATCACCGGGGACTTCGGCTAGTTAAATAATAAAAAAATCAAGTGCAGTTTCAAAGCCGCCAATGCGCACAGTTGATGCGTCGGAGGTGCAGTAAACGTCATTTAAACGTCAATTGAGCCGATTCACTGAACCGGATCTTTTCGTTGAACGAGACCTAGCAAAACGGCTCGTTCAGCTGAGCTGCTTTGCCCGTCTCTAGGTATAGCATTTATACCATTTTTCGTACAGTTTAAAGTTTTTCAATATTTTAATAATAGAGATAAACTAATAGAGGATACCTCTATTTTTGATACTGAATTATTTAGGCCTAAATAATGTTTCAATAAACACAACAACTAAATATCTATAACCAGTAAGTAAATAAATTAATACGATGGCTTGTGTCATTCCCGTGCATTTCCCATACAATGACTTTACAATGATGTCACGACACGAGGAACAGTGACGTCACCACTAAACATTTCAATAATGTCAACTTGACGCTGTGTTTTGAAGAGATGTTTAAAAATGCACTTTTTAATATTTTTTTAAAACTTTGCGTTTAATATTATTAAATAAAACTTATATATTCAGAATCAGCGTTTATTGGTCTATCTATATGAACATATTTTTTTAAAGCCATAATATTTTTCACTGGAGTTCCTTATTCAGACTTCCGCGGTTTTTCACGGGTCTCTGCGCTAGTAATTAATGAAAATACTAGCCGAAAACTAAAAAATAAGTTTACGAAAATACTTTTATTGACATTTCTGCGCTCCTGGTTATTTGTTCTTGCTGAATTATGAATTTATTGCAGTAGTGCCGCTGCGGTAAATGAAAGTCAAGCGTTATTTTACTCTCCCGGTCTCTGCGCTCCGGATGCCGAGAACGCTAATTAATGTTGCGGTCAACGACGAATTCCGAAGAAAAAAACTATTAGGAACAATAATTTCAACCAGATACGTTTTTAGATTTTCGCGGCCAAAAGTATTTTCATTATTTGTTTTTGGGGTGTTGTGCCTTGTTGCGCTACCTCCTTCTTTAGCCAACGATTATTATTTTATGAGGTACCTACGTAATTTTATTATGTGAGCGACACATCTGCCGAATCTGCCCTGATGGACACTGCAACGCTGTCCGAAACGTTGGCTAAAGAAGTAGGTAGCGCAACACGGCACAACACCCCAAAAACAAATAACGATAATTTCAACCAGTTTGCTTCCTCGCCCTTTTTTGCTCTTGGTAAATCTCTGATTTTGAGATAAAATATTTCTCGTGCCGATACTGCCGATGCCAGCCATGTTTTTGGAAGCCAGATTTTTGGCACAATAAAAAAATAACGATTTACATTTTCATATCGAATTCTCTCAGATCCACACAGAATTTTCATAATAGACCCCATGAAACATCCTTTTTTATATTAACTCCACACAGGAGGTCCTTACAAGTGGATTATTACTTATTACCTTCTTGTATGAATTACCATTATCGATTCGGACCATACCGTGACTGCTGTGATTGACTGCGGTGACGTGCAGTTCCATCGAATCGTTCCATTCTGCAGTCTGCAGGGTGAAGTTCGTCCTGATGATATCTGATATCCAACCCGCGCCTCCGGTAGAAGAGGGCACCACAAGAATACATGGCTTTTGGTAAACATACTCACCTTCCCTTATATCTCTCAGATGCAGGAACGTAGTTTGCCCAACAATACAGTTTTTTCGGGAAGGGAAGATACACAAAAAGATAAAATTAATTGTTGAATATGTTTATTTTGACAAAATCTACATTATACAAGACAGTAACATGATTAACACAAATACATACACATAAATACATATTGATGTAACTAGTGTAGTAGGTACCTATATAATTTCGACATCCCTTAAGAATAATTGCTGGTTTACAACAATTCTCGAGTTTCAGTGCAATATAGATATTTTCAGCCATTGGATGTTGGCTTGTAATGATATCGTTTATTTGAAGCCCTATTAATTATAAACGATCTTGAATTATGTAGGTATTAAGTTGTCGTTAGATTTAATTCAATAAATATATAGGATACTTTGGTTCTGGTGATTTGTACTACGCTGTACAAGCAAATGGTGAAATGAAACATAAGACCCCGTCATAAGTCCGTCGGTTCCTCGCTTTTGCTGCCTATTTATTACATCATAATGCAACGCCTATTAACCTCTAGTTACTAATTTGGGCGATCCTAATTATTGTGAATTCTTTCCAAAAAGATTAAATAAATATTTTCAAATTACGCAGGTAAAGTTATCTATTGCTTACCGCTTCCGAATAAATACGATCGAAATAATTGTTCACGAGAAAATTTCACACTTCTAATTGAACTCGAAATAAAGTTAACTTTCTATTATTATAATTCCTCAATACATTGATTAGTTAGTTACCTGTGACATGTTTGTTACTTCCGCCAATATATGTAGGTATACTTGTAGTGCACTGCTGACAGTGCTGACTGGTGACTGGGTGGGGACAGGGCAATGGGCGATGGCTGGCTGGTTCTGTTCCCACGTTATAACTAGCTATACTCGTATACCATCATAGCGGTTACTTTACATTATATATTTATTATACTGTCTCGTTTCCATGACAACTATTGCCTTCAAATAAGTTATGACATCGTTATTAAAATGCAATTTCCTAAAAAGGGAGAATTCATTCGTAAAATGGACCGTGTTAATAAAAAACGAATTGTGCACATTTTCTAATTAGTGAGTTTCCTTTCATCTGGAAACCTTACATACGGTAATATTAGAGATAACAGAGCCAATACTTGGCGGCGGTTGAACGTTGAACGCACACCGTTTAGTATTATATATGCACAAAGCCTAACAGATAGACTAATTTAAATTAGTATTTATTATCAAGAGCATAACAAGCTATATATTATTAGTAAAGAAACTCGACAGATGTATATAATAACCTATAATAGCTTATGTTATTATTAGTAGATACAATCAATAAACCAGCAGAACCTACTTAGCTCTAGGTTCACCACTTATTGATTTTAAGTCAAAATTCCTGATCCCGGGAGCTCTTCTATACGAAGGGCGTATTAAAATTATTTATTACAAAAGTAATTGCAAAATAAATATAGAAGGGCTACATAATAAAAATTATATCCATTCGAAAATCCTACGCTATCAGAATAGATCGGACATTTGCAGAGAAACTTTAGATACAGAAGTTATCGAAGAAAACAAAAGAATATTTTTAAGTCTCGTTTGTTTGTGTCGGGCTCCTCCCCGCGGAGTGTGGGGCCCGGGGGAGCTGCGCCCTCTCACGGGTGCTCCAGAGAGTAGTGGCGAGACCTCTTCCAGAAGTTCTTGAAGAACCCTTTGCGCTGCTTCTGGGTCTGCTCTTCACCTGGGAACAGAACGATCAGTTCAGATAATCATCATTTTTGCTACGTGTTATCAAAAACACAATAATCCATTATATTGCTCATGGCAGTTAAGTGGGCACAAGATGGTTATTTAATACCCACTCATATCTATGTGCCCCTAGTATTTTGATCTTGTTGTCTAAACTATTTTTATTGCTACATACGCCGCCGCTACACGATTTACTCGTAAATCAAATTCACACGTTATTCTCTGCCGCTCCGGATTCCAACAACGCCCGAAATTGAAGTCCCATTTCAGAAATCATCTGACAAAAGATAAACCTACTAGAAGAACCCATATAAATAATAATTTCAATAAAAAATATTTCAGAAATAATTTCCACCATTCACCTTCAATTGTGCTCCTGTAACCTTAACTATCATTCATCTGTTCATTCCTTCCTCTCCTCAAAAAGACCCTCCACACAGCATCCCAGATGACATAGGCCCTGAGGGAAATTATTTTCCTCAGGGCCTCCTGTGTGGAGTTAATGTAAAAAAAAAAAAAAAAAAAAAAAAACTAAAAGTAATGGAGAACTAAAAGAAGAATGAGCCTTGTTTCTTCGTTTTTAGTGGTAATTTAGTCGCAGAGTTATTTATTTTTATTTATTTATTTATATTTATTTACGCCCTGTTGAAATTTATACTCACAATATTAATTTTGTGTGTTACTAAACCAATAAAACAGAATAAAATAAGAATGCAATCATCATCGCAAGGTATAGAACATCGTACATATATTTTAAGTAATAAGACCTGAAATAAAATAAAGTGCAATGTGTAAGAGCTAGTTAGTAGGTATAAACAAACAGTTGTATGTGTATATTATTGTAGGATAATAAAACAGAACTAAATAGAACAGCAAAATAAAATAAAATATACGATACGATTCATTGACCTATAATATCGTACGATTATACCACCCCAGCCAGGACCACTCGGATATAAATTACTGGGTAACCGACGAGTTCATCGAAAATCAATTCATCGAAAGCAAATTCATCGAAAACGAGTTCATCGAAAATCAATTCATCGAATGATCAAATCATCGAATCGCCAATTCATCGAAAAACATTTTTTTTGTAGATATTAGAGCTGTCAAAATTAAATACCCAAAAAGGTCTGTTTAACTGAGTTGAATGTGTTTAGCAACTGTCAGTTTCGTAGTGACAATGTAAAAATTATAGGTTATCTCTTCGATTTCCGATTGTCTGATACTGCAAAAAAGGGATATCTAAGGAACGGTGACCAGAAAACTCATAATGAAACCAACTCATAAACAACTCAGAAAGGTCATTAAGAGTGATGATAAAAAAATATTTAAAAATTGGTTAAATAGGTTAAGTTAGGTTGGGTTAGGTTAAGTTAGGTTAAGTTAAGTTAGGTTAGGTTAGTTTAGGTTGACCAATGCTTTTTTAACTTCTCGGTCCGCTCGGCATTTCTCTCAAATATCAACAAAATATATTTTTTCGATGAATTGGCGATTCGATGAATTGATCATTCGATGAATTGGTTTTCGATGAATTGATTTTCGATGAATTGATTTTCGATGAATTGGTTTTCGATGAACTCGTTTTCGATGAATTTGATTTCGATGAATTGATTTTCGATGAATTCGTTTTCGATGAACTCGTCGTGAACCTATATTTTTACCCGATTATTGCAATTATTGTATTTACTGTTAATTTTGACATTGCTTTTAAAGGTGAAATTGTTCAAAGGGCGGTAGGTGTAGCCCACACCAGAACTTCAGCGACTTATATTATTTAACGAGGAAATTAAAAATCGACATAAAATTTTTATGATTTTCACGAAAGCCTAAAGTCGCCCCCGTTTAACGCAATTAATTTATTAACAAACAGTGGGTATTTCAATTAACGGTGACCGGACAGAATTAACTCAGAATGAACCCAACACCCTCCTTTGAAAGGTGATAAAAAAGTTGGTTTAATATGTTACGTTAGGTCATGGGCTTTTTTTAAAATAGTTTTTAATGACCTTTCAAAGAGGTGTTGAGTTGAATTGATTCTGAGTTGTCATAGAACCTTCTTTATATAGTACCTAACAGTTACAGGTCGTTTGTTGTAATAAAGTAGGTACACAAGTATAACTAACTAACAACCATCACGCCGTTTCCCCGCAGGGGTAGGCAGAGAGGACGGACCGCCAAACAACTCGATCTTGGCACACACTCCTTGCCTCGTTCACATTCATACATCGTCTCATACATGCTCTTCTATTATTCCGACTCTTCACATTGCCCGACTCAGGTATCTGATTCACTTGCTTGTGCCATATCTTCCTCGGGCGTCCCCGACTTCTTTTTCCATTCACATTTGCGTCATATATTCTCTGGTCTCATAAATATAACTTTAGTTAATAATGCAAGTATAGCGAAACATGGAAAATATTATACCAAAAAAAAATTATTATGGTTTTTATCTATTTTCGTTTTCTTCGACCGCCCTCTAAGATCGGCCTCCCGTGTGCCCCGCACACATTACAACTTACAACACATAATAATATTGTATGTCTGCGGCACCCCTGGGGTCCTAGCACTCCTAGCATGGGCGATCGACAAGGATTGGTAGAATAACTTTCGGTAACTTCTCATCGTTCCTTAGCATCTTTGCAGATCGCTAACGAATAAGTAACACTTAACAATGACTGAGTGTTCTTAATATATTCGATGTCAACTGTTGTTTTGTACGTTAGCGATCTGCAGTTGTCCAAGAGAATGATGAGAAGATACCGAAAGTTATCCTATCAATCCTTATCGATCATCCATGCTAGGACCCCTGGATAGATTACTTAAAGAAAGAGTTATGATCATGAACAAAGCGACTTCATTTGTTTCTGACTACCTGAACGATATTTAACAAACAAATAATCGCTTTTTATTGTTCAGGAATTTTTTTAAGATTTTGTTTAGATTTTAGAATAAACCTGTGGAAAGTTAACGTCGATCATTTAACATCTATGATGTTTTCCTTTAGCGGTGTAATAATAAAAACGTTGTGATGTATCTATTCAACATGTCCATTGTTTTCCGCGTTGGTTTGTTTGATACAATTTAATTGTTGATAAGCCACCATAATATAATACATATAACGGGCTGTGGGCGGGCGGCCTATACATATACCGCTGTAACGGGACCGCCAGCAGCCAGCAGTCACCAACGTGGCAGGATATGCAAGCGCGATTAACTTCCTTACAGATGCGGTGATGTTACCACCACTGCACCATTGACACTGTATTATTTTATCAGAGCCTTCAGCCAGCCCACAGCTACGCTGATACACTTTATGTCATATCCCTCTGCCCCTGATCTCTGGTCCTGGTCCCTGGTCCCTGGTCCCTGGTCCCTGGTCGGTGTTCTATTTCTACTTGACTGACTGAGTGCAAAGCAAGAGCATGTCACTGATTACTGATTAGGGCCGATTGCTGATTAACCTATCGTTCCATTTCAACTACTAAACCCACTTTACGTTTACGTCAGTGATTCACATATGCTGTGTGCTGGGTAAAACAGTTTCTATTTTTAAGGTTTTATTCTATTACGAAACCACATTATGTACCTAATTTGCGGCTTTGCTAGTTACTCTATAAACAATACCTTCGTATTTTAATAATTGGCCGCTTTCCCGGTAAAAAGGCTTTCACAACAATTGGAGAGCACTTATCAAAATTAGAATTCATAAACTTGGAATAAACTTCTATTATTATTATTACATCGATCTCATGAATGCTTATTTTCCCCAAAGGATTATGTATCTATAAGTCTCGATTTTATGTATGCAATATTCAGTCATTGTCGTCTCGTCTTTAGAACAATGAGTGTACCTGCCGGAGTCAGGAAACTGTAAAAGCGGTCCCCGGTGAACAGGAAGTTTGGATGGTGCGGCAAGAAGTATGAATAGAATTATCATCTTCGCCCACTGCTAACTTGGTAGATAGATGGCGGCCGACGGAGGTGGCGTCTCCGTGCCAACACTATGCAGTGCTACACGTGCAGTGAATAATTGCAGCGGAGTGTACACTGTCTGTTGTCTGACGTCTCCCGTCTCCCGTCACTTTAAGACAAATCGGCGGTCGATGACGAATAGCGAGTCTTTACAAACAAATAAAAGCTTGAACTAGTAATTAGTACCTATCTAATATTCGGAATGTCTTCTCATTATCCTCATCGAGAACGAATAACATTGTTTTGTCGTCGAATTAAAAAGGCAACGATCTCCGGTCTTCCATTGCAAATGAAGATAGGAGGAAGCAGCCCAAGCGTGCAGAAGTCAGCGCAATAAAACATGGTCACTGACTGGCCACTGGCCACTGGCGCTATGAGTCAGTCCGTCAGCCGGCAACGGACAGCGCACCGGGCGCACGGAGAGAGTGGAGGCCGGCCGCGGCAGTGAGAAGTGTGATAATTGATAATCTGGCTGGTGACCGCGAGTGCTGACCGGATATAGGGTTGCCCATTGTACCTACCACCGCAACCAATAACCGAGTACCCATACCCAGTATCGCCACTGCAGAATGTTGTCGCTGATTATTGCTAGCCACTTAAAGACCCCGATTGCGATAGTTACCTACCTACTATTTCATCGCCGGCAATTATTAATACTTTAAACACATAGCATGTCTGAGAAACACTCATTTATCTAATTCATTATTATTTGCTTGGCATGCTTACAATGTCTTTGTAGATTATAATATATCCATAAAAGTCAAACCCTTTTGTGGTTGTGTTCTGATTGATTGATTGATCAAATCGATCACAAGCTTTAATAGGCGATACTAATTTGTATATCCATTCAGGGAATTTCTAATACTTCAATGTTTCAATAATTTAAAACCTCCCTAATGTACAAACATTTTTTATTATTACACTGAGTCTGTTATATTTTATGATAAAGATTAAAGTTACCGTGAATCCTCTCGGCCCACTCACAAATGTAATCTCGGTAGAAGCCACAGGATATAATATTTTTGCGCTTAATATAGTTTTAAAATGTTTCCATGAAAATTAAAGTTCGCGAAACCTGAAATGTTTTTGAAGCATTTTATAAGTTTGTAGTGGGTACTATAATAAAATCTTCGACTTTCATAACGAACAACTCAAATGGCCGAACGATCGCGATAAGAGCTTAATGTACCTACCTACTTCAATTAATTCAACCGACATGGTCGACATAAACACCTCAATGCTACGATAAATGATCATAAACTGCAAGTTAAACATTTGTAATAATAATATTAACTGATTTATATAGCACCGTTTTTGTTAAAAAATCACCCCAAGGGCACTAAAATTGGTAAAACAATATTTATAATTATAACTAGTGACTTACTAGAGCTAGAAACTAGACCAGAATTCATAAAGTGAATAAGAATTTGAATATCATAATGATTACGATTTATGGATACCACCGCGGCACAGTAATCGGCCAACTTATCGAGGGGTAATAGATTTTTTTACAAAAATAAATTTAAATAGTTTTCTATTCAACTTGCACAGGTTCACACAAAATTGTGTTGGAAATTGTTTCACTTTTAATCGTGAATGTCGAACTTTTGAATCTTGCTCTATTCGATCTCCTACATTTTCAGTCGCAAATCTTTAATTCTAAAGGCCATAGTACCACCATTGACTTATAAAACAAACAAAATATCTATTCAGGCGATTTCAATGAGAATTAATTCAAATCTTGTGAAACCAGAACTACTTTCATAGAATGTTTTCACCCCAATGAAAAGATATAAATAGTTTCTCCCTGCATGTCCATTCCCATGCGTCCCCGTTCCCCTCCCGCATCCCTTCCCTTCCTGCGTTCCCCTTCCACCTTCCCCGCCTTCCCCCATCCCTTGTCACCCTTCCCACGAACCCCACCTCCTTCGTTATCCTTCCCCTCCTGCCTTCTCTCAATGCAGCTAAAATAGAAAAACACACATTTTCAAACGACCAGCGCGCCACCTGTAGTAATGTTTTAATACAAATTTCATAACGCCAGAGCTTACCATTATATATAGAAATACTCTTCTGCTAAAATGCAATGTTCTGTATAAATTTTTGAGTCAATCCATCAATTACTTTCCGAGATTTGCGGACACCCTAATCACCTATCGGTATGAAATATACTTTACGACCTATTCTCATACCTACCAAATATACATAAAATATTTCATAAAAATGGGTCGAGCCGTTTCGGAGGAGTGCGACCACAAACACCGTGACACGAGATTTTTATATAGATAGATCTTAGAAAATCCCTTTTTCTCGGCCGGAAATGAAACCATATTAACATATTGTGAATTTAATTTCTCTAGTTTGGTTGGTTTAGAAAAGGAGTAAGGATGTCTCCGAACTAGTGTTTGCTGTGTGACCTTTCTGTAATATAAAACGCTCCTATCAATAAGGTGATTCAACTGTTTTTAACGATGCTGCGTCAACCGTTGACATTTCCAACGCCACACACAGACATTTTAGTGACTATCTTTTGACACAACACATGTCAGAAAACAACCGATAAATTAACTAACGACTCCTTCCTTATTTTTGTGTAAATTACTGTTGCTTTTCATGTCCTGTTACTTACATTAAAGTTACACAATAAAACTAAACAAATATCTGTAATATTTTGGAAATGAACATAAATAAACGAATAAGAGATTAACTTTTCGCGTAGTTCTAAAAATATTGTTGTGGTCATAAAAAGTTAATAAAGGAAAAACTGCCCAAAATTAGGTATACCCAGACACATATTAGTATCACCCCCCTGATGGTGGCACCGGGTCGTTATCCACCCCATAGTGACCCACAAACTATAGCTATTCCTCAATCGTAGTTTTTAATATTTTTGTGGTTAAAAAAGTTGTAAATACAGGCGGAAGTATACATTGTATACAGGTTTCACTAGTAGTTTTGTGAACAGTAGACCTCGCGTCTAAAACAACATGTTTCTAATTTTCATATTTCCTTATTAAAATATACCTAAACCAAAATCAAAATATCCTCTAAAATCATAAGATTTATATGTAGTAGGAACTTAAATACCTAAACTAACTATCACGCCGTTTCTCCGCAGGGGTAGGCAGAGAGGACGGACCGCCAAACAACTCGGTCTTGGCACACCCTCTTTGCCTCACTCACATTCATACATCGTCTCATACATACTCTTCTATTATTCTGACTTTTGACATGGCCCGCCTCAAGTATCTGATTTACTTGATCGTGCCATGTCTTCCTCGGGCGTCCCCGATTTCTTCTACCATTCACATTCGCGTCATATATTCTTTTTACACTACTTTCTTCGTTCATTCGCTCTACATGCCCAAACCATCTGAGGATCCCTTTCTTAATCTTACTCATTATGCTTTCAGCCTTATATTCTTTACGGATATCCACATTTCGCACACGATCATACATGGTTTTACCACACATGCGCCTCAGGGATCTCATTTCAACAGCATTCAGTTTACTTTCATCCTTCCTCTGCCAGTTCCATGCCTCACTGCCATGCATCAGGGTAGGTACGAGGACTCCGTTGTGGACTGCTAGCTTCGCTGAATACCTACCTACTCAATTATAAACCTATATTTTACGTAAAGTTTTTAAAAATTGTAAATAAGAAATTACACAATTTTTTTAAAGAAATATCACCAACTCAATGACAATTCTTTTTTCGAACCTTCTTTAGGCCGGTAGGTGCACACTGCACGTACCATAATGTTGATTATCTCGATTCAACATTTAACAATAGTAGGAACCGTGCTCGTGAGAACTCTGGCGGGATAAAAAAAAGGAATATCCAACACGGCCACCATCTTGAACCGGAAAGAAAAAAACAAATTTTCAGAGAGATGAAATGCCAAATGGTCGAGTTAAAACTGGACTTCGCTCAGTCAATAATGGCTAAAATTCAACCGTATAGATTGTCCGTACAAAAATATTATTGGTAAAAAAAATCGGCAGACTTTGTATTATGCTACGATTATTTTTACACCTAAATTTTCTTATTATATTTAGATTCAATGCAGTTAAGCCATTTAACCGGTAGCCAAATCATATTCAACTCACGCATATCTAAAAATACATTTTGACTTAAAAGATAAGTTTGATAGATATATATTGACAAGAGATAATTTTTGTGCAATTAACGCCTATAGATAACTACACACTAATAGTGAAAGATAAATCATAACATAATTATATCAGGTTAATATCTCAAATTATAAATATTGTTATACTGTTGTTTTCAATTTAATTTATAATCTTTATGAAAAAGTCCAATAAAAATATTTAAAAAAAATTAACTCAATATTGTTAAAACTTGTGGGTGGCGCATTGTGTTAACCCAATGTGCAGTTTTATAATTCTCACTGTTAAAAAAGCATAAAACGTAAGTTGTTTATCCCAATAATGCTGCCCTCTTTCTTACACACTAAATAATAGTGAGACAAACGATGTACACAAGTCTTTCTCCTCCGAAGGACAAAGTAATAATTTTCTTGCATCTCCATTGGCTGCTTTTACAATTTCCACGCCACGCCACGTGGCATCTCCAATTGAGGTTTGTTGTGGGGCAGAAGGTAAGTGGGAAGGGGAAAGAGATGGGGAAGTACTTGGCTATTCAGATCTAGTCACCAAACACGGCTAAAACCATGTCGATCAACATTTGGTGGTCTTACACCAGGGCGATACTGAGAGTATCTTTTACTCTGGAACGTGCCGGAAATATTCATTGTATTATTTTTAAATGATTAAATTCCGAAAACACAAATCAATCAAATTAAATTTATCTGCACACACCGGGATTTGAACCCGCGACCTCCGGATCGCTAGTCGAGAGCCTTGCCCCTCGACCACGGACGCCGCCGAGTAAGGGAGATGCAAGAAAATGATTACTTTTTTGAAGTAGATATACGTACATCGTGTGCCTTTTCGATTGTCTTAACATTATTTAGAGCTGCAACATCAACCCTTCAAAAATTTGGCATTTTTTTCAGATGGTCAAAATATTTTCGCTTTACAATAAAATGCAAATATTTTGAATATTTCTGAGCACATCCAAAAACCAAAAACTGTTTTAGAAAGGTGATGAAATACGCTTTCAAATTACAGAATTCGAAAAAAAATTTTTTTAATTATAAACTTTTTGCATACAAACATAAAAAAGTTTTCAAAATGGCTCACCTTACGTTTTTTCTAACTAAAGTTACTGATAATAAAAAAATAACAAAAACATATACATATTTTATTAGACAAATGTATAACAAACACATATTGTAACCTCACTTTTTTGTCGCTCTATGTAAAAATAATTTATAAAAAATTCCCGAAGTTTCAAATTTATTTTTCAATATGTGATTCAAAACTTTGTGTACATAAAAGTGTACATTTTTTTTGGTGGCTATTTTTTTAGATTGGAATATAAAGCGTAGTGTTTATCCTTTCTAACACCAATTGGAACATATTTCTAACTATGATAGTAAGGGAGTTACAGCGTTTTACATGAGACCTATGTGCGTAGGGACAAATATGGTCTCCTGTGATTAAACGGGTTAATGCGACAAGGAACCTACGTTTATGGCTTTTTTGTGACGTCGCCGTGCCGTAACCGTGGGAATTGCAAAAGTGCTCAATGCCCATAGAGATGTTAGCAGTACTTACATATACGTGCAAATAATGGCTAACATCGTTTTTGCATTTGCAAATAACAACCAAACGACTAACAAAAAATGTGTGTATAAGCAAACATGTGCACATTAGTTGGATTAGGAGCTTGTCCCTTGCCCCGTTCACAAAAAATGTTTAGATAAGACTCTTTCCGCAAGTATCTCTTCTAATTATTATTTAAGAATAAAATGTAGTCTGTTTTAATAATAAATGTTATCCCAAAATAATAGCCAAAATATTACTAACAATAAGCCTTAAGATCCTTGAAGTACGAGTATTAAATTATATATTATTAATTTGAAGATCGGTTTTACAGTTCTGACCCAATTATAAATAACGAAATAGCAACATCAGAAACAAAACGCAAAAAGAAGTGGTAAAATTTACCACTTTATTAAATGCTGTTTTATCGCTCACGTTTGACGTGCAATTAAATGCAGCATTAGTCACCGCGTTGCACATAAATGCTCATGAAACAATATGACGTTATCTACGTTTGCCACAACAATGTTTTCGCACCAAAGACGGCACAATGCGAGGATTGTATATTATAATGATTTACTTTTATACGAAGAAATTTTTTCGAGTGAACCTAAAAAGCGACGATAAAAAATAGGCTCTTACTGAAAGACTAAATCGAAGTGAGTTTTTTATTACGCAAAATTTTATTGATAAAAACCTTTAAGGCCCATTTAACCAGCGGCCGAGAATTCAAATTTAGATTTGCGATTGAACCTTTGCAACTGTACAGGGCGGGTCCTATGAGAAAGATTGATTATTCTCCGTACCAGCATTTTTGACTAATTCACGTTGGCAATAAAAATGCTCAACGCGTGATGACAAAATTTTAAAAATTATTTAATTTTTGTAATTATTTTCTGATCACAAGTATTTAAAATTTTTCAATAAAATCTTAGCAAAATAAGTATGTAAAAAAATCTGAAATATATAAGCGGGACTGTAAATAAATGGACAAACTGAAGTATTTTCGTCATAAAACACGTAGATATTCAGATATTTTTATTTAAATTTATTTATTTCGGATGATTTTATTTAAACCAAATTTAAAATTTTGAAAAGTGGCTTTCCTAGATAATTTATTGATTTATTTTACTGTATAATACAATATTTCGTTTGAAAATTTAACAACTCTGCCAACGACCAACGGTATAACCTTATTATATCAAAAATAAACATATTTTTTCAAAATTTAAAACATAACTTTACTAGTTAAAATAACATTTCTATATTTTTTTGTATAAAGGAATTTGATTTAAAAGTGACATGTATTTTTGGTTGTGCCTGGTTATATATAACCTTTTGAAGATATTTGTTTGTTTTAGAATGATTCCGTTGGCAATGCGTAAATAAATTACGTTGACCGGACAACTCAACAAAATGACACTTCATCACTCCTTTGAAAAATAAAATTAAAGGTGTTGAAAAAAAACTCGGTTAAATATTTTACGGTAGGTTAGGTTATGGGCAATTTTTTAATTACTTTTATTGACTTTTCAAAGTTATGTTGAGTTGTCAAGGAAACATAAATTCAATTTTTCATCAGAACAACTCTCTTTTTTTATCACTTTTGAAGGTTATTTATTCCCGTCAATATCATTGAAGAAGAATATAACGCTAATTATCTAAAGGAAAACATGAAAGAGAACAAGACACAGAAAAATATAAAAAAGATAATGGTCGCAACCGGACTTAAAACCCAGAACCTCTCGTCTAACCGGCAAGTGCGCTTTTACCAATTCAGCCATTGCCACCTTCCATCAAACGATTGTTTCCAATGAAAAAGGTAGTTGCCCATGATATAATTTAATAATTTATTTTTTATTTTTGATAATATGTTTTACATGGTATTTACGTGATAATTTTAAATCTCAGGTTTTTTTTACTACCTTTCCATTGAAAGCATTTGCTTGTGTATAGAAGGGGAGTGTACATAAACGTTATTAGTTAGTACTTAAATAATTCACTGTATATGTGAGCTGCAGTATTTATTTTGATAATAGTGTGTATTTAAAAAAAGAAAGAATGTTATGGAAAACTAAGGATATTTGTAAGATTAATGAAGTGACAGTAGTTTTTTTTCTTAAGAATATTTTTTAAATGTCTCTTGACAGAGAGCAAGCAGTATTCGGGTTTTATCATTAATGCTTCTGATTTCTTCTGGTAGACGATTGAAAAAAGTTCTTCCCTGGTAAGTGTAATGATGCTGTGCAAAAGACGTATTTAGTTTTGGGCATAGAAAAACATGTCGAGTTCTGTTTTTTGAATATGAATTTGAAAATATGAGATTGACAATATGACGGGTTTGATGGATGGTGGCAATGGCTGAATTGGTAAAAGGGTTCTGGGTTCGAGTCCCCGTTGCAACCATTATCTTTTTCTATTTTTCCGTATCTTGTTCTCTTTCATATTTTCGTTTAGATTAATAGTGTTATCTTCTTCTTAAAGGAATCATTAATTTCTTACTTCACAAAACGGAGCAATTCATAATGTATCTCACGTTTAGAAAATTGACCATAGTTTCCTTGACTTTTTTTTTTTTACATGAGCTCCACACAGGAGGCCCGAGGAAAATAATTTCCCTCAGGGCCTATATCATCTTTAGGGATGCTGTGTGGGGGGGTTTTGGGGGAAAGGAAGGAGAGGAGAGTTCTGAGAAGGAAAAGGGTTTAAGGGGTGGGTAGGAATCTGGGGTGCAGTGTGTCCTGGTCATCCGCCTCCAATGCCTAGACAAACCTCACCCCATGAACCTGGGCACCCCTGCTAAATCACCAAACGTAGCGAACCACTTGGGGTGACCTATGGCAGAGGTGTTGGTTATCCAATAAAGGTTCCCGGGGCGGCGGTACCCAATCCCGCCTCCCAAATTACCCTGAATACGCCTTATTCAACAATAAGTTATAGTCATAAGCCCGACTGTGAGGCGTAAATGCCCGCGACGCGAGTGTGGCCGCGTTCTGTGATACGGGCCTGGGATTGGAAGCGTGTGAAAAGTGGCGAACGGTAGCGACGATGGTGGCTGGTGGCTGGTGGCACATGTGAGCCGTCAGCCGACCAGACCCACAAAATATGAAACCAAATATCTAGGAGACCTGTTATATATTTAGAGTGGTGTGGCTCTCCCACAGAGACCGACATGTCGCGGGTGCATAACCCCGCAGCACACACCACACAGGCACACACCACACGGGGCGGGGGCCTAAGGACGGGACACGGGTAGCAGGAACGGATATGTCCGTACCATGGACATATTATTATTATAACGGAGTTGACATCCCGTTCTTGTCACTATTTGCACTTGACAATATTTTTAAGGGGGTATTACCAGAGAAAATCAGAAATGGATTTCGAAAGATTTTTTATTTTATCTAGCATTCGCATGTTTTAAATTTTGAGAAAAAATGTTTATTTTTAGTATAATAAGGTTACACCATAGGTCGTTGGCAGATTTGCTAAATTTTCAAAAAAGATTTTGTATTATATCACAACCATTTCAAATCGTATATCATGGAGTAAAATAAATCAATACATTATCTGGGTATCGCATGTTTTAGAATTTTAATTTTAGTTTAAACAAAATCATTAAAAAATATATGTGTACATGTGTTTCTTGGCGAAAATTAAAGCAAATTTGGAATGAAATAAAATCGATATTGAGTTATAATTTAAAAAGCTGGTACAGTGAATAATTAATCTTTCTCATTGTAACCGCCCTGCGGATAAAATGTGGATTTCCGTCCGCTGGCTGGTTAAACGCTCTGTGCAAGCAGCTATCCTTTGAATCTCATTGAACAGTCGCTGAGTAAGATATGTTGATTATTATCGCTTTTAGGTGTGGTATTGGCATGAGATTACGAACGATTTTATAGTTCTATTCTCAAGTTAATACGTATTAATACAATATTAGAAAATCATTCAAGTCTGTATATGTGGAACCCTGACCCAAATACATACAATAAAGAAGAAAATCACAAATAGGTAAAATATTGTTCAACTAAAACGAACCTTTGAGAGTTCCTAAAATATTCTAAATTATCTTTTCGAAGGACTGGTTGTTTTACATAATTTGAACAATTCATAAAATTTCAAACGTAATACTAATATTCAATAAGTTTTATTGTTCTGGTAATATTTCATCATGGGCCGGTTGTTTTACAGTACTAGGATAAGGACTTGAATGGATATTTGATGAATTGTTCAAATTCTGTGAAACAACCGGTCCTACGTGCTCATAATAATAATAAAAGTTTCATGGTTTTGGCCATTGCAACAGAATTCTTAAATTACTCCGAGGTCACAACGTATTCTATTAATTGCTTAGAAATAAATACAAAAAAATACGACTGGAAACGAAAGAGTGTCAAGTGTAAATGCAGTTTTACTGTGAATGCTCGGAATGCTCGGCCGCTATCCGATCCGCTACTCCCACAGAAACGAGAACGAACGCAATCTATTTTGAACGCAGCAGAAATATTTCGAGGAAAAAATCGAAATTTTTAATCTTCTTGGTATTCCAAGAAGTGTTAATAACACTTAAATTCAATTCATTCTTTTCCAGCGATTCGATGGCTCTAAACGTTTAACTTTTCTATACAATGAAAATAATTTTAAGTAGAATGATTTATTTAAAATTTATTATTTGGTAGGTATGTTTCAGATGACGAAATATCTATTTTTATCTTATTTATCCGATATAATATTCGACCAAATAATATTTGTTTTTGCGGTTCATCGTCACATTTTATCTGCATGAAAGCTATTGTTCAACTGATTGTGCACTTATCTATAGAAAACAGCATGTCATAGAGTAGATAAATGTATATTTTTTACGTGATTCATTTTTTCCCTTTTCCTGGAATTATGGATGACGAAAAGCTCTCAATTCGTCACTCATCTCGTTTTCCGGTAAAATTACGCATCTTTTTGTTAGATGATTAAAATAATTCGAGAAAAATCTTTGTTTTTGGTTTTTATATCAATACATATTGAGCGGATAAATTTACATGACCTCATCAATCATTTCCCAATTTTGTCACTAACAAGCAAGAGTAACATTATCACTGCTCATCATGTTTTTCCGCCGAAAAAAATCAAGCCAGAGAAAAAAGTGTCAACATTTTTTTCCGTATTCTTGGGAGTGTAAACAATTGAGTCAAATTCTATTTCAGATCTGACGTCATCTTATTCGTCGGAGGTTTAGTGAAACTCTGATGACGTGTGTTAATATTTTTTTCTAGAATCCATAATAATTTTAAGGTATCTATCTTTGCATGGCTCGCGATACACCGGCATAAGGTGCTAGGGTCAAGATTAGGTCGACCCACCTAGATCGTCGAGTAAAGACCTTGTTCATACGTAATTGATTGCAGTGTCGACATTGAAGCGTGAGAATCGCCCGATTGAAAGAAGAAAGTCGATTCACCAAAGAGAAAACGGACGATTGTTTTTATTAATTAATATTTATGTTTAGGTCACACTTTAACGTCGAAAATAATGAACACATCTATCAAGTAAAATACATCTATCAAATAAATAAACAATATCTATCAAAACAAAATTATAATTTATTTTTTTTGGAAATTCGCAATTGGCCATCTCCCCTGCCTTACCCGGGAGAGATGACCATACTAGATGGCCGATGCTTTATGTTGATTAAAAAAAAAAAAATTATTTCTCGTTTTTTTTTTATTTTGCCCTCATTTTGAGCACAAATTCGGTACAATTTTCAAGCGGCCATTCTTCTTAATCGTCCGGGAGAGACGGCCATATATGTATACAAATGAACCACTGTTCATAGAATAAAACATTGAGATTAGAATGCAACACAATAACAATACCAAGCATGGTAAAACATAATAAACACACGTCTTCATTCAAAAATTTTCACAACAAACTTAGATGTGAACCCAATGAAAATTTTTTGTACTATTGAAAACAAATTAACTGGTTTTTACTTACGTTTAGATTTAATTTCGCCACGACTTTGCGCGTAAAACTTGCGCTGTGAGAAGCGAACTAATCGAATAGTAACTCCATTTTGCTGTTGTTTCCCAAGAATAAATGAACTGGCCGTTATATTAAATAAATAAATTAATCTATCCCGTACGGCCATCTTTTCCGGACTTACCCTATATTTATTACAAAAATATGTGAAATATTAAAAAAAATAATAATCAAAGAAATCATTTGATGGATGTAAATTTAAAGTACAAATTACCTAATTATGTCGAAACAATTTTTTTTAGTTTTTATTATATTAAAATTACTAAAAATTACTACCCAAAAAATGCATTTTTAACGATGGTTAATTTTTTATTTTATTTTTCATCGTATATTTAAAATAAATATAGTAAAATTATTTTTTAAATTTTTTTCATTCACTCACAAATAAGCCGAAGTTGAAACACTAAAATCTTTAATAGCCTATATCTCGTAATTTAAAGCAAAAATAAATATAGTAGCTCACATCCGTACTAGATATTTGATATATCTTTTGATTACAAAAATAAATTTTCAGTTTGGTTGAGAATTTTGAATCAAATCCAAAATTAAAAATTGTATGAAACGGGCCGAAACGAGCCGCGCGACGCAAAGTATACGAAGGGCAAATAATACACGCCCAATTAATAGTTTGTATATTTTTTCTGTGACATTTTTATTGCAAACTGTAATGTAAAGAAAATGATAAATAAGTAAAAAAAAATCCGGTATTTGCGGTTTCCTCATGTTCGAGGTAACATTGTAGAAGTATAATTTAATCACAGCGATAAGATATCGTGCTGCTAGCTGCTAAGCTTGATAACTGACACTCCGCCGGTTACCGCAAAAATCGATAAGAATTAATAAGGTCCGTATGGTTAAGCTAATAAATTAATTTTATGAACAAACCACCTGCCTAACACCAGTTTAACCGTTTCAATAAGATTTCAATTCCATTTCTGAAAGACTCAAGGTTATATTGCACGATGTACGATCGTACCGACAAGATTTTAAACTTTTTTTGCAATTGCAATTTGATACTTCGTTTATTCTGCGATTATGGAAAAATATGCTGTTTAATGTATTTAGTAAAAACTTTTAAAAAGAAAAGTTTTTTCTGCGTTATTATTTGTAAGCGTTATTTTAAGTAAAGTTTATTACATTGCGTTATAAAATAAAACTTTACCTTATAGTATTAGAAGATTGCATAAAATAAAAGCGGAAGCCCTTTAAATATTTAACTTTTACTTTGAACAGTAATTTTGTAGACGAAACTACTTCAGGAGGGTTACATAAATAAATGCGGACGCAAGAATCAAACGTTCATAGTTTATCCGACTTTCTTACATTTAATGCCCATAAAAACAAACGGCGGCAATCCTCACGAAAAGCTCGCGTTACGGTCCGGAAGAAAATGCGAAAGGTTTGTTTCCCAAATAGGCAACCAAACATTGACGGCAATCATGGTTGGCGACGTTTAGAGCGATACCCAAACCCAGTGCCCACGTGGACACTAAATTAGTAGCTAGTTCGGTAATCCATGAATGGCTGGGCGCCGGCGCCGCCCCCGCCCCCGCCCCCGCCCCGCCACGTGGTGGGTGACGTGACGGTGACAAGGGCAAGGGTGGTTGTACCGGTGCCGGTGCAGGGAGTAGGTAGTAGCTAGGGTGTACCCGCTACCCGCCATGCCACCCGGTCAGAGACTGCCGACTCCGGCTGATGGCTGCGGGCTGTTGGCTGACTCAGCGCGAACATTTCGTTAAACAAAGGAATCCGATAAGCAGGCGTATCTACCCCATTCTTTAAGGTGGTTTTAAACAGTAGATTTAATACAATTTTAGGACAAAAGTTATTTCTATACACCAATATACAACTATTTAAAAGCATTATTTTTTAATAATATGAGCACGCTGGACAAGTGGACATACATACCTAAATATAGGTACATAATGCATACGTTGGTAGTATTTCAATGCCTGTGGCAGAAAGTTTGTTCGTCTGGTAAGGGGGCATACATTAATTACATGAGCTCAAAGGGGGGGGGGGGGGGTCCAGCAAAATCTCACATTACATGAAAAGAATATACGAAGTGGCCCAAATTTATCTCACCAAGGGGAGGGGAGGGTTCTAGATTGAAAGAAAAACTGTTCACGTAATTAATGTATGTCCCCTAATCTCGAACGGTGGGTCCGCGCGTCAAATCTGCTCAGTTTTTTTCTGCTTAGTAGAGAATAGATTATACATTACATATCGCAACGAAACTTATACATTTGACGTATTTATTTAACTGTCAAACAATAAGGCTACTGTTTTTTTAATTGACGGCAACCCGGGAGTTCATCGAGATAAAATATGATAATTCGGGTACGTTACCAGCCTCACTGGTTTATTCTACATTTACAAAGAAAGAAACTCATAATAAAATAAACGAAATAATGCGTATGCAATCCTTTTTATTAGATCACGTTCTTGAGTAAAAGTTGAAATAAAAAATGAGGACGGTAAGGTTATCGTGTTGCTTTAATGAAAGCGATTTGGTATGTTAATACATATTAATAATCCCCATTTGTGTTATCACCGGCTCGGATCCTGTACGGCAGTGGGTGCGCAGGGCGGCGGCGGGCGGTCAGTTTCCCTTTCGCTATTGATCGCTCCAGCTTCCCTTCCTCCTCCCCCTGCCCCCCTTCCCCCCAGTCAGTCTCCCCCGCCATCCCCCAGCATCCTCCGCACCCGCCCGTCTCCGGGAACAATGCAGGAGGCAGGAGTTTACCAGGAGAAGTCGGGAACATCCCCTGACATCGTACTTCGCTGGTACAAGGGATGGCTTTAGTAAGGGCTCGGCTGGCCGGATAACTTTAAAGTAAGTAGCTACTAAGTCTGCCACTTGAAATTTACGAGTAGTTATCATTGAATAATATGGGAGGAAGGGTGAGGAAGTTATGATATTACATGAAGGGACGGTTTAAGTGATCGACGAAGATTTATTACGATCATAAAAACCCTTCAAACTCTCTCTCTAAATCAAAATCTTCAAATTTCATTGACGCAGTGCTTGACATAATGTCGGCTTGATACCTGATAGTTATTTGTGCTTGGTTAACTCTTAAATGCATGACATTTTAATTTTATTTATGTGTGTGCTCAGATGACAAGAAAAATAATGAAAAAATCTTTATCACTACCATTTTTCAAAAAATCAGGTTTTTCAGTAAAATAAGAGAAATAAATTATAAACAATTGCAACATAATATTCTTTTCATAAGTAGAAAGATTTGAACACTCCACACATTCAACATCTTTTAAAAAGTTTTGAAAACTGTGTAATGTGACATTCGGCAAATTAAGGAAAATAATTTTAAAAAATGTATAGAAATACATTAAGTATAAAAAATAATTTAAAACATTTCCTTAATCGTAGTTTTTACAGCAACAATATGTAGAGTGGTGATTTTTTAATAAAAAAAAATAGCAGACTATATAATTATGTATATGTATACATATAATAGACTTGTAAACTTATAATGATACGTTGTGTAGTTCTATCACAAAATGCATAAGGGTTAAATGCAACTAACAAGAAACGAAATTGCATAGGGCCAACAGACTATCCTGTTATCGAGCCAAATCTAAAGTTAATACTATTACTTATTAACGATTCCTTCGACCTACTTACACAGGTTTTCAATATCAGATCTGAAACATTTTAGGCTGAAAATATGTGTGTTTAATCAGCTAAAACCTTTGAAGGGTTAAGCTATGGCTTCCTGAGATTTGCACATATTTATGTACCTATGTATCTGGAATTTATGTACCTATCCGGAATTTAACTAGGTATTTTCAATGCGCTACACGAGATATGGAACATTTAAAAATTATTTCGACTGTCAAATTTTGTAATCCTTAAAAAAATTAGAAAAAGCATACTGAAACATATTAATATCGAAATTGTGGACCATTCAAGTCCATGGCAATACGATAACATGAATTGAGTAAATCTGATGAAAGGGCATCGGTAGGAAATCCTAATTTGTTAACCTCAAGTAAATATTTGATAAAAGTGCAAAACCGCGTAGATATTTATGCGACAAATGAAACATACAATAAGAATGCATCGCAAGTGTAAGAATAAAGTATTATTATCTTTCTTGCGGGAGACTCTTGATTGTTTTTTCTTTTCCCTAACACACATAAATTAATCGCTAAGGATAATGAGGATAATAAATTATTTGGGTGGAGTGTTGGCATTTCACGCTCTTTCCTTTGTTCGCTGGAGGAAATGGGAAATTCTAGGCGTTTCCTCGCTTCTCTCCTTCACATTTCTCTCAGCTTAGAGCTTGGGTACACCTCGACCAACTCGAACTTGCAAATGTGATATTATTTGCACAGAAACTTCAATGTTTTATAATATTATGTGGAAGTGAGTATCTACTCAGTATTACTCGCGTAAGCTTTTCTAGACGTTTGAATCTTCAAGTTAATCCGCTCGCCTGGGAAACATTTTCGCTGCGTAAGTACGAAGCGAACATGGACATGTCTGGAAAAATAGAGCTGATGACGATAATGCACTCTTCTCCATCATTTGTTTGTATATATTATTTCATTCCGTTTTCATTGAGTATTAGAAAATTTATATTCTAAAAGAAAATGAACTTGTATTTTCTTAATGGGTTCAAATAAAATAATATTTCTGATTTTCAAGTTTATATTCAAGCTTTCAGCGTCTATAAGGCAGAAATGATAACAGCACAATTTTAACAAACAAGTCTTCCAAAATTTCTTCGAAGAGACTGCCTTCTAGACAGGCGATTATTGAACTGAGAGTTTATCATTGTACTATCGACAGCGCGTGTCTGGGTGCGAAAGTAGGGGAAAGTCAAAATAAGCTCCAACGTAAGAGTAGGTACATTCAACCTTTTGCCCTTGCCGTGTTTTTCAAATTTAATACTAAATCGTAAAATTTGTTAATATTTCACATTTGGCTAATGTAATTCGAATAATGTAAGGAACGACTTTACAACAACCACTTCTCAAAACTGAAGTAAATTATTTACAACCTTCTTCATTTCGCACACCAGTTTTTGATATCATGTCCTCAAACATTACGATCGTGATATAAACGACTAGATTCTTCCGTTAGCAAAAATGTCACAACATGAATGGCCAAAGATTTTTATAATCTCCTTTAGCCTGCCTGTGTCAGCCGACCTCACCACTCTCACAACCATACGGAAAGACGAAGTCTTTATAGTATAAAGTTGAAAGCATTCCCCGCGCACCGCCTACTAGACTAAATAATTTAAATGATTCGACATTCACTGCAGTTGATTTCTGGGCATCTTGCCACGGTTTGTGGACTTTATGCATTTATTTGGAATAGCAGACTGACGCCCTAAATATCGCTTCTCCAATCTAATCTGGATTGTCATTGTTAAAAGTGATTTTCAATTCAATGGCATTATGACATCAAATTTTTCAACGCGTTTTTAAATTTAAAAAGCGTTTAAAAAAGAGTGATTATCTTTATACTTAAAAATTAAAATATGCTTGCTTAGGGGCCGTTCAAGTATTACGTAACGCACTTGGGGGGGGGGGGGGGGTCTTGTAAAACGTTACTGCGCTTTACGAGGGGGGGGGGGGAGGGTTCGAACAACGCGTTACGTAACATGTTTTTCTCTATTTAGATAAAAAAAACTAGGGAATTAAAATCTTCCAAGTCGGCAATCCTTTTCGTTCTCGAAATCTCTTGTTTAATTTACTACCGCAAACGCGATTAAAACAAGAAAAAAGGTATTTAAGCGACTTTCCAGTACTTTGCGCAACTGAATTGTGACTTTCAGGTAAAAATTGTCACTTGGGCGTTACGTAACGTTTAGGGGGGGGGGGGGGGGGGGGTGATACGGAAAAACTTTACGGCGCGTTACATGGGGAGGAGGGGGGGTCAAAAATCTTCATAAATGTGAGCAGTTTTTCTTCCAATCTAGACCCCTCCCCCCCACTTGGTGAGATAAATTTGAGCCACTTCGTATATTATTTTCAAGTAACGTGAGATTTTGCGGGACCCCTCCCCCCTTTTGAACTCACGTAATTAATGTATGCCCCCTAATAAGCATAGGAAATGTTTGAAACTTCAATATACCTTCTTTTCACCTTCGCGAAGGTTTCTGGATTATTACAACCACATGACAATACATCTGAAAAGTTTTTAATCATTACAAAAACTCTTACGAAACTGTCAAAAATGTCACAATTTGAGAATGACGTTTTGCAAACCATCGATTCTTCAATTAAAATTCAATTTTCGAATAAACTCTTTAAATTAATGAATTTACTTAAGTAAGAATAATAGGTATTTTAAATAGGTACCTGTGTTAGGTGTCAAATTTGATTGATTGTTCTTATAATATACAAAAATAAATGTTTGTAATATATGAAAAATGAAAATTTAAATAAAAAAATTGTAACAGTTGGCACGCAAACTGTTTGAAAACTGAATGTACTGGGACTGAATACATGAAATGCGGGAGGTGGGTTGGCGGGACGGGGACGAGGGGGTAGGTGGAGGGGTCATTGTGGGGGGGAAGGGGACATGGGAGGGGAAGCGGCGGCGGAAGGGGATGGAACGAATGGTAAAGGACACGCAGGGAGAAATAATTTCTTTATTAAGTGGCATTGCAACGCATGTTGATGGTACAGCCATCTTAGACGCCTTCTCCAACGCAATATTCGTTCTAAAGTAAAATAAATAATCGAACGAAGAAGCAAATAAAAGACCCCTTTGAAGGCCATGTAGTGATTTATTTGTTACGATTTTTGCCCCTTTAGTACAAAGGAAAATTGATACTACGAACAGAACACAAGCGCCCATATTGACTGTTTAATATCCCAGGGACCGCCCGGACGACTATCAACGTCGCGTCGCGTCCCCCGGGCGTCTGTGACGGGTAAAAGCATGAAAGTAGGGCAAGACTGGGTCCCTATAATATGCAGGCTCTAAAGCCAAAAAGGTAGGCCTTAACTGGTTATATACCGCATAAAATACTACTTATGTTAGGCATTCGTAAACCGAAAGGATGGCTGAGACAGCGCTTAACTTATAAGCTCAATTTATATTGACCGGTTTATTATATTACCAATTTATATCTACCGTACAGAATCTCCGAACAATTTTTCAAAAGCCAAATAGCCTCAGAATATCAAATTTTATTTACTAATTTATTCTTGTACGCAAGAAAATTTATTTACCTGTGTAATTACACCATTTATAAAAAATAAACTAATTTAGTGGATATTGAAAATTGGAGACAGCACAACAGTACGTGCTTATTTAAATGAAATTAACATAACAGGTACGTATGAAACATTTATAGAACCTTTTAAAAATAATAATAACTAAAAAAATGCATTAAAATTATACGTATCTACATTAACTAAAGTCTAAATCAGGCATGCCAAAACTACGGCCCGCGGGCAGCACGTGGCCCAGGTGAAGATTTTTTGCAGCCCAAATGTTTCAGTTTTCAGCTGTCTATGTATTGGATTTTGGTATTCATACAAAAAAGAAAAAAAAAGTTCTAGTCTCAGTTTATGCCTTCTAGCATTGACGGTATTCATTATTATAAATACATACATTAGGTCACAATCGAAAGAAAAAATATATTGTCTAATCATTTCAGTTTCTTCGTCGTTAAACCCACTACACTCTTCTTAGGGGCCATTCATTTATTACATAAAACGAATTTTGCTAGTTTTCGACCCCCTCCCCCCTATTATAAGAAAAAATAAGAATGGGCCGACCCCCTCCCCCCTGCTTAATATTTATTACGTACGAATCTAAAGGAAAAAATGAATACACGTTTGGTTTGTTGTTTGTTTGCGCGGGTCCGTGGCCATGGAATCGTTTACCTATACGCATCCGAGCGAACCTCAACACTCAAAGTATAATTTTAACTTTGCGCATTTTTGTGATCTTACGTAAGAACTATCGAGACTCCCTCCCACCCCCCTGTAAGAAAAAATAAGACATGGTCGACCCCCCCCCCCCCTAAATCGTCTTACGTAATAAACGAATAGCCCCTTAGCACTATTGAAATGAATAATACTAATGTCCGTCTCTCAAAAAGGTCTCTTATAAAATAAATGGCAGTATCGTCACATGAGGATTTTACGACAAGCACAACGCTCGTGGTCATATAGGTACATTTAACGACAAAAGTAGGAAGTGCAAATTTATTGATTTTTTTTATTTATCGATTGTATTAAATTTGTTATGAACTCACCCAAAATCCGATATTGCTCGCGGTTTTACAATAATTGAATTTTTGACACCGAATTACCTGTACAAATTATATTCACGGACGGATCTAATGGTCAACTGACTTGGGTCTTAAAGGGTTATATGTGTGGCCCACCTAATAATATAAAAGCAATGAAAATTTTGAAAAAGTAAGAAAACAATAAATTGTGAATATTTCCACCTTATGTAATAGGAAGCGCATTACAGCCGCTAACAAAACTTACTTCGCGTTGCTGCCAGTGTTCAAATCCCGAAACGTCCATAGGAAAACCAAAATAACCTTGTATAAAACAATTATCAGAACGGTCTTGGCCTATGGATGTGAGGCGGGAACACTGACAGGAAAGTCAGCGGAACAGCTGGACATCTTCGAAAGAAAGGTACTTCGAAGAATCTTAGGAGCGGTGCGAGAGGGAGAGGCATGGAGAATCCGCCACAATAATGAGCTCTATGATATTTACCAAGCTCCCAGACTCTCCACCCATTTAAGACTCCAAAGATTAAGATGGGCCGGACATGTGCACCGAATGCCAAGCACACGAGTACCGAAGAAGGTTCTGACAGGACACCCGGGAGGTAAACGAAAAGCGGGCAGACCTAGACTGAGATGGGAGGATGATGTCAGGAAGGATGCTAGAGGATTACTCCATGTTGCAGATTGGAAGACGACGGCCGAGGACTGAGGGCGGTGGAGGCTTATTTTGAAGGAGGTCAAGGCTCGAAATGGGCTGTAGCGCCATTGAAGAAGAAGAAGTCCTAATAGAAATCGCACCATGGTTGTCTGAAGCACTTAATAATATGATTAAATAAAATAGAACAGATTTCAAATGTTGTAAATAAGTACTAGCTGGTTCCCGGCATGTCATTATGCCATTCAAAGAAATAAATTGTTTCTCCCTACATGTCCATTCTCATGCGTCCCTGTTTCCCTCCCGCCCCCCTTCCCCTCCTGCGTTTTCCTTCCCCGCCTTCCCCCACCCTCGTCACCCTTCACGCGAACCCCACATCCTTCGTTACCTCCCCCTCTTGCCTTCCCTCCCCGCCGCTAAAATATATGAAATACACACATTTTCAAACCACTCAGGCACCAAATGTAGTAATTTTTTATACAAATTTCATAACGCAAGAGCTTACCATCATATATAGAAATACTCTTCTGCTAAAATGCAATGTTCTGTAAAATTTTTCATCAATCCATCGATTACTTTCCGAGATTTGCGGACCCAAACATACGGAACCTACATTATTTTTATACACATTTCATAAGGCTAGAGCATATTGAAACATTATTCTGCTGAAATGCAATGTTCTGTAAAACAATTGAGTCAATCCATCCATTACTTTCCGAGATATTGCGAACGCAAACATACGGAACCTAAATTTTTATTCTATAGATTTCCACCTTATGGGAATAAAATGTTATCATATATTCCCACCGGGAATAGCACCAAAGTTATCTGAAGCATTTAATATGGGCCAATAAAATAGAACACATTTCAAATGTTGTGTATATTTCCACCTTACAGGAATATAATGTTGAACATTTCCACCTTATGCCAATCACACCGAGGTTGTCTGAAGCATTTAATATGAGGCAATAAAATAGAACACATTTCAAATGTTGTGTATATTTCCACCTTACGGGAATAAAATGTTGAATATTTCCGCCATATGGTAATTACACCGAGGTTGTCTGAAGCATTTTATGTGAGGCAATAAAATAGAACACATTTCAAATGTTGTGTATATTTCCACCTTACAGGAATATAATGTTGAACATTTCCACCTTATGGGAATCACACCGAGGTTGTCTGAAGCATTTAATATGATGCAATAAAATAGAACACATAGTTTCAGGTGGGTTTAAGACAAAGACTATTACGCTGCACTTTGTGCGATTGCAAATTAATAAGAATGAGCAATCGCGACCATGTACGCAATAAATAGTAAATGTGCAGCCAAATTCTTCCCACACCAAGTTGGGATTAACATAGTTATTAGCCCAAACAACGCCACTAATGGCGTCCTAAATAACCCGAAGTTATTTACGTCTGTAGTTTGTTGAATCTCCGGTTTATTATCAAAATGAAAAAGTCAACATATTGAATGTCCAATCGGTTGGTTCGCAATAATGCAATTTTCCTATACCTTTCATTATTGATATCCTGGATGTAAGCGATCGTAAACTCACGATAGCTTAAAATGTCATCACACCCAGAGAAATGCCAATCATTCATTTGATTTTCAGATGGCAGATTTTCAATAAAACATTGCCATAATTCATCATTGAGAGGGTGTATCTACGCTACGTGGAAATAATGGTCAAATTAAAATTACAGTTTATATGCACAAACAATTTGTTAAAAATATTTTTAAAAAACCTACTTCTAACACATTATTAATATTAACATTCTTTAAAATTTTGCATCCAATTAGTTCAATTATTTTTGTTGATACGAGTACCTATAATATGAAGAGATGATTGAAAACGGACCCTTGCCGTGGGGTACGGTGGCCAAAAGAAAAATATTTATAAAAGTGATCAACGTAATTAGATTTTGTAGGTACTAGCTAATAAGGGAACGTACCCATACTACGTGACACGTTTAGGGGGGGGGGGGTCTTCAAAATGTCACGCTTGGTACAAATGAGCGGCGGCGGGCTTAGGTTTTTGGTGGGGGGGGGTTAAAAATTGCAAAAAGTTGGTCACGTAGTATGGGTACGTTCCCTAAGGTGGTTTTCTCATGAAAACGACGCTATAGCAATGATCCCAACAGTATAATAAAAAAAAATATTATTATACCGACCTATGGTTACGCGGAGTTCTTTCGAAATCTTACATTTTTTAAAGGAATGACATCCGCAGGAATCACAAAAAATCGGTAATAATTTTGCCATCAATATTCCAAGCAGAAATAATTTATTCATTAAAGATAGCTTTGACGCGTCTTGTGGTGAATTCTATGCCTATCCGAAATGATGTGAAACCATATTCAAGAAATTGGAGAATGGTCTTGCCGAAGCGAAACCGAAATTGTTTAAAAAACATTTTCGTCAATTCTATTACTTTTCTAATGTTTTATGCGGTTTTATGTAATTAATTTTATACAAAGTAGATGTAGGAAATCAGGTTAAGTGAATAACCTATATGTGACATTACCACACTAGAAAGCCCTGGAACAGTGAAAGTAGGTCACCCGTATCTTTCAGCACACATTTCTTTGCCAAAGTCAATATTCTAATAATGAACTCTGCCGTGTAAGAAGTACGGGATGCCACGAGGTCGGAGCATTAGGTGTGTAGTTTTTTTATACTTTAAAAAGATACAACTTACCATTGGCGGAACGAGTGGCCGGCGACACAGCTTGCCGATCTTTCTTGCTGCTGTCCTTGCTGCTATTGCCTAAAATAAAATAAAATAGATTAATAACTACTATTTCTGACAATTCGTGGTGGAATATCGATTATAATGATATTTTCTTAGATGGATTAGGATATATTGAAACAATTTTAAGGCTTGTTTCAATATGATACATTATGTTTATAAACTAGAGTAATAATTCATTGGTTTATGTCAGTGGTTCTTAACCTGGGTTCAATCGAACCCTACGGGTTCGGTGAGTCAGTTTCGCGGGTTCGGCGGAGGTCAAGACACACCCCCGACTCAAAGCCACTAGAGTTCTAGACGGATACTTCCCTACAAGAGAGTCATATCCAGCATGCATGGGTGAGACAGCCGTTTACGTTTAGTGTTGAGACAACAGATGTCAATTATGAATACCTCGATGAAATCATTGAAATTCAGCAGAGCCAGGTTCAACAACAATTCTTCAGAACAACAATGCTCTCAAGGTTTTGACGTCAATAAATGGTAACGTACCTTGTTTTTGCTAAGAAAGCTCTGGAGATTTTCATATGGTTTGTTACAACATATCTTTGCGAGCAATCCTTTTCGAAGATGCTGGACATAAAAACGAAGAAAAGGAACATACTTTGTTACGAAAATGACACGAGAGTGGCACTTGCCAAGGTAAAGCCGCGCATTTCTGAACTGGTCTCTGAAAGGCAACAGTAGAAGTCGCGTTGATTTGCAGTAAATATTCATTATTTTGTTTTGTGTGAAAATTATGTTAATGGGTTTGTTCTTTAATGGTTTAGTTCATTTTGAGCATCTATGTATAAATATATACCTATGTTTTGAAATTGAAAAAATCATATTTTATTTTTCTAATTGGGAAGGGTTAGGTGAATGCGCATATGGGGGTCAGTACCTCCAACAAGGTTAAGAATCACTGATTTACGTGGTGTAGTAGATAGATACCTAAGGAGCTACGTTACAAATGATAAACGAATGGGTGTAAATAATTCAATATGATTGGCAATAACGTTTTTTCCCCTTTTCCCATTTACAAAACAAACCTAAAAACTTTATATTGTACCTAGTTAATTTTATGGTGTGTTATACATAATAATCCTTTTTGTGGCGGTGATAAGCTTTGATAAAAATTCCATAAATACAAATGATCCGAAAAGATACGATAAGAGTTATTGCAGGATTCCCTCATTTCCAATCAGAGGAAAAGGATACGAATAGAATTCATTACAGTAAAGTTTAATAATAAAAAAATGCAAAAAATAATTATGATTCATGAACACATTGATTTTACACTACTTGTGTACAAAATATTATTACGTAGGTGCTACCTTTCGGCGGTGCACGCTTTATCAACATATCGAAATCTGAAAGAAATGCACCGGTTGAAACGTTAAAACAATGAAAATAATCATTAATTCGTTCGTCGGACTCCGTGGCAACTGGCAACACTTATTTTGTTTCTATGCAATTTAATGTTATGCGCATTATATATTTTACTGGTAAAATTAATATAATCGCGCTGGTTTGAGACTAATGAATTCGTGCAAGAACTACTTTCAAATTTTCTGATTGATGATTGAAGTTCAACTAACCTATTTTTTTTTAACATTAACCCCACACGGGAGGCCCTGAGGAAAATAATTTCCCTCTAGCCATACGTCATCTCCGGGAGATGATCTAAGGAGGATCTTTTTGAGGAGAGGAAGAGACACATGTTGTAGAGAGAGGAAACGCCGGCAAATTAATCCAAAGCCTAGCTTGAACTCAGAATTTCCCGGTTTAATGTGACTTTGGTTGGACAGGGTTCTTTCTATCTTGACTTTACCTTGTTCTGAGAAATGAGGTGTCAAAGTTTGCAAAGACGGTTTTTAATAATCTATTTATCAATTTTTGATTTTCAGGTTGAATCTTGTGTAAAGTATTTTTTTAAATATTTTAAAGGAAAATACATATTTAAATAGGACGTGTAGGTACACCATTTTAGAGCATACCCAAATGTGCAGATAGAACCATACGTAATCAGCTAGGGCATGATTATTCGCTTTTCATGATAATATTTTCCTGATGCCTTTCCAAGATAGGGAAACATTGTAATAAAATATTTTCCATTAAAATATGTTAAATTAAAATAATTTACACAAGGTTGAACCTCCAAATCATTGAATCGGTAGATATATAGATGGTGAGAAATCGTCTTTGCAAACTTTCACTCCTCAGAACATGGTTAGGCAAAGTTAGAACCCTATCTAACTAAAGTAAAGAACTACACTGGGCCGGGTAAAAATGATCAACTGTCAGATACAAACAAAATGGAAATTGCTAAAGGTTCAACGTAAAATTAGAATCTTGTAAAATCAATGGAAAGCTTTAAAAACTTGTTAGAACTTCGTCACAAAATTATCTATGGAAATACTACACATAGATGGCTCTGAAAAATATTTTGGTTACATAAATGAGCAAAACATATGGTTTTGCAAAACAAGGTCATTTTTGAAAAAATGTCCACAGTGTTAGAACCTTGTCCAAATAAGGTGACTAAATGTCAAGCGTGTACAAAAAATGTTGGGCGAGCACTTGGCATGTTTTACGACTATGAACCGGTGCGAAGGGATCAATAATGCTAGTTCCTCGGAGCATCTTCATTTGAAATACCGGTAAAAAAAGGTTTGTATACCTAACAGCTTTGCAATCCTACTCTGAATTTTCAGAAATTGACAGGTGTGTTCCACCAATACAGTGCCACATATTGGCCTAATTTTCAGTAGATACCAATGTTCCGGATAGTCCTTAGCGCATTCGAACGGCAAGTGCTATGGTCCACCCCATTAGACATGATGTTACGTTTTCGTTAGACCAAATAGATATCTGCAGCATATAACTTTTAAACGTCAAATGTGTATTCAAACAGTCAAAAAGATAACTATAAATTCACGAAATGTGAAACGGATGTGTCCATAATAGAACCGAATCGAAAAAAAAACTCTTAATATTGACGTCAGGTAAACGTACAGGCAGACATGTAGTATGGAGGTAGGTAGTACGTACCTTGGTTAACATAAAAAGTGGCTTCCACCCACTACTTGTGATGTGGCCCACGTTCCCGACGAGTTATTCTTCGATAACGGAAATCACATCGGATCGACAGTCGTCGTTTAAACGTCGCGAACGCGCGGCGAAGGCGCACAATTATTATGAAAGGAAGGTTGATCGCACCTTGCCTACTATACAGGTACCTACCTATCATCACCAACCATACTTAGCCTCTTGGCTACCGGAGTTACTGACTGGGGCTTGGGGAATACATACTTTTATGGGAAGATTTCTGATGCCAAATTAACAAGCTGTTTTTAAGGGTCGACTGAAGGGCGATTCTAGTTAGGGGGCATGCATTAATTACGTGAGCTCACAATGGGGGGGGGAGTCCAGTAAAATCTAACCAAATATCATTTAAACAAGAATGTACTTGTACGTTATTATAGATATAATAAAACACTGTCCCAAATTTTGTCCGCTGAAAAAACCTAACGACGCGGGCGCAGACCCAGAGAAACCCATCCCACCGTAACACATCCATCCCCACCGTATCCCATTACACCCCCCCCCTCCTCCTGTTGAGGTAAATACAGCTACTGTCACGATCACATTAACCTCAACGGGGGAGGGGGAGAGTTGTAATGGGATAGGATGGGGCTGGATGGGATTCTTTGGGGCCCCGCCCGCGTTGAAAATCTATGCACTTTTTCCACGAATCCCACGTGAGGGAGAGGGGGGGGGTCTAGATTGGACAAAAAATGCTCACGTAATTAATGTAAGCCCCCTTAGCTTTCACGTCTTAAAAAGTTATTTATTGATGTTTATTGATTCATAACGACAACCCTATAATGTAATGAGTAGGTTGTGTAGGTCATCTCCCATAACTACTAGTGTACCTATAAATACACATAAATATGTACGTTTGTTTTGCACACCGATTATAATATTAAATTCTTCGTCAAAATCTTTACAATTTCAAATATATACCTACATAGGTACATACTTCAAGTGTGAAAGACAGTTAACTTATTAATTAATCATAACATTCATAACTAGTACTTATTTTGCAACACAAAGACGATTTCTGATAAACTTTATAATTTTGATATACCTAGAATCTAGATAAATTATCGAATGCAAGCTGAATAAAGATTATTTTATGATAAAAATTAATTAAATCAATATCAGTTATAACTTTAAAAGGTGTGCCCAAAAATTATTTTTTATCTTGGTCGGACGGCTCAACCCTGCTATAGTTGCTTTTGAAATTCCACAATCGGATGAAGAGACCTGCATCCGCCAAGGCAGTGATTAGCAACCCTCGGTGCGTGGGCCATTCGCGGCCCGCGAGGTCTTTTCGTGCTTCCCACTTGGATTTAAAATAATATCAAAAAGTTTGCGGTATAGAAAAATCAACGACCACCATAACACGGGCAAGTGCCTAGCATGGTGACCGAAAAAACCACAAATTATGTAACCACAAGCAATGAATAAAGAAAAAATTAAAAAAAGGTTTCTATTGTTTAGGGGTTGAGCGGAAAATTTCAGTGTTTTTTTTTAAATCTTTTTATATAATTATTAAAAATAAGGTGTTCCAAATAATAAGTTTTTTTTTATATATTCTCAGACAAAATTTCGTATTTCGACCTGTTAAGTGTAGAAAACAATCGCCTTCGCAGCGCAGCGCTTTTCCTGATGAGATCTGTGTTTGCTGTATTTTAAAGGTATCCGTTTTACAAAATAGCAAGTTTTTTTGACAAAATTTTCGAAATCCGAACGAAAAATCAACAATTGCCCAAAACTGCAAGTACCTAGCTAGGTATTTTTTTTATATGTTCTTTATTTCAGAATAAGGAACTCCAGTGAAAAATATTATGGCTTTAAAAAAAATATGTTCATAGACCAAGAAACGCTGATTCTGAATTATATATTATGAGTCCGCGCTCAGAAGCTGCAGACACGTAACTGCTTAAGCTCCCGGTTTTTAATTCTTTTGACGGGGTAGTTTTTATACTTGAGTTCTGAAAGTGCGTCCTTATAAGTGAAATATTAAAATTGTTTTGTTTTTTATGTTAAAATAGTTGTATAGTGTAAATTCTAATAGATATGATAGTTTTAAATTTTGAAAGTAATAGTTTCATTCAAAAACTTTTAACAGACCTAGTGTTTGTAACAGTGCAGTGTGGGTTGACAGATGTATGCCACATGTTTTTTCTGCCGGGGTGGACCGATGACCGAAGGTTACCTCTTATTTTTTGTGTGAACTATTCGAAATGGGTCGTAAGGTTGTAAATCATGATTAGGTATACTTTGGACGAACTGTACGCTTTACGACCCTTAAGTGACAATGGTAGTGATAATGATAATAAAAATAGTGTACTTCTTCCCCAACGGAAAGGAAGAAAAAGAGGTTGTAGAGCTGGGAGAAAGGTTAGATTAGTAAAAAACCTGCGGTTAGCACAAACTAGGAATTTGCGCCTGCCCAAGTCTCTAAATGTTGCCGCTTGGAATGCGAGATCAATTGCCAATAAACACGAAGACATTGTGGATCTGATAACTAGCAAAGGTATTCACATTTTGGCGCTATCGGAGACTTGGCATGAAAATGCTGACTCCTACTCCATCAAAACCCTTCGGTCAAGTGGGTTCTCGGTGTAAGAAGCTGCAAGGCCGATAAAATCCGACACAAGTAATATTAATTTTACGAATCACGGGGGAGTTGCAATTGTAGCGCAAAATGGTATTCGCTTAGACAGTATAGGGATACGTCAGGTATATACCACTTTTGAGTTTGTCGGCTGCAAGGCTTCCGCTAATGGCGCATCCCTCGTGATAATTTCCATCTACCGTCCCGGGTCATGTGCAGCCACTGCAATTTTTTTCAATGAATTTAGATCTCTCCTAGAGTGCACCTCTAACTATAATTGCGACGTTATTATTCTGGGAGACGTAAATATTCACTTGGAAAAGAAAACCAATCCCTTGGCCCTAAAATTCAACAAAATTCTACGTGACTTCGGCTGCGACCAGTGGGTGAACTCACCTACTCATGACGCGGGGGGTACACTTGATGTAATCATTTCCCGGGTAGGGTTTCCCCCAAATAGCGTAAATGTTACTGACATTGGACTATCGGATCATCGTCTCGTCACATCCGAGTTTGCCTTCGATCCTCCAAAATTAGAGTTCAAATCCGTTGTCTCCAGAAATTGGAGAGAATTCGACTTCGAGGCATTTTGCAGTGATTTGAAAGCGTCGCCTCTCTGTGATAAGGAAAAGTATAACGAGAGCCAAGCAGAAGAGTTAGTAACTCTATATAATTCTACGCTACGGGCATTACTCGATAAAAATGCTCCTTTCACAGAGAAGGTCTGCCGCATTAGGAATTGCAGCAAATGGTTCGATGATGAATGTCTTCAAAAGAAGAGGGAAATGCGGAAATTTGAGAGGATTTACAGACGAAACCCGACTTTCAGCAATCGGCAGCTTTGGATTACCAAACAAAAAGTTTACAAGGAAGAAGTCACACAGAAGAAATCTAACTTTTGGTGTGAGCAAATTGAGACAGAAAAGGACCCTCGAAAACTTTGGCAAAACATAAGGACTCTGTCTGGAGAGAGCAACAATAAGGTAGATTCCTCTCTTGAAGCAAACAGCCTCGCAACATACTTCAGAAGTAAGGTTGAACAAATTCAGGCCCTCAGTGTGGTAGGATCGTCTTCTATCGCAGCATCAAGTCCGCTCTCCGGTGACTTCTCTACTTTTGCAGCAGTAACGGAAGAAGATGTCACGCGTGCTATAAAGTCTTGCCCTAACAAGCAATGTACTCAAGACCCCATACCTACCTGGCTCTTAAAACAATGTCTTCCGGATATAGCGCCTGTAATTACCGCAATTATCCAGAAGTCATTAGTAAATTCACTTGTACCGGGAACACTCAAGAAATCAATAATAACTCCGATTCTAAAAAAACAAAATCTTGATACTGACAATACGGATAATTACAGGCCAATATCCAATCTACCATTTCTTTCTAAACTGCTTGAGAAAATCGTTGCCAAACAATTGGTGGGGTACTTGAACTCCGCCGGTCTATTTGCTAAAAATCAATCCGCTTATCGACAGTTTCATTCAACGGAAACTGTTCTTCTGCGGTTAATTTCAGACTTGATCATCGGGATGGAAGCAGGTAAGTTGGGTTTGGTATCTGTTCTTGACATGAGTGCGGCATTTGACACGGTAGATCATAGTATTTTATTAAATGTGCTTGAAACCGAATTTGGCGTTCGAGGTGATGTTCTCCAATGGATGAAATCATACCTGTCTGGACGAGTAGCCTCAGTAATTTTCAATAATTGTACTTCACCTGAAACTCCCATAGAATGTGGAGTTCCCCAGGGTTCTGTCTTGGGTCCCATTCTTTTCATTCTCTATACGAATCGCCTCGAGAAACTCATTCAATCAGCTGGCTTTGAATCACAAGGCTATGCAGACGATCGTTTCATTTTCAAGTTTTGTTCCCCGGATGAAAAAGACGTCCTTAAAAACGAGGTGGTTAGTTTTATTAACACAGTCTCAAGTTGGATGTCTGTCAATAAACTCAAACTTAATCCGACCAAGACGGAATTTATTTGGATAGCTTCTCCTGGAAGGCAAGCCCTCATCGACTCTAATCCAATCCATATTCAGGGCACAGATATAATCCCTTCTACAGAAATAAAGTTTCTAGGTTTCACTATAGACAATAGTCTTTCTCTTGAATCACAAATTTCAAAATCTGTAAGTTCAGGCTTTTTCCATCTAAGGCAGATAAAATCAATCAGGCGTTGCCTTCCCTCTGATGGAGCAAAGTCACTCATAAATTCGTTCGTTGTCTCACGTATGGACTATTGTAATAGTGCGTATGCTGGCTTGCCTAAAAAACAATTCAATAGAATCCAGTCCGTTTTTAATGCTGCGGCGAGAATGATTTTTGGTGAATCTAAGTATTGTCGTATAACCCCGCTTCTAAAGGATCTTCATTGGCTTCGATGCCCTGAAAGAATAGAGTTCAAGATCTGCTTAATGACCTTCAAAGCATTGCAAGGAATGGCGCCAGCCTATATATCGGAACTATGTGTCCGACAAAACTTAAGCGATAGGCAGCTTACTCTAAGGTCAGCAGATCGAGATGTTACTAATCGTTTAATCGAACTTTCTAGGTCAAATCGAGCCGTTTACTATGATCGATCTTTTCGTGCAACTGGCCCGCTCATTTGGAACAAACTTCCCTCAGCTCTTACTAATATCCAGAACTTGGCTGAATTCAAAAGAGCTTTAAAAACAAACTTATTTAAAAAATCATACCTTTCATGAATTTTAACTCCTTTTCAATCTACTATAATAAGCCATGTTCCTCAAGTTTCTGGTAATTGTTTGGTTTCGATTACCTCTTTACTATAGTTTTATGTGCACTCTGAATTTGTATTATTTCTAAATGTTAACTGCCTCCTGTTCTATATAATTTAGTTTAAATGATTCTTGTTGAATGGCACCGTGATGGTTTATCATTATACATATATTGTCCTGTGCCAAAACAGCACTCACTATTGTTGTTAATATTGTTCTTTAGGAATTGCTTTGTATATTTTTGTATATTCGTTATTTCACATTATTTAATTAGTTTTTATTTGTTAATTTTAAGTTTATTATAATTAAGCGCACTTGAAGTGAAACATCACAAAACTGCGCTATATAAATACTACGTTATTATTATTATTATAAGTTTTATTTCATAATATTAAACGCAGAGTTTTAAAAAAATTATTAAAAAGTGCATTTTTAAACCTCTTCTCAAAACACAGCGTTAAGTTGGCATTACTGAAATGGTTAACGGTGACGTCACTGGTGATAGAGTGTATTGTATTGTATTGACATTTGAAATGACTTGAAGTGCACACGTACCTATGCAATTCAACATTTCGTGTTTTTGGTTTATTTTCATACTGTTTATAGAGATTTAGATAAATAATAGTTATTGTGTTTATTGAAACATAATTTAGGCCCTCAACAATTTACGAAAAGGGCTATATTTGCGGACAATCTGCAATAAATTTTGTCTCTTTGAGGTTAAAGTCGTGTCATATTTTGACATTTGGTTATGTATTTTCAAATTGTTTTTAGTATAGGGCTTTTTATACAAGTTGTTACACACTCGTCATGATCAGTGTATTATAAATACCAGTGTTTCTGTATGTATTATACATAAAACAATGTACCTACAAAGTAACGCCTGACACAAAACACGATGTCACATGTATTTGCAATGAAAGAGATGATTTATTGTTTTTATATTGTACTTTGATTAAATACAATAACAGTAGCGGTGAAATGTGGACATGTTACCAATGTTTTTCTATATTAAAAGCAGTTAATCTTGAATAAAAAACACACCTCACACCTAAAAGTCATTACAAAGCATTCCGCCATGACCGCCATGATTCTTCTGGATTCTTCATTCAAACAGGGATGTTCTGCCCAAAAAAATTATTTCCCTAGATTTCGAAGTGAAATTTCCCTAGAATTTCACATTTACGCAATTACCTACGTAGCCACTTGATTGTGTAACACTAATCCTGTTATATGTTAATTAATATGATAATTAATTGGAAAGATATCGGAACTTGGTAAATATACTAATAATACCGTGATTTTCCAAATAAAACATTTTTTGCTACGTGAAGTAATAATTTAAAAGTACGAATACACTCACCACTGAATTGGAAACTGAATTCCAAATTTAAAAAAAAAAACACTTTTCAAAATAAAAATCATAAGCAACCCGCCGCTCATTTGTACCAAGCGTGGTATTTTGAAGACCCCCCCCCCCCCCCCCGAACGTGTCACGTAGTATGGGTACGTTCCCTAATATCATTTTGAGTTGTCAGTGTTAAAAATAACATTGCATGTAAGTACATGAACAATAATTAAGATTCATAGGAATTCCAAAAAAAATATATATATGTATATATATATAAATAATACCAATAATATTGTCATATGTAATAAAAATTTTGCCAGAGTTCGAAATTTCCCTAGATTTTGTCCTGATTTCCCTTATCCCTAAAAAATATTTTTCCCCCTAGATCTAGGGAAATTTCCCTCGACATAACATCACTGATTCAAAATGACAACTTAAAAAGTAAAAAAAAACTACCGGTGGGTGAAGACCACCATAGATACGGTGCGTTTCTGGGAGTCTTTAAAAATTAAAACTTTGACAATTATTTTAACTATTAAAACTAACTATAAAAATAAAATTAAAAATGCAGTTATTTAAGTTTGAAAGTCTTTATTCATTAAAAAAAATTAAAAAAATTGGACTGGAGTTCTCTATTATAAAAATCGACAGCATTTATTGGTTTGGTATTGGAGATATAAATTTTTGCGCCTGCGGTGCAATGTTTTTCGCGTTCTATAAATTGTTGTAAGGAACAATTCAATTTAGAAAAGACAAATAGGTTTGCGACACCACAAACTGCAAATTTAACAATGTCAAGTTGTAGGTACTCTATCCCCTGCGGCCAGCGAACCAATTAAAAGTGGATAATTTGGCCCTCCGATTAAAAAGGTTGATCGTCGCTGCGCTAAGGTGTGGTCTGCACTGTCTGCAGTATGATAATGCAAAATATCAGCAGCCGCCTAAAAGTGGCGGCGCGGGCGGTTTAGTCGGGTATGCCGGTAACTTAAAGGTTAATAGACCTTCACAAAAGAATATATGAATTATTGAGTTCCAATATCCTCCCTAATGAATTTTGGTCAAAATTAGGTGTGAATGCTATCTGATGGTTGAATGAATGATCTGAATGGTTTCTCAAAAGGAATGCGATGCCGTTGTTATTATTTCCAAAAGTCTTCTAGTTTATTTGTTTAAATATGGGCCTGAGTTCCAAAATGCTCCGTAATTGAGATAACCAATCAGAAGTCAGTATTTCGAAAAAATTATAAATGCCAGCAGATTATTTGCATACAATTTTGGTGTGGATCATTGATTTTTTTCTTGCTTATTATACTAATTTCTCAAAAAAATCATGTCTAATTATTTAATAATTGTGGCTGAATACCTTCCTGCTGAAACAAGGAAGCTAACACGCAAACCAGTAACTTGGAAGAATAATTTAGAACGAAAAAATCAGTATTTAAACATTTGAAAGTTTTACCCGAATTTCATTGAAGTTTTGTTTAAATATTTTCGACCGTAATATAATTTAATGAAATTATTTTTCCTATATTTTTTCTAGATAAAGTGAAAGATGTCGTCAATTTGTTGAAAAAAAATATGGCATAGATTAGAAACAGTTAGAAAACCTCAGTTTCTACAAAAACCGGTGCTATCTCCAAAAATCTTTCGAAATTTACAAAACAAGAAACTTTTTATTTGAGTTTAGGTGAATCCAGAAAAAATTATATTTGTGTGGATAATGTAAATATATTTAGGTTTTTAAAAACAATGCTCTGTTAGCGTATATAATTATAACGACTAACTAATATGTCTTATCTTAACTATTGTTACTTTTTTTATTAAATATAAACGAAAAAATGATATGTTCTGTAATAAGTTACGCATTTTTATTTTTGTAGCCTAATATTTTTTTATGATTTCAACCACTCCTCTGCACTGGCCAAAACAGCATATAAATACAAAAAATGTGTGTTCCAAAACCCTCCGTATTTAACTCGACGAGTTCCAAAACTCTCCTTCCAAAATCCGCCCAAATGAAAATTAAAACACGTTTTTTAATCATTTAAATAGAAAATAACAATTGTATCAGGTAAAATTTTTTTAATAATTGGAATCATGAAAACTCATCTACCTACACGTTGATTTACTCGAAAGTAAGAAATTCATTAGGGAGGGTTTTGGAACTCAACGATTCATACACCGTACATAATATTCTAATATATGTTTAATTATGGAACAGCACTTGTAATTTAATCTAATCAAACCGATACGAACGACAAAAACTTTTGGGCTAATCAAAAAACAAGGCAAATTATGCCCACATTTGGGTCAACTTACACTTTCATCGGACTCTTAGCATAACATGTTTTCCCTGTAAAGCGAGAGTTTTTTCGCATCTAACAATTTCACGCTTATAGACTCTGTAGGTATCAAATTATTATTCACAATTTCATACACATTTAGAATCTGCTAGCGTTTCTTGATTATATTACTCGTACATTTAAATTAAAAGAATACAATATAATTTACCTACATGATTAAATTACTGAATGCTGTAGAAATGAGATCCCTGAGGCACGTGTGTGCTAAAACCATGCATGATCGTGTGAGAAATGTGGAGATTCGCAAGGAATGCAAGGCAGAATGAAATTAAGAAAGGGACGCTTAGATAGTTTAGGCATATAGAAAAATCGAATATCATGGAGAGCAATATATTCTATGTTCCAAATGGTTATCTCTGTCACTGACAGCATAGCCTGTTTATCTCCCGGCTTGCAGAACTAACTTGCAAGTCGGGGGGGCTGTCTTGTTGTTAAATAGAATCACTTCGAATATCGATATGTTTAACATCAATGAAGCACAATTTAGACGGCAAGCTTTGTTGCTGTTAGCCTGATTGTGCTTCATTCACGTTTAAATTGCTTAAATATTTAATCTTATTATTTTTTCTCTTTTAAAAACGCTTTAAACTTTTAATTTTGTAATGTTTTTAAATTAATAAATTGAATTGAATTGAATAGAGCGAATAAACGAAGAAAGGACTGTAAATAGTTTATATGAGCGAATGTGAATGGTAGAAGTCGGGGACGTCCGAGGAAGACATGGCACGATCAAGTGAACCAAATACTTGAGTCGGGTCATGCCAAAACTAAAAATAACGGAAGAGTGTGAGATGAATGAATGTGAATGAGGCGTAGAGTGTATACCAAGACCGAATTGTTTGGTGTATTTTGTTTGTTCCGTGCTCTCTGCCTACTCTGGAAATTACGAGATGATTATTTAGTTTATATTGTAGTCGGTTATGAAAAAAAAACCGTAGTTAATTACAGTAGGTTATATTCCTACATTTGTGGTTACTGGGTAGCACGAGTTTAGGTCATTGAAAATAATAAAAATGCCAACTCAGTAATATTTTGATGTGCACGTTGCTGCAACCTTATTCCGATTTTCAGGCAAAATATTTTGTCTGCACCTCCAACACCAACACCATCCACAGTGCACACTACTATTTATTTTAGCGCTACGTAATACTGATCACCTGCAGGTTCAGGTTTGGCTCGCACACTCGTACATATATTATTATTTAGGCAGATTTCCATACAACCAAAAGTACCTATACGAATATCACATGAAGATGTTCATAATCTAGGAGTCGCGAGACACCAACAGTTTTCGACACAAACACAAAAAATGTGAAAAGTTATAAAAGGTAATGAACAAAAAACTAGAGTGACTAGGTTCACAGAACAAGGAAGAAAACTTTATTGTATTAGATCACTTTTCATGAATTTATATCAATTTTCAAAAATGTTCTATTTTATTCACGGAACCTTTATTTAATAGATTTCTACTAGAGTTTCAAATCGTCGGTTTGATTACAAACAGGCGTAGGTGTACCTATATCATATTTGGATTTTGGAAAGTCAAAAAAAGTTATTTTTGCCGGATTCTTATATAATTTATTACATGTTTCGCTAATGGGGTTTTTATAACGCATTTTTTTAGCAAATTGGCAAACATTAAAAAAAATGCTTAAAGAGACCGGCAAAAAGATAGGCTCTCCTAAAAAAATTCCAAATATGAGACAAGCCTGTTTGTCATCAGACCAACGATTTGAGGAAAATGAGGTTAACCTTTCCTGAAACATTACGCGTGGGCGACCAGGACGAAAATGTCAAATTATAATAGAATGTGATTTTTTAAATCCAAGTAATTTTTTATCGCCTTCCCAACAATAACTTTCCCCCCACTTTGAATATGAGCGTATAGATATTTTCGTCTGTGGCGCTAAAAGTTAAACTTTTTCCTTCGGATCATACAAAGCATGGAGAAAAATATTCTTATTAACTGGATGCTGTGAGTCGCAACTATCAGCGTTTCTGAAATGTGTGTCGCGGTGCTTGAAACTTTAGTAACCCCTGTACCAAAGCAATACCTATTAGAATTTGTTGTTGCGATAGACGCACCTGCCTACACATTTCTCCATGCTTCATAAAAAGTGAAAATAACCATTAATGTGTGTATGGATGCGTTGTGAGGTGGTTGATATCGGCACCATCATTAGCGAGGAAAGTTCCAGTGCCGCGATGCGAAGGAGAATGACGTAACGTTAATTAGCATGGAACTGATGAGATGATTACGAGAAAAACGATGAATAATTGCAATCACGCATTACCAACATCTATTAAAGATCAGAAGAAAAGATATCCTACTAGAACTAGACCTAGAGAACCTGGAAGTAATAATCGTAGTAAATCGAAGAAAAAATACATTCACGCACTTTTAATGTAAATCGACGATCTTCTCAAACTGGAGATATTGAGTTAACCATTTAAAAAAAGGTAGCATAATCGATTAAAATTACTTGAATTCAATAAAACGGGATGCGAGATATTTCGTTGAGAATCCGGTGTTATATTTTTTATGCTGAATGCTGACGTCGAACAAAATGCGATGTCGCTGTTTAGTTATATATTTAGGAACGGTATAGTCATAAATACAAAACGGTTCATAATATTATTGCAGCATGTGCAAATAGCGAAGTTTCCACTTTTTTACTTGGAATACTTTGTGAAAAAAATGTAAAAACAAAAAATTATAAGTAAATTTGAAAAAATTGCAAAATCAACATAATATGATAAAATTGTTAGTCAGTATTGTTAGTCAGTACACTATATTATAGGACCACCATAGTAAGAAAATAGAAGAAAAAAACAAGACAATGACAGCTATAATATTAAAAAATATATATATAAAAAATGTCTGACGCCACGCCGTACGCGCCGCACCACAAATAACATCTGTGTACGTGAAATTTCAAACAAAGCTACCTTTGTAATTCGGTTTATGACGGTATGACGTCATTGCCTATCCCAGTTACTTTGTCCCGGCGACTAGCTATCACTGGATGACAGTGGATCCGAGGAACGTGATATTTTTGGAACCAGTTGCTATTGGGTTTATAAAAAGGTCACCAATACTAACTGGGCGAAGGCGAACCAAAAGTCGCCCGCAGGGCCTAGCAGTAATATATTATTACACACAACACCTAGAACGACGTCGTTCACGTTCGGGTGAAATTTTATAATCGAATGATGTGTCGCCTACATGGGCGACACATCATTCGATTATAAAATGTTTCGGAAACGAATACATCGATTATGAAAATGATTCGACTTTAAAAATGTTTCGGAAACGGATACATCGATTACAAAAATGTTTAGATTATGCCCATCACAATCTCGGACGGCCGTGTGAATCACCTGGAAAATATTTCAACGATGGTGTTTGTACAACATTAGCATTCCTGTTTGGCTGTGTATAGGTAATACAGCTCATAGATTAGTTGCTACACTGAGTAGTATGAAGTATGGAAGTATGACATGCGGGAAGTAATACCTACATTCATCTAATGGGTTATTGTGATTTACCGTGAATAACGCATTTAACCCCTCGAATGGCGGATGCAAGTACGATTGATGAAAGAGTTATGACTGTGATGAGAAGTAACTGGGGAGTTACGGGTTTGGCGCGTACCTTCTTCGCATTGGTTGTGAAGTCTTGTCAAGTATTCTATCTTCTTCTCAAGTCGGTTCCTCATTTCTGAGGAACGTGATCCCTACTCCGGTTTCCATGATGGACAAGGCTCCACACTCCTCAAAGTCGTGCACTGCGTGAAGAGCTGCGGGCACCCTAGCACCAGACGCCAGTGATACTTGGTCACTCCATCGCATTGGTTAACTTCCTCTGCTTCTTCTGCCAAACACTGCAGCCATTGACTATGTGTTTCTCCAAGTTGGAGTCCTTAGTTTGGCGACCAACGTATCCAAAGTATTTTAAAATACATTGTAGGCAGATAGTTGAAAGCCTAGTGTGGATGCCTAGCTCTTCAAGTATTCCATAATCCATCCCAAAAGGCTGCACTCCTTCCGATTTAGAATGTTGCAAGTGCATCACCTTAAGAGATAGTGGTTTAGGTCGATTGGGCGAATAAGGAACTCCAGTGAAAAATATTATGGCTTTAAAAAAATATATTCACATAGACCAATAAACGCTGATTCTGAATATATAAGTTTTATTTCATAATATTAAACGTAAAGTTCTTAAAAAATTATTAAAAAGTTCATTTAAACCTCTCGTCAAAACACACTGTAAAGTTGGTATTACTGAATGGTTAGTGCTGACGTCACGCGTCACCGGTCATTGTATTGAAATCTTTGATTATGTAGGTATGACATAAGCCATCAGTATTGACAACATTTCATGTTATTCGTTATTTCATACTGTTTATAGAGATTTAGTTGTTGTGTTTATTGAAACAATATTAAAGCCTAAATAATTCAGTATCAAAAATAGAGGTATCTCTATTAGTTTATCTCTATTATTTAAAATATTGAAAAACTACTGCACAAAATAAATAGTAATGCTACTTCTAGGGAGAATGCTTCGAATAATGCTATTCAAAATGGCGGCACTTGATCAGCTGATTGCCCAATCTTATATTAATTTTTCAGGATTGATGACGTCACACGATTCACCGTATATACGGTGGTCTTAGGGGGATCTTGAAAAATTAAAACTTTCACAATTATTTTAACCATTAAAACTAACTCTAAAAATAAAAATGCAGTTATTTAAGTTAGAAGGTCGAAGAAGAAGAAAAAAAAAATAAAAAATTGGACTGGAGTTCTCTATTATCTGCTTATTCAAATGTAGTTACTAAACATAGCTAAAGCTTTCGGTTCAATGATTTATGAGGTAAATACTTATGATGCGCTACCTCCTCCTTAGGAAAACGTTTCGGAGAGCCTTGCAGTTTCCATCACCAGATAGCTAAAACCATTTAAAGCAACATTTTACGTAAGTGATTCAAGGGGGTTTATCACCATTAACCAGGGTGATAACGATAGAATAAAGTACCTACATAATAATACCCGTAAAATTTTTGAATTTCGCACTTTGGATTTTGAATATACTCTGCCACAGAGCTTGTCAATAGATACATAGGCATGTACCCAAAAATATAAAATAAAATATTGTTCAATTTGATGATGTATCAGATGGGGGGTGGGGGCAATGGGGCTGTTTCGTTTCATTTGATAGAACCGTCATGAGTAAGAAAACCATTTTTCTACAACCTACTTCTAAGCCTACATCACTGAATTGAATCGGCCCGATGTCTGCACTCCCCGGTCCCAGAAGGCGAGAGGCGCCTTGCATGTGAGAAGACCGGCGAATCACTGCGACTGCGGTACTGCACTGGCCCTAAAACCGGTGATACACTACCACTGCAGTTAACTGCTTCCTCGTCCGGTCTTGACTTACTATTGGCTACATTATACGAGTACAGAACAAGATGACGGTGGAGGTTGCTGAGAAGTGTGACAACAAGGCGTACGTAGGTCAGAAGGAATTTAAAACATTCTTACTCGACCTACGTCACTACACCTCCACTCACATCAGTCTGATGTCTCATCAGAAACTCAGCCTTAATAAGTTTTACGTTTCTGTGTTTCTATCCAATTACAATCAATGTTTCTTTTTTAAAATTATAAATTCGAAGCACAATTGGGGTGAATTCTTGAGTGTAGTCAAATTAAGAGTGCCTACTCGACTCACTGGGCGTAAGGACCTATTTCAATGTCACCATTCACAAACAAATTATGTGTTAAATTATTATAGTCCCGCTATGATTTGTATTTCGGATGAAACGGAAATGACGATTACTGCACCTCTGACGCATAACTGCGCTTATTGACCGCTTTGATTATGATGTCACTTTTAAAGGCTCCTATTGGTTGAGATATGAAACGTAAATTACGCTGGCCTGCGCTCATTGGTCGCTTTGATTATGACCTCACTTCTCAAGTATTGGTTAAGACTGTTTTGGTAAAGTTTCGCTCCTACCGCGTGTAAAAATAAAACATTTATTTATTTACAAGAAAACACAAACATTCCCTGGTTACGAATAACCTGACAATATTTTAAAATCTCCTACTCCCACCACAGTAAGCGGATAACGTTGCTTGCATTGTGATGGAGGACCAAAGATATTCAACTACAAAAGAGGTATGTGCTATGGTGTCCGCGCAACTATCGGCGGACTACGACCTAATTAGAGTAGTTTGCATACGTAAAGAATTTGTTCATTTCGTTGATTTTTTGAAGGTGTGCATTAGTATTGGTTAACAATATAGTTTGAAAACGGAAAGAATTCGTTCATTTAGTTTAACGTTCGTTTGCTTTATTCGTTCATTTAGTTTATTTGTTAATTGGTAAACAATATCGGCGACACCCGGATGCGCAGTCCCACCTCAGAGTAATGTATTGTTACTCTGAGAGTCCCACCTAGTAAAAACTGCAGATAGCACATCTACTTATATTTCAATATCTTTGTGGAGGACTTAACCAGCCGAGGAATTGTACCTAATACACAAATGATATTATTTCTGAAAACTTCAGTATATTATTATTATTTTTTCAATGTAAACCATTATAATGTCAGAAATTATTTTTTCAACTTATCATTTATTACTATTACTAATACTCGTGTAAAAAAAATGTAAACATTATGTACCAAACACGGGCAGGTGCCTTGCATGGTGGTCGAAAAATCTTTAAATGATGTAATTAACAATGCAAAAAAATAAATAAAATTAAAAAAAATAATAATTAAAAAGCCCCATGGGCAAATAAAAAAATTAAATAAAAATAAACCCGGTTTTATTTATTTTACTTTATATGCGTTTTTACCTTTTATATTTTTATTATAATTTTAATATTCTAGGTTAGGGAACGTATCCATACTACGTGACACGTTTAGGGGGGGGGGGGGGGTCTTCAAAATGTCACGCTCCATACAAATGAGCGGCGGGTTGCTTAGGTTTTTGGTCACCGGGGGGGGGGGGGTTAAAAATTGCAAAAAGTTGGTCACGTAGTATGGATAGGTTCCCTTAGGTGTAATTGGAATATTCCCGTAGAAGGAAAGTAAGTCAGTCAGTCTTTCGTTGTAAGTAGATAGGTATGTAGGTACATAATAGGTAATTAATAAAAATAGCTTACCTACATGTTTTGGTGAAACAAAAGCAAAACTACAATATAAAAATAATAAGTTTTATCCATTAAAAGTATGCTTACAAGTCCTAAAACCACAAGAATGAAGAACTTCATTCGCGACAAAATCTTCGAGTTCAGTTATTCGACAGCCCACACATCAAAGAAAATTTCGCCACTCGCAAGAGTACTTATCCGACTGTTTCGTTGGGGTTCCTATGAAAACGCTACATTGCACTAGGGATGTCGAAAGTGAAAAAAATCGATATATCGATGTATCGATATTTATTAAAATATCAGTATCGACGTCGATATATCGAGGAAAAAATATCGATATATCGGTAAAATTTTCAAGAGATTTTGCGTTTTTAAAATAATAGTGTATTCAGCTCAATATTATCAATAGTAATTTTTATACACAATGTGCTTTTTTTAATGTACAAAAATCTCAATAAAAATTAAGGTATTTTTATCAGTATTCATTTTTATTAGGTAATAATTACAAAAATATCAAAAACTAAAAAGCTGTCTTCTAACTTACATGTATACTGAGATGCATACAAAGTTTCTATGCGTCTCAGTAACATTCTATTGGCGAATTAATCTGTCAAAAAGGACTTCGTGTATGGAACAAGGGATAGTCAATAATCACAGATAATTGGGAACCAACACATAGGAGTGGCTTAGAAAAAAAAGGCGAAAAATAGCATACATTTCGATGTATGTACCTACACACATGGGATAGTATTGGTGATCACAAATACTAATGCAAAGACAATAGATTTGTAAGCTATTAATAGTTAAAATTTCAACCGCCAGATGTCATGACCCAATAGAGTTACTTTTTTCCGTTCGTTCCTATACGGTTTTAGATTCTAGTGACTTTAAATACATAAATTTAAAAAATATCGTTTTTGATACAATTTTCGATATTGGATATTTTATATCGATATATCGGCTAAAAATATAGATATTTAGAATTAAAAATATCGATATTTCGATTTATCGTTATTTTTTCAACAAGCCTACATTGCACTGGCTGAAAATATTCAGTTGGTAAGCGGTGACGGACTGTCCCAGCGTACCCGATATTGAATATAATGCAGGTATAAATCATTTTATGACGCAAAAACCGATTTACATTTAAGAGCTGAGATTGGCGCGCACGTCGCGCATCTTTGCGAGTCTAGTAGGCATAGGCACAACATAATATGGAAAACCGGTACCTGCTCTCTAGTTACACAAAAGAAAGTGAAAATAATGCCAGGCGAATCTGAATAATATGAGTAGGTAGCCACACACGGTTACCAAAACAACATATAAATAAAATACAGAAGATTTTTTAAACGGTTCTTGGTTTTTGGTTCATTGGGTAGAACTGAGAGAAAGTAAACTCATTCTAAAATAACATTTTCGTATTTAAAAAAATATTTTTTAAGAATTAAAAAAAAAATGCGAAATAATATTACAAATGTAACAATGTTTACTTGCACCTACATGAAAAAAAATATTATTAACTAGCTGGTTCTCGGTATGCGTTGCAATGCCATATTCAAAGAAATAAATTATTTCTCCCTGCGTGTCCTTTCCCATTTATTCATTTTTCAAACAGCTCGCTTGCCACCTATTGAATTTTTTTTATACAAATTTCATAAAGCCAGAGCTCACCAGTAGTTTTATACAAACCTTGTCCTGACAATAACGAACACAAAAAAAAATAATTATCCAAATTGGTGCAGTCGTTCGAAAGTTATGCGCGTACATACATTTCGGTGATTCATTTTTATTTATGTAGATAGAAGATAGATAGATAAGGTTTTCGTCGTAAAAAATAAATAAAAACTAAGTAACCATGTGGCATCATTAAAATTAGTTGACAAAAGGTGCAAGCAGCCAGAGAATCAATGAAAGGAAATATATCGATCGATCCGTAGGTACTGCTGGGGGTCAAGCACGGGGAAATTGATAACTTTACAATATCGGATCGATAGGCATAACTTCCGACGATTTTATACCGATACTAGCTGACCAGGCCACGCGTTGCTGTGGCTAACGAAACACAACGCTATCTACTGGATGGTTACCCAACCAAGTGTTTTATCGATAAATTAACTGACACCGCCATCTGTTCATTTTCATACAATTCAAATCCACACCGCCCGCTTGCCAACCCGCTCGTCCACCACATGCAGACAATCTTTATAAAATATATATTTCAACCAATTTGAACAAAAAGTTGACAAATTATATACCAAAACCTTCCTCATCTATTGGTGAAAATCGCATGAAATTCCGTTCAATAGTTTTTGAGTTCATCGCGAACGGATAGACAGAAGCGGCGGAGGACTTTAATTTATAATATGTAGAGATACCTAGCACGGTTTCACTGTTGACAGCCGAACCAATATTGAGATAAATAAGAAATCGACGTACGTTGGCAACAATGCAGGTATTTCTATGAATTGACTTTCCGAAACGTCAAACAATTGCGTAAAAATATTAAAAACTGGCAATGTTGAATTGAAATGCTAACCTAAATATGGCAGTCCCCATTTACTTTTTGACACTAAACGCTGGTTAATTAGTTAATGAGGTCTTTAGTCATATTTCAACCACTTTCGTTTCTCAAAGATCGAACGGAATAAATTTATCGCATCCTTGATGCATTACTTAAGTCTAAGAATCGCGTGTTCGACTTTGTTCATTTTTAAGAGCTTCGTTAGTTCAATCCGTTCATAAAATAAGCCAGCAATTTCGCATAACGAACAACATTATTTAAAAATGTGTGAATATTGATAGTTAACCGAAACTTATTTGATACTATCTAGCCCGCTCTAAAATTTATTAATCGTCGGTTTTAATATTTGTATTCATATCAATCGTTGACCATGCTCGCAAATAATATTGAACTGAGCGTAGATGACGGATTTAGTCAATATCGTATTGATATATCTAGGGTTTTATCGATTGTTGGTGCTTGACACCCAAGGCGTTAATACGGACTACCTGTTAAAAACCCGCTCCGCAAGTTTTTACTGCTAGGCCCTGCAGGCGGCTTTTGGTTCGGATTCACCCAGTGAGTGTTGGTGACCATTATATAAATCCATTAGGAACTCGTTCTGAAATAGCCCATTCCTCGGATCCAATGTCATCTAGTGTAGCTAGTCACCCGGACAAAGTAACCAAGACAGAGCGAATATATAGCCGCTTGATACAACATCTTTCCATATCCGGAGAGACATTACATATTCACAAATTCGTAGATTTTCAGATCTAGTTATACTAGGGGGGGAGACGTCCCCATCCGACCTGCTGACGGAAGTAGCGACATCTTGTGACGAATTATTGAATTAGAAACCGAATTATAACAGTAGCTTTGTGCGAAATTTCACTTACACAGTTACACAGATGTTATTTGTGGCGCGGCCCGTATGGCGTGGCGTCAGACATGCACTCGACGCTGGGTACTGAAATTTAACCACGCAGGCGTTACCGTATTAATACTGTTCGATGCGTGCACAAACTCAATATTTGCCATTAATATTCAGGTAGAGGAATTATAAATAGGTATTACTCGTACATAAGAAACATTCCTAACTCAATAATAAAATATTATCATCTCAATTGTCTATTGTTATTACTTATTACATTATCATCACTATCACTAAGATGTGTTACCGACACGATTTAGAATTCATTAGTTATAGTCATAACACACTCAACGATATCGAATATTATTTATGGATGTAATTTAATTAGCACCACATTGCATACACAATAATATTGATTGCAACAAGGAATATCTCCAGGATAAACAATTTAATACAAAGACGTTACTAGAATCGCAGAAAGGAGAAGAAATACCGAGGATGTGCCGCGATAGAGCGAGACAATTTGCGATCAGTGACCCGGAGACCTTCAGGGGTTATTTGCTGTCTGACAGCTTCTTAGCAAAAACTGGTGGGAATTTATTTATTTTGCATTAAAAAGGCAAAAACGCTCATTGGAAATAAATAGAGACGAAAGATATTTTGAATTAATTCGTCTGATCATCTCTACATATTATAAATTAAAGTCCTCCGCCGTGTCTGTCTGTCTGTTCGCGATAAACTCTAAAACTACTGAACGGATTTTCATGCGGTTTTCACCAATAGATAGATAGAGTGATTCATGAGGAAGGTTTAAGTCTCGATGACGACGATGACATTGAGCGAGTTTACAAGCTACTTACTATCTGGGAAATTCACTAAGTATCTGTAAGTAAACTCGCTCAGTGTAATCGTATTACTTGCTAACTAGCAGATTGTTGACAATCTACGAAAAAAGTTGAAAGGTCGTAAATATGGCAGCAAACTTCCCTTGCTACCCGCTTACTCGTGATTGGTTTATTTATGCGCTCAAAATGGCGGCCAACAAACAGCTGATTTCGACTGTTAAACATCTGACAGAATTAGTTCACGCAGGCGTCGTTATTCTCGCTACTGGCTAGCTGTGGCGCTAGCAGCGACCTACGAGCTCAGTTTCCTACGCTACTGAGCGAGTGGACAGTTTTGTGTGTCATGACAATCTCACTCGCCGATTCACGCGCTTTTCACTTAGTAGATAGTAGCTTGTAAACTTTAGTATTTTTTAGGTATATAATTTGTCGAGGTTTTGTGTAAATTGCTAACAGGCGGACGGTGTGGATTTGATTAGTATGCAAATTAACAGATAACGGTATGAGTTAAACGTTTGGGTAATCATCCAGTAGATGGCGTTGTGTTTCGTTAGCCACAGAAAAGCGTGGCCGGGTCAGCTAGTATTAAATAATCTTAAAACTTGACCGATGAGCGACATCAGGTACAAAGGTTCTACATCAGATACAAAGGTATTACGCCTTAGGGGGCATACATTAATTACGTGAGCAGATTTTCTTCCAATCTAGACCCCCCCTCCCCCTTGGTGAGATAAATTTGGACCACTTCGTATATTCTTTTCAAGTAACGTGAGATTTTTCTGGACCCCCCCCCCCTTTGACCTTTGAGCTCAAGCAATTAATGTATGCCCCCTTACATACTCGTACGGCGATGCAGTAAAAAGTTTCACCTCTACTTTTCTGTTTGTAAGAAGCAATCATTGAAGGGAGGTTTTTCTGTGTGGAATTTGTAGGTCAACGCAACTATTTGCATCTCACAAAGTCAGTCAATCGTGAGGTACAGCGCTTTAGGGGTCGTCCATTAATTACGTGATGTTTTTTTAGCAATTTTTAACCCCCCCCCTGGTGATATGTGGTGAGGTTTTAGACTAACCCCCCCCCCCAAAATAACGTGTATTTTTTTTTAGTACAAAGTATGTATTTTGAAATTTTCAGAATATTATCACGAAAAATAAATACACGTGATATCTCATTTTACCCCCCCCCCCCCCCCCCCGATGATATTTCGTGATTTTTTCCGAACCCCCCCCCCCTTTGCAGCCTCACGTGATTAATGGACGACATTTATCGATACGATATTTATCAATTGTTCAATGTTTTTGAAACATGTGTTGTAGTCTCGGGCGAAGTCGGGATAGCAAAACTGGTAGTTTTGTACATGGTAACCTAAAAACGGTTTCCACACTATCGTAAAACACATTTTCGAGCACACACTCGCGTCTAATGTTGCAATTTCCAGGCAGTTATCGCAGTTCTGAATATCACTAATAGCATCTCCAAGCGCTTCTAATTTAAGATGGCCGGAATCTATTTTGATATTTTAAATATTTCAAAGATGACTCGTGTTCGGCGCTATCTCTCACGTCGGGTAGGCTGTAAGCTTACCTATCACAGATCACGGTCACTCGCTCACTTCGCTTATCTGGCAATCAAAATCATCTCGACGAAAAACTATGCAATGTTTACAAACCTATGCGCTTTCTTACATGTATGATTTGCCAACAATTATTGTACAAAAAATAATTACTTCAATGTTTGAACCATCTGCAATGGTGCTAAGTATTTTTTTTTTGGTGTACAAGGTACTACTGTACAAGTACTACTGTTAAAATTACAGCTAGTATGTGGTTTGTTTACAAGGGCCAACTGTCAAATAAATTATTTAATTAAAAAGTAAACATATGTTATAATGACAAATTATTTAGAGGCACTGCTGAAAACCAATGATAAATTAACAAAACCAAAACCAATGATAAAATAACACGAACATGCCTTCGGGAAAGGAAGCTCAACAGATTCCGTCGTTTGCCGAACGATAGCCGGTGTCTAGCTGAGGTTCACAGACTTTTTAATAAGAGGGTCGCAAACAAAATTGTAAAAATCTATTGATGAATAAATGTTTTCATTATTATTATTATTGAAGTAGCACTGTTTTAGCAATGTTTAGCACTGTTTCCACTTTCCTGAGGGCCGATAATATTCATATCAAAAAATAAATCTCTAAAAAGTAAACTGAATGCATCTAAAGACATGGTGTTTGAAAGAGAGAGTAAGTAGCTGCTAATCATAATACATACCTAATCCAAAAATCGTTGTGATTTGAAGCTCGATGAAACGAAAAATAGCGACACTAAAAAGAGACAAACACATATCTATAGGATTTAGTCTGCGAGAGAATGAGATAGTATAATCGGTCCCATCTTGTGCGGTGCTTCGTAGCCTATTGGTCTCCTCTTTGTGCGGTGCTTCGTAGCCTCCCCACTCTTGTCTAATTTAGTTTTCTTAAAGTTTCATTTCTACCGCGTGTGAATTGCACACTCTGACATTTTTGAAGTGAAAACTTCTTTAGCACCGTTGTCATTTGAAACTCCATGAAACGAAAAATAGCGCAACTAAAGAGAGACACATCTATAGGATTTAACCTGCGAGATAATGAGATAGTATAATCGGTCTCCTCTTTGTGCGGTGCTTCGTAGCCTTCCCACTCTTACTTCCCACTCTAGTGTAGTTTTCTGAAGGCTTCACTTCTACCACGCGTGCGAATTCCACATGATTTTTATTATTATCATTATAATTTGTTTTCTTAAGTCAGACTTCCCGTGATACAAACGATACAATTCTAAAATCAATTTTAGACAAAATCAATCCGCCGAAAATGACGATAACTGATAACATTTCTCAGAAAATTATTGACTTATTAAATTATTCATTATTAAATTATTACTAACATTTTATTATCAGTTCGTACCTACCTGGTACACTGAATACGTATCCACATTTTCAATTATTATTTTAATCTTTTCCTGTATTACTTAAGTTAGAAGAAATTCAACAAAACCGTAATGCCGGACAACTAATAACACGCACCTTTAATTGAATTGGATTACGCATGCAATATCTTTATACCGGAGATTAATTAGTATGGCAAATTGAAGTTAATAATTTATAACAAGATAAAGCTTAATCCGAGGCCCATCGCAAAGGCTAATAAATTCAGATACAAAATTACTGATCATTATCGCAAAAACGTTGTGCAATATCATGCGATTTGCTGTTAGATATTCCACAATTACAAAATTTCATTATAAAATAATATCATTGTTCATTACTAACCCTTGTGTAAAAAAATGTTGATATTTCATGTACCCAAAGTACAAACCCCATGGACATATAAAATAAAAATCAGAGTGTGCAATTCACACGCGACAAAAGTGAAACTAGAAAGTCGCTAGATGTCGCTTTCTTTTCTTTTGCATGTTTATTTTAAAGTGGTTTGAAGATTGGATAGGGGTCGTCCATTAATCACGTGATGTTTTTTAGCAACTTTTAACCCCCCCCCCGTGGTGATATGTGGTGAGGTTTTAGACTAACCCCCCCCCCCCCCAAAACCACGTGTATTTTTTTTTAGTATAAAGTATTTTGAAATTTTCAGAATATTATCACGAAAAATAAATACACGTGATGTCTCAGTATGTGATGTCTCCCCCCCCCCAGTGATATTTAGTGATTTTTCCCGAACCACCCCCCCCCCCTTTCGAGCCTCACGTGATTAATGGACGACCCCATATTGATTTCACAAAAATAAAAAAGTTTATTTTTTTGAATTTCGTAGGGTTCGAACATCCGTTCACTGGATTTCTGTCTCGCTGTCAGCGCCTTACCCGTTACGCTATCGTATGGCATTATGTTAGAACCGAAGACCCGCCAAATAATTAATTTTAGTGACGCATTTCCGTTTCATCCGAATTTCAAATCACTAACGGGGCTAAAGAAGTTTCACTTCTTTAAATAAATAATGTCTTCAAAATGATATTATGCCTACCAACGAAAAATTAATTAGAAAATCTGTAGATTTGTCTCGAACGATGAACTCTGACGCTATAAAATTACGCAGCTTTTATGTTTACTGTCCGGAATTTCTAGGTCAATTTCAATAATGGAGTTTTGAAATATGGATTATTTGTCATTTTGTTTGGTCCATATTTTTGTACAAATGTCTGAGGAGCCGGGTAGTAAAGTTACTATATTTTAAAGAAAGATTAATAGGTACATTGCCGCTAAGATTACGACTGGACTAATGACAATAAATAAATGACAGGCAAACATGCAAACCGCTTTCATTTCAGTAAGATTCAAGAGCACTTTTAAAGCGAGTGTACAGATTTCTTATATTATTACGTAGGATGGTTTTATGTTTTATTTGCAGTTTCTAGGCAAGTACATCATTCGTCGACCAATCAAAAGTAGATTCAGGAGAAACGAGAAAACATTTAATTACACCGCAGTGCAGTGGAAGTTGGGTTGTTCGGTAATAAGTAGAGAACCTCGAAAGTCCGCAACGTGCAACGGTCGCAAAAGTCGGCCGATGCTCGCAGCTCTCGGCCAGAGCCAGATCTTGAGAGATGGTGAGGGGGCTGCGAGAAGCGAGAAGAGGGCGGGCGGGGAGAGGAAACCTGTCCCACCGGCTCCGGGCGCAGGCTCGGGCTCACGGGCAACGAGCACGAGGTATTGTCTGGCCAGCAAGCCACTCTGACAACTACCACAAGTACGGCCATCTGCTCCGGTATGTGTTTCATCTCCGGTGAAATAGGTTCTACGTACCATACCTACCTGCGCTATCTGCATTCAATAATTGCTCACTTGACCTAGCGCAAAACGGAAAATGTATCTCTGATTGCTTCAGCTTTTCTCTCCCACGGGAAGGTTGGCAACCAACACTAGCACAGTGCAATGTGCACAGATATTATGTTATGTGTGTTAGTTCCAAAATCCCTCATCAATCAGTAAAAAAAAAAAACAACAGGTGATGTTAACGTGAAAGTGGGTTACGTTTGAGACATTGTCAACAAATATTCATCTTGTTGAGTGATGCTTGTCACAAGAGTCACAATGACAGGCGGTTTTTGCTGCAGTCGGCGATAAAGGCTGAGAATCGGCGAACAATGTTCTTGGCCTCATTGTCATCATTTTGTTGTCATTTTATTATTTAAAATAATATATTATTATTATGGTCAAACTGGTTATTTATACTCTCTTCCACGTGCTTCAAATCACGTGCGAAGTATTCGCCTACTTTCGATAAGTAAGTATCTTGACTAAAAAGTTGTACCTAATCGGTTCAATTGACTTTTTCAGCTAGCAGGTACCTAAGTACTACCTACGTTTCTATAATAATTAATCTTGCACTACGAATATAATGTACAATGATCATTACATTACACTCTCTATTCACAGTTATAATAGTTGAGGTTTCATTCTTAGTATTACTAATTACTATAATTGCAATGAGAAATCTCGCCATTGGCGGGCAGCTAGGTAACCTTATGGATAGATGGATGGGGAAAGTTATGTAGACATAACAAACAATTTGAAATTATTACAAAATTGTTGAATTAAGAACTCAGGTATTTTAGATTTGGTATTTGGCGGTAGTCGACCGGTCGTTGGTAAAATTTGAAGCGGGGATTTGGAGGCTTTCACGCCCACCGAACAATGCCATCGGATCGTGAGTAATCTCGAACGGTTCGATCACTCTAAAGGAAGGCATTGAATTTTGGGTCGGGATTGTTGGGATTGGTGAACTAAATAGGTCTGATAAACACTAATCCTGCGTCCACAAGTATTATCATTACCCACCGCTATGATAGTATACGGGTGTATCCGTGGAGTTGTGGTCAGCAGTCGGGCTGTCAGGCACTGGGTTACAGTATCAGTACTTCGACTCCAGTACCTACTGCTACTGCTGGGATCGGATTCCACGACTCTGATTCACCCGTCTCGCGTTTCACCGAACGCCATCCTCTCATTGAATAGAATAATGTGGACCTCTGAACATCCGAACATTCCATCGTGTAACGTGTAGTTACCTAACATCTAAATCTAGCACTTAAAGACAGGTCCTAACTGCATTCAAGGACACTGTATCTAACTAGGGAGTAGAAGTTTTAAAATGCCGAAAACCACAGATATTCAATAAACTTAAATCTAATAATGATACTCCTTTCTAATGTTAATCTGATTTTTCAGCTTTCCTTTGCAAATTTACCTAGATAACATGGTTAAGATGTTTAGAAAACAGAGGTTTGGTATAATAAGCAAGTTAGTAAGTCAAGGATTGGCCTATTTCCAAGAGGGTACCCCAAGGATGAATGCTTTCTAAAATAGATTCCTTAAAAGGAGACATCTAGTATCTCCAGTCGCTACGAGGTCACCGCGGTGGCGGACGAACAACTAGTTTGTACCGTGCAGCCACTACATGACCAAATCGGCGAACTATAATAATAATAACTCATCGCGATTATTGCGTAAATACTTTTAGAATACCTAAGAAAAATATGTTATAATGTTCGATGGAATCACTTTCCTATTAAAATACCAAAGTCAGCCAAATAAGATATAACAATGATTGTTAGATTATGTTATATTATACTAGGTACCTATATCAATTTGGGCCATCATTTTAGCAGCGTAAGCAAGTCGCAAAACTTTACTTACCTTTTAGAAATTAGCTCGTCATTGTTTAGAATTACTGAACCATAACGATTTCAAAATAATGAATGCACCTAGATTGTACGATCGTAAATGATTATATTTTGCAATAATTTAATCTAGTTTAACATTTTAATCATTAAAATGATAAGAACTACGTATATATTATTCAGCTAAAAAATAATATTAAAACATTGTAACTACTAACCCATTTATTTTACTATGACAGTTAATTTGTCGACATATTATTTAAAAATAAATTATGAAGTCTAATAGAACATACATATTACGTACTCGTACTATAAAAAACAATAAAAGCCAATCGTTTTACAAAAAAAACAATATTTACTCTAAGTAAATATTGTTTTTTTTACTTCTAAAGTAAGAACGCGTTTGACGGTATTTACGGAACTAGAAAACTGGTATTTACTATGTCGAGCGCTTTGATGGTCAAACAAGGTTGATGCAAGGGAAATAGAAAACGTCAGTTACAAGAATACGAGAATGTATGTGCATTGTGGATAAGACAGATTGCCAATACAACGCAAAGGGGGGCAAATATTGAAAGAGGATATTAACAACTAGGCAAAAGGAAAGAACATTGATAATTTGGTAACTCGTGGGTAATAATAGTCAATACATTGTAATAGAGAGAATAATTATATTATATGTAATTGATTAGCCTTCCCATGACAAAGCATGACTTTTTGCACGAGGCCAGAGACTCAAATGAGAAAAGAAAATACACGACACAATCTAGGCACTGAATAAGATAAAGCATCAGTCACTCATAATAAAAATCCCATTTTCCGGTAGGATGTAGGGGCCTTATCATATAAAGTAGAACGTAACAAAATACAACCAGCCGAGGATGGTCAAAGAACGAATGAATATACATTTTTAAACGTGATTCCGCTAACGTGTGAAATCATCTCCCGCAATTGTGAGAAACAGAGACAAAAAGGAAATCCGTTTATTTACGGCGATAAAACTCATTTTATATTTTTCGCCACGAAAAACTGTCGAAGGGCATGGCACCCTCTGTGGCCGCAAACACGCGAATCTAGATCATTCAATAGGCTAGTCTAGACGAATGTCACACGCACGACGATAATAATTATGTGGGTATATGAAAAAAAGTGTTTCATAAATTCACACAAGTGACAAATTCATACAGATTGTATCTAAACAAAGTGAAGTAGTTAATACAATAATACAAAGATCTATGCAAAGTATCCACTTACAACACTATACAGGGTGTTAAGGGACGTACTTGACTTACTTTAACCAGTGATTCCTGACATTATTTGGAGTAAAAAATGTAAATGAAATTTTGGTCTCCGGTGACTTTTTTGATGTTTTTTTTTTTTTTTTCTACAAAAACATAAAAAAATGGTAGTTGTTGAACAGTTGGAGGCGGGGTAAGGGGTTCGTCGGACATCCGGCTGAGTGACCAGTGACATGTGGAAGAATTTTTTTTTTGTTTGATTTTGAAGAAAAAAATTTTGAAAAAAAAAAAAAAATCGTCAAAAAAAGTCACCGGAGACCAAAATTTCATTTACATTTTTTACTCCAAATAATGTCAGGAATCACTGGTTAAAGTAAGTCAAGTACGTCCCTTAACACCCTGTATTTTTAAATGGTTTGCAAACTTGACTATTTCATTAGGTTAAGTTTTTTTTTCATAAAATTTGGCATTGGAGTATTAATCGACTATGACTTTTTAGCCGTTTGTATAAAAGACAAATCAAAATTTATAACACGTCCTCAAATGTTGGCGTCCTTGAAAACCAGTATCGGCTGTACATAACAAAACAAATAAATCGATGCTGGAAAGTCATAATACGACACAGTCGGGTATGATTAATCTGCCAATTTCTGCATTTCAAACCACAGCTGCAGCCTCTGCCTATTCAGAAGAAACTAGTGATAATTTATTCCCAGATGGACGGACAGTTGATTCTAAAATTAAAAAGAAGTTAATTACATAAAGTTTAATTTAAGGATGCCAGTAAAAAGCATCACAGTGTATTTTTAGTTTTTAGTGGAAATGCAAGATGATGGAGTTGAGAAGAAAGGAGTTGTGTCATGTCGAGACTTGAGAGGATTAAAAGACAGAAGGTCTCGTGTCAAAATAAACAGGCGGCGAAAATTGTTGGCCTTGACGGGAAGCTGACGTTTGTTTGGATATTCGGAGAGTGTAACCAAATTAAATAGGTCATGTATATTCGTCCGGAGAAGCCTTCAGCGCGGACGATCACAGCTTGCGAAGGTACTTCTGACAATAGATAAGGTCATATTATGCACGCACGCTTCCAGACAATACTCGGCCAATGGCAAGCGGGTTAGAGAATGAACAGAAACAGAGGAGGGCAGTGTGGCGTGGTATGGGGTTTCATAAGTCCGAGCACCTGTCCAAATCAGCCAAATTCAAAGTAGGGTCGGTTCTTTCACGAGAAAAAGTGGGCAAGACGCACGACCTAGATACTGGTCTGCTGATGCGATTCTCGGTCATGGCCAAACTGTTAAGATACGAGTATATTATACGTTCACCGATTTGACGTGTGATGCTGACTGCTGACTGCGACGGGACCACAAATACCTGCACAGAGAGGCCGAGAGAGGTAATAGATAATGGAGTAATAGCAAACTCAATTTCATTTTACACAAAACAACATCATGTTGTACAATGTACATTGACCGTTCAGAATTTAAACAAACCTAGTTCGAATGAATACAAGTTTGAAAATTGACACGTTTCACCTGTTTGTTTTTACGAAACCTGTTATTTTGGCATTAATTCAGTTTTTAGTTTGAAAAACACCTTCATCAGCTAAAATGGTTTTACCAGGCCATTCTTGAATGCCATTTTACACGAATATTCTCTAAAATTGAGACTTGGAGTATTTGTAAGTTATAATGTTATTTTGTAAGTTTGTAAGTGGATGTTTTTAATTTACCATATGGTAAATGATGTTATTTTTTGTAACCCATATGCGATCCTTTGCATCTTCTGGAAGTTATTAATAACCGCCTTCAGTTATTTCTGAGACAATTTCGCACATGCGTATGGTTATCAAAAATATGATTTTGTGAATTGCGAGATGATAATATAACGTGACAAAAGCAGAAATCTGTGTGAAGAAGTAAAAACTTGAACCGTGTGTTCTTTCGTCTTGAAATTTTATTTTATTTTTCTAGAATTTTTGCGTCCAACTTATTAAATTGCAGCTCGCGACGTCATTTTCGTACAAAGCTGTGGAGCTTTGCAATGTCCAAACTGTCAAAACATACGTCAAGACAGTGTATTGTTTGCTCCATAAATAATACCGAAATTTGCTCCAAGGAAGTTGTCGGGCAAAAAAGTTGCTAGATAATGTAATCATTGTTTATTTATTTACGCCCGTGAATAAATTATCTGCATTAGTGCCTTAAAATTATGTAACATTGTAAAAATTATTTTTATGTAACGAAGTAAATGAAAAGTTAGTGATGGAAATCAGACGGTATTTTTTCTTAGTGTTATTTGATGTAAGTAAGTGCACATAACTCAATGTTGACCCAGTTATAAAATCTACAATTAAATTAAATTTTAGTATCTAAATTGTGAAAACAATTCGATTAACAAGAATTCGATTCAATCTCCAAGAATGAATGAATAACGGCAAAGTTGTAAAATCAATTGACCGTTTAACGACTTGACATTGGTGTCACTTTTATTTTTCTGGATGTGTTATTGGAATGATAAATTGATAACCTATCTAAGCGGCTCAGTTGAAATTTATATATATATATATATACGATTTTAATTAATAATATAAAGTCTGAGATAACGTTGTGATAGCGGCGCGCGCTGAGGCAATGGTGACTCATTGTGATAAATAATTATCATTATGATGATTAAGATACGGTGAATTCAGCGCAAGTCGTGGGCGCTGTGGGATCATCAGAGTGATCATACTCACCTGGGCTCTCAGCTCACCTCTTTCCTCTTTCCTCGAGCGCAGTTTCCCAAACACAAGTGACCCCCCACCCCTCCTTTTCAGATATTTTTCTTCAGGTCACCCTCCCCCCCACCGACGAAGGAACTCTTAAGATTTAAGAACTTATGTTGACTTATTTATCTCACCAAACTATTCCCAACAGATATAATTACCTTGCTATTATGCATTATATTGTTTTAATATACTTTAATATTGTTAATTCTATAATTATAACTTTTTTCCCTGGTTTTTTCATGATTCATACCACGATTTTCGACAAGATAACACATACTCAAAATAATGTACTATCCTCCTTCTTATTATTATTATTTAGATCGATTGTTTTTTGTTTTGTCTCATTAGTCACACCACCACCATGATATTTTACAGATATTTTACGATAAAATGTGTTAAAATGTGTTAATGCTTATAGTATTGCCAATTTTCTCAGATTGTAAACAGGAATCAATTATACCACACACGCATATACTATCTACTAGCAACAACATTTACAGTAATATATATCACAATAATAATAAAACTTGGAAAAAATATAAGTACTGCAAATTCTCAAGTCGGTTTTTATCATAATATTGTAATGATTGTTCTTGTTTTAAAATATTTATTGCATTCAGTTTGCTCCAGTACTTACCTAGTTCTCGCCTATTTATCACACTTCAAACTCACATACTCTCTTTATATTTACTTAGGTTACATTTAGTTCGTACTTAAAGAAATATTGTTTTTTTTTTTCAAAAAAGATTTTTGTCATAAGAAATGAATGATATTAATTTATATTTTTTTAAAATAATTTTACTTAAATATGTTAACACTTAACTAGACTTCACTTCGAAATAACTATCCTCCATTGGTCACCATGATACAGGCAGCTGCCTAGTATGGTGACCTAATGTATCTTCCCAAGCAAATATACTAATTATGTAACATGTAATTAATAAATAAAATAAATAAATAAATGTTCATCAAAAAGATTCCGAATAATAAAAATATCTATGTATCTACCGAAAAACCTTAAAATATAAAATTTTTACGATGATTTTTTTCAGCCCTTCAATACCACATGTTGCCTCTTGTTATAGCGATATTATACGATTCACTTCTGCATTTCAATTTAGATGAAGCAACCAAATGTAAATCATGTATATATAAAAGTAAATGATTCAATGTCATTCAATCGCGTTGGAAATATTGAGCATGCTCATTGCTCAATATTTTCAACGCGATTGAACCCAACTTTCGTTATTCAACGCGATTTAATGAGAAATGAAACACAAGTATTGAATGATTCACTCGATCTTCATTCGTATGCGCTGCAGCCACGCGAAAGGTGATGTTGTCAACGTAGACAAAATGGTTTATAAATAGAAAGAGGAGCATACGCCTCTCTTCTTGAAACATTTCAAGAGGTACCCTAGCCTGTGGAATATTAAAGCGGGGGGTTTCAATTAAATAACTCGCTAATTAGATGATCACAAATTAACGTAATTCCCAAACGCGCGACTTGATTAGAAGACATCCTCAGCAATGTGAATTGAATAGTTCACTTCTTCAGGATAAGTGTATACAGCGCACCCTTTCACTTTTGCGTCATTTAACCAAAGTGAATCAATTTGGTTGAACCGTGGTTGAAGCATTAGTAACGCCTCCTGAATCTTCAACGCTACTTTATCACCCACTTTGAGAACCACAGCTCTAGCGTCTAGCTATCTCCAATCTCCTTCATTTCTGCAGCCTAATAGTTGATACTATTCTCCTAATAATGCCTTCGCGAACAGGTTTCGTATAAACAAAGCGAAAGTTCCCAACATAGATGCGGTTTCATACTACGCTCTACATCCGCCTCGTCTTTATGTCCAATTACTTTATTCATAAATACACAAAACATTTTGAAGATTAACTTGGTGACTGGGAATAATGGCGACGCGAAGGCTATAATTCGCATTTCTGGTAGGCGGCCAATTACGAGCGACAATTTGAACCAAATACATAATATTAATCCGATGCAAGCTTTAAAGAAATGTGCATTTAATTAATTTGAAGGTGATGGACTAGATTCTTCTGAATTTGAAAGACATTCTGCAGAAAAAAAAGGCTGGATACTGGATAAGGGTAGAAGGTTCTGCAGCGTCGGATAATATAACAAGACGTTGCTAATAGAAATAATCGGATCCTAGTTAGGAGGGATACACCGGAAAATTTCGACGAATTGTGAATACTCGGCCGCTGACTGGTTAATGGCCCTTAATAATTTTGAAGCAATTGTCCTCGTTCTGATGTGTTCTTTCATAAACTTTCAGCATCGATAATTCTAAAAATAGTAAGTATAACATTTGGCGATTTTTCACGGATCTTTAAATGGGAGATGTACAAAAATATAATATAAAACCTTAAAAATCAAGAAAGATAATAAACCAATTGATAAAAAAAACACCCCGCTTCTGAAAAAGTGTCGCCTTTGTTGTCGTGGCAACACGAGACGACGAGACGTCTTTAGTGGTTGTATGCTATAGTAAGAAGATTTTGAGAATATTCAATTTAGGAGGCGGGAATGGGTACCGCCGCCCCGGTAACCTTTACTGGATAACCAACACCTCTGCCATAAGTCACCCCAAGTGGTTCGCTACGTTTGGTGATTTAGCAGGGGCGCCCAGGTTCACGGGGTGAGGTTTGTCTAGATATTGGAGGCGGATGACCAGGACACACTGAACCCCAGATTCCTACCCATCCCTTAAACCCTTTTCCTTCCCAGAACTCTCCTCTCCTTCCTTTCCTTAAAAAAAACTCCACACAGCATCCCCAAAGATGACAAAGGCGCTGAGGGAAATTATTTTCCTCAGGGCCTCCTGTGTGGAGCTCATGTAAAAAAAAGTAAGTAAGTTCTTTAATTTCAATCTGAGCCAATAAAGTAGGTACTAGAGGTACTCCGCACTCCGCAGTGCACCAATTGTACCCCTCTGGGGCTAAACTGATGCCCTGTGACTCAAATTAGAAAACCGTAAAAAAATGACGTAATAGAAGTAGGTATATTATACATATAGGTAGGCAAAATATCTGAGTAGACAGGTATACTGATAATTGATAATGGATAGCGGGCATGTTATGAAACACGTCTCAACGTAACTAGTTGTTATATGCACAGATATTTGGATACCATTTTAGTAAATCAAGAAATTATATCTAGTGTTTCTCAAACTTTTGGAAGTGAAACTTCATCCGTTGTGATTTAAAACTCGATGAACCGAAAAATCGACACTAAAAAGAGGCAAACACGTACACATAGGATATAGCATGCGAGAGAATGAGATAGATAGATAGATAAGTGAATCAGATACTTGAGACAAGCCATGTCAAGAGTCAGATTAATAGAAGAGTATGTATGAGACGATGTTTGAATGTGAATAAGGCAAAGTGTGTGTGCCAGTTAAGTTGTTTGACGGTCCGTCCTCTCTACCTACCCCTGCGGGGAAACGGCATAATGGTTAGTTAGTTAGGGAACGTACCCATACTACGTGACACGTTTAGGGGGGGGGGGTCTTCAAAGTGTCACGCTCCATACAAATGAGCGGCGGGTTGCTTAAGTTTTTGGTCACCGGGGGGGGGGGGGGGGGGGGGTTAAAAATTGCAAAAAAATTGGTCACGTAGTATGGGTACGTTCCCTTAGTTAGTTAGTTAGAGAATAATCGGTCTCCTCTTTGGGACCATCCATAAATTACGTCACACTAATTTCATGATTTTTTTACCCCCCCCCCCGTCGCTGCCACGCATCGTCACAGTGTGCACGCACCCTCCCCCCCTAGTGTGACGTCACATATTTTGCAATTTTACATCTAAAAAAGTTTTGCGTTTTAATAATTTAGATCTTTACATGTGACGTCACAGAGATGATAACCCCCAAAACCCCTTGTCACACAATGTGACACTTCTTTATTCCCCCCCCCTTAAGGTGTGACTTAATTTATGGATGGTCCCCTTTGTGCGGTGCTTGGTAGCCTCCCCACTCCGGTCTTCTTTAGTTTTATAAAGGTTTCACTTCTACCTTGTGTGAACTGCACACATGTTTCTTTCTTATTTGTGGCCTTTAATTTTGTAACGTTGACTAAAATATTTTTCAAATATTAAATTGCACTCCGAGGCAGGGTGGCTTGGAACTAACGGGTTAGGTTAGGGCCCCTAAAAGCGAAAGATAAAAAATAGGTATTTTTAACGGCATACATACACGTACACATGTAATTCTATCGTCGATTCTAAATAAAGTATAAACTGATAAGATACTCTAAATCTAAATGCATGATTTATCTATAGTTGGTATCCTTAACGATAATATAGGTAATCATAATCATTAATCATTGATAACGACTCGCAAACGAAAAATGTGAAACAGAAAAGACAGAAAAAGATTCCCAGATGCGACTAATCTTTTTCTATTTCACATTTTTTGTTCCAGGTTCGTTAATATTGTATTCAACGATTAAATATTACAATTTGAGGGTTTACTTGTTAAGTTATTCAACTATAAAATATTGCTAATGTAGGTTACCTAAGAGTTATTTTCAGGGGTTGTTGAACTTGCCCAAAAAGCCGATAATTCATTTATTAAATTGATAAAAATTCGAGTGCAGTTTACACGCGGTAGAAGCGAAACTTTACCAAAACAATATCAACCAATACTTGAAAAATGAGGTCAAAATCAAAGCGACCAATGAGCGCAGACCAGCGTAAGTTCCGTTTCATATCTCAACCATGTTCATGGGGTGAGGTTTGTCTAGGTCTTGGAGGCGGATGACCACGACACACTGAACCCCAGATCTACCCACCCCTTAAACCCTTTTCCTTCCCAGAACTCTCCTCTCCTTCCTTTCCTAAAAAAAACCCTCCACACAGCATCCCCAAAGATGACATAAGCCCTCAGGAAAATTATTTTCCTCAGGGCCTCCTGTGTGGAGCTCATGTAAAAAAAAAAAACCAATATGAGCCTTTAAAAGTGACATCATAATCAAAGCGCGGAATGAGCGGTTGATGCGTCGCAGGTGCAGTAATCGTCATTTCCGTTTCATCCGAAATCCAAATCATAGCTAAAAATCACGAGGATTACTTTATTCAAATTCAGAAGTAGGTTACTTAAATATTTCGCATACGTCCCGGATCCCGGACGAGTTTCAGGATACCTGATTTGAGAAACACTATACAATTTTTGACACCAATTGAATTACTGTCAAGGTTATTTAAATGGCAATAAAGTATGGTGAAAATTGCAACAAAAACATTTTAATTGTAATAAACTTTTATATTTTATTTTCCATTAATCACAATGATAACACAGCTGCTGTCAAATTAATTGCTCCTTGAAGAGCTTGTTTTATATAACAGTCGTACAAAGCTGGAAGCATTTCAGAAGGACCATTGTTTTTTTAATTGCCAAGATTGACATTCGAAGACCAGGCGGGTTAAATGTCGACAGTGTCAGTCATAGACGTGAGATATTAGACATAAAACGAGACAATGAATGGTATTATTGTCGACACGGAACATCGACCGACTAGCGTTAGTGCAACACGTCATTTGGTAAGTCAGATAAAAAAAGAAAGAAAAAACATATGTTATCTTCCTTCCGTTGATAGAACTCCATTCAATTTATTATTGACAAGGCTGAAGGCGAGATTACTCGGAAATATATTTATTTATCAACTTGAAGCGTTCACAATACATAATCATCAAAACCCAGAAGGGAAATAAATAAACTGATTTCACCAGAAAATTAAGTGAGCTTCCTATCATAAAATGATTTTTTTGGAAATGCCACAAGTACTGAATAAATATAATAATACGTCTGCAGATATGTGAATACTGCACAAGAACCCCCAAACGACTGCTCCCCGCTAACCGAAGCCATTGAGACTACGGAATAAAGGGAATGGGGAGGGAAAGGTGACGAAGAAGAGGAAGTGGGGAAGCACCTGTCTAGTCAGATCTGGTCACCAAACACATCTAAAGCCATTTCAAGCAACCTTTCAATTCTGAAGGGTGGTCTTTCAGCAGAGCAATACTGAGAGTATCTATCTACCAGTCCGCAACGTGCCGTAAGTGTAGGTACCATATATTATTTTTATGAGATTTTTTTTTTAAATAACGCAATTTAATGAAACACCTAAAAAAATCATTTTGGAATAACATGAGTAAAACTATCAATTGTAATATTTATTAATCATTGAAGACAATATTAGCTACCCTCAAGCGAACATTTGAAACAGATTTGGGAAACAAACCTGGGTTCAATTCCTATATGCGACCGAATCTTTTTCTAATCTATTTTGTTTCAAATTTTCGCTTGAGATTAATTTTTCGCTAATATTATGTTCAATGATTAAGGTATTATTTAAAAAGAATTCATAATACAAACTCTTTCGTAGATGGTGCGAGATTAATTATTTTGTGGAAAAACACTTTTTAAAGTTATAGTTATGCTTTAAAATATTAAGATGAATTAATTGTGAATCTTATCACAAGTGCGCCCCACGGTTGAATTTGGCATCCATCTCTGGTCTGGAGCCCCAAAATACCAGAAAAAAAACCCTCGACTCAGTGCAGAAACGGCCGATCCGTCTGATAATTTAACAGACTCGTCACAAACCCGTCTGTTAAATTAGATTCTCCTAATTTAACAGACGGATTGCAATCTTTAGAATACAAGCGTCGGGTGGGAATGCTATCCTTGTTCTACCGGTATTTCAATGGAAGATGCTCGGAGGAACTAGCGTCATTGATCCCTTCGGCACCGGTGCATAGTCGGGAAACACGCCAAACGCGTGCCCAACATATGTACACGGTTGACATTGGTCAGATGAGGGTCGCTTCTTCCATTCGTTCTTCATTCGTTATTCAACAGCTCGGCTGTGGAACGATTTTCCGGCCTTTATGTTTCCTCCTTCCTACAACATGGGTCTCTTCAAGACCAATGTTCATTCCTTCTTCTCCTCAAAAAGAACCTCCACGCAGCATCTCAGATGACATAGGCCCTGAGGAAATTATTTTCCTCAGAGCCTCCTGTGTGGAGTTAATGTAAAAAAAATTGTTTGCGCTCGTACAAATGCAATATGCAATATGAATAAATAGTTTTGTCCATCAAAAAACTCAAATCTTTCGAGAAACGCTAACAAATACAATATTGGATTAAATTATCCATACAATATTGTATTTGTTAACCTTTCTTGGAAGATCTGAGTTTAGTTAATTAATTAAGTATTTATTCATATTTATAATTAAACAATTAATTCATCTTAATATTTTAAAGTATAACCTGTAGAAAGTGTTTTTCCACAAAATAATTAAACTCGCGCCATCTATGAAAGAGAGGATTATGAATTTTTTTAAGATCACCTAAAATTTACTTGCGCACGCCGGGATTCGTGACCACGGAGGCCGTCAGAATTGAATCAGTTGAAAGTAATGTCAGATTTAATTTAAGTTTTAGATTTAAAAGAAAGGGTTCGAGCTATTGTTGAATGGATCCATTGTAATAAGTCACAATACAGTGCCGGTGACAGTTTTCACAAAGAAATAATATTCTTGAATGTTGCCCAAGCTTTGGTTACGCATAAAAAGCTCCTCTGAATAGACACCTACTTTATTTACATAAATATCTGCGTGAAAACAAAGCATTAGAAAATAAGGGCGCGTCATCGTGAAATCCCCGAAGATTTCCCCGGCGCCAGTGAAAAATAAACGGTGGGAAAAATAATCTTCGACTGGGTAGGTAACTATTTGAATTTATTAGCCATTTAAAGTGTTTGCGAAGGGTGATGAAATGGAACAATGGTCCAGAATTAATAAGAACACTAAAAAATATATTTAAAAAAAAAACTTTACAAAATTTTCAATTTATTTCGTGATTGAGCAGAGTTTAACGTTCTGGAATTAAACGTTTTCCGAAATGATGCACCCACACACCTCATTATGTGACGTGTTCCAGCGGCCGGCATAGATACGCAAAGTCAAGAATTTAGGAGCAAATTAATGTTCAAATTATTATCGGTTTCCAACTACGGCCGCTGAAACCGAGGCAACGCCCGCCACAGGCCACAGACGACGCGCCCGTGCGCTTCGTCACTTTCTCCCCCATGTACGGTCCTGTATCTCCATCCCGTTCTGTCGCCAAGGTGACCAAGGTCGATGCCAGATCCTTAGCGGGAACGTCGTCGCTTAGTCATTGTTCTAGAATGGTATCAGTGCTGAATTTAACTAATGTCTTATAAGATCAACAGCTTTATAATTTGTTCCAGGATTTAACTGCAATAAAAATGGATGTAATACCTCAATTTGAAAAAATGTCAACATTCACTTTTACAATAGTATTGCATTTTTGAAGTAAAAGTGGGAGAGCAGTGCACTCTGTTGGATTATTTTTGAAACTATATGATATGAAATAAGAAATCAAAACACAAACTTTAAAAATTTGTAATCTATTTTTAAACGATAAGAAATAAACAACGGATATTTATTTAAATTAAATACTTGAATGAAAGTTTTCCGAAAGCATTTTTTGTAAAACATATACCTAAATAATGTAAAATGGTGTGAACTTGACAGTTCGCTGTTGTTTATGGTACGCGTGTTCGTAAATGCACCGCTAATTCTACTACGAGAAAAACGCGGCAAATGGATTATTTTAAAAATAATGTGATTGGGAATAATAATCTCAAAATCAGAACAACCCGGTTTCGTCGTGGTCATAATTAAGCCGCCGCTATCCGAATTTCAGCCGATTTCTTACCATTTAAAGTTTTTAAGTTCTTAAAAAAAAAAAAAGTTATTTTTTAAGATAATATCTAGACGCAATCCACGCCGAAATGCAAATTATATGAAATTCCCTCGGTAGAAAAAATCGCAACAAACATCTCCTCTTAAACATTTGAAGTTTTTAAGCTATTAACAAAATATATGTTATTTTTGAAGATAATATCTAGACGCGTTCCACGATTATGCTCCGAAAATCATTATAAACACGTTTGTTTCAGTTATTTTACTAGTTATAGTTGTGAAAAAATTCACAATGTTTCTTTACATTATACTTAAGATGCCTTCCACGAGATTTTGTTCGATTTTAAACGAGTTGTGTTTTATTAAACATTTTCACAATTTTCGCATCGATTTTATCGCTGTAATTACATATCTCTCCATCTTCTTCTTTTTGAGCACGGATGCGGCACCTTAAGTCACCAGTGTTAATTCTTAGCAAATAAAGTCAAATGCAATCCCTACATGGCGTAATAAAAAAATGTGAATATGCACAAAATGACATTTAAATGTCATAAAATAATTAAAATTTATCTTAAAGATTTAAAAACGAATTTTATCTCTATAATGACAATATAGTGTTTTTATAAACTACATAATTTAGAACTTTTAATGTTTATTAAATGGAAAGTCTCAGTGAAACTTCTTTGTATATTAAATCTCACCAGAGGTTTTCAAACTTTTTTTGCTCACTTGCCATTTTTTTTCTGAAGACTACCGAATATAGAATTTTCCAAAACTTATTAACGTCAAATGTGTATTTCATTTATTTTTCTGTAAGAAAGTTGTTTTCCATACTAAATCCCTTTTCACGAGGTATGAAGATGGAAAAGCTATCAAAAACTTTCTTGCGATAGTCTGTTTTTCCTCCTTCATATGATCCGGGTCACTTCAAGTGCCGCTATTAAAATATCTAAAAATTTATTTTTATATATATTATTATTTTTAAAAAATCTCTTCCTGCAGCCCCAACCTTAACCCGCCTCACAATGCTGCCCAACAACAGGGCAAGGCAGTTCCTATCTTTACACTGTGCAGACAGGGGCACTCTTGTGAGGTAATGTATAAAAATAAAGTCCATAATGTATGCAACAGGTATTTCTTCCTGAAGCTAGAATGGCTAATACCCCTTTCTGAACTGCCCCTTAAGTTATTCATTAGTGCTTATTCCGGTCACTTCTTCTAGTCATATGATATATGACTCTTCAATGTTCTATTTCATTTGTCAAAACATTCTCAAACCTAATTTTGAAGATACACTCTGATACACTAGGTTATAATTATTTTGTATGTGTTATCACTGGCATACCATAATTCCACCAAGGGTTAACCGAGAAGCGGAGTAAAACACATTTAATATAATATATTATACATTATAACACTCGGTGTGAGTTTCTTTAAAATTATGTGTGGATTGATTTACCTTTAAACGCCCTTCTTCTTATCACATGCGCCGCATGCAATAAAGGTAACCCACTGCTCAAGCATTTTTTGAGAAATATTCGCACCAAAATCACCGGTCCCGTACGGGACAGTTGGCCATTGAACGATGCAAATCAGCGGTCTCTTTACGGGACCACTGGGCATCTAAAGGTTAAATCCTTAATGTTATGTACTTTCACCCAAAGACGTTATATACTGTGACGTGGGGTAGAAATCTCAAAGTGGGAAGCCAAAAGCAAGGAAATTGCACTGGTCTCGATTTCTAGTACTTTAGTACTAAACTGTCACTCGTCGAGTAAGGTTGGAAAATTGCATTTAAAAAGCGCCTAAATACCCTCCTGTGTGATGAGAAAATGTTTCCATTACACGGAAAACAGTAGTAAAAGTGAAGAAATAACATTTCATTTATAAGTACACACAAATTACTTATTATTATCGATTATTATAAGCAATACAATTAATTTTCATGTTCCCCGTCTGACAATTTTGTGCATCATTAGAGAAAAAACACACATTCTTTGATTGTATTATGGTACGGCCACACTGAGGCCAATTTCCAACTTCAAACTTTCGGACAATTGTGTAGAAGGATAGTTTGTGCATTGGAAGTTTGGCTTCGGTGTGGAAGTAGCATATCTTTTTAATACATGAATAACTTTTGGATTAAGAAATGACTGAAAAACGCAGAAAACAAAAGAGTGTTGCTTACTGCCACATTATTTTGCGAGTATGTGAGACTATGGCGAGTCTACTTATATAACGTCATTGCTTTCACCACCAGTTAAAACAGAAAACTGAGAGCTGTCACATGTGTAATTTTCAGTTCAGAATCACAATCAGAAGATTTCCACAGAAATCCACGGACAAAATGGTGATATTATTTATATATTCATTATTTGGTAAATTTACGACTAGACGCCGCATGCCACTACACTTTTAATAAGCATATATTTAAAAAAATAAACTACCCCTAAACTTAATTACCACAAGAACCATCTGTTTCAATCGAGAACGGCGGAAAAACGTGCTTTTAAATTTATATTCGTAAAAACTTTTATTTACGTAATTTTCCGTTTTGACGCCGACGCCATATTGAAGCTTGTCCATAGAAACCACATAGTGACGTATATCAGTAGTGCCAACCATACAAAATAAATTCATAGTAAAATAATTTGCACACATTAAAGAAAGTGCCCCCTTTATACCGCCTGCTCGCATCAAGGCAAGAAAAACATCCCAGTTTTCAAGTAGTTTAGCGGCTACGCTAGGTTTGTGTAACATGGTTTGTGATTCTGGCGTACAATCTCACAAGACGAAAGCTAATTTTAATTTTACGTAATCGAAATTTAGAATGAAATATTTTCCACTTCCCCCAATGCAAATAGTTGCCTTTTAATGTAATCAAGGTGAATCAAAAGGTTTTAAAAAAAAAAGTGCATATTAACCGTTGCCAGCGATCTCCAAAAATTACTGTGATTTTTGCCGTATAGCAATCTTTTTTTAATATTATGAAAATTTGTCCTGACTGAAACCGATGTTTTTTGCGGTAGCTAAGTTTAAAAATAGTTTACTTTCCAAAATCTGTGCCTATTAAAAGTGCGGCGGCTTATCCATAAATTATTTTGAAAATTTGTACGGTAACTTTAGTTAGTACCTTCCTAGAATATGTGTGATTTTTGCCATATAGCAATCTTTTTTTAATATTTACCGATTGGTACCCTGGAAATAGTGGAAGTTGTTCAGAATGCAAAATAAAGTAATACGAAACATCAGCCGTAACGAGAAATTACATACAAAATTTTTTGTTTATGAAATGTAAATTTAAATGCATATTTTTCCACCGGTCCTGACTGAAACCGATGTTTTTTGCGGTAACTAAGTTTAAAAATAGTGTACTTTCCAAAATCTGTGCCTATTAAAAGTGCGGCGGCTTATCGTAAATTTGGGTGAAATGCAGATCCCGCCAATGTGGGGGATTTTAATAAAAATGCACTTTCTAGATGAGAAAAGTGTGGAAAAGTTGAATAAAAATGAAATTAAGGTGCGCTTGGCAAAATTGAGGGAGATACAGCCGTTTAAAGAATGAATAAAATGACACTTCGTGAACTTATACTACGCCATTTTGTTACTATTATGTTGGTATCTCAGACTTGCTATTCGAAGGTTGATACGATTGTAGCCAACTTCGTGTGATATATAATAAGGCGCGTAATTATGAAAAACAGAATTAATAATGGTCACAAACCATGTTACACAAACCTGGCGTAGCCGCTAAACTACTTGAAAACTGGGATGTTTTTCTTGCGTTGACGCGAGTAGGCGTTATAAAGGGGCACAAACCATGTTACATAAACCATGTTTCACAAACCTAGCGTAGCCGCTAAACTATTTGAAAACTGGGATGTTTTTCTTGCGTTGACGCGAGTAGGCGTTATAAAGGGGCACAAACCATGTTACACAAACCATGTTTAGCGTAGTCTTAGGTTAGGTTACTTTAATTTGGAAGGTGATAAACAGTTTAAAAAATCGTTGAAAAAAAGTCCACTAGAAAAATTTCATAATTACGCGTCTCATCTATCACATGAAGTCGGCTACAATCGTATCAACCGGTTCTTTAGTCGGCTATATCATCAATGATGTTGGCGCAAGCGATTCTGACCTTGTTTTCATACAAATTCTGTACATAGAAGGGTCAAAATCGCAGACAAACTTTTTTATTTCGAAATATTTTTTTCGCGCATGCGCAAAAGCTGCGCGCAAATGAGCGTGTCCGGCCGATTACAGGTTAATAGCAAGTCTGAGATACCAACATAATAGTAACAAAATGGCGTAGTTTAAGCTCACGAAGTGTCATTTTATTCATTCTTTAAACGGCTGTATCTCCCTCAATTTTGCCAAGCGCACCTTAATTTCTTTTTTATTCAACTTTTCCACACTTTTCTCATCTAGAAAGTGCATTTTTATTAAAATCCCCCACATTGGCGGGATCTGCATTCCTCCCGTAAATTTAATCATTATTTGTGTTTGTATTTGATATTTATGAATTTTCTTACCTTTCCGGATCAACAAACTGGTGACTCTTCTCAAGGCCTCTCTTGGAGACTTCTGGAAGAATTTAGGTGTAAGGTTGGGAGGCAGCGTCAGAGGCTTCCTCGAGTTGTCCCAGGCACCCGACTGCTGGCTGGTGGACGACGCAGACATAGGTAACCGCTCCAAATGCTCAATGGATGCCGGTCTGCAACAAAAACAAGAATTTAATAAACCACAACTAAGTTATTCATATTAAGATTAATCTAGCTGTATGTATTCAACTTCACAACCTTATTGTTGCTACATTTATACAATAAATATCCATTTTACAGCTATCAATCTCTGAATGACACTTGAAAAAGACCATTATTTGATATTTTTATATAAGATTTGAATTTAGAAACAGCGTTTTTATTTTATATAAGATTTGAATTTTGAATGTTGATTTGGTAGGTTATTATTTTATATTGGCTATTGAATTTTTCATTTAAAGTGATTTTTCAAGGATATTAATAATTTCAGAAGAGTTTTGACATTTGTCATATGAGAATGGGTCGCTTCTTCGACTCGTTCTTGAGTTCAAGCTCAGCTGTGGAATGATTTGCCGGCCTCCGTGTTTCCTCCTTTCTACAACATGGGTCTCTTCGAGACTAATGTTCATTCCTTCCTCTCCTCAAAAAGACTCTCCACACAGCATCTCAGATGATATAGGCCCTGAGGGAAATTATTTTCCTCACTCTGTGTGGAGTTAATATATATAAAAAAAAGAAAATATTCCAAAAATTCTACCACTTATATTCGAAGACATTCGTTGGAGAGGATCTCACCACTTCTCCAATGGCGTTATAAGGAAACATAAGTTTTCCTCCTTCACTGCACACGTCAAGACTATTAATTTTTTGTTGTTGAATGAAGCTACATTTATATTGAATAACTCTAGACTCTCCAACGTGCTTGCATAAGGGGTTAGTGAGCAGTACAAAGTTCTTACATTAACATAAAATAAAGAGAAAAAATAATTTAATGCATCTTCAATTTAATTTGACAGAAAAGTTGATTACTAAATTACCTATGTCTCTGCTTGGGGTACCACCCCCTGGCCGGGCCCCCGGCCATGCGCAGCAACTCAGCTCCTGCCAGCGCCCTCTCCATGGAGCCCCCGCTGTTGGAGCCCACTCCGCGGCCATAGCCCCCCACGGTGCAGCTGCCACCTGAATGGACAGACACTGATAATATCACATTAATAACAGATATATAAAAAAAATAACAAGTAAGATCACAAGTCAAAAAAAACAGTATACAATCAATTGGGTGGCCTTCTTTCTTAGATGGGAAAGGAAGGAAAGGTCACTCATAGTTGAAATTTTATTCACAGTTTTAGTTTATTTAATTTTTTTTTACATATTAGAATTTAACTGTATTCTTTCGACTACCTTAGGGAACGTACCCATACTACGTGACCAATTTTTTGCAATTTTTAACCCCCCCCCCCCCCCCGGTGACCAAAAACCTAAGCAACCCGCCGCTCATTTGTATGGAGCGTGACATTTTGAAGACCCCCCCCCCCCTAAACGTGTCACGTAGTATGGGGACGTTCCCTTATTAGGCTTGTGCCCAAATCAGAAGTGCATTATATTTTCTCATTGTAATGGTAAAGAATAATATGGAATGCTTTCAACTGAAACTATAAAATGAAAAATCTTGAATTGAGAAGTGATATTATTAGATGTATTCTTCATCCCATTTTTCATCCACATCAGTATAAAATCCAAACAGAGTAATCGAATGAATCTTTGTCTCTCAGAAACAACTCTGCACCCATGTATATCAAGTTTGTTAACAACGAACCTGCAGCAGATTGTCACAAAAAATAAAAATTATTATCCATAATGGTTTTTTTCTGTCTAGTCATCAGCAAATCCGCAAAAAAATTATCATATTTTTGCTGGACCACAGGTAAAAAAGGTTGAAGAATACTAATCTAAATCATTTTTCCCGTGTAATAAGCGAAAGGAGTTTGTAGCCTAATTGTGCATGCATTTGATTTTCGGTTAAGTTCGGGGTTTGATTCTTATCACTCAAGGAAAACTGTGGTACAGTGTAAAACTGCTGAATCTACATTAAATAGATAACCTTAAAATTTTTTCCCTATCTTTGATCTGAGAATTTCGATTTAAAAAAATAATTTTTTCAAATTACAAATTTATCAGGTGAAAAAAATTTGGGAGCCGGGATGCATTTTAAAAGACTATGAACAGCTCAAAGTAACCCAGTAGCACAGTATACTTTGAATTTGACCACAAAAAGTTCCAACTTCAGACTCGAATTACTCAAAAACGAAAGCTCAAAACAAAAAAGTTAGAACACAAAATCGACTCCAAATGTGATGTAGATTTACCAGTTTCCCGCTTGTACCATGAATTTCCTGACACCATGTTTAGAGGCAGAGATATACTTTGCACATGACTTCGTCGGCTTCCAACTAAAATCCACTAAGTGCTAAATGAGGTTATAGAGTAAAACCCATTTTAAGATTGTAAAATTCGTAAAACCGAGAGTTAACTCAATGTTCAAATAGATTTTTAATCATTTAATTTGTATAATAAAACAATTGGGTCAAGTAGGCGAGAAGCCATATTATCTAATTAAAAATAAAAACATAGTGAGTTTTTTGTATTCTCACGCATAGAATCCATGACCGTATTAATGTGCAAAATATTTGGTACTGGTCCTTTATAGACCTAAGTGGAGCAGCTGCGTGGCCTGTTTCATACAAAACTTAATTTTCGATTTGAGGCCAAAATACCCAATCAAACAAAATAATAATTTTTTTGGTAAAAGCACGTCTCGGATAGACGAGAGGTTCTGGGTTCGTGTCTCAGTTGCGACCATTATCTTTTTCTGTGTCTTGCTCTCTTTCATATTTTTGTATAGATTATTATTATTATCATCTTCTTCAATAATAATTTTTTTAGGCAAAAATTATAGTCATTATGTAAATATTTAGTACGGATATGGGCTATTTAAATTTTTTATTTGTAAATGATGATATTTTGTAGGTAATTAGAGATCAATTTTGCTTCATTTTGGAGGCAACTATGATATTTTTTTATGTGTTAATTATAATTATTAAAAAAATATCTTGCCTTATCTACTGTGTTAATAAAATGAAAAATAAAATAACACATCGTAAAAAATGGGTTTTTTTTTGTAGTAATTTTAATTTGTACGCAACAAATTTGTGTTCCGACACAAAAAGTTATAAATAATTTTAATTTACACCTATCAAAATGATTTTTTTTAATATTTTACTTTTATTTTATAACAAATGTTTATAATATGTTTATATGTTATGTTTATAACAAATACGGTGAAATTATTTTTTAAATAATTATTATTTACTCACAAATAATTGCCAAAGTTGCCTTTAAAATCATAAAGTGTTAAAAATTTTATTGGCTTATATTTAAATAATTTAAAACACAAATAAATAAAGTAGCACTATCCATACTAAATATTTAATACAGATTTCGAATATAAAAATAATTTTTCAGTTTGGTTGGGCATTTTGGCCTCAAATTAAGAATTAAGATTTATAAGAAACGGGCCGCGCATCCGTTCCCCTTAAAGATGGAAAAATTGTATTTGTAAAAATTCATCTGAACTTAATAATTAATGATGCTAGCAATTTATTTTCCTTTATACACAATAGGCCACTTGCATCACATTTTTAAAAAAAAATTTCCAGTTTAGGCAAATATTCTAAGACATTCCATTTTTTTTTTTTTTTAATCGTATTTTTGAAACCCTGGCGATTGTTTGAAAATTTCAATCTGAAAAATCAGACCATTTTTTATAAACCGGAAAGACGGGACATAATTTTATAGGTGCAAAGAAATGATAATTACATAGCCGAAAATCATTTAAAAAAAAAATAACGTTTTCCACACAAATGGCACAGGAGAATAACGAGGCATACCAAAAATATTAAATCTCATAAATATTTTTTTCCTTGATCCATCTTATTGATCATAAATCATTAAAATGTTCAACGTCTATATTACTAAATCAAATGTAATATACTTGAACTTGTAAATTATAATAATAATAAGAATATTATAAAATTTGATTTTGTTAAAATCCGCACCATTATCATTATACCTCCAAAACACGTACGGACAACGTAAAATGTACGGGGTTCTCTTCATAACATCTGTCAAAAAGTCAAACCAAATGATAAGTTCGCAGAGAACAAACAATAAATCTACTGAATGTTAAATGTCAAATTCAAAAATTCGCCTGAAATCAAAGTGATGCCATATAAAAAAAATAAATCAGTGTGGAATTTTATAAAATTAATAGGAACATTTTCATGTAGTGACGTCACGAGCCCAAATAATGGATTTATTTATTTAAAAAAAAAAAAAAAAACTGTACATTTCAGTTATTAAGTCCCTAAGTGTAGTAGGTTTTTACCTGCGTGAAGAATATTTTTTTCTGCACTTGGTGATATTATTAACTCATTTTGAATGAAAAATGGACTTAGTGGATTTTAGTTGTAAGCCGACGATAAAATGTAAGAAGACTGTCAGTCTGGGCATTGTGATGTTCTCTGAAAAGTTTGATAAAAATCTCATAAAACTGGGCATAAAGTGGTAAAATTTTTTTTTAAAAACTCACTCATGGTCTGAATGGAGTTCATGGTGCTGCTCTGGCGGGGGCCCGTGTCGGTGGTGCGGCGATGCGGGGTCCGGGGCACGTCGCAGCCGCGCCCAAACACCGGCGTCTCGGGCAGGCTGGCCGAGGTCTGCAAGCCGCCACCCCCGCCCCCCGCAGCCCCCGAGGCACACTCGTCGCGCCCCCGCTGGCGCAGGAAGGTGCGGCGGCGGCTGCTCATCACACCCATGTCTGGAAGATTATATTAATACTTATACTTACGGAATCTTTCATATTTAGTAGCTACTGGCAGCGCCTCGAGTAGGACATGCTTAGGCTTTGTAGAACTTGTATGAAAAGCTATTAATTGTTTGAACTTCGAAAACAGTAATTGAAAATTGTATACATACATAACTGAATTTTGCCTTGTTTGAGCTCCTCAGACTATTTCAATATTTTTTCATACTTTTTCAGAAAAGCTGCTATTACATATTTAGCCTTACTAAAAAACCCAGTGAAAATTTTATTCAATTGACAAACGGCCGCGGATGTGAAAACATTACTAATTAAAAAATTGTTCATGGAAAAAAATACACTTGGTTTACACGGCCTGAGAGGGTAGTTTATCTCTGTTTTATTAATGATGTCGAACGAAATTTGGAATTTTTCCTAAGTATTTTGAATGTTCTAAATATTTCTTATTTTTGAAGGTGTCGTAAAAACAAATACCATTTATGAAAACTAGATAAAAGTACCTTTTAGTTTGTGTATTTAAAATACACTTTAGTTTTCAAAAACTGCCATATTTTAAGATCCAAACTCGGAAAAAAAAATGGAAAAAAATTTCTTACCCAAACATTTTTGACCAAAATGTAGAGAAATTAAAAAAAAATAAAAATTTCAAAAACACAGTCCTTGTATGTAATAAATTTGGAAGGAAACTATCACCTCACTTTTTCCTCATGCATACAATAAAAAAATAATAAAAAATTTCAAAGTTTTTTTTATTGTCAAAAAAATAACTAAACAATAATGACATTTCAAACAGATTTCTTGCATCTCTAAAGACGTTACTTTCTTTGACAGGTTTACGAACACTTGTATTCGATATTAATATTATAAAAAAATATCACTTTAAAGAAATTCTCTTAAAATAAAAATCTTAAAATGTAAATTTTATCTTTTAAGTAATATTCTGACAGTTCAACTTTGAAAGTACGGCGTTTGTACAATAACTCGATTAAACTGATGTAAACCACACAAATAACATGGTTAATATATCAATTATGTGAATAGAAGAGTAAATTCGTCACTACAATAGAAATTATTAAGTAAAATCACAACATTTAGGCACTAACAAATTTTTTTGACATCCTCGTGCGTCTTTTCATCGCGGGCCGTTGAGAATTAATGCACAAGCGCGCCAATAATACCCCTGGCGGAGAAGAATTAAAACAACATTCTTTCCTAGTAAATTAAAACCATATACAACGTTGTCAGATCTTCAATGCATTTTAACAGCGTGACCACGTAGGAAAGGTTATTGGTAATAAAACGTGTTTTAGTGTACACGGGGTTTATTTATGTTATTGCAATAACACGGGTTATCGGGCGTGCTGTGGTTTTTTTTAGTAAGGCTGTAAGTGTGTTGAATTGTCATGGAAATTGATCATATGAAGCAAAGGCCACCATGTTCCTTTCGGAAAAGTGTTTTCAACAAGAAGAAGCAATAAAACGCAACTAGTAATAAAAAAATTCGGCGTATAAAAATTGCCTTAAAAACTTTCGCTGTAGTTCTAGGCTTTTATTTATGCAGATATCTGAAGCAAAAGTTGTAAAAACCTAACCCACTTAACACTTTGTGTGTGGAATATTGACCCTGATAAACGCCGAAGGTTTATCAGGTTTTCGAGAGAATTTAATCACATGCAATCAAATGAAATCAATTGTTTATCCAAAATTTGCCAAATGCCGTATGTTATATCACACAAAGGCTGTAAAACGCGTCTTCCCCTGTTCCCGTGTAAATGCAAACAGAGATCACAGTCTCTCGCTGTATATGCATAAAATGCTAAGGACTGTAATCTCCGTTTCCCATTGTACCAATAAATTTTGAAGACCTAAACCTATTACACTCGAAATTTTCTGATCAGAAATGGTAGCAGTGAATCACGCCAATCATAAATGTGCACGGGAAGATTTAAAATGAAGAGTAAAGAGCAATGGAAAATGCAAATTATAATACCTGAAGGAAGTGTTCTTCTGTCTGTCGACATATTTTTACTGGAACTGTTGTTTCTGCGATTTTTGCTAAAACTGGTGTCCATTGAACGAGTTCTGAGACTATTAGTTCCTGTTTCACGATGAGGAGGAATGGCCGGCGGATCTAGTGATCTGGAAAGAGTATTAAATAGGTTAGTGGTCTGATTTATTTTGCATTTGCTTTCTGTTGGCAGAACAATTAAACTCAGAATATGTAGGTTCACAATCAGTTGAAAATCAAAATGATTTGTTAGCTCTACTTAGATAAACTATAAAGTTTACAATAAAATCATTTAAGGTTACAATAAATTAATGTCAAAAACAATAAACCTTTTAAAATGAAATATTCAATGCCAACAAAAAACATCTTGCTTGCTTGTTCTAAAAATATATGTAAAAATTCACAAGCCGCCACATACCGCTACACTTTTAATAGGCATAGATTTTGAAAAGTAAACTACTTTTAATCTTAATTACCAAAGGAACATCAGTTTCAGTCGGAGACGGAAAAATATACATTAAAATTCGATTTTCATTCAACCAAAGTAAAAAATTTCCATTGCCGCCATTTTTTTTTGTACAGATTTGACATTTGCTAAGTTTCGTTTCATACTAAATATGCATGAATTACTTAATTTACCTAAACTAAGAACCTAATAACCTCTTTTGTGTACATTAATTGTAGTCCCTTCTTGTAATTGTTGAAATGAAAAAAGTGTGATTACCATTATCCGTGCTTAAAAATGTGGCGGCTTATGGATTATTTAATAAAATATATTTGATAAAAAGGAAATAAACATACGTTGAAATAGCTTCTCCGTACCTGTGGTACATGTCGGAGTTGGCTGTGGGTAATGTATCCGCCTTGGATTTGGAGAGATGAAGCTTATCCAGGGGCTGAAGAATCTCTGAATATTCGTCATCTTCTTGAACAGGTGAGGGAGGCAGAGGGGGGAACTGCGGAGAGCCGGGGGAGTTGGGGAGAGGACCAAAGTCATGCTTGTGAGGCTTGAAGGAATGCTCCACTATCTGCACATGCACCGGGAAGTCTCCCCCACTGGAGCCGGTAGAATCTGATGAGGTCTGTCTGTTGAATGATATCGGCATGTCTTTAGAGCTCACAGACTTGTGTATCCCATTCCTCTTGTTAGAGATATTCTTATCACGGTGGTAATCTAGAAGATTCCTATTGGGGATCTCGTTGTGACTGGAAGACTTCTGTATGTCATTTCGCTTACGTCGGTCTCCAGAATTGAAAGCATTATTGATGAGGTTGTGCTCGTTGGAGCTGCTGCTGTACTCGTCCTTATGGATGTCCCAATCCTTGTTCATGTAGGGCGAAGAGAACTGCTGATCCCGGCTCAGTAAGGCGCTTATATTATTTTCTATTTTTTTCAATGGTGAAGTATCTTCACTAGAGTGGCTCGGAGTTTCAAATTCTTCTTCTTCCTCAACTGTTGTGGTTAGTATCTGGCGAGGAAGGGTCGACTCGGCTTCCGCACACAGACTCGGTAATGAAACCACTCTCACCACAGACGGAGGAATAATACCTAGTTCTGTTGAAGTCTCATCGAAATGTGTTCCACCATTCGACGTCTCCACTCCCTCTTTCACAAGAGACTGAATGTTGTCAAAAGTGCAAGAATACTTTTTGAAATCTGTGAAACGATTTTGTGGTGATAATTTATTAGGTACTGCAGAATTTTTATTTTGGTAGAAACCATCACAGGTGTCCTTATTCTTTTTGTTTTTAGGACTCGCATTGAAAAAATCTATATTTACATGTTTTTCAGAGCCGTTATTCAAGTCTAAGCTCAAGCGAGATTTCGGAGAAGTGAGTTCTTTGTTCAGGTGGGATGGAGGGATGCACAGGTCTACGCTATAGCGTGAATTAGGTGTGGTGAGTTCCCGGCTGAATCGTGAATTAAAATCGATACTATAACGAGAATGGGGAATACTCAAATCAGAACTAAGACGAGAGTTCAGTGAGGAGACAGAGTTGTGAGAGCCGGACATGGACATTGCACTTATTGAGAGACTGGAGCCGTCTACCGATTGATCTCCATCAGTCAATACTCTGTTAGAAGCTTCATGTTGTAAATGCTGTTGAATGTTTCGGGGTGGCTTGTGCGGTTTCTTCTTTTCAAATTCTGGGATATTTTTGCGATCTTTTTTTCCTCGGCGGATTATGTAAGTGCCTGTGGCGTTGATTTCTGAAATGTCTTCCGGAAGAGGTAAATGTTCAGATTCTGTATCAGAAAAGGGGCTGATGACTTCATCTTCCGTGGAGCAGCCCATGGGTGGAGGGGGCCAGTAGTCCCCCTGGCCCTCGGCCCATTCTTCCAACTTTTGTGGAATGGAGCTGGTACTCGAGTTAGAATGGTCCCCAGACTTTCGTCTTCTGCGCCCAATAACCTGGAAATAAAATCAATGAACAAATTAGAATAAATTTTTGTGTGCTGTGCTGTAGAACTATACATTTTTTATAAATTTACTGCCTAGATAAAACACAAATTTTAAAAGGAAACACATATATCAATATAGCCTATCAATATTTATAAGATTTTACTTCAAAATATATTTTATTTATTTATTTCTATGTTCGTACATTCAGTTTACAAGTATAAAGATGGAAAGTGCAAGCAATACAAAAAATGTTCCTAATATAAAAACATGGTAGGTATTTACAGTATTCTTATTTATAAAAATGAATTGCTGAATGTGTTGCTAAGCGCAAATCTCGAGAGCAGCTGAACCGATATCGCTAATTCTTTTTTTAGAATATTCCTTGAAGTACGAGGATGGTTCTTACGGAGAGAAAAATTAAGAAAATTGGATAATTTCAGAAAACCTACTACCGACTATCGCACGTTTGACAGTTCTCATGTTTGAGAATAACATTTTGCAAAACAATGATTGTTAAATCAGGATTCTATTTTTGAAAATCTTTAAGTTGATAAATTTATTTAAAGTAGGTACTCCCCTAATAGTTTGAATCGAATCAAGAATTTTAGATATTTTAAATAGGTACCTATGTTAGGTCCAAATAATACACATGAAAAATGGAAATTTGAATAAAAATTGTAAAAGGTGGCAAGCGGGCTGTTTAAAAACTGAACGTACTGGGATTGAATATATGGAACGCGGTAGGAGGGTTGGCGGGAAGAGGGAGCACGAAAGGAAAGAGGGAAGGCGGGGAAGGTGGAAGGGGAAAGCGGGAGGGGAAGAGGACGTGTGAGGGGGGATGGGAACTCGGGAGGGGAGTTCGCGGGACGGGGGAAGGGGGGGGGGTGTAATGGGGAGAGGGAAGGTGAGGTGACAGAGTGGGAACGCGAGAGGGGAAGAGGACGCAGGAGAAGAAGGGGAGGCGGAAGGGAAACGGGACGAATGGGAAAGCACAGCAGGGAGAAACGATTTCTTTATGAGGGACCAGCTAGTAATATAATAAATGGTTATTATGTGCAACTGGTTAACACTTAAGTAATTATGTTTTTACTTAATTATGAACACTTCACTAAGAGAACCTGAGCTGAGGTGTTGACTTAATTTTAAAAAGTGCTATTCTGCAATCATAAGTTGAATCACATTATCCTCTTTGAGACTCTAAGGGAGGACACTGTGATTCCACCCATGAGATAAACATCACAATATTATATAGATGATGACATGTAGTGAAAAGAGTAAAAATACATTGTACAAAAATAAACATTATAATATTATATATTATGATGTTTATTTCTATGTTAAACATTATGATATTATATATTATGATGTTTATTTCTATGTTAAACGTTATAATATTATATATTATGATGTTTATTTCTATGTTAAACGTTATAATATTATATATTATGATGTGTATTTCTATGTTAAACGTTATAATATTATATATTATGATGTTTATTTCTATGTTAAACATTATAATATTATATATTATGATGTTTATTTCTATGTTATACGTTATAATATTATATAGACACAATGTAGTGAAAAGAATAATATTACTAGTTTTCTACTCGGCTTCACTAGAGTTCCAACACTGTCTCTCTTCTTATCCACTCGAGCGATGGCTTCCCAAATTTAGGTAAGTGGATTTTTATGAAATATAAATTCAATAATTTTTTTAACGAGTGGTTACGCAATAATTGAAAAATATGAAGCAAGCAATTCGGTCTCCTGTCTTATTTTTTTGCAAGTTAAACTTATATACACTATAATAAGCTGAAAATAGTATCCGTGATCTAGAAAAATCACGTAAGAGCTAAAAGTTTGAGAGATTTTACCGTTTCAGACAGATCTTTTGCTTTATATAAAAGATTCTAACAAAAAATCTATTTACAGGCTTTAGAAAAGTGACGTAAACAATTAACATTTTACCTTGGTGCTTCCGGGTGTTAGTAGAGGATCATCGTCCATAGGAACTTCCCAAGCAATTGAGCTCCTCTTGGACGGTGTGAGTGTGACGGGCGGTGGCGGGGGAAACGCTTCCTCCAGAGAATCATCGGAGAAGTGATCTTCATCTGTAGACTTACAGCTGTTCCTCTTTCCGGAAATAACAGTAATAATTTCCCCCGGACCCCGACACACCTCGTGGTGCCTTTCAATACTTCCCGCCAGAGTGCGCGGGGGCACCTTGCTCTTTGGCGAAAGCAACTCTCCTTCCGAGCGATTATCCCGTCTCGGGGGTTTCTTGATTTCTGGCGCACCAGACTTCGCCGTATATGAAGTGGACAGAGGGGAGTTTTTCGGCAGTCCGTAGGTCGGCGAATTCAACTGTTTAGTATATGGTACATTTGCACCGGGATAAATAGTCACAGGGTGTTCGTTATAAGGCATATTCCCCAAAACAAAGTCATTATCGTAACTGAAACTGCTGGTTAGCGGATACACCGGTTTGGGGTTCTCGATGCTGGGAGAACGCTTGGAGGGATTGTTGATTTTATTGTTTCGTTCGTCGTTCATCGCCCTCGGGGGCAGCCAAGAGGGAGGGGTGGCGAAGGGAGGGGGTTGGTGGGAGCCGTAAGGCAGGGAGGAGAAGCGACACTGCGGAGTGGAGTTAAGTTGGTTGTTGGCATTCACATTCACTCCCACTGGAGATCCTTTCTCCCAACCAAAAGGTCGCTGGTGTCGAGTTTTAGGCTGAAAAAATAAAATTGTCAACATTATAACAAAAAATATGGTAAGAAAAGTCATTCTTAGTTTACCAGCTTTGTAAAAATATGGTAAGAAAAGTCATTCTTAGTTTACCAGCTTTGTAAAAATATGGTAAGAAAAGTCATTCTTAGTTTACCAGCTTTGTAAAAATATGGTAAGAAAAGTCATTCTTAGTTTACCAGCTTTGTAAAAATATGGTAAGAAAAGTCATTCTTAGTTTACCAGCTTTGTAAAAATATGGTAAGAAAAGTCATTCTTAGTTTACCAGCTTTGTAAAAATGTTAATAATTTATTTTTCTTGTGTGTTTTTTTAATACACTTTTTAAAATGATTACAGTAGAATTTATGATATGTATATGTAAAAGTAATCATTCGTACATTGGATTTTTATTCGACAATAATAAAAAAGTTCGATTCAGAAACCAATTTAGGTTTCATTAGAAAACATGCAACAATCTGCTACTTTCTAAGGCAAATGAGAAAGAGGATATGTAATTATGTTCTTACACAATTTTCAATACAAACTATCTTTGTAAATGACTCATGATCCATGATGGTCATCTGCTGGGGTCAACTACATGTGATTGATATTGTCTCAATATTTAATATCATTATGGAGAGGTATGCAGTTTTTCTTTTCCTTGAGACAATGAATAAAAACACAATATTCTGAGGTTAAAAGCAACTATGAACCATCCTATAGCTGAAAATCTTATAATCGTGCGTTGACTCTACAACTTCTGATATTGTATATCGCCATTCCATTCGATCAAAATGAAATGAAAATTTCATAATGATGTTGAAAAGAATTTCTTTATTTGAAGTTTGCAAAGAATTGTCAGCATGCGATTAATGTAAACAGTAAAATAAAATTGATTTAGTCGACTAACCAGTGTAGTCTGTGTTGAGGTGTTAGTGGCTCTACCGTTGCAGTTGACAATTGGTTCAGCTGGCGGTGATGAGGGAGACTGGCTTGCATCTAGGTTGGTAATGCTCCTCTTGGAAGAGTTAGACGGGGATACTCTGTAAACAAAACAAAGTCATGTTAGAAAAAAAATGCTAAAATCAATGTTATGGAAAAAATAAAATGTCGGAAGGAAAAAATGATCAGGCAACATTAGATATAATATAAAGAATAAAGATTGATAGTATTTTATTAGAGGGGATATTTCACCATCTTCTTGATAGCTTATCCATAAAATAATGTTTACTAATAAATAAAAAAACAAATAAATACATGCAATAGGTAGAAAACTTGGCGAACTTATCCGATGTACATATAGCCACTATTATTTATAGGTTCGAGTACCGAATACCTAACACGGACTTTATGAATAAAATAAACCGTAAATTGAAAATATACATTATCCCATGGATAAGCTGTCAAGAGGATGGTGAAACCCCTTAAGCAATCTTACACTCTTGATAAATTTAAATCTGTCATTCTATAGAAGTCCATAATTATGTAAATGTCCTCTCTTTTAGCATTGTTATTTGTTTGGAATTATATTTATTTTAAATGAACCTTTTTCGCCTTAGCCATTTTTCAGATTTTCTTCTTTTATAATAATGCTTAAAAATAATGTTTCGAATGTGGATTACAAGAGGTTGATCTAATGAATTTTGTTATTTAATTATGCGCTGACTGTCATTGAAAATCTCCTACTACCACCACAGAAAGCCGAAAATGTTGCTTGTGTTGTGATGGAGGACTTAGCCAGCCGAAGAATCGAACATGCGACGCTCAGGTGGGACCCAAGCGCTATGCCCACTCAACCACTGACCGGTTGAATTTTACCGCCATTGTTTTACAATTTCGATGTATCGTATCCTGCTAGATTAAAAAATAAATATTTAGTTATATTACGTAAATATTTGCCCTGACAAATCGGCGCTGTAAAATTTTTAGCAGACAGTGTTAGATTGACCTAGTTAATGTGTTAAATAAGTTGTTGTGGATACTGCCCAAGTCCTAAGTGCTACTGAGGATAGTGGGGAGGGAAAGAATATTTGGAAAAGGAAGGTGGGGAAGTATCTGGTTATTCAGATTCGGTCACTAAACACGGCTAAAGCCAATACAAGTCATATTTTAATTTTGAATGGCAGTCTTTCACAAGGGAGATACTGATATGATGTCTATAATTTTAAATGAATTAATAATTGTGAAACAACATAAATTAAACAAATAAAACTTTTTTGTGCATCTGGATTTAGAAACTGTGATCTCCGGATTCGTGGTGGTGGATTTTTTCCTCCAGACCACGGAGGCTAATAAGTGATATATATTGTGAATTTAAATGCATACTTAGGCAGAAGTGTGCAGATGATCCTCTCTGCCTCGGAGGGTGGGGGTGGGGAACCAGGGTCCTCTGCCCCCTGGGCCCCGATGGACGTGATGCTGACCTCCCGGATGCGCAGCGGAGATGTCGAAGACACCTTCGCCTCGATTACCGCCACCGGCTCTCCCCTCTCTTCGGTTGGACGGAAACTCAAAGCAAATTTTGTGCTGAAATCAATGAAATGGTTTATGTACTCGCATATTTTGTTTGTTTAATCAGTCATCATCATGGTATTGAATTCCCAAATAGCAATAGTTGTTACAAAGTGTTCAGCAACTAAAATAAAAGTAATTTGTAATGGTTCCAGTACACGTTGGCCGAGCACTCTCGGTGAGTGCATTCGGCCAACGTATACTGGGCCATTTTGTGTGCATTTGGCGTTTGCGGCCAACACTCGCCGACGACCCGATTGTCGATTTTCCGTGCACAAATCAAAGAATTTTGGTGCAAGTCGCAAACAGAGATCACACGTTGGCCGAGTGTTCAGTTCATAGTTACGCGTCGGAGTAGACTGGAGTGTCGAACTTAATTGTTTCACAAACGTGGCGTCATGGAGTAATGAGGAAATATTTAGGTTCATTGATTATAATTATATGGAACATGTACAAGTATATTGCAGCGGCCACGATCACCCTAACGTCCATCTTCATCTAGCGACCAACGCAGAATGAAACATGCCAGCGTGTGAACAGTTAAACAGTACCACGAAAATGTGCCGATCGCATACACCGAGCGCGCTCGGCCAACGTGTACTGGAGCCTTAAAACTTTACTTTGACAACATCAAAGAACAAATAATGCATTCATCAGATACATAGTGTCTTTTTTTCAAATTGCTGCAATATTAGCTAGATTTGACAGAGCAAGGGTGTTGGTATGCTGCGGGTTAAACCATTTAACCTCTTGAATGCCATCATATCCTTAAGGACAAGTTTAAAAATCATTTATCTGAATATAACTAGTTAATCAACTACACAAAGTAGATTATATAATATTTTCATAAGTATATAAACGCATTATCTGGTAAGATGAAGATTAAGGAATTTATAAAATCTTAATTTTGCAAAAAAACAAGTAAGTTATGACGAAAATAGTGCACAGCGGAAATTTTGCATTAGCCCACCAAGAGTTAAGGAAATATATCATTTTAATCCAATGCGCTTTAACACTGTCTCCCTTGACTCCAGGTTTTGCTAATGTCGCAGTAATTTTTAAATAGTGGCAAATCAGTACAATCTAACGGAAAAATGATAAAAAGACAGCACATTTGAAAAAAATAAATAAATTATTATTTCAGTCAGCTGCTGACTTTACATAGTGAAATAGCAATTATAACTTTTTTATTAAAATGGGCAGTTCGCAGAAAGTGCAGTAAAAGGAAATAGTTGCAAATTTATGAACAGATTGGGATGATCGTAGCATATTTTAGCAACGATTATATTATTTTCTAAAAATATAATTCATCATAAAACAGAACAGTGAGAAAACAGAAGATGTAATGATAAAATAATAGATTAGTATATAGTGACCAACCAAAGTTTTGGTTTTTGCCAGTTTCGGCCGCGGTTTTTGATGTGTCAGATGATATTCGGCTTTATTTAGGCACGTATATGCACCAGTGGTGGTCGGTGACTTTTGAAGTAAAACTTCTTTCGCGCACGCTTGACTTGGGGAGTAAGCTCGTGAATGTGTGACGAGAGCGTTATGAAAAGTGTGATCGGGCGAGGTGAACGGTCGGGCGAAGCGAACGGAAATTGAGAGAGAGATATAAGTTAGTGAAGTTTTACTTCAGTTGTGTGGTCTAAAGCACACTCGTTTTTTTGTAGAAGGGATGCTGGAAAATTAATACGTATGATACCTACTATAAATAAATATACAAATCTGTATAATAACCCACCAACAAGTTGCAATTGATGACAAAAATAGTATAATTAGCTCTATAAATCCTTATCACTCCGCAACATTCGTAATTATTAAACACGGCCAGGAAAACAATTTGGAGAATCCAAGAAATTTGTGAATAAACTGAAATTTGAACATATGATTTATTTCTTGATGTTATGTTCATAACGGGAGTCGGTTTTTCTAGTATACAGAATATGTTTTTTTCCGTAATACAAAACTTTTTCACATTAATGATTTAATTATACAATCACATAATTCACTATTATCTTATTTGGTGAAGTTTCCATATTATTTTCTGAATTCATTTTTTAATTTAAATTATCAATTTAATATGTAATCGACAGATATTCAATTATTCAATACTTCCGCATCAGTTATTTTTAACCAAATTGTCAAAAATATATCACCCGTGTAAATAATCCACTTGTCCATCCATCAATCCAATATACTCGTGGTATGCTATTCTGTGGATTATACCTACCCATATGCGTTAAAGTAATTTTGATGGATGCTATCCTGGGATGCGTATTTCACACTCATAGACCGAGACAGACAGACATCAATGCGTGTGCGCGAAATTTGAATACTTTGTACCATTCTGGATGCGAGAGATCCATAGCATCCAATACTGCCGGACAGTGCGTATCGCGTCTAGTATGTGTTGAGGCAACGAGTCTCTGAGAACACATGCTGGTATGTGTGTATTTAGGTGCTGTATTAGACGAACCACATATATCGAGAATGCATATATATTTCGACACGCTCGAGCGTCATGTCCGTTATGTTTGAGTCTCTGTTAGTAAACTGCAGTATCTGTTTACGGCTGGAAAAAATAATAAAAAGCTTGTTGTTGACTAGAACTTAGGGGATGCTCCACATCCAAAGCGTGTATGGACAGTGTGGACAGACTGTGCCTGGTTTTATTTTATTTCCGCTACTATAGTAATTACTTACATTATAACATAATCATATAACTGTTTTTTCCTCATTTTATTTACAGAAGGTTTCTTCGACTGGTCATAGCCGTTATTTTTTTTTTTTTTTTTACTAACACTATTATATCTTTTTGATGTTACCTATTTCAGAAGAATTATTCCACGGGCTGCTACTTCTATTTATCTTTTGTATAATGTTAATGTAAGTACTTGCATACTGCTTACTAACCCCGTATGCATGGACATTGGAGGGTCTAGAGTCGTTCAAATAAATGTAGCTTCGTTAAAAAAAAAAGTAGAGTCTTGACGTGTGCGGTGAAGGAGGAAACCATATGTTTCCTTATAACGCCGTTGGGAAAGTGGTGGGTCCCCTCCAATGTGCCTGGTATGTACCTCTATAAAAACTAATTTTAAAATAAGCTGTTATATAAGTTATCTTAAACTTCAGGATTTAAAGAGCTTATAACATAAAAATACTATTTATTTTTGTCAAAGTTTATCATTTAAATAGGTATTGTTTTGCTTTTGAGTAACATATAGACTATACTGATTTGTTTACTGTGGTTAGTGGATGAAAGATCTTATGTATTTTTGTAATTTCTTTATAGTTATTAATATCTGTAAAATAAATCACACATAGACATAAATAACTATTCACATACAACCTAACCCATATAAAACAAATGAAAATAATGGAATCCTGTCAAATTTAACCTATAAATAGACTAGGCAGAATTGATTTCATTACTCCATCTCCAACATTTATAAAATAACTCTCTTTAAAAGATTTATTACCCTTCCAATCACCCTTCTGTTTTAATTCTATTCATAATATGTATTTTACCTGAAATATCCTTGTAATTACTATATTCATTTATATACCTGTACGCCTGTCTCGACACAGGTATACCCTAGTGAGACAGGCATACAAATAAAACCATTGTAAACATATTTTATTATAGATAAATAAATAAGTTTGTACCTGTAGCATACATTGAAATACTTTTACATAACACTGAATCAAAAAGCGGTGAAAGCAGGGGCGGTGTTCCCTAAGGAGCATAAGTGCAGTGAACTTCCAAACATTAGAATGAAAATTAAATTAAATTTCATTAAATTTCCAGAACCTAATATTCCACTGTATAATTATGTAAATGCAATTTGTGAAGCTTAACTATACTGAATACTTTATGAATGATAATGTACCTACCAACCTAATATGAATATGTCAATTTGACTGTCCTAGAACGGGAGACCTTCCTAGTTGGACAGTCAAAGCTTCCTTATACTTGTATTTTATAACAAAAAAAAAAAAAAAAAAAAATATCAATAAACATTAATCCTCGGATGTAAGCGAAACACAATAAATAAAAAGAAATTATTATTGGATGCAAAATATTTTTTTTGTATCTTGAACGATTAGCAAAAAAGTATTGTTTAATAAGTTTTTATTACTCTTGCTACATTCTTAAAGATTCATAATATTTTGTGATTTTTTATCTCTTAACTTTGATTGACTCAATTTATTATTAGTAATTTTACCCACTCAAAAACATAACTTTACTCATTAAATTGATGTTTTCATTTGATTGCACATTTTATTTAACATTAACTTTAATCAACTCTAACCGCCTTACTCATAATCGCAGAATAAGATAATACCACGGTAATACGTATTACTGTGGTTTTATCTTATTCTGCGATTATGAGTAAGGCGGTAAGGGGTTTAACAATAAAAACGCCTAATTTCGGGGAACATTGTGTTTTTAGCTTATCTCAATAGGTTTCAGTTTCAGCCGAAACTAGAAGAGAAGCCAAAAGTTTCGGTCGATACTGTAGGTTAGGTTAGATTTTATTTTTTGTTAATTGTTCACCAATGTTCTGTTTTGTCGCTGTTCTGTTTTATCACTGTTCTGTTTTGTCATGAACCAACAAGCGTCCTTGTGGTGATATTTAAAAATTAGGCAACTTACCGTCTTCCGTTCATGCTCATGTATCCATCGTCCTCGGACTGGTGCCCGCCCAGCGAAGGGCTGTCGTCGTCTGGAGTGCCGGTGGGTCCCGCCCTGGCGCCCCCGTCGCCCCCGCCCCCCTGCCCGGGCCCCGCGCCTGCACCTGCACCCGCAAGCAGCACCGCCTCGCACGCCGCACCCTCTCCACCCCCACCTCCTCCCTCCTCGAACTCGCTCAGCACGCTGTCCAGCAGCTCTAGTGATCGCTGGACCTCGTCTCCACCACTGAAATATTCAAATTGAACATTTTGAATTAATTGAATAAAATGTAGTCAAGTCTCAAACCATTTTTCTGTTCAGAAAAGATATTCATTTTCTTACATGGCAATAGAGGTCAGTGCTATGTGCATATTTGAAGTGAGAAATTTATAATTTTTTTTCTCTACATGTGAAATCACTATTTAGATTAATCTTTATTACGAATCGGTTTACATTATGAACATCAAATTATATGCTACGGATAAAATGAAGCTTTTACTACCTTACGTATTGATTGGAATTACAATAAAATTATTATTTAGTAACAAAAAACATAAGCGTAAACTACTAAAACAAATGTTTTTCATGACTTACTGGTAACCATGAAGTAAAAAAAGAAAAAATTAAAAAAAAATACCCCTTTATGGCTAAGACTATTTTTGTCAGTCTCCATTGATTAACTTTTTTTCATTCTTATAATATACAAAATAAATAAAAACCACTTTGGTACTGAACGGTACCAGACGCACGATTTTAAATTTCCATTTCTAGCGTTTATATTCCTCTTAATTATGCACTCGATTAGTAACAATCATCTTTGTCTGTTGGAGCGGAATAGTTTGGATAGAAATTTAAAGTCAGTTCGGTTATGTATAGAAAATTATATTTTTGTTATATCATAGAAAATTATAAATTCAACACCAATTTATATAAAGAGTGTCTGTGGCGGACACCGGGCGAGCGGCATGGATTTGATTTGTATTCAAATCAGTATTATTCTGAGACTGATGAAATTTTGCACAATTTGCATTTTTTGTTTAATATAAACTACACAAGTTTTAAAAAAAGTTAATTTCCCGAGAATTCAAGAGGCAAATTTAGAACAAAATAACTTAATTTTTGGATGTTAAAATGTATAATATTCTCTTTTATTGTTTTCTCAAGTGAACTGAAATTATTTAACATATTTAAATTTGATGTACCTAATCATGCCGAAAAAGGGGAAGCATAGATGGTTTAGACATGATGGAGAATATATTATAATTAACGTAATTATGACACAAAAGTGAAAGGTAAAAATAACTGAAGACATCCAAGGAAGAACGGGTATGAGCAAGTGAATCAAAAGCTTGGGCCAGATTATGTCATGAGTCAGAATAACAAAAGAGTATATATGAGATGATGTATGAATGTGAATGGAGCCAGGAGCATGTGTCATGGCAGAATTGTGTAGCGCTTCAAACTTACCATCAGGCCATTTTCCGCAGGGGTAGGCAGAGAGGATGAACTGTCACATAATTCTATCTTGGTAAATACTCCTCGCTGTATTTAAATTCATGCGTCAACTCATATAATATATTTTCTTAAAGGAAAACAATCACTTTGTTTGTAACCACGATTTATTGATTTAATTTTTATTTACCGACCGGTTTCGCTTAATACACTTGTATTAAGCGAAACCGGTCGGTAAATAAAAATTAAATCAATAAATCGTGGTTACAAACAAAGTGATTGTTTTCCTTTAATTAATATGTCAAACCACAAAGTGACTGCTTTCTACCAAAATATAATATATTTTCATTTGTTATTCCAATTCCTGATATGGGATGCCTCAAGAATTTGATAGATTATATAAAATGATTAAAAATTGATATTTAAGATAAATGAGAATGATCCTTACTCTGTTGCTGTGTTTCTGCCTCTGTGCAGCATCCCAGTACTTGCCATTCTAATCAAGCCACCTGGAATTAAAGAAAACTTTCGCTCTTAGATAATGCCCAAAATGCAAGTCCCAAACAGGAAATGTTCAGGTTAGCTGAAAAACTAAGTTTTTTTCTTTGATAATGTCCCAAATGCAAGTCCCAAACAGGAAATGTTCAGGTGAGCTGAAAAACCAAGTTTTTTTCTTTGATAATGTCCCAAATGCAAGTCCCAAACAGGAAATGTTCAGGTGAGCTGAAAAAGTAAGTTTTTTTTTGCAAATCTCACATAATATAGTGTTAAGATAGATAGGTAATTGAAAAAAAAACAATATCACTTCCTGTTCCCAATTACCTCTCGAAAATTACATTCCTTGAAGTCCATAAAATTCCATAATTTGACATAAAACACATCATTATTGTCAGTTGATTATTGTAAAATTTTTCGACAAGTAAAAAATATTTTATAGAAATTAATAGTACCAAAATATGTAATACACCTTCATAATAATTTGGATACTATCATTAAAAAAAAAACAGCTTTAGTTGCTTCGGTTCACTTCTACTAATCACCAATATATTAAAAATAAAATATTAAAAAATATATATATATATAGGTATAATATATTTTGACATATTCAAAATAATAAATCTTGTAGTTATGACAATACTTCTTGTTCAGACCGGGAATAAAAATCATCTGGCAGTTTTTTAAAGGAAAATGACACCCATTAAAAACTTCGCAGATCAACAACAATTATTTTAAAGTCATTGGCCATAAATAAAAATAGTTATAATATTGGTTGTTACAGTTTGTGAAATAAGAGTAGAAAATATATGAGGGCGCCACTGTCGATCAAATGGCAATACTAAACACATAACTCATGGTGTTAAAGTAAAGCTGTGTAACCTACATTTTTATAAAAAATTAAAAAGGCATAATAGTGGAAAAAATATTTTTTAATAGATACTCGCCGATCTCAAAATTAGAATTGCATATAGGTATTTTATTATTATACCTTTGAAATTTTGTGTTAACATAATGAAGAATAACTATAATGTAATAAAATATAAAGCACAGTTAAAGAATTGCTCATATTTATTTAATACTAGATAAAGTACCTAGCGTTGTCTGGGCTTTAGATCATGTCTTAATTTTAGATCTGAATATATTTAACTCATTCAGATCTAAAAGTAGTATAACTAAACTCACCATTAGTGATTCTTCCTTTCTATCTATTGTTAAATTCAAATTTATGTTAAATTAAATTAAAGCAAATCGCTTTATAAATCACCTTTTATTCAAATTTATGTCATGAAGAAAAAATGTTTTTTTTTTAAATGTGGTTTACTGTGTTACATACATTCAGTGTCATTGCACTTCAAAAAAATATTTGACAGTTAAATTGGTGTTGCCAGTTTACAAATTTAGTAGTTCCAGTTTCTATATTTTCTACTCTTTTTTGACAGACTATATATTATGATAAATCCTGGAGAGTAGATAGGTACTGGCGGTCCGTGAGTTTTCAGTGAGAGAGTGCTAAGATTGAAAAATACGACATTAGTGATGTTGTGGCTGAAAATGAATACTATTTTTTTTTTCAAAATTTCAATTTTTGTATGAAGATCTTTTAGTATGTGGATGCGGCGCATCCCTTGACTGAAAGAATCCTGAAGATCTTCATACAAAAATTGAAATTTTGAAAAAAAAAGTCATTTTCAGCTACAACAACGTCAATAACGTCATATTTTTCAATATTAGCGCTATAGCTCACTGAAAACTTACATTTGAAGAAAAAGAAATTCGAGTTAAAAAATTACACGCGGTAGAAGCGAAAACACCAAAACAATCTCAACTAATACTTGAAAAGTGGCATCATAATCAAAGCGGCCAATGAGCGCAGTCGATGCGTCGCAGGTGCAGTAATCGTCATTTTCGTTTCATCTGAAATCCAAATCGTAGCGGGGCTCTAAAAGTTTCACTTTAAGATGAAGCCATAGTAAATAATGCAAAATCATACAAAATCATATGTTTTTGTTTTGAAAATTTGATCGCTTAGAAGTATTGTTGATGCTTCAATTAAATACTGCGTGTAGAACATACCTTGGCCCTTAAAAATATCGGTCATTTTAAAAAATAAAGTATAAGGTCTAAAAAACACACTTTCAAGTCCAAACTCTCCTATTTATAAACCCCTTTTCGGTTATGGTTTTATTGAATAATGTGGCAAATTCAGTTTATTTTATAATGATCGCAAAAAAAGTTGATATTTTCACCCAATCTTCCCAAAATAAAATAAAATATGCATTTTCGCGTTGTTATTTTACAATACGGCCGCTAGTCGACGAATTCGGTTTTTCAAAGTGAACCCTATGGCGTCCACCGAAGAACTACTGTTCACGCCACAGTCGCCAAACCTCAGTCACGCCCCGAACTGAGCGGGAGATGGACGCGTTATTCCGCGTCGCTTGATTTCGTGAAATCAATTTTTAATTTCCATTTTATTACAATAAACAATGTGTAAAACAGGAATTAATATTTTTTACAGGCCTTTACGAAATCAAACTGTAAAACAAAACTCTCAAATACCTTTTCCAACCATTCCAAAAGCTTTTTCTCAAGTATTTTTAATCTCCCCCCATAAAGGGCGTGAATTCCGATTTCGATTTTTTCCTGAACTAGTGGATCGCCTTAATATAGTAAAAAACATAATATAAAATTAAATGAAGTTCTTCAGGGTGGTCGCCGCATCATCTGCATCCATCGCTCTTGTGTGGAGAGCTAAGCCACTCGGATGCAGCCACGACAATGACATTGGTTGTCTTTAGCTGGCTAGTCGGTGGCGAAGTAAAGCGGGGAATGAATACACCCTCCCGTCAGTGAACATTGTACAAGCACTGCAGAATCTTGGAAGTTACAGAAGTTATCTGTATGCATTGTTGTAGCACATCCCCAGTATTGTTATGTACAGGGCAGTGCAGTATGCCTTAACCAGCCAGCGGCCGAGAATCCAAATTTCGTTGAAAGATATTCTTACGGTCGTACAGGGCGGTTCCAATGAGAAAGTTTAATTACTCTCCGTACCAGCTTTTAAAAATTATATCTCAATATCGATTTTATTTCACCTACATTCAAAAATGCTGAAAGGCGTAATGATAAAACTATTAAAATTATGTACTTTTTGTAATTATTTTTTGATCATAAGTATACATAAATTTTCAATAATGTCTAAGCAAAATAGGAATGTAAAAAAATCTTAAATATATTAGTTTGTAAGACCGTAAATAAATAGAAAAACTGAAGAATTTTCGTCACAAAACACGTGCGCGGTACTTTTCTTTAATGATTTTATTTAATCTAAAATTCAAATTCTGAAACATAGCTTTCCCAGATAATTTACTGATTTATTTTATTGCATAATAAGGAAATCCAGTGAAAAATATTATGGCTTTAAAAAGATATGTTCATATAGACCAATAAACGCTGATTCTGAATATATAAGTTTTATTTCATAATATTAAACGTAGAGTTCTTAAAAAAATTATTAAAAAGTGCATTTTTAAACCTCTCGTCAAAACACACTGTAAAGTTGGTATTACTGAATGGTTAGTGCTGACGTCACGAGTCACCAGTCATTGTATTGAAATCTTTGATTATGTAGGTATGACATAAGCCATCAGTATTAACAACATTTCATGTTATTCGTTATTTCATACAGTTTATAGAGATTTAGTTGTTGTGTTTATTGAAACAATATTTAAGCCTAAATAATTCAGTATCAAAAATAGAGGTATCTATATTAGTTTATCTCTATTATATAAAATATTGAAAAACTACTGCACAAAAAAATAGTAATGCTACTTCTAGGGAGAATGCTTCGAATAACGCTATTCAAAATGGCGGCACTTGATCAGCTGATTGCTCAATCCTATAGTAATTTTTCAGGAGTGATGACGTCACACGATTCACCGTACATACGGTGGTCTTAGGGGGATCTTGAAAAATTAAAACTTTGAGAATTATTTTAACTATTAAAACTAACTCTAAAAATAAAAATGCAGTTATTTAAGTTAGAAGGTCATTATTCATTAAAAAAAAATTGGACTGGAGTTCTCTATTATATGATTTGAAATGTGTGTTGAATAATACAAAATTTTGTTTGAAAATTTAACAAATCTGCCAACGATCTACGGTATAACCTTATTATGCTAAAAATAAACACATTTTTCATAATTCAAAACATAACTTTACCAGATAAAATAATAATCTTTCGATAACAGTTTATACTTTTTCGTGGAAGAGAGTCAATACGGCTAAAATTTTATTTAAAAATAACATTTTTTCTGTTTTGTCTGACTATTCCCTCTTAAAAGGCTTGCTTGCTCTTCTTTGTCGATCCATATTTAGCTTGTATATCTTTCATGTTTTCTGTTAAGATATGTCCCGGATATTAGCTGTGAGGCCAAAAGCAGTCCAGATTGGTGGAATATTTAGTGGTTCTTTGTTGTGTTTGAATATGACGACGCGGACCCAAAATGGACCGCAACAGACGAAAAATACAGCGATCTGGTAATGTTCAAACTCATTCTTATTAATCAGGTACAGCATTAGGCTCAGTGTTACGACGGCCAGAGATTTACACAAACAGCGAAAAAATTAAGATCGTGAATATGTCCATTGAAGTGTTATTCCTTCACGAAAACCAAGACTCGTTTGCACAAAATGTCCCTTAATATTCCGTAAGAAGTCTCCAAAGTACAGACGTTAAAATAAGCATGAAATATGTGAAGCCAATGGTAGGTACATTCAAAAAATGACATTTCGATGATTCATTTGACGATATCGAACACAATTTCTTGAAATCAGGACTCACACACTTGCTTTCCGATAGAGATTTTGGAAAGATTGAAAAATATCATATCGCTCGAGAACGCAACATCTATCTACCCACCAGATCATTAAAAAGAGGTTTATAATAAGTTGTAAAACTAAAAAAATGTTTATGGTCATAAGCATGAAAACTAATAATCCTATAACATAATACACAACGAAATAGACTGCCCAGAACTTCTATCCCAAATAAATTTTAACATCCCATCTAAAAGAACTCGCCACACCAACCTTTTTTACACTACAACCAGTAATAATACGAACGCTGCAGCCAACTCCCCCATTTCCCGCATCCTTCAAAGATTCAACTCAATTAAAAAAAACCACAAATACTGATTTCCCTCCCTCTATTTAAGAAAAACATTTTTAGCATACTAAATTCACACACATAACACACACATCCACTCGCATTCACACACATACAAACACTCACACACCCCTCTCCTTCAATAATTTACTAACTTAATTTAGGTATACCTAATGTATTATTTATCTCACAAAAACATAAGTATATAACAGCGACATGTCATTGGTACTAATTATTGTATTAATTCTATAACTTTGTAACTATTTTCCATTATGTAATAATGTACTGTTTGTTTCTGCAAAATAAAATAAAATAACATTGGCGAACTTCAGATAAAGTTAATTAAAACAAGAAGGCATGCAAGGATGATCTGTTACAAAATTTTCATAGCAATTTGCTTTCGTTTCGAAAAAGAGGTCATTTTTATCATTGAAATTTAAGCACAGGTAAAATGCCAGTTTTAGTAGAACTTCAATAAAAAAGTTAGTATTTAGTCAACTTTGATTTCTAAATACACATTTCGAAAAATTCAAGGAAAAAATAGAAATGTTTTGTCTCTACTTCCATAAATATTATAAATACCAGCCATTTACCACAATTTCAATAAACCGCAAAAAAAATCACATCGCAAACGAAGTTATATTGTTTAATTAGAAAAGTGTAATGTAGACAGATTAATTTTGTTTAAACTTTTAGTGAAATATAGTGTCAACCCAAACTTTTATTAAGCATTTTAAATTTGTTAAATTAATTCTAAATAATGTGAGATATAAATTTATAACGTAATTTTGATAAAGTGGTACGTGTTATTTAAAAAAATTTTACTCATATTTTGGTTTATGAATTAGGAAAGATTAAAATTATTGATTTTTCGTGAAACTTGGAACATGAGGGTTGACACCAGTTGACACTATCCGCTCCTGAACCCTTCAGGTAAACAACTACTCTTAAACGATTATATCCAGTGGAAATTGAAAATGATTAATTTACAACACTATCTACTGATTGACCAAGGGGGAACTAAAGAAGGAACGAAATTTTTTTAATCCAAATATGTTTTTGATCTAAAATATCTACAATGGCGACCGCAAAGTTAAGTGTCTCGACCTGTGACTTATTATAAATCATAGAACCTAACTTTAGAAACAATTATTTTTTCTTTTAGGTAGGTACCCAAATTCACGCAGGTACGTGAATTCCATTCAAATTGAAAAGAAGTCTGCACCGCCAAAGCAGAAGGCGTTTGAACATTCAAATTAAGAAGTCAGAGGTTCTTTTCATTGACCGTCCGCGGGAAAAAGGGATGAGATAGGAGAGGAAAGGGGAGGGGGAGGGGGAAAGATATTATTATGGTGTCGGCAGGAGGAGGTCGTTAGCATAATGCGGATTGGAAGGAAGATTTATATGAGATTTATTAAAGAACGTAATATTTTTTTTATAAAGATAACACGTTAATGAATAAAACAAGGATTATAATGTCGAAAGTATATGTTTATGTAAAACGTAACGTGTTAAAATCAAAGGCCATGAAAATTTTAACGAAGAAGGTTTTAAATGTAAGAAAACGGGTGAATTACCAAATAAGTACTCACTCGGTCAGTTATTTTTTCATTCGATTTGTAAAAATAAAATCTTCCTCATATTTTTTTTAAGGTTACTCAAGATTAGTATTACTACCTGATAAGAGTGATAAGGTACCCGAGATTTCAATAGTGCATTGAAAAATATGTTTTCGTATTGAAAAAAATTGCATCACGGGATTAATAGTTTAAGCCGTTTAGTTTTTGAGATAAATTGATTTTTCAAAGCTTCTTAACTCTTGATGAAAATAACTTTGCTACCCGAAAAGAGTCGTTGAGTCGCATTGACATAAAAATTCAAACAGAAAAAGCTGTGCGTATCTCACGAAGCCAAAACTCAAAAATTATGACAACAAAGCCCAGGCGCACACTAGCGACTTGTGTTGCAGCGACAGTTGGGCGATTATTTAAAAATCCACCCATTTAGGATGGGCTTATGCTGAGACGCAGATCGCACAGAGCATGTGCAGAAATGTCACCGCAGGACGGACGAGGCAGAAATGGTGACAAACATGTGCTGCCTTCTAGGCGACACAGCTGAGTTTTTATTTATTTAATAATGTACTATAGAAAAATTGTCTTTCAAAGCGCAAATACTTAAAAAGACGAGATTCTCGTGGGGAAATACTGCCCGCCTGCGAACGTGTCACGTAAAATCTGCGCCGCGGCCACAACTCGGCGCAGTTCAGAGCAGACTCATGTCTGCTCTGCACGTGCTTGCCCCCGGAGCGAAAGTCGGTTCATACACGTTCATATATTACAAAATCTGCCTTGCTCTGTTCTGCTCTAATCTGCGCGGCCTGCGTTTCAGCTTGTGCCCAGCCTTACACAGAGGTTCTCACACGCGGCGACGTTATGGCGACTTTTTTTGGATTTTGAAATATTCGCTCAACTACCGCCGTTCTCTGGCCTGCCGGACGATACGATACGATTGTACCACCCCAGCCAGGAGCACTCCTGTCCCGGTGAGACCGGTACACCAGGGGGCACTGATTTGTTAGGACTAGGAACACGTGTTCTGAGGATAGGAAGGAGGTTGGAGTTTAATCGACCGGTATACATGGCAACCTAAAAGCCAATATTGGAATATAGGAAGGGCAGGAATAAAGGAATGAATTGAGCATTGTGATTTTTTTAATTCTTTCTTTTTGGGTTCTTTCTTCTTGCCTGTTCTCGGCTCTTCTTGGATCTTCTTGTCCATTTTTCTGGCTTTTCTTGTCTGTTCTTGCCTCTTTTTGAAGGCTAATATTGTCTCTTCTTGTCTCTTCTTGGATCTTCTCGTCTCTTCTCGACTCTTCTTGAACCTTCATGGCTTTTCTTGTCTCTGCTCTTCTTGCTTCTTCCCGTCTCTTCTGAGATTTTTCTTCTTTTTACTTCTTCTTGTTTCTTCTATGCTCTACTTGGATCGTCTTGCTATTTCTCGGCTCTTAAAGCCTCTTCTTGGCTCTTCATGCTTCTTCATAGATTTTCTCGTCTCTACGTCTCATCTTGGATTTTCCTGATCTTCTCTACTTTTCTCATCTCTTCTTGCCCCTTCTTGAATCTTCTTATCTCTTCACGGCTATTCTTGGCTCTTCGTGGCTTTTCTTGTCTCTTCTTGGCTCTTCTTGCTTCTTCTTGGATCTTCTTGCTTCTTCTTGCATCTTCTTGCATTTTCTTGCATCTTTTATCTTCTCGCCCCTTATTGGCTCGTTTTGTCTCTTCTTGAGTCTTTCAACTGCTTACCAACCCTTCTTGTTCATTCTTGTCTCTTCGAATCTTTTCTGCTCTCTTCTTGGCTCGTCTCGTTGCGCACACTATTCAATTCCCAAATAATCCCACATCATTCGTTTGAATGTATACGAGAAGAGAACAAACTACTTTCTGAAATACACTAAAAGTACCGATTTCAACATTTAGATAAATCAAACGATCCTTCCTCAGAACCCCCGTTTGTAGTCATCCGTCAAATACCTAAATAAAACCAAAACCCAACCAGGAAATCAACATATCTTATCCCTACATAAAATCCCTGTAAGAAAAAAAAAATGGCTAGCTGGTAAGATAGGAAAAACCTAAAAAAGGCTTATTTAATTTTCACATGAAATTTAAATATTCGGATAAAAGTTTTACAGAGAAATGCTTTTGTCTTTCACCCACCTTAATCCAAAATGTTATGTAAGATATATTTGTAATTCAAAAATTTCGGCTTTACTAAAGCCGCGTGCTCCTTTAACCATACAACCATGTGAACTGTAACCATAAAGCCGTTCGCGAGTTATTCGCGACGAGTCGACGCCTGTATAGTTTGGCAAATAAGTGTAGAAATTAAATAAATTGGAACTAAACGTGTTCATTACTATGGACTATGGCAGCACCGAATTATATGACGTTTCCTATGGCTGTCATGTTATCGCATGTTACGGTTGATTTATTGTCTTAAATCTGAGTAGAAGATCGCTGATTTGATAATATTTTTATTCATTGTTTGCCTGAATTTAATTAAAATGAATAAACCATTACATAGTGATGCAAGAGGGGTTATATTCTACGTTTTTCAACGTTGCCTAGCCGAGTGTCACGCGAAGAAGATTCTGTCTAATTTAGAAGATGTTTATAGACGAACTGCAGAAATGACTGGTACGTAGTATAGTTTGTTTAATAAATTTCATTAGTATTACAAGATTTATGCCAATTTTCGAGCGATTATAACCATTACAATCTGATTTGAGGTTATGTTAAAAAAATCCGGATCTGACACATCCATTTGACAGTTAATATGCGGCCACAGGAAAAAGGGAATAACTCAATAAAAAAATAATAATATGCAACTTCTTTAAACTCGTAGAAAAGTAACATTTTTCTCGTTTTCTCTTTCTTTCTTTCCAAGTGAATATTATCTAGTGTGTGATTTTAAAACGACCTTCTATAATAATAATTTTAATGATTTTTCACAGGTAAATCTGAATCAACGGTAAGACGAATCGTCAAGGAAGGGGAAAAGGCAGATGGAAAATTTGAAACGGGGAAAACGGAAAATGGGCATAATAATAATAAAATATGTAATAGCATAAGTGCTGATGATTGGAAAAATTGTTGCAAACACGTGATGAAAATTGAGGCAGAATATTATGCACGAGGCAGTATGAGGCATATGATGATATCGATGAACTGCGTTTAGATGAAGATAAAGATACGGAAGAAGAAGAATCACACGAGGACGAAGATAATAATTACATGTCGGGTGTTGAATTAATAGACTTAAATTTTTAAGTACCTACGTTTTTATATCGAAATAAACGCCCACTTAAAACTTGTTTTGTTTTATTTTACTTCTATTAAATTACAGTTTTTTGTGCAAAATTTTTGAAAACACAAATAGGCTATGAAATATGCATTTTGGCAGAAGTGTTTTTTAAAACATACATTCATTGTCTTATGAGCCATCTTGGTGTTGCCATTTAAAACTAGAAAACGATCGCAGCGCCATCATTTATTTTCTACACTTAATTGCCAAACTGTACAACAGCACATACTGTTCCTCCAAGGTAACAACCCTAGCGTACATACTAGAGCTTGGTTACCATGTCTTCAACGGTTACCAAAGGTTACCAACGGCTACGGTTAGAGCTCGAGGTGAGTACACAGCTTTAAGTAATTACATAAAAGGTTCAATATACAATAATAAAATTTACCAGTAATATTAAATGTGGGAAAAGTGGAGTAGCCACTACTCACACTATGAATAGTTAAAGATCGACGACAAATAGGTAGGTAGCTGTGTTAGGCGGCCCCTAGACGATCAATTATATTGCGCAATATTACGAATTGTGCAATATTATTGACCGTTTAGGGTTAACATTAAAGATTGCTCAATGATTGAACAAAAGTTTGAGCGAGTTTAATTTTTATTGCGCCATATTTTTCCATTGCATCGTGTAGGGTCAGTATTGCACAATATTTTTTCAATTTTTCATTTTATCAACTCGAAAACCTTGAGCAGTTCGTTTATTTTGCAATATAATTGATGGTTTTATTGTGCAATATAATTGATCGTTTGGATTATAAGCGCCTTTCAATCTTATTGAACAATAAAATATATTTTATTTTTAATTTTTAACTTTACGAGTAAAACCTCAAATTGTAATATTTAAATAAATGAAGACAATATAAGCGAAAATCAATCGAAAATCTGGAAACAGAAAAATCAGAAAACATATTGACACCTCTGGGACATGTCCCAGAGGTGTCAATATGTTTTCTGATTTTTCTGTTTCCAGATTTTCGATTGATTTTCGCTTATATTGTCTTCATTTATTTAAATAAAATATATTATACAATGTTATTGTAGCGTCTAGGGGCCGCCTAAATTATTTGTCAATATTTCCAAAATTAAAATTTATTTTAGTATATCGGTTTTTGTAATCGCACGGACTGCTTTATAAAAGTCATTGTAAAGATTCCCCTCGATAAAAGAACAGAATAAACATGTAATATTTTACGTGTGGGTCCGATATTCAAGTTAGAAATAAATCAGGGTATTTACGTGCAATGGAGGGTGATGATATTAATTTGCATACACCCTGGGGCGAGGGCGGCCCTGGACCCGACCTGAAGGGAGGCTAGCCGCTGAGGGCGGGCGGGGTGGCATGTGTCCGTTTATTGCTTAAATAACTAACTACTGCCTTTTATTAAATCTGCGGCGATCGTGCCGGATGCGGGAGCCGCTAGCCGGCCCTGCTCGCCCGGCCGGCCCTTCCCCTGGCCCTGGGCCCTGGACCCTGGTCCCTGGGCTGGCTCTGCTCTGATTTCCACAGGGCTCGCTTTTCCAAAGACGCGATAGACGTGGCTGAGATTTACAAAATATAAAATGCGTGAAAAATTAATGTACAAACTTTACCGTGCATCCTTTATTAAACAAAAATTACGTTTGGCATTTCTTAGGGGCTTCGTGGTATTATTGTGCGCGACTTTGAACTTTAAGTTTATGGATTCCATGACGATTAACGCGACAAGACTTTTTTTTCAAGACAAGAGTTTTTCTAGCTGTAATGTCGCAAGGAATAAGACATGTTTTTCTATAAAATACTTTCAAGTCGAATTCAATCAAAACCTATTACGAAATTCAAGGCGCCGCATCCGCGCTCAAAAAGAAGAAGATGGAGAAATATGTAATTACGAATGTTAGAGGAGCGCGCTAATATTTAAAGCGATAAAATCGAAGCCAAAACTGGGAAAATGTTTAATAAAACACGACTTGTTTAAAATAGAGCAAAAATCTCGTAGAAGGCGTCTTAAGTATCATTTAAAGAAACATTGTGAATTAGTCGTTATAGAATAGATGTGGTGCAGAAAAACGAGTTCTCCCAAACACTTAGCTTGGCTGTAAGGATGTTCAGCTTTCAAGTTCGTTTATTATTCGCAGAATTGAGGACTACCTTAGCAAATAATACGAATGCTTATGTGAACGGCTGCTAGGCCTTTTTCATACAAAACTTAAATTTGGATTTGAGGTCAAAAACATGCCAATCTAAAAAAAATATTTTTTTAAACAACAGATTTTTTTATTTTTTTTTTATTATAGCGACGTCTTCTATGTCGTTTTTAGCGTCTTCGCTAGGGTTTTCTCATTGACCTCTTTAAGCCATATTTTTATTCTTGATTTGTATTCAATTGGATTTTTTATTAGTTTTATGTCTTGGGGGAGGATGTTATGGAGTTTTGTTGCAAAGTATGTATAGTTTCTTTGTCCAAATGTGGTTTTATAACTTGGAATATTTTTTATATCATTTTTATTCGATCTAGTGTTATGCATACACGGTCTAGTAGAGGATTCATTATTTTTGAAGAGCTTCAATAATATATTTTTGGAATATATTTGTTGTACATTTGGTACGTCAAAGTTATTGAAAATTTCAGTTGAAGGCGTTCTAATTGGTACTTTCAATATGGTCTTTATGATTCCTTTTTGAATCGTATTCAGGCTGTGTAGGTACGTATTTGCAGCAGATCCCCATCCTATGATTCCATATTCAATTCGAGAATGACATAACGCATAGTAGACCTTTTTCATATCCTTTTTATTTAGCACGTTTCTTAGATTTTTGAAGAAATATATAAGGCTTGTGAGTTTTTCCGTAATACCTTTGATGTGTAGGTCCCATCTAAGATTTTCGTCAATTATTACTCCGAGATATTTTATGTTTTGTGTTTTTTCGATGACGGGGCAGTAACATTGTATATTATTTCCATGGCATTCATGTAATTTTAGTTCTAGTGATTTTATTGGTTGGCCCCTTGAGTTCATTGAAAATGTTATATATTTTGTTTTGCTTATATTAAGGGTAAGCGAGTTGATTTTAAGCCAATTTTGAAATGCACTAAGCCCTTTTTCAGCCTCATTAAATGTATCAGTCCAATTTTCTTCTTGAAATAATAAAACAGTATCATCAGCAAAACTGATTACGTTTCCTTTAATGGTAAGGTTAGTTAAATCGTTGATGTAGATAATGAACAGAATCGGTCCCAGTACACTTCCTTGAGGAACGCCATAGTTTAAAGATAGAAGTTTGCTCTTTTGTTTGCCAATTTGTACTTGTTGTTCTCGCCCTGTTATATATGACTCCAATAAGTTAATTGTTGATTCGGCCATTCCTATTTTTTTTAGTTTAGTTAGTAATATTTTATGGTCTATTGTGTCAAAAGCTTTTTGAAGATCTATGAATAAAGCTAAACATTTTTTCCCATCATCTATGTTTTTTATGGCCATGCTTGTTAGATTTTCTATGGCATCATTGGTGCTCAGATTTTCTCTAAAACCATATTGGGATGGTGATAGTAATTTGTTTTGTTCAAGAAATTGAACAATTTGCTTCTTCATTACAGTTTCCAAGATTTTTGAAAAAGAGCTTAAGAGACTTATGGGTCGGTAGTTATATATATCCTTTTTGTTACCACTTTTATGTATGGGTATAACTGTAGCTTTTTTAAGGCATGAGGGGAATACATTTGTAGATATAGACAGATTGACCAAGTATGTCAATGGGAAGGTCAGTTCATTTTGTAGTTGTTTTATTGTTTTATTTGAGATTATATTTTGAGAGATGTAGTTAACATTCAAATAACGATATGTATGCTATCTTATTTATTTATGTTTCAAATTGTAAAATACAGGTCTTCAAAGAAATTGAGTTTTCATGGTTTTAAAGGCAACTTTGGCAATTATTTGTGAGTTAATAATTTATTTAAAAAAAAAAATTTGCCCTGCCTACTATGTAAATCTAATGAAATATACTGTGCCAATATGTAATGCCGGAACATATTATATTATCTCACCATAATATAAACAAATAACACACCTCTTAAAAATACGAATATTCTTCACTAGAATAATATTTCCACATCTACCGGATCTGCCCTGATGATGGACACTGCAACGATGTCCGAAACGTTGGCTAAAGAAGGAGGTAGCGCAACACGGCATAACACCCCAAAAACAAATAATGAAAATATTTCCAGTTGTTTTTTGTTTTTTTTTCTACTCTAGGTTTACTATCACCAACTTTCAGCATCATTTATACTAAATCCATATCTTTATACTAGACTTCATATTTCATACAAAGTAAATTTACTCCATTGGTCACCATTATACAGGCAGCTGCCTAGTATGGTGATCTAATATATCTAGGTACTCTATGTAAAATGTCTATGTATCATATGCTTTATAAATAAAAAAATAAAAAAAAATATATAAGTTATTATAAACGCTTTTTGATAAGCTTAAATTTAAATAACAAACGACCGCTTTAAGATGGTATACAAATTTATCGCAAATAAATTTAAAATTTGTACTTAAAATCGATTTTCTAAAACGTTTTATTATTTTCATTTTACATTTCATTGTGTTTGAATAGTAGGTTGGGCGAGATTTATTAATAGAAGATTATTTTTTAATAATTGCCATAAATTCAAAAAATTATCAAAGTTACTTCTAAAATCATGAAAACTTTATAATTCTTTCATGACTTTTATTTTATAGTTTAAAGTAAAAAAAAAAAAGAATTATTTGGTTTGGTCAAGTATTTTGGCCTCAAATCCAAATTTAAGTTTAGCTTGAAAAAGGCCGCGCATCCGTTCCTTTAAAGTTTTCTATAATTCCAAATATTTATCCGAATGTCTGTATGATATAAAATACGACATGAGGAACTGTGTAAATTAAAAAAAAAACGATTGTGCTTTAGACCACACGACTGAAGTAAAATTTGTATAAACTCCATGTATATGATAGGAAGAGAGAAAGAAAATGTGCGCGCGCACTGCTCTCTCTTGCTCCTACAGTGTGATACAGACAATAGGCCTGCACTGTGTCTTAGATATACGAAACGTAACTGGCTATGAGAGAAAGAAAATGTGTGCTCGCACCTCTCTCTCTTGCCCCTACAGTAATATACGAAACGTAACTCTCTCTCTTTCTATCTTCACTAACTTATATCTCCCTCTCAACTACCATTCGCCTCGCTTTTCGTAACGTTCTCGTCACGCATTCGTCGGCTTACTCCCCAAGTCAAGCGTGCGTAAAGAAGTTTTACTTCCAAAACGTGTGTGCTTTAGACCACACGTAAAACTTCACTAACCTACAGGTATCTCCCTCTCAACTTCCGTTCGCCTCGCCCGATCACACTTTTCATAATGCTTTCGTCACGCATTCACCAGCTTACTCCCCAAGTCAAGCGTGCGTAAAGGCCCGACCGTTCGCCTCGCCCGATCACACTTTTCGTAACGCTCTCGTCACGCATTCACCAGCTTACTCCCCAAGTCAAGCGTGCGTAAAGAAGTTTTACTTCAATAATTTGGCTGTACAACCTTGATTTCAACCTTGATTTCGTTACAAACCAAGTTGTAACTAACCAAATTATACTGTATTACATTTTATAAACCGAAAATACCAAATTGAGAATGATCGACTTCAATCGGTATAAATCTTGCAAAAAAGTAAACATTCCTTGAAATAGATTAGTTCTCAGAAAAAGTAATTTTTATAGTCACGGATCTTTGTTTTCTCAAGGCGAGGTCTCGAGTCCCCTGAACGTTTTTTATGCAGCGCGGCGCCCGGCGAGGATTTCTTCCAAACTCGCTCTGTCATCCACTCTGGAACCTTTAATATCCCCCGGGGCGACTAAAAAACCTTTCTTTCGATTTGTCCGGCTCCGTTTTTAGGCGAAGCTAAATATTCGGTGGTACGTTTGTCTAACATAAAACTATCCAGATGTCTGATAACACATAAAATTGTATCTTTGCAGATATTGTAAGCAAAACAATAATAATAGCCTATGAAGTTTTCTTATTTAAATATTTATTTATTTATTCATTTTCGGGAAATCGACAGTTTACATTTTGTCAGTTGGTTACGTTTGTAGATCCAAAATAAACCAATTACAGATTTTCCCCTTGTGACTTTATCTCTGATAATAAAAAATAAGAAATAATGAAACACATAAGAAAATTATATAAAACAGAACAATTGCTGGTGAAAGTAAGAATAACGTTTATTTTATGGAGCTTAGTCTGGTTTGATTGAAGATGTCATATTAAGACAAAATGTCGTATTATAATAAAAATAAGATAGGATACAACATTAATTATTTTTAATACAGAATTACATAAAACAATAACAACAAAAATTCACTCATGATATACAAACCTAGTCACGTTTGTCATTTATTGGTAACTATAAGAAGGCAGGATGTATACAAAACAAATTCAATTCATAAAAGAATATTATAAACAACAGAAAAGTTACATACTCATGAAGAATTAGAGAAATACTCCTTTACGGATTGTTTATTTTATTTGTTAAGTTCGCAATTAAAAATGTCCACTTTTGATATTATGTTATTGTAGTTTTTGCGTAGTCTGTTCAAACAAGAATTTAGTTTTCAGTTCGTTTTGCATTGAACTACTTTGAACAGGTCAGAAGAGCGTGCGGAGCGCGCAGGTGCATTAGATTTCATCTTATTTAGCAACTCTGGGCACTGCATTATATTATTGTTTACTAATTTATACAGGAAAAGTGCATCTATATGATGCCTTCGTAAACTCAATGAATAGTAAGAAGCTGCCTCTGCGTAATTATCTGTAACAAGGACATTTTAAGAATTTGTTTTGAATTACTTCGATTTAAGATTTTAATTGTTTTATAGTTACTACAGAGTTTGTGCAAATGAAACGATTTATTTTGCGAATGTTATAATTTAAAAATAATATTATATTAATTGCTGTTCGTGTATTTTTAAGATTTATTGAAAATATTATCATTGCAAAAAAATTCAATAATAATTATTGTAATAGTATTAGATATAACGATGTTTAAAGATTGGTAGCTAAATTAATAAAACAATTTAATAAGAATCGTTAAATCGATCTTGACGTAATTTTTTAGAAAAAAAGACGCCATTATAGGAAGTTATTAGGTATTAGTTACGACTTTTACAGTAAAGTTGTAAATCAATGGATAAAAATAAATGGAATGGTTATTTTCAACCTTTAGAGTTGATTTTTTGGTGAAACTGTTTAACACTGGATGAGCAAAAGAGCACTGGTTCGATGGCCGAATGTGTCAAACTGATTATTACATCCTACTATGCACCTATAAAATTTTATTTTTTCTTTCTTGAACAATATTTTTATATCAGGGATACTTATCTACCGCACTGTTTATGAATATAATGCGTAAACTATGTAAATGACCTTTTAACGGGCGTACATAAATAAAGAAATAGATGTAAAATAGTCAAACGCGATTTTCCCCAAAAATTTCCAGCCATATAAAAATTATCCAAAGATTACTCTTTAGTGCTAAAATCGATATTTATTTCACGGTTCCATGCCAACACAGAATCATCTCAACCCCCCCTTGAAAAGTCATAATCCATGAAAAAAAAATTGAAAAATGGCCCATGACCTAACCTAACGTAAGGGGGCGTTCAAGTATTACGTAAAGTAATTTTTGAAGATTTTTGACCCCCCCTCCCCCCCACGTAACGCACCGTAACGTTTTTCCGTGCCCTCCCCCCCCCTAAACGTTACGTAACGCCCAAGTGACAATTTTACCTGAAAGTCACAATTAAGTACTGGATTGTCGCTTAAATACCTTTTTCTTGTTTTAACACTCCAATACATGCGTGTCATCTCACAGATGACCAGTTCTGTTTTTTTCGTCATAAGTTTGATAAAGGGAGGGGAGCCTGGTCCCCCGCCCTAGTATTCCCCAAGCTCGCCTAGCTCACTTTTGACAATTTTATTTTTTATTTTTTTTATTTATTCACTTTTGACAAATAAGTGAACAGTCATCCGACAAATGACACGCGTGTATTTATGTATCACTAGGGGGCGCGTGTATTGGAGTGTTAATCGCTTTTGCGGTAATAAATAAAAGAAGAGATTTCGTAAACGAAAAGGGTTGCCAACTCGGAAGATTTTAATTCCCTGGTTTTTTTAATCTAAATAAAGAAAAACATGTTACGTAACGCGTTGATCGAACCCCCCCCCCCCCTCGTAACGCATCGTAACGTTTCGCAAGACCCCACCCCCCAAGTGCGTTACGTAATACTTGAACGGCTCCTAACCTATTTAACCAATTTTTTAATATATTTTTTTCATCACTTTTAATGACTTTTCAAAGGAGGTGTTAAGTTGAGTTCCTGAATTGTCCGGTCACCTTATTTCACATCATTAGATGGACGAGACTTTAGAAATAGGATATATCGATATAAACCGATGCGCCGTAGGAGCTGTAAAATATTCGTTCATTAATCGGTGTTGCGAAAGTAATCACTTGACCAAACAGGAGACTCAAACACGACCGGGGTCTAAATTAAATATGGAAACTAGGCGGAAGGAAGGTGTCCGCCGGAACGGAGCGGAACTTTGCCACCACTTCTCTTCATTACTCTTCCCATATTCCCACTTCCCACCCCACTTCTGTCCCCTCCCCTGCTCTACTCTGCTCTGGTCTGAGGGTAAACGGGGATTTGCAACGTATTCGGATCAGCCGGCGTGGAGCCAAAGCGGCGGTGGACGGAAGCGGAAGTCGGAAGATTTTAAAATAAATAAAATAATTATGCTCATGACTTCAATGTTTTCATACAGCGGCAATTGTGTTAGTTTTTAAGGGTTTGTTGAAACTCTAGCGGTTTTGTCAAATAGTGACCATTTTCAGAGATTCAAATATTTATAAAAACAAGTACTCGAACACTAAACAAGAAAACTTATTAAATTATAAACTAGCTAGCGAATTTCGGGCATGCGTTGCTTTGCTACTTAATAAAGAAATTGTTTCTCTCTGCGTGTCCTTTCCCATTCGTTCCGTTCCCCCCCACCCGTATTCTATACATTCCCGATACATTCAGTTTTCAAACAGCTCGCGTGGCGCCTATTCCAATTTTTTTACACAAATTTCATAATGCCAGATCTCACCAGTAGGTATATATAGAAATCATCGCGGGCATGCACACATCAAATCCCCACAGTTTCATGGCAATCGGATGAATGGTTAGCAACGTATAATTTCATGATGCCAGAACTCACTATTATACATAGAAACTACCGCGGGCTTGCGCACATCAAATCCCCAAAGTTTCATCGCAATCGGATGAAAAAAAGAAAGTCAAGTACCAGAGAAGGAAATAGTCTTTGCCACCTAGCTTCGTAACATAAACTTGAAAGTTTGCTTAAATTTTATATTGTTCGTATTAAAAATGGAGTCCGAAAACTATCACTGAAAAAATTGGTGAACTTACATCACATTTAGAGTCGATTTTATACTACATATTTTTTTCTGATTTGAGCTTTCGTTTTCGAGTGAATCGAGTTCGAAGATGGAAATTTTTAATTAATTATTAGAAAAAAAATAGGTCGCAATAGCTCTACGGTCACCACCGGGTTTCTATCAGCTGTTCATTGGCTTTTAAAATGCGTCGACGTATAGATATAAAATTCTAAAAGATCTCAAACTCTGTAGTTGCCAAAAAATGAAAAAAAAGTGCTCATATAAAAATACAAAGTTTTTTGGGATTCTCTCTTCCTGCTTGTACCACGAATTTCCGGACACCGTGTATAATTCAAACAATATAATATGATAATTATTACAAGAACTAATTAATTATTTCACAAATATGAAACCCAAAAAATTGACACAAAACTGTAAAGGTAGTTAAAAACGGACGAGTAAATATTTACAGACTATCAATAATTTTGCTCAACTTGTTTGTCTTGCCCCTTTCAGGGGAAGTTAGCAGGGGTTGGGGCTGTGGCGGGGGATGTGTATTGGGGGAGGGGGAGGGGGAGGGGGTGTTGATCCAAAAGGGGGAGAAAGGGTGTTGTCAGATAAGGGGTCAAACACGAGTGAAATGTTAACTAGTGATTTGCACAGAATAAGTAAGAATCGATAACTGACAGGCACCACTGCAAACCGCAAGTTTAATTAGAAACTCTTAATTAAATCCCCGAAATAGGTTTTCATTAGATTGATGTTGATACCATACAAGCTGCTTTAATCGGTCATCACGATAAGAGATTAACGCAATTAATTAAAAACAAAGCCGTGGAATTTTAATTAAGTGGGAGATTAACCAAACGATATTAAAAAAATACTGGAAAAGCAGTAGAACAATTCATACAGAATGTTTTCGGGCTATAGTATTACTGCAAAGCCTCAGAAAAGCTTTAAGTAAGGCGCTTTGCTAGATTCAGAGTCTTGATAAGACACTTCATCGTAAACTACAAGACAAGTATTATTGCCACGAGCCAAAACACTCTTCCGTTACGCCAATTTGTAACGCCTTCAAATTGCTAAGTAATATATTTTCATTATTCTAATATTATTACTAATATTTATTCACAGGAGTGCACCACCCTATTATTGGATTTTAAGAGAAAAAAAATAATTAGGAAAAGCAAAACATGGTGAATTAAAAAAAAACTTATTTTAACCGGAAAAAGCTCAAAGTGTTGAGTGAAGATTCAATCGGGGTTTCCTGCATCTTCACCGTTTAATTATGTTAGCAGGTGTGAAATGGCTTCCTGACTGCAAACAGTTTATCTCATTACCGGCCAAGCGCTTGATGCTTTAAGCAAACCGAGTGTCTTGGTGTAGCCACAACTTTTCTGCCAGCATCAATTTAGTCTGTAATTAGTAAAGAGAGCGAGACTTACTACTTTACTTAGCCTCTACCAGCGTTGTTTACAAATCTGGGTTCTTTTAGAAATTGCTGTTGAAAAGTTGTTGATCTAAAAAAATTATTTGACTACTTTGTTCAAAGGGAAAGCCTATGTTGTGAACAGTTACAAATAATAATTAATAATTAAGTAAAAAATAAGAAAATATACAGATTAAGGAAATGAGATTAAAAGAATTGAGACTATAAAATTTTAACCATTTGTTATTTCAGCTACTGGCATTATACCTAGTTCTCTCATTCAAAATTTAGGCATATTAGATTTGTCAAAGAATTTATAAATAAAAATGCAAAAATGAGTCATTTTAAATACATGTAGGATTATAAAAGATTTTTAAAATATTTATATTGAGTGATCAGTAGGATTTATAGGTCCAATTAGGAGTTCCACCGAGCCGAACCCTCTGATATGAAAATATCTGGAGTTAGTGAATTATTTTCCCATTTGGTCTCTTTGACATGTTGTTCTTGTATTATTTTGTATTTATTACACTTATATAGTGCAAGTGCATAACGTGGTTTGACTAGGTGATCATTTGTGGAAAAGTGCGTGAAAGGGTTAAGTTTTTCCTGCGGGAACGATTTAACCCGGACATAAAATCTGAAGCGTAAAAATAATTACCTCAAAACTAACTACTACTCTAAAAATAGAATAACCTAAAGTAATATTGAAACAATAACTATGCTAAGCAACCAACAGCCATATTCATATATTAATTGGTTATTTTATTCTTTCTTTTCTCTTAGTTCTTATTTATACATAATGTGTATGTAGGACTATCTATAATATGAAATGCAAACACCAGTTACCTTCATGTTTTAATCCTTACGCACCAGATTTAAATGTCCGGGTTTAATTTTCCCCACAGAAACTAAAACCCTTTACTTCCCAAATGATCATCTGGTCAATCCACGTTATGCAATTGCACTATATAAGTATTATAATTACAAAACAATACAAGAACAACATGTCAACCTACCAGAGACCAGATGGGAAAATAATTCACCGACTCCAGATATTTTCATATCAGAGGGTTCGGCTCTGTGGAATTCCTAATTGAACCTATAAATCCTACTGATCCCTCAATATAAATATTTAAAAAATCTTTTGTAATCCTACATGTATTTAAAATTACCGATTTTTGCATTTTTACATATAAATTCTTTGACAAATCTAATACGCCTAAATTTTGAATCAGAGACCTAGGTATAATGCCAGTAGCCGAAATAATAAATGGTAATATTTTTATAGTCCGAGAATGCCAAATTCTTTTAATCTCATTTCCTAAATCTGTGTATTTTCTAATTTTTTCAGAAACAGTTTTTTGAATATTACAGGAATTTGGAATAGCTACATCAATGATATAAGTTATTTTTTTTAATTTTGTCATGTAAAACTATATCAGGTCTATTATGACTAATTGTTCTGTCTGTTAGTATAGTTTTATCATAATATATTTTATAAAATTCATTTTCTAAAAATGAATTTGTTTCATATTCATAATATGGTACTATATTACGGCAGTCAATCAAGTTATGTTTAATTACCAAACTTTGGTGGATTATTTTTAAAACCTGATTGTGCCTAAATGTATACTCGGACGGCGCTAATATAGAACATCCCGATATAATATGTTCTATAGTTTCCGGAAAAGCCAAACATTTTCTACATAAATCATCAATTTGATTTATATCTTTGATTATATGCTTCCTATAATTTTTAGTATTAATGACTCTATCTTGAATGGCAAGCATAAATCCTTCTATTTCTGCGCTCAACTCTCCAATACTCAACCATTTGTTTGACGAAAGTTTGTCAACATACGTTTGGTTGAGATAATTGAAGTGTTTTGCATGAATAATTTTATTTGACCAGGAATCTAATAATTCCTGGTTAGTATTTATAAGAATGTTGGCATTCTCGTCATATAAATTTAAAGGTGTAATGTTTCTATCTGCCTTGCAAATTATTTTGTGCATTTCTGAGCTATTAGCTTTCCTATGGAAAAAAATTCTAAGCATTTCTACCTGATTGTGTTTCAAAGATGTTATTTTGACTACACCTCTACCTCCTAAATTTCTAGGTAAATTAATTCGTTCTATAGCTGAATTTGGATGATGGCAATTAAACTTTGTTAACGTAGTTCTAATTAATCGTTCTAAACTATCTAAATCTGTATTGGACCATTTAATTATGCCAAATGAGTACGTTAATAAAGGTATTGCCCAAGTATTTATTGCTTTTACTAAATTTTTAGCAGATAGATTGCATTTTAAATTTTTCTGATCCTAGTTTGAAATTTAATCCTAATATCATTTTTAATACTAGTGTGATCTAATCTATTCGATTGCGGGTATCCTAAATATTTATAAACCTCATCCCCTTTCATACTTTTAATTTTGAAATTTCTAAATATACCCTCGTTTCCATCTACAATTTTGCCTTTCTCTATATGGATCGTTTTACATTTATCTAAACCAAAAGTCATTTTAATATCATCTGAAAAAATTTTAACTACCTTAATCATTTTCTCTAAATTTGATTCAGAATTTGAAAATAATTTTATATCATCCATATATAATAGATGTGAAACTATACTACTCTCTCTTGTATTAATTACCCTTAATTTTTATTCCAAACTTGCTTTTAATTAACATTTTAGACATAGGATTCAATGCTAAGCAAAACCAAAGAGGACTCAATGAGTCTCCATGAAAAATCCCTCTTTTTATTGAAATGCCCGGTACTACTATTTTCTTACCTTTTAAATTTACTAGTAAATCTGTATTCCAAAAGGACATAATATTTTTCAAAAAGCTAATTATAATTGGGTTAACTTTATATATTTTTAATATTTTGATTAGCCACGAGTGCGGGACACGTGTATTATATCTATATAGTGTATTATATCCTGTTATTATTATTATTATTTTTTTTAATAATATTTCCTCTTCTTTTTATTTCCTCCATTTTCTTTTCGTTTGTACAAAATATGCTCCATATATTCATACTCATAATAATTTGACCTTCCTAAAACGGGAATCCTCCTAGTTGAGCAGTCAAAACATTTTATAAATAATGTATAACACATGTATAATCGTGTTCAAAATAAATAATAAATTTAAAATACACATACTCGCATTTATAACCGAAACGCATGCATTAGAAAAACACACAATAATAAAAAGCTTATTGTAGCAGCAGGTGTTTGAGGTAGATACAGGCTTTTCGATCACGGGAACCATTGATAACTAATTAATTTTTGAAAATGGTTTCAATATTTAAACAACATTATAAAAAAGTTGATTAAAAATTTTAATGAAAAATATAAGCCCAGAATGAAAAAATGGAGAGCTGACAAGTTATTTGTGAAGCGCTATCCTCAAATTTTGATAAAATAAATACATCAATTCTTGTCAGGTTCGGGAATTTCAAATAAATATACTCTCCGTTGCACAAAGCAAATATTATAACAGAAATAGTTCAGCTAAAAAATTAAAAAAAAACCTTTAACGGTCACTAAATTTTAATTTTTCAAAAGGGTAAAACAAACAAGAACTATTCAATTTAGTTACTTATTTAGGCTTAACGTGAGACCCCATTACCACGTCGGGTTTTCTTTATTCATGCGATCCAATTAAGATATCTCCCAGGCACTGTATCCTTACAGAGCTCGTGAAGTCGTACCAAGATAGCCAACAACACTGGACTAGAAAAGCGATGAAGATATTCTTATAATAATTGTTTGGATAAAGTGAGAAACGGAGCATTTTTATGAGCGGCGTACAAGCTTTGCTAACCCTTATTACTTGCAGATACTGGCGGGCGACGTAGTGCGGTAACGGTATCCCTATTAAATCAACCGCTTTTATGGTAATCCTTCATACGGTAAACTGTACTAGACTGCACCGTTTTCTGCATTAAATTTTTAATACAGGATTTAAAAATCTCTGAATATATTGCGTGAGGTTGCTTACTTGTAAGATGCACTTTCGAGAAATTGTTGAAATTCAGTTCTTCATTCGACTGTTTCTTCTTTATTTTATTATTGGATTTAAGATTAAGTTTTATTTGTTTATGTATTAATAAGGAAAATTAAATCACCATACTAGGCGGCTGCCTCTTTAATGGTGACCAATGGAGTATAGTAATTTTGTATACAGTGTTGAGTAAACATATAGATTACACATACCTACAAACATGCTGAGATTTGGAAAAACTATAATAGAAAGGAGAAAAAAACATGCTTAAAGATTAGATTATACGATGTCAGAAGAGATAGACTTCCCCTAATATGAAATCCGGGTATTTTTTTTATGTGAATACCTCACAAGAGTCTCAGCTGCTCCTGCCTGGAGCCAGTGAGACTATGGCATCCCCGATTGGGATATGTTGTGAGGCTGCAGGTAGTGAGGAGTGGAAGAAGATGGGGAAGAGGAAGGTGGGTTCGGATCTGGTCACCAAACACGGCTAAAACCATTTCAAGCAATGTTTCAATTTCGAATGGTGGTCTTACACCAGGGCGACACTGAGAGTATCTTCCACTCTGGAACGTGCTGCAAATATACTATATATTATTTTAAATGAATGAATTGCGAAATAACACAAATTAATCAAACTTAAATTTATTTTCCCACGCCGGGATTCGATCCCGCGACCTTCGGATAGCGAGTCGAGAGCCTTACCCCTAAACCATGCCGGTCTTACACTTCCAAATGAAAACTCATTCACTGCTCCAAGGATTCATCGTTCACACTTCTTAAAATATTACAGAGTTTTAGTATAATCTCTTTAATATACCGCAACTTTGAACTTAACAATTTTCTTAATTAAACCATTTTTATGTAATATTATGTACATAGAACATACTTCCAAATACACAAACTCATTCACTGCTACAAGGATTCATCGTTCATACTTTTTATAATACTACAATTTTTGCTTTCATCTCTTTAATGTACCGTGAATTTTGATCTACTTTAAAAATTAAATCATTCTAGATATTATGTACATAATATTACGTACTTTACAATGTGTTCCAACAAAAGGTTTTGTTGATATATAGAAGCGGTCAAGTTTAAGAGTAGGTTTTTTGTCTAAAACTAAGAGTGGGCAATAATGCCAATCGAGTGCCTTGGAATTAACTATGTTTATAAAAACGGAAGTTGTGAAGCTCGAAACTCGAAGCTTAGGGAAGCTCCGCTGGAAGCTAAATTAGCATTCCGGTCGTTCTGGGCGAGGCCGAGGACAAACTTCTGATTGTTAATTACTCTTCGGGGGTTTTAAGGTAAATGTGCATTAGCGACATTAATAGCAGATTTCTCATGAATCCCCCAACCGACTCGTTAAATAATACGGAAATGTGAATGCCGTTAACTATAAGGGGGAAAAATTATTTTAGCACATACATACGTAATACAAAAACCTCGCAAACGAGACAACATTAAATTTGAATAGATTATATGGCCATAATTTCTAGGTCAGCGAAATTTAAAAAAATTAAATGAAGACAATATAAGCGAAACTCAATCGAAAATCTGGAAACAGAAAAATATATTGGCACCTCTGGGACACCCAGTCGAAAACAGATTTTTCTATTTATTTTTCCAGATTTTCGATTTATCTTCATTTAATTAAATATTACAATTTGAGGTTTTACTCATAAAGTTAAAATAAAAAAAGAAAACATTTTTTTTACATCTTAACATCGCTTTAAAAAAGAAATCGTAATATGTGTCCCAAATTATTTAAATTGTTCAATTAAGTAAAAAAAATAGTGATGAAAGTCGAGCGAAAAAGGGTATTATCGGGATGGCAGCGCGGGGAGTTTTTCATTAAAAAAATTGGATTTGAGGCCAAATTATCCATTCAAACGGAGTAATTATTTCTTTAATCATAAGGTATAGCAAGTATCTAATAGGTACGGATATGTGCAATTTTATTTATCTGTTTTAAATAAAAATGATTATAGAGGCAATTTTGGCAATTATTTGTGAGTTGATGATAATGATAAATATTTGAAAACATAATGTTTTTTTATTTACTGTATATATGATTAAATATAAAATTAAAATAATTTAAAAAAAGTATTTTTTAGTAAGCGTAAATTTAAAGTAGGTACACATAATCGATTTACGTTGTAATACTAATTTTTTGCATATAAAATAAAATTATTACACAAAAAACGCTTTTTATTTTTATTTAATTTAGGCAAGAATATATTTTTAATGATTACAATTAACTAAAAAAATGCCAAAGTTGCCTCGAAAATACCTTTTTATTAAAAAATAATTATTCAGTTATGTTGAGTATTTTATTTACTTATTTATTTATTACACGCCCTAGTGGGCTTTTCTTATAAAATTTTTACAAACTATTTGTATCAAAGTAAATACTTAAAAATTTAAACAATAAAGAAAATATAAAGATAATGACAGAAAACGTTGCAACAAACCACAAAACAAAATACATAGATAAAAATATAAACAGAAACTAAGAATCCTCATGCTTATAATTGAATTTATGAGATTCTTCCAAACAATACAGTAGTAACATAGAAGTTATTTGGTAGGTACATAGGTCTATTTGTGTCTTAAAGAATAAAAGTGAGAAAATATACAATATTTATACCGATTAGTTTTAATTTGAAATATATCGCCCAAATTAGAATATTTATTTCCGAGACTGTGAAGTCTCGGAATAGGAGAATTTTGATAAGCTAGTGTCTTGGTGTTATTGAAGTAAAAGGGTAATAAATGTCGGCATGATTTTTTGGGAACATGGATATTGATAAATTGAAGTAATTCAGGACAGTCAATTTTGTAATGCAGTATTTTATGTAATAGTATCAAATCTGTGCTAATTCTTCTTTCCGAAAGTTTCAATAGTGATATTTTATCCAGGAGGTAATTGCAATCAATGTTTTGTATAGGAATATGCAATTTATAGTTAATAAACCTTACAAACTTACGTTGAATCTTTTCAATGTTGTCTGAATGAATATTGTACAAGGGAGACCATAATGTAGAGTTATACTCAAGTTGGCATCTGACAAGGCTTTTATATAACATGATAAATGTGCCCAAATTATTGAAATCTTTTGCAGCTCTCAACACAAAACCAAGAGTCTTAAGAGCCTTACTGATAATATTATTAATATGACATACAAAGGTGAGTTTACTGTCGAATATAATGCCTAGATCAATAATTTCACTAACACAATTTAAATTTTCATCATTTAATGAATACTGAAATAATATATGATTATTTATTTTGGAAAAACGAATGAACTGACATTTATTTATGTTCAATGCTAGTTTGTTGACAGAGCACCATTCAAAAAGATATCTCAAGTTAGTTTGTAGTGTAATGCAATCATTAATGTGGTTAATTTCTTTATATAGTTTCATGTCATCTGCAAACAGTAGAACGTTTATATCAGTAAATGCATCAACAATATCATTTATGAATATTATAAACAAAATGGGCCCTAAATGAGAGCCTTGCGGCACTCCACTTGTCGCCATAAATTCGTATGAATTTGCGCCATTTATTTTTACACTAAGAATTCTTTCGAACAAATAACTAGCAAACCAATTAGTAAATTACCGTAAATTCCAAGTTTTGCTAATTTATTGTTTAATATTTTATGACACACCTTGTCAAATGCTTTGCTGAAGTCAGTGTATACTGAGTCTACCTGGCATCTATTTGCTAAGGATTTAGATATAAAGTTTTCGTATATTAGTAAATTAGTTAAAGTTGATTTATTTGAACAAAAGCCATGTTGGTGGGGAGTTATAATTTTTTTATGTTTGTAGATATTTTATCAAGTACTATTTTTTCAAAAAGTTTAGGTATCGATGATTGGATGCATATCGGTCTGTAATTTGTAACATCAGTTTTGTCTCCCTTTTTAAAAATAGGTGTTAGAAAACTATGTTTCCATATATTAGGGAAACAGCCTGTCATTAATGATTGGTTAAAAATTAGACAAAGAGGAACAGATAAGCTGTTTAGACATTCTTTAATTAACACAGGAGGAATGTTGTCAGGTCCAGCACTTTTCCTAGCATCTAACAAATTTACATGCTTTTTAATATCATTAATTTCAATGTGAATTTCAGATATGTTCAGACTAAGTTTCGTCTGAATTTGGGAATTTCTTTATCAGGTGTATCCTTTTCATAAACAGACTTAAAATAATCAGCTAATAAATTTACAATATTTTGAACACTACAACCACTTTTTCCATTGAAATTCATAGAAGCTGGAATACCCGAATTATTATTTTTTTGAGAATTAGTGTAGTTCCAAAATTGTTTTATGTTTACATGAATATCATTTTCAATTTTATCAATGTAATTTTTATAACACATTTTAGACATTTTACGACACTCTTTTCTTAATAATTGAAATTCATTATAATCACTTGATAATCTCGATCGCTTGTAATTTTTATGAGCATTTTTTTTATTGTATGTTAAAGTGATCAATTCAGTACTAAACCAATTTGGAAAATTTACAATTTTATTTTTTCGAAGGGGCACAAAATTTGCAATGGCATCATTTAGAATGGCATAAAATTTATTTACGTTGTTATTAATATCTGTGTTTTCCAGAAAGGACCAATCAGTTGTATTTAAGTAATCCGAAATATTTGGAAAATTTGCTTTAAAGAAGTTATAACATGACTTGATATTTTTATGATCATTGTCGTTAACAAGAGAGATAATTATATCCAGAGGGGGATGATAAGCGTCTACAGGTAATAGCTCTTCTAAAGACTTACATACCGTAGCAGAAGTACTGCAGAAAACTAAATCAAGACAAGAACACGGTTATTCACGTTAGTGACAGTGTTTAGTTGTGGGATTGATAAGAAATTAGACATACCCAGTATATCCCTCTCACTAGGATTAGCAGTAGACATATTGATACCAGATAATTGAGGGTCATCATGGTTCCAAGATACATTTGGCAAGTTATAGTCTCCAATTACAATAAGTTTGGCAATGGGGTAATTAAATCTTAAAATTTCCACATCTTCAACATGATTTATATACTGTTGTGGCGCAGAGGATGGCGGGAAATATACGCATCCTATTATAAACTTGCCGCCGTTTTTACTTTGAAGCATCATAAAAAGTTGTTCAACATCATGATGTTTATGTTTAATAATTTTAGAACAATTTTTTTTATTTATGGCGATGAGTACTCCACCACCTCGCATCTTCTTACTGGTGGACGAATTTCTATCAAGGCGATATACGTTGTAGTTAGACATGCCTAACTCTGCAGTGTTTATGTCGGGATCAAGCCAGGTTTCTGTCAATATTATGATGCTATGATGAATAGTAGGTCTGGATAATCTGAAGTTCTGTAGTTTGGTGCGCATTCCCCTTACATTTTGATAATATATTGGAATTTGATGTTTAGAGGAGTTGTTTATTAGTTTTTTGCTATATTTTTAGCTATTATCCTCGGAACTGAGTTGATGTATTTTATGGTGAGGTTCGATTCACCATCCTTAATGCGTGCGTCAAGTTCAGATCGTAGGCCCATCAATTGTTTTCGCTGAAGAAGTGTTTGGTCCTGGTAAATCCTTATGTAGTCTGGTAGTTTTGGTCTCAAATCAAAATTTATTGTACGAAAAAGGGCAGCTGTTTCTCTTAACTACTTGTTCATGAACAAAAGAGATGAAACGAAATGAAATTGAACGGGATGTCAAATATAAGCGAAAAATTGGTATTTTAAAAACAACGATAAGATTCGTTAGAATTTTATATTAAAATATAAACCAAGTCTTTTGTTGGGAAAAATCACGAAAATAGGAAGAAAAATCACGGAACGATACCTGAAAACACGGAAAACAAACTAATCATTATGAAACAGCGGGATAGAGTAATCCATTTAGATGGTAAGCCGTGGAGAATACGTGTAAAAGACAAGGTCTTTGCCGTATCAAGCGAGAGCGAAAGCGCGGAAAAGCGCAAGTTAGGGCGCGTTAAGTTACCCTAACCGTTACCTTATTCAATGTAGAAACCTGCGGTGTATTTACTTTGGCCATTGCCGAGGCCATTCGCCAACTGAACGCGCCTCGCTGGAATCATAATGAGAAGCAAATCGTGGATGAAAGATGGACACCGCAGAACAACACGTTTAAAAAAAATAAACAAAACCGATAATTAATAAAAGAGCAAAGATTTCAAGTTTTGCATGTTAAAATTGACATTTTAATGAAAATCTACATGTGGGTATTTGAAATGCAAAAAAATTAGGGCTCGTATATTTAAATATTACTTGTGACCTCCATGATGTTGTAAATTCCAAGCCAAGAAAACTACTTGGAGAAGCCGAGGCTTTTGTTCGAAGGTTCACTGGGGAAAATTATAGACTTGAATGGGAACAGATTGAATCCTTCGTTTATTTTTATGACTGAATTATTTATGTAAGTGAAATGAGAATTTATTGAGTGTTTGTGAAGGTACTTACGTAGATAATATGTGAGGGAGAATGATTTTTTTAATAAGGTCGGGAAAATTTGATATATAGTGATAATAGGTTTAGTTCTCAATTGAAAGCCAATCAAACCTCTGGTATACGATGCCTTTGAAACGTGAAACACCTCAATCCAAAAATGTGTTACACAATTTAAAATAACATGTTTTAAACAACAAAAACAAAAGGGTGTTTTTAGAATAAATTTTTTGACATTGAAGAAACAATTGGGATTTACATTCCTGGAAGGCCAGAACGGAAGTTTCATGAATACGAAATTGTCACAAATAAGTAGTAGTTTTCGTTGAACAATTGAAGCAAATTTCTACGAATTTACCCGAACTGCGTACGAAATGAATTAATATTTAAAACGCGCACCGGCCACGAATACAAATATATTACTAGAAATTCGCTTTCGCTTTGACTAATAAATGACAGAGAAATTAATTCTAAACATGCAGCAAAAATTAAGGATAAAAATACATGACGCTGAATCCTTTGAATAAACGTCTTATTATTTTCGACAGTATAAAACTTTAGAGAATATTGACCTCTAGGAAAATAGTAGGTACCTCAGCCCACTTGTTAACATTTCCATGCCTCTATTGATAAAATGTATAAATATAAGTATGGAAATTAATTGGCGTTTGTTTTAGGGAGTCACGTACGGCAGAAAACAACGGAGTTTAGAATATGTTTACAGGAAACTAGAATTGCCCGTGCTCGTGAATATTCGAATGCCAAAAATAGGATGCAGTTTTCAGTTTACGTGGTTAAACTTTTTATTTATTTATGACAGACTGTGCAACTATTGGGTTCTTTTTTTGGGGATGTAGTGAGGCTGATGGAAGCGGAGTAAGAGAAGAAAGAGCGAAAAGTTATGTTATGAATGATGACGTAAAGAATTAAGCAGAACTGGTCATTAAACATATGTAGCTATTTATAGCAACGCTCGATGGTACTGTCAGACAACGCTATAAAGTAGCAAGCGTTTTTTTTCATGCATTAATACTGAATGACCATTCTCAATAACAAGGAAGGTACTGACTAGTGATGCAACGGAAGTGTCTTAACGGAAGCAGAAACGGAAACAGATGTCAAAAGTAAATCTTAGCGGAAGCAGAAGCGGAAGCGGAACCGGAAGTGTTAATACTATGAAGAAAAAGCACAATTTAATCTTTTAAGATTTGTTTAAATTAATTTGTATAGTGTACTTTTAGTACTCGAAATTAAACAGAGGTTAATTAAGTATATTTAATAAAAAGTAATTTGGCTGCTTTTACATCTTTTGAGTCTGTTTCGGTGTTTTTAATATATTAAACCAGCTCCACTAAATAATTGCTCACTGGTTACATTGCTGGGGGGAGCTGATAAGTATTGGCGAACAATTGGCAACAGATGGGGAATTTGTGCGCATTTACTTTCCACCACATAAGGGAATCCTCATGGAGAGGTAGACTCTTCTCTTTCTTGTACTCCTCGAAGGTGTGACTGTATCTCTAAGAATAAATTGTCACCATCGTCAGTTGTAGAAGAGTTCTCCTCCTGGTCTTCATTTACACTTAACATCGATTCCAATATTTGTAATGATAATGATGATTTTGAAGTAGAAGGCTGCACTTCGATATCTTCAATCGCAAATTATTCTCCGTTTAGAGTTCTGTTATAAAGTTTGCGGAACCGAAAACGGAAGTGTAAAAACTTGCGGAACTTCTACAGAAGCGGAAGCGGAAGCAGAGTTCTGTTGCAACACTAGTATTGACAGTATTTTAAACTTTGGAACGATATCCAAATATTTTTTAAATTTATAAGGGGGCATAAGGTGGGGGAGTACATCAAAATTTCACGTCTACCTGAAAAGAATTACGAAGTGGCCACGTTTATTAGACCCCCTCCCCCCCACCATGGGGGGGGGGGGGTCTAGAAAAAGTGCTCACGTAATTAATGCATGCCCCGTAAATTTTTTCTTGACTATTAAGAATAATATTTATGGTCGTTGAAGCGCAGCAAACAAGTTATAGATATCTGTGGGTACAAGAGATTTTATTATAATTCACTCGCATGTTGGAAAAAGCTGGGAAAATTTCATTACAACAGAATTTAACAGAAGGAGAGTTTTTTTCTGCTTTAGAGAAACAGATTTTCTGATTTGTACTATTTAATCATCTGATTTGCAAAATAAGACAATATTAATGACTCTCAAACGAAAAGTGTGAAACAGAAAAGACAGAAAAACATTCAGTCGCATCTAGGAATTGAATCTAGGACCTCTTTCTTGCCGGGGAGGTGATCTGATCACTGAGCTAATTAAACCATATCAACTTAAGTCATTTTTAACTGTGTCGTACTCGTACTTCGACTGCTACCAACATTGTCAACATTGTCATTATCAAGCGAGAGCGAAAGCGCGGAAAAGCGCAAGTTAGGGCGCGTTAAGTTACCCTAACCGTTACCTTATTCAATGTAGAAACCTGCGGTGTATTTACTTTGGCCATTGCCGAGGCCATTCGCCAACTGAACGCGCCTCGCTGGAATCATAATGAGAAGCAAATCGTGGATGAAAGATGGACACCGCAGAACAACACGTTTAAAAAAAATAAACAAAACCGATAATTAATAAAAGAGCAAAGATTTCAAGTTTTGCATGTTAAAATTGACATTTTAATGAAAATCTACATGTGGGTATTTGAAATGCAAAAAAATTAGGGCTCGTATATTTAAATATTACTTGTGACCTCCATGATGTTGTAAATTCCAAGCCAAGAAAACTACTTGGAGAAGCCGAGGCTTTTGTTCGAAGGTTCACTGGGGAAAATTATAGACTTGAATGGGAACAGATTGAATCCTTCGTTTATTTTTATGACTGAATTATTTATGTAAGTGAAATGAGAATTTATTGAGTGTTTGTGAAGGTACTTACGTAGATAATATGTGAGGGAGAATGATTTTTTTAATAAGGTCGGGAAAATTTGATATATAGTGATAATAGGTTTAGTTCTCAATTGAAAGCCAATCAAACCTCTGGTATACGATGCCTTTGAAACGTGAAACACCTCAATCCAAAAATGTGTTACACAATTTAAAATAACATGTTTTAAACAACAAAAACAAAAGGGTGTTTTTAGAATAAATTTTTTGACATTGAAGAAACAATTGGGATTTACATTCCTGGAAGGCCAGAACGGAAGTTTCATGAATACGAAATTGTCACAAATAAGTAGTAGTTTTCGTTGAACAATTGAAGCAAATTTCTACGAATTTACCCGAACTGCGTACGAAATGAATTAATATTTAAAACGCGCACCGGCCACGAATACAAATATATTACTAGAAATTCGCTTTCGCTTTGACTAATAAATGACAGAGAAATTAATTCTAAACATGCAGCAAAAATTAAGGATAAAAATACATGACGCTGAATCCTTTGAATAAACGTCTTATTATTTTCGACAGTATAAAACTTTAGAGAATATTGACCTCTAGGAAAATAGTAGGTACCTCAGCCCACTTGTTAACATTTCCATGCCTCTATTGATAAAATGTATAAATATAAGTATGGAAATTAATTGGCGCGTTTCATGCCCCGATTGTAACGTTACCCCATCTCAACAACACAATTTAAGATATAGTCATCATTTTTTCAATAATAAGGTTTTAACATTTCCATGCCTCGTTGATAAAATGTATAAAAATGTGTTACGCGAGTATGAAAATTAATTGGCGCGTTCACTTCCGGAACTCAACCCTTCGTAATGTCACAACTTTACCCCATTCTCAACTCTAAGACAATTGAAGACACAATCACTATTTTTTTCACTGTACTACGGTACTACGCTTACGCACATAATATTATGAAGAATTAAGTGTAAAGGCTCTATAATAGAGGGATTTTTGATTTTAACCTTAAAGGGGTTAGAATTTTTAAAAATTCGATTTTTTTAAAATTTAATTTTTGTAATGTACCTACATATATTTTAGTATACACACAGACAATTTCAAGTCAATCAGGCGATTATTTTCGAAGTTACACGCATATTTACATGACGTTTCAGAGTATTTAAAAGTAGGAGGCCAAACTTTAACGCGTTTTTCTAAAAAACTGTGCTTTAAAAGTCGGTGACCAAGATTTCTCGGAAACGGCTAAACCGATCAGTCTCAAATTTTAGCAAAAGCTTCTTAAGAATATCTTTTACTAATTAATCGAAGGTGGGATATCACCGACATTTTTTTAAACATTTTATGAAACCATTTTGTCAAAAATTTTTTTTTGCTTATTCTTTCGATTAATTAGAAGATTAAACATTACTTTAACGAAATCCGTTTGGTTTTTTTATTTTATTTTAATTGATTCAGTCCAGAGATATCGTGGACACCGCAAGATGACTTTTTGAGAGGAGCTCCTGGAGATCAACCATAGCAGCTTTCAAAATTATTATTTTTACCAATACAAAAATGTTAAAATACAGTTAAAAGTTACCATAATACCTATGTGTACAAATTTTTACATTAATAAATGTAAAAAACTTCTCAGGAAAATACTTGAAAAATAGCTTTGTTTGGGCCTCCTGACTGTTGTATACAACCCCTTTATTAAATCATTGGAATATAATCATTTTATGAAAAATCAAATTCGAATAAATCCCCTTTTCTAATATTTTGTAATCAGTGCAATTGATTATTTATTTGCTTTCTACATAATATTCTATGACATTAGTGTTTACTTTTATGGTGATATAAGAATTTAAAGCTTTTGACCAACTTATTAATGAAGAACCGACACCAAATTAACAAAAATAAAAATGCAAAATAGTAAGTTGTTAGGTACATACATATCAGCTACTTTTTCGAACATATATTTAGAAAACTTGGCTAAAAATACCTTAAATAATTTTGAAGGTCAATTTTCACCACAGTTTTAAGAAATTTTCTATTTGTAAAATGCCCTTCGGGTGACATTTCACAAAATTAATTTAAGTTAGGTAAAACGGTAAACATAATTGCGGTATTCAGATAAGGGTTGTGGTTACCTGCTGCTGAGTATTTTTCCTCCCGCCAGAGGGCGCAGTTTGCTCATCTCAGGATCAAGCACAGTTAGGGGCGCTTTGCCGGTCAACCACCTGTAACGAAACATTGCACCCTTAGATACATCACAGCAGCCGGTACACTACAACCCACTACCTAAGTAGATAAATAATACAAGTTGGCAATGAGATACTGGGAGAAAATTTACAAATAAGTTTGTTTTAGGGAGTCACGTACGGCAGAAAACAACGGAGTTTAGAATATGTTTACAGGAAACTAGAATTGCCCGTGCTCGTGAATATTCGAATGCCAAAAATAGGATGCAGTTTTCAGTTTACGTGGTTAAACTTTTTATTTATTTATGACAGACTGTGCAACTATTGGGTTCTTTTTTTGGGGATGTAGTGAGGCTGATGGAAGCGGAGTAAGAGAAGAAAGAGCGAAAAGTTATGTTATGAATGATGACGTAAAGAATTAAGCAGAACTGGTCATTAAACATATGTAGCTATTTATAGCAACGCTCGATGGTACTGTCAGACAACGCTATAAAGTAGCAAGCGTTTTTTTTCATGCATTAATACTGAATGACCATTCTCAATAACAAGGAAGGTACTGACTAGTGATGCAACGGAAGTGTCTTAACGGAAGCAGAAACGGAAACAGATGTCAAAAGTAAATCTTAGCGGAAGCAGAAGCGGAAGCGGAACCGGAAGTGTTAATACTATGAAGAAAAAGCACAATTTAATCTTTTAAGATTTGTTTAAATTAATTTGTATAGTGTACTTTTAGTACTCGAAATTAAACAGAGGTTAATTAAGTATATTTAATAAAAAGTAATTTGGCTGCTTTTACATCTTTTGAGTCTGTTTCGGTGTTTTTAATATATTAAACCAGCTCCACTAAATAATTGCTCACTGGTTACATTGCTGGGGGGAGCTGATAAGTATTGGCGAACAATTGGCAACAGATGGGGAATTTGTGCGCATTTACTTTCCACCACATAAGGGAATCCTCATGGAGAGGTAGACTCTTCTCTTTCTTGTACTCCTCGAAGGTGTGACTGTATCTCTAAGAATAAATTGTCACCATCGTCAGTTGTAGAAGAGTTCTCCTCCTGGTCTTCATTTACACTTAACATCGATTCCAATATTTGTAATGATAATGATGATTTTGAAGTAGAAGGCTGCACTTCGATATCTTCAATCGCAAATTATTCTCCGTTTAGAGTTCTGTTATAAAGTTTGCGGAACCGAAAACGGAAGTGTAAAAACTTGCGGAACTTCTACAGAAGCGGAAGCGGAAGCAGAGTTCTGTTGCAACACTAGTATTGACAGTATTTTAAACTTTGGAACGATATCCAAATATTTTTTAAATTTATAAGGGGGCATAAGGTGGGGGAGTACATCAAAATTTCACGTCTACCTGAAAAGAATTACGAAGTGGCCACGTTTATTAGACCCCCTCCCCCCCACCATGGGGGGGGGGGGGGTCTAGAAAAAGTGCTCACGTAATTAATGCATGCCCCGTAAATTTTTTCTTGACTATTAAGAATAATATTTATGGTCGTTGAAGCGCAGCAAACAAGTTATAGATATCTGTGGGTACAAGAGATTTTATTATAATTCACTCGCATGTTGGAAAAAGCTGGGAAAATTTCATTACAACAGAATTTAACAGAAGGAGAGTTTTTTTCTGCTTTAGAGAAACAGATTTTCTGATTTGTACTATTTAATCATCTGATTTGCAAAATAAGACAATATTAATGACTCTCAAACGAAAAGTGTGAAACAGAAAAGACAGAAAAACATTCAGTCGCATCTAGGAATTGAATCTAGGACCTCTTTCTTGCCGGGGAGGTGATCTGATCACTGAGCTAATTAAACCATATCAACTTAAGTCATTTTTAACTGTGTCGTACTCGTACTTCGACTGCTACCAACATTGTCATTTTCGTGATACATTTTTTTATTGCTGCAATATTTATGTACGCTTGCAATTATAGATTCATTAATTGTAATGTATTGCATTGCACTACCCCTGCATACATTCTGGAATAAACAATGATTTTATTATCATTATTATTAAAGTTGTCTTCAATGATTAAATATTACAATTTGAGGTTTTACTAAAAAAACAATAATATATAAAATTCTCTGCTTCTTTTGCTCGCTTTAATTAAAAGTTCCGTTACTTTATGTAGATATTATTAATATTCTTCAATGAAGTATTATTTGCCAACGGGTCTAAAGAAACTGGCTACTATAAACCTCCAAAGAATTTTACCATCGGAAGGCGCCAATGCAGTCAAATAATTCCGCTTCTACCCCTTACTTATTGCAGAGAGAAATTTCCTTTCCCCAATAAAACCATTCAAACGTTTTCAAGAATGTCTTTGATATGTTAAGTAACCAGAGCTGAGAAGCCAGGTAATCCTCGGCATTATCCCATCCATTTTGAAGATGACAAAAGTACGATTCCTCGCAGCTTTTTTGAGGGTTTCTAAACATATATTTCGAATAGAAATTAAAAAAATTAAAATCGAATTGATTATTATCAACTAGATTGAAAGCGTTGTTGCAATGAAATACTGGACATGACGAAATATTTCTAGCGTCTTAAGAAGTTGGTTTCGTTCCATTAGGATATATTATTTTTTGTATTCTTGAATGTTTATTTTTTCCGAATCATTTTTAAAGTATTATTTTAAAACATGGTGCTTTTAAAGTTCGGCAAATTCTTTAATAGTTATTATTGCAATATTAATTTAAAAAAACCAATTCATTTGTGAAACCAAATAGGTGGCACGGTGGACTTTTATAAAGTACTATCTAAAATCCCCGGCGTTGTCCGGGCTTTAAATAGAATTTTTCGAATTCAGATAGTGAAACCAAATAGGTGGCACGGTGAACTTTTATAAAGTACTATCTAAAATCCCCGGCGTTGTCCGGGCTTTAAATAGAGTTTTTTGAATTTAGATGTTGCCAATAATTTTTTATTTAGTTTGAATGTAAGGTATGCAAAATTTCAGCATGAAGTATCAACATTCTGCTTTAAGTCCCGGCATTCCGAATTTCTACCGATTTATAACATATTTGTCCCGAACACTTAAAAATTTCAAATTCCTAAATAAACATACATTATTTTTAAAGATAATTTCGATAAAATTGTAGAACCGAAACGGTAATTATTTAAAATCCTTTCAATAGAAAAAAAATCGCAAAGAATGCTACGAAAATTATGTAAAACACATTTTGTTCTGCTATTTAACAAGTTATAGGTATGAAAAGAAGATAATGTATGCTTAAATATAACTTACATAGTTGTAACTTAGTTGTATTTATCGAGAGATTTTTATTAAATATTTTCACAAATTTTCTAACGTTCGTTTTTATATATCTCCCTTTCAAACCATCTTCTTTCTTTGAACGCTAACTACGGAGCCTTAAGTCTGTAATCTTCCTCCTGTTTTGAAAGTCAAGTGTGCAAAATTTCATTAATCTCAGATTTTAGAAAACAAACCAAACAAACCCACACCGGAACAACTCTTCTTTGTTTATATAATATAAAGATAGATGAACTCTGCACAGGTGTCCCGAGAAAAATCTTTTACCTCAGGGTCTGTCATCTGTAGGGATGCAAAGTTAAGATCACTTATCTTTCAAGAGTCACTTCGAATTCTTCGGTGCAAGTGTTATAAAGACTTCTTCAAACAGAGAGATCTACCCGACAAGCTATTCCGTATTTTTTGTGACAAGCGATCTCGCCCGAGATCTATCTCGACATAGATCTCGGGCGAGACAGGTCAGATTTGTGGGATTTTATATCGCTGTTAAATGAATAAATAAGCATGCACACTTGGAGGAATGCGTGTTTAAAACGACCTAAACTAACATACGTGATAGCTCACAGCTGAAATTCTGACATCGGCCCGTAGAAAAAGCAAATAACAGCCATTGAAAATGACACAAATCTGACAGGAGCTGTCGCGCAATATCGATCTCGTTCTCACAAAAAATACGGAATAACTCGTCAGATGTGACAGAATGTTCATATTTCGAGACAACCAAAAAGATCGGACAAAAACTGAGAAGGCATTGAAAAAAACTTATACTTTACAAATGAAAAATAGAAAACGGATTGCGAGATATTGTCGAGCAAAACATAAAACCAATCAACGGAAAGGATTGCCCTCAAATCCGCCGGCATCTTCCCACTTCCCAGTGCTCGGTGCTCGTGTCCATCCTCTGGAGAGGTGTGAAACTACTTAATGTTAAGTGAAATTTATGTAAGCGAACGCCCCGAGGCCTGCGATTTCACAACATTTATAATTGAATCAAACCGGGAAGGATAACCCTTAACACAATTCAATTTACCCGGAAACTAGTTCCATTGGTTTACCGAATAGCCTGACACAACAAGCCCCCTGCTTATTAAGGGTGTGTTTTAATATCGATAGTGGTGACATTTTAATTTAATTCTGATGAAGTTTAATCTACAGTTCTTGAGTAGTTAAAATTGCGTGGCAAATTTTATAAACTTAACCTACTGACTTCTATAAATTAAAGTTAATAGGAATTAACCAAATTAGGTGTACCGTAACAAAAGCGACAGCGTCAGCAATCACGGACAATAATTAGTAATTAGTGCGCCCAACGGTTGAATTTGGCAGCCACCTCTCGTCTGGAGCTCCAATATACCTGAAAAATACCCTCGACTCTGTGCAGAAAAGGGCGGTCCGTTTAACAGATTCTCCCATTTTAACAGACGGATTGCAATCTTTAGAGCACAGGCGTCGGGTGGGAATGCTATCCTTGTTCTACCGGTATTACAATGGAAGATGCTCCGAGGAACTAGCGTCATTGATCCCTTCGGCACCGGTGCATTGTCGGGAAACACGCCAAACGCGTACCCAACATTTGTACACGGTTGACATTTGTCACATGAGAACGGGTCGTTTCTTCGACTCGTTCTTGTGTTCAACAGCTCGGCTGTGGAATGATTTGCCGGCCTCTGTGTTTCCTCCTTCCTACAACACGGGTCTCTTCAAGACCAATGTTCATTCCTTCCTGTCCTCAAAAAGACCCTCCACACAGCATCCCAGATGATATAGGCCCTGGGGGAAATTATTTTCCCCAGGGCCTCCTGTGTGGAGTTAATGTAAAAAAAAAAGTAAATAACAAAAATACTTCCATGTATATAATCTGATGCAACAATCTTAGAATTGTTAAACACAGTAGCTAGGTAGCTACTCATACAATGTTAGCAATTTTGTGATTTGAAAAAAAAAAAACTTATTTTAATGGACATCTTTGCCATTTTCGAAGATCAGAATATCATGTACGAATGTAAATTAATAAAAAAGTGTTTGCCACGACAGAGTTGTGTGGCGGTCAATTCGCTCTTCCTAACCATTTGGAAAACGGCGGATGGTAATATTGTTAAATAGACTCATTTTTTTCAAACCTTGTTTGTTATTGAAATATTTAAACATTTTCTATAAAGCATTATCTAACATTGCCTGCCCCGTTTGACATCACATCTCTTCTAACATAAATCTAAATTCGACTTCAATCTTCATTATAATAAAGAAATTTGCCCATTTAAATAAAATAAATATAACAAAAAAATGGTTCTTAGGGGATAAATAAATACAAGCTGTAATGTATTTTAAGGTGTGTCGAAGCGCAGACCTGGCTCAAAAAGTTATTTGAATCCTTCAGTTGCCGAAAAAAGTAGGAAAGGGGTTTAAAAAAAATCGAAATGCACAGTTAAAAAAAAAGATTTTTTCGATACTCTTTGTGATATACATTGACATTTTCTGTAATCACTGTTCAAATTTAAAATGAGCATCATGTCAATTATATAAACTGTGTAATGTGCATATATATCCCTCTTCACACATCACCATTTTCACACACCTACAAACATACTATTTGTTTGCTACGTTTGGTGATTTAGCAGGGGTGCCAGGGTTCATGGGGTGAGGTTTGTTTAGGTCTTGGAGGCTGATGACCAGGACACACTGAACCCCAGATTCCTACCCACCCTTTAAACCCTTTTCCTTCCCAGAACTCTCCTCTCCTTCCTTTCCTTAAAAAACCCTCCACACAGCATCCCCAAAGATGACGTAGGCCCTGAGGGAAATTATTTTCCTCAGGGCCTCCTGTGTGGAGCTCATGTAAAAAAAAAAAAATACTCACACATACGTAAACACCTACAAACTATGCACGTCTCCGATAATTACTAACTACACATTCTACAGAGAAATTACGAAAAAACATAGCATAAGGTACCCACAACTAATTTTTTTAATCCCTATTACCAATGTACTGTTTGTTTCTATACCTAAAACAAAACAAATATATAATATACACGGCGTTCGGAAACTCATAGTACAAGCGAGAAAACTGCAAATCTATATTCACACCGTGTATATTATTCACACTTCAAATATTACAGCAATAAAAAAATATTATTATTTACACGTTTTATTGCTTTTGAGAGGCTGCAATTTTCTTTCGCATTATTGATCTCATTCCTGCTCCCTTGTTCCCACCGCGAGACATCACTTAGAAGGTAATAATAATTGACATGTCCATCTTGCGCACATCGAATCATCCCAACCATCCCCATCAACTTTTATTCGGCACATTAAGGTTGACACGATAATCCCTCCCATTATTTATCCCACAACGAAACCAAGAAAATAAATAGTTTTTTTCTCTCCAATTCTGACATCCATTTGTTTTGAGATATAAATTCTAGATTGCAGTTACTTGGGAGTAACCACCCCAAAAGCTGGGTAGGCTGTATTTTGATAAACACTTTTCACAAACACGCTTTAATGTTTGGTGAAACTAAAAGGATTTTGGGAGAGGGTGGTTTAGGTTGAGCACCCAGGAAGGTCACACCCTAACTCGAAAACTTACTTTACGTTATCATTTATTCAAGAACACTTGTATATTAATTTACAATAAGGAACAGGATGCTAGAAAACTTTGCGTGACCCAACAAATAATTAATGGATCCGAAGAGACCGAACTAAGGCAGAAGTTACCTGAATGTTAAGACATTGATATATGCGTATTAGAGGAAAATTGTACCATCAGATGTTAAAGGCGACCAAACTTTGTCGATAGGTTGCTTTGTACCTGAGGATTAGGCGAAATGATTTTTCAATTTAATTTTATTCTCGAAATTTCAGGAAGGGGGTGCAAAATTCGTGATGACAGGTTTTCTGCTTTACAGTTAAGATAGAGATGTTTTATAAGATTTTATATTTCAAAATCTCTCTTTTTTTATAAATGGTCCTCGGTCTCAAATGAATTGAACAATATATGCATATTATACAAATGATTTACCATTACGACTCGATTGATCGAAAGCGTAGAGTTAACCCCCAGATCTCAAGATTGGGGTTTTGAACTCCAACCCCAGTTTGAGAACTAGTCGAGGAGCAACCAAAGAAGAGATATATGATGCAATGAAGCCGAGGTTTACACGTATTTTATGCATTTTTCAGAAAGAGGACCAGACATAATATATATATAGTTATTGATTGATGTACAACGACGAGAAAGAATTCGATAAGAAAAATGGAGTGTGGAGAACGTGATTAATTGATTTGTTTTAGCTGTTTTCGGTTTAGCAATGAAATTTGAACCCTCCTCGTTAAAAATAGATTATAAATGTAATATGAACACCAGCGAAATATATGGCTTAAGAATATATATTCATATAAGTCAATAAAGTATAAATAATTATAGCATTTTCCGAATAATTAAGATTTATTACACATGTAAAGTTAATATTTAAATCGTTATTTAAAAATGAATAAAAAACTATCCCTTCAAAACGCCCGTTTGGTTGGCATCACTGCTCGTCTGTTCCTGCGAGTCAAATTAATGTTGAAAATGATAATGAGTAAAATTTTATGTTTTGTTATCCGAAGTTCGTGAATCTAATAGATTTTAAATGGTTACCAAAATGAAGTACTGGTTTTGAAAGCAGATGAAGGACTCTTTTAGATTAACATTATAAACAAACATATGGAATTAAAAATATAAAATATCTGTATTCAAAAAGAGAGGAATTTTTAAACCCTCCGAATTTTCGCGAATATTCACTTATAATGTCTCGGAACCAAATGACATTTTACGAAAACTTTGTTTTATTACCGCTTCACAATTAATGCTCTATAAATGAAACATTTCTGAACGTAGCCGAATAGTAAAAACACTTTTTTATCAATTCATATAAAAATATTTAATAAAAATTAACAATGTCGAGCGCGGTCGAGCCGCCTGTAGGATATTTGGCGGGTAAAATTATTTGTCAGACTGCGCCAATGACTGAATATTCTTGTTATGTATTTCTATGTACGACTTGATAGGGATGTACAGCTTGATCCACTATCGACCTTTTACTTTTTGTTTTAGGGATGTCACTAAAAGAATAACGGAGTTAGAACGATTTCTATGGAGACACACGCGTTGCCGTATAAACACGCTTGACTGCTATCGTATTTTTAACGCATATATCTGCTTAAGTTGGTGACCGGTAAAAGATTGTTTTTTTCTTCTTGGAAACCAAAAAACATTTTTAATTACACAGGCGTATTATAAAGGCTATTGTCACTTTACTTTTTTCGTTTCATTAAAAAAGTAATTAATCAAAAATGCAATCTTTTACTTATTTTGGAATACCTATATAACAATGGTTTGAAAGTCTAAGCAGTAAGTTAGATGCAAATATATAGCGTGGTGTTACATCTTTCAAACACTGCTTAAATCATATATCTCACCGAAACAGGACGACTATTACTATGAGTTCGTCTCAGTTTAGTACTAAGTTGACCCTGTTGATTTAAAAAGTAAGCATCTTGTGACGTTACAAAGCTTTCTATGATGCCAACATTTTAAAATTATTAAAATAAAAATAAAACTGCCGTTATTAAGTTAGAATGTCATCTAAATAAAATATTCTTGCTTATCATGTGAGTTGTCTACGTATTGCTATAAGCATACGAAATGTTTGAAAGTTTCAAAATATCTTCTTTCCACCATCGCGAAGGTTTCTGAATTATTACAACCACATGACTTGACAGTTTTTTAATCATTACAAAAATTCTTACGAAACTGTCAAAAATGTCACAATTTGAGAATGGCATTTTGCAAACCATCGATTGTTCAATCAAAATTTTCTTTTTTGAATAAACTCTTTAAATGAATGAATATACTTGAAGTATTAAGTAAGTAAGACTAATAGGTATTTTAAATAGGTACCTGTGTTAGGTACCAAATTTGATTGATTGTTCTTATAATATACAAAAATGAATGTTTGTAATATACAACGTGTCCCAAAATTCAACGATAAGCGGGCACCAGTGAGTGGGCCTGCTCATGAATCCTCGAGAAAAAAATTGAAAAAAAATATTTGTCAATTTTTTTTTAATGTACAAAAAAAAAGAAATCCTTTGAAAATTGACACCTCTTAAGATATTTTTAACTACCATGACCACAATTTTTCAAATATTTCTGATTTTTTTATTATTTTTTTTGTTGTGGCTAGTTTTCCTGGCGTATTATACCATTTTGGAATCTTGATTAGTTGCGTAAACTTAAAAAAAAACTAGCCATAGTAGTGTCCATACTTTTTTTTTTACACCACGATGAGTGAAAGTGAACTGAAAATAAAAATCTTTCATAATTTTTAGAAAAAACAATAATTTCGATTGATATTTGAGTAAAAACTACAGGCATTCATGGATTTTTAAGGCTTGTGGTGGATAGCCCTGCTACTTAGGTTGCCGATACAAAAAAAAACAGAAATATTTGAAAAATTGTGGTCATGGAAGTTAAAAATATCTTAAAAGGTGTCAATTTTCAAAGGAAGTATTTTTTTTGTACATTAAAAAAAATTGAGAAATATTTTTTTTCTATTTTTTTCTCGAGTCATGAGCAGGCCCACCCACTGGTGCCCGCTTAACGTTGAATTTTGGGACACGTTGTATAAAATATAAAAATTTGAATAAAAAAATGTAATAGGTGGCACGCGAGCTGTTTGAAAACTGAATGTACTGGGACTGAATATATGGAGCGCGGGAGAGGGTTAGCGGAATGGGGGAGCGGAAGAGGGCAGAGGGAAAGCGGAGAAGGTGGAGGGGGAACGCGTGAGGGGAAGGGGACATGGGAGGGGAAGGGGCGGCGGAAGGGGACCGGAACGAATGGGAAAGGACTCGCAGAGAAAAACAATTTCTTAATCAGTAGCATTGCAACGCATGCCGGGAAATCGCTAGTTATTATTAAAAAATAATAATAAAATGGATATTGGAGTTGCTTACAGGATGTATTTTAACTTCAAACAGAAGTTTGAAAACCTCATCAAAGTGATAATAATATTATGATGCACTTTGGTAATATATATGCAAATCTCCTGTTGGTCAGTTGAAAACGTGTTAATTGTTCCTCCATTGTCTGGAAAGTTGGTAGACGGTCACGGTGCGCTCTGTGCAGTGCATCAACCAGAATGGCTAGAACAGCCAGATGATACCGGTGATTAGGTTCAGAACCATTTAAATAAAGATAATTAAGAAAAGGGAATTTTCACCCCTAATGATGGTTTTTACAGCGAGTTGGAAGCTTCAACGGCTGAATAGCGTGATGATTACATCCCCTAACGAATCGTTTCACGCAGTGAAGGTTTTTACTTTTCTTTTAAGGGTAGTTTCAACTTGTTTTCCTTTTTTTGGTAAAGCTTTTGAATAATGTATATGGTATGTATAAGGATAGATATACTCGTATAAGGAAGAATGAATCAAAAAACTTATATTGAATTGCTTCAAACCAAGGTTTTAAGTTATTGTGACCATTAAAATATATTTTGGCAATATTCGGGTAATAGTCATGGAAATGCACATTAAAAGATAGAGATTAGGGCTGTTTTTAACCCCTCTGACTAATTTGTTCGCTTTTCGGAAAAACTCACATAGACCTCTTTCTTTAGTTTTCCATATCATGATTAGAAATAAGGTCTAAACGGTCTTAGAAACCACGCTGAAAAAAATACAACGCTTTACATTCAAGTCTAAAAGTTAACAAAAAAATAATTAACACGTGGGTACACCTTTATGAAAACAATGGCTTTCATGGAAATTTTTATTAATTATTTTTACATGAAACAATAAAAAAGTGAGTAGACGATAACGTTTATAATATATTTGCTAAAATATGAATGTGTTTTTTTTGTTATCAGTAATTTTAAGGAATTTTGGGAAACGAGTGAAGAGAGGAGGGGAGGAGATTGGAAAGAGAAGGTTAGAAAGCATCTGGATTTACACTGTATTCTTGACTCGAAAAACCATTTCAAATCGCGATAATGTACCTTCCAAAGTAGAACTTCGTAAAGTCATTTATTTATTAAAACTATGTTCGTAAAGCAAACTCCTCCATTCAGCGCTTTATGCCGCACTAGGTTGTTTATGGCGATGACAGTTATAAATTGAAAAAAACATGATCACCCTTTGTCTGCAAACGTACAAAGAGCTTATCTGCTAGTTGTCGCAATGCATCCAGAGCTTAAAATGCACGAGAACGTTGCACCAAAACCAAGTTCAGTGTCAGGCGGTGACGGTGGTGAGATGGTGAGATGGTGAGATGGTGAGACGGTGGGGGTTGGGGGTGCAGAGAGTGCAGAGGTGGAGGTGGGTGGAGGTGGGTGGAGGTGGGTGGATTTGGGTGCAGTCGGGTGGCCGCGGTGGAGATAGTGGAATGAAGCCCGCCTCTGCATTTACCACTGAAAACAAGAAGCGCAGCACAAGAGTAAAGCAAGTACTTCCAAGGAAATAATAATTATCTAACTTAAGTGATTTTGATAGTTTTAATATGGAAATGGGCAATACCGAAAGCAAAGGATATAAACGAGTTTAGTGCGATGTAAGAAGTCAACTTAAAGTGCAAAATCATGTGTTTTTAGATTGAAAATTTGAACATTTATAAATAATACAGATACTTTAAAAAAATACTGCGAATACAACACATCGATTTATATAATACAGCACTGTTTAATTAGTATAATAAATAAAGTTTAATGAAAAAATGCTTTTCAGTGCAAAAGCTCCTACTAACAAACCATTTTTCGACGTTTCGCGCCGTTTGAGGCTGCTTCATCAATATAAAAATTTAGCAGTTAAACCTACTACTGATCTAGCTTCGTTGGTATTCTCCTTCTTTCCCATAAAACAACGCACGTAACATAAATATAGGTTTCAAAGGAGCTATCAGCGGCAAGACGATAATAATATCGATAATTAACATTACTTTTCATTATTTCTTAAATGAATTCCAGGTTTCAGGCTTAGACCAAATGACATCGATAATTTCTTTATATTTTTTTCTTTTATTCAATTTATCTATTTAAATTAAAATTATATTTTTTATCTTCCAAGATTAAAATAACAAAATTAAATTAAATTCCTGCCACCTCAGAACAGGCTCAGCCTAGTGAGGTGGTTATACATATATGTATATGTAGGTATATTGTATATATTGTAATGTTATTCTTGGTTAATAAATAATTAAAAAAAAAAAAATTCCAAAATCAAGAAAATTTCATACGACACATTTTTATTATTATTTTGTGAGATGCTTTAAAAATACGGTAATGATTGTTATCGATTCCTTCGGCACCGGTGCGCAATCGGGAAACTCGCCAAAGGCGGGCCCAACATTTGTACACAATTGATATTTGTCACACGAGAACGGGTCAAAGGCACCTTTACGTACAAGTACGAGTACTTGAAGATGTAAGAAGAAAAGTGAAGGGGAACAAGACGGATAATAACATGTTATATTATTAAAAGGATTTTGTTTTGTAAACAATATGTAGGTATTCCTGGCAGAGATTTGGAACAACATCAACAAAAAAAAAACAAGGATTTCAGCGAAAAACATTCTGAAAAAAAAACACACACACAAAGGATACATTATTACCATGTTTCAAGGAGTATTTAAATATCACCATCCGTTATCTAAGGGCAGATTTACCCAAATTAATGTAATAATGCTACTAAAATAGATAATTTCCCCTTTTCGAACGGATGAAGAGGGAATTTCATGAATGAATGAAGAAGGGTATATTGTTTCTCAAAGTTATCGATTTGCAATAAGGTAATTTTAATACTTTTTGGAAAAGGTAGTAAGCCTATAAAAAGATTCATATATCCTTTCTATAGTTTTCTAATCACGCGGCATTGTAAAGTAGGTAAATGGAAATTAACTGACAAAAATTATAAAATGTTACATACGAATGAATAGGCCCTGCGGGGAATTATCTTCGTCAGGGCCTCCTGTGCGGAGCTAATGTAAAAAAAAACTTACGTTGTATTTACTAAATCCGTGGCCATCTATTTATATCCATAAATATTAGTATTAACCAATATCCCCAACTTACACTCAAACTATGAAAATATTTTTTGAAAGACTAAGATCGTCAAATTGAAAATTTTGAATTATCGTCATATCGAATTTCTTAGTTATCTACCCTACATTGCCAAGGATTTTTTTCTCTGAATATTATTTCAAAAAAAAATGTAACAGTAAAATTGATATTTCTAATCTCCTTTGCTCATTACAGAAAGATGTTGCAAGATTAACGTACCAGTGTTTCCCTGAAAAATAAGACAAAACAATATTTAGGAAGCTAGAGCTTTGAGCTTTTTATTTTGAAACTTTCCTGATTCATACAATCAGATTCTTGCTTTACTATAATATAAATTTCTCTATTGTCATACGAAGCTGATACTTTGTGTTGTGATATTATAATTTAAAATAAAACAATAAAATTTTAAACATTGTTTTATTTTATATAGTAATTGCCGATCAAGTTTCGCCACCGCCGAATGGCAGTATAAAAGTAAAATAAGTAAAAATAAAAGTAGTGTTCAGAAAATTTATTGGTGTATTTTTAATTAATTTCTCCATTAATTTGTCTTCCACAATTTTATTTCAAAGTTGTAATAGCTGGTAACCTGATGACATTTCATAAATTTCTCCTGAAAATTATGTTCAGAAGGTGTGTAAATAAATAATGTGCATTAGCTGTTAAAATAATATGTAGAATAAAATAGTATAAACTGCCAGTTGGTTAACTTTCCGCCAAACTTTGAATAAGAGTCATATTGACTGTTTCGGTCGTAAATGAACGGTGGCATAATGCACAACAGGAATAACAACCAGGCCACACCTTGCTGTTTAACTTCACAGGGTCCGAGGGAAAGAGGCGAGTCTCATCGGTACTGCAGCAAATAGGGAAAATATAGAATTTCGTATTTTTTTTTACTATGTGTCTTGGTTTACTTGAATGGGGAGGAGTGCTACATGTATATTAGAAATGTTAAAGACCGAAATGATGAAAGAACTAAGAACTAAAAACTTTGAATTGGTTTGACAAAGAAGACTATGATTATATAAAAAAAAAAAACTAGCTGACATGGCAAACGATGTTCTGCCATATAAATTATTTCTAGTGAATATTTTGGTTGTTGAATAAAAAATAACGAATGTATTGTAAGTGTGTGGGGACGGGATCTATGACAGAAAAAGGAATGGAGCGCTGTAGACGATGACTGCCGATAAAAACAAACGAAAAAACAACCATTCATTTTCCCAATATCTGACATATTCATTGTTTGATAGCTTAAAAGTTAAATGAAAAAAAGTAATACATTTTTTATCCTAAAGTAGAAAAATGAAATAAAGAAAATCAATATTAATTTCGTTCTGTTTAAAATACGAACGACGTTAAATTTATTCATGTAAAAATACTGAAATCGCGATTAAAAAATTGGAGGGTGGGGATAGGTGGGTGAGAATTTGGGGTTATAGGTATTTTGTGAAGCCAAAATAAAATAAAAAATAAATTTTAGTAAAAAAAATAGGATTTTTTTCTCGATAGGAACACCCTAAACACCTAGCTGTATGAAATATACTTAATACTAATACGACCTATTCTCGTACCTACCAAATACATACAAAAGAAATCATAAAAATCGATCGAGCCGTTTCGAAGGAGTGCGACCACAAACACCATAGGCTATGTTCAGGGAATTCCGATAGTCTTTCTATACTTACCCACCGATATATTATATATTTTTATATATATAAGATATATTTTTTAAATACCCTTTTCAAGGTTTTTACATAAGGAAAAGAAAAAAATTAATTTTTATTTGTCAGAAAATTTAAAAGTAGTTTTAAAATAATAATAATATTTGGATGATTTGTATAGCGCCGTTTTTGGGAAAAATCACCTCAAGGGCGCTGTACAAACTTATAATATATTTCTAAAAGCTTACTTCCAACTTCCAACTACAAATTGGACAAAAAATTATAACAACTCACAGCTAAAAATTGCATCCACGGATTCATCGATCACTGATACAAAACTATATGTAGGTACAATGATTTGACCAATGAACGCGATGCTGCGTAAAAATGTACACATATTGTTTTATTCCTACTCTGTACGGACATAAAATATACAGGACAATACTTATCTGGGAATTATAATATATATATATACCTATTATACTCGTATACTTTTAAACGGAAAATAGTATTTTAAAATTTCATCGGAAAAATAAAATTGGTATAAACACAAAGTACATCACTGGCGTAAAATCACATAGTTAAGGGCAATTAGTGTAGGCATATCAAAAGAATCCAGTTATGGAATAAACGTCTATAATTTAAACGTCTTTAATAAGCTCGACTGTTAGAGATAAGAAAAATTTACTGTATTCAATGTTTAAAATATATATTTTCTCGAAATATTATTTTTCCAAAAAAACGAAAACCGATTTAGTAATAGGTTAAATAATGTATTTGAAGTTCCACTGTGTAAAGCTAGGCTAGCGCAAAGACATGCATATTTTATTTCACCAAAAATGTATAATTCTCTCTATAAGACTACAGAAATTGATTGTAAAAACATATCCTCCTACAGCAAATACAAAAATGTTATAAAGTCTTGGATAAATACCGTTGATGCAAACACTTACTTGCTGTAATTACCAATGTATGTACCAAAAAAATTATTAATAAAAAAAAATAAAAAAATAATAATTTTAAAAAAACATTAAGAATTTCAATTGCTGAATATGAATATGATGAACACTGCGCTGGGGCGACTTTATGTACATCATTGCGTATGTCATATACAGTTATGTAATCTAAAGAAAACAGTAGGGCGGCGTTTGGAGTTTAGGTTGGTTGTGGGAGGTGGTCGGGCGTCGAACGGGAGCTGGGGATTGCAGACGGAAGGAGAAGGAGGCTGCTCTGAGGGTCAATGACACTCCACTTCTTAAACAGTTGGTACCCTGCCAGATATGAAAATACGTCCACTGCCGACTGCCAACTGCCAACCCAGCCACCGCAAACTGTCTTATTATCCGATCTCATCATGATGAAAATCTAAATATAAACTCGGCAGTTGTCTCACTGATTAAAAAAGAACCCCTCAAAACTTTCCACCCCGAATACCCCGAAAGACTTTAAATGCATAATAAAGATTTCAATAAAAGATATGAAGTCTTCCCAAACAAAGGGAGTCGTCAAAATAACATAATTTTTAAATACCAATTTTCCAACATTTCTTTACACTTACGATATATACGCTTGCAATGGTGAAACGTGTGAAAGCACTGTTTTCACAAATTAAAATATGTATTTTTCACCGCCCTTATACTAAAAATGTATGAAATTCAAAAGCGTCATTGCATAAAAGCGACCTTGTCCCATATTCATAGTGGACCACCTTCATTAATTACAATTCCAGGTGTAAAAAGCGAAAACGAGAGAGTTTGTAAAAATTACAGATGAATAGCCGTAAAAAATAATTAATCCCTGCATGGAGATTTATTGCCATGCGGGAAAAATAGGGCGACATGAAATTATTTAAAAAGAGAATATTCAGTTATTCAGTGTTTATGATACCTGTGGTAAATGTGGAGCAAAATAATTTGCTACCATATTTTGAAAATATCAAAGATTTAAAAGATTTCTAATATTATTCTACTTTTTACATCTATTGAACTCAACGAATTCTCAAATGGCATTTATGTCGTGTATATTAAAATTTATTATTACAATAACATTATACATTTTTAAACATTATTTGATTATGTGGGGCCTGACTGGGTTATATAATATCCTAAAGTAACATTAAATTTAGCGTGTACCTGTGAGAGTATCGGATGAAAATTATTGCAGTTTCCATTTCATTTTATGCCTCGCATGACAATCGATTTCCCATTTCAATGAAAGTAAAAGTGAAGGGTGCACCACAGGCGGCGCTAGTGGTCAGTGATTCTACTTATCAATGGTGCCAGACGGAGACATCTAACCAATATTGGCACTTACTGGTAGAGCACCCGTTTCACAAAGTAAATAACACGAGGACAAAAGGAAGCGCATCCCTTGTTACAAAGGGCCTTGATATTACTAGATGTTTTGATTTTCCCACCCTCTCACGATACACTATCGCATTTGGTCGCCGGCCGGCAGGGGGAGTTTTCCTGAATCGGCTATTTTATTATCTCTTAACGGCTGACGTTTTCATTTGTCAGACATTCTGGTACAAATGCAACGGCGAAGGCAGTTGTCATAAAAAATCCACCCCAGGAGCTCAGAATGTAGCCGGGATGTATTACGCATTTTCGGCGAGGAATTTATGGACGCCATGCGCGGGATTCAGAGCGGAAGAATTTTATTGTATCGTAAAGCCGTATTTCTGCCCGGGAATGCGTGTAAACTACCTATTAGAAATATACTCAGTAGGATATTCCAACGGCGAAGGGAAACTATTTAAAATACAACATTCCAAAAGTTTTGGATTGTTTGTAGACTGCCCTCCGAATTATGTGTTGAAGCGATAAATGGGCATAAGATTAACAAGTTTGATGGAGCACGAAACAGATGTAGGGATAATACGATAGTTATAATTTAATCTCCATTGAACAAGCTGACCCCATATTGATCATGGTATATTGAGCTGGACGAAATCGAGAACGAGTACTGAACGAGATAGCGGGTGTCACAAGAAAAAGTAAAATTAAATATTTAAAAAAAAAGTAGATTGCGTTTCCGATGTCGAGAATTGCGAAGGAAAAATAAGTTTTATGCCTCCTTGCCTATTGCCGCGGAAGCGTGGTTTAATGTTTTATAAGAAACTAGCAGACCTGGCCACACGTTGCTGTGGCTAATGAAACCCAACCTTTATAACCAATGCCATCTGTTAAATCAAATCCACACCGTTCGCTTGCCAGCACGCTGCCCGCTGCCCGTTTGTATTATATAACTAAAAACCTTCTTCGAGAATCACTCTATCTATTGATGAAAACGGCACGAAAATCCGTTACGTAGTTTAAAAGATCTAAGCACACAGACAAAGGGAACCGACTTCATTTTATACTATGTAAAGATACATATTCAACCGGTAGTCGGAAATTTGCACGATCAAATTATTTTTGATGGATTTGGCAATAACTAACTAACTAACCATCACGCCGTTTCCCCGCAGGGGTAGGCAGAGAGGACGGACCGCCAAACCCCAAACAACTCGATCTTGGCACACACTCCTTGCCTCGTTCACATTCATACATCGTCTCATACATGCTCTTCTATTATTCCGACTCTTCACATGGCCCGACTCAAGTATCTGATTCACTTGGTCGTGCCATGTCTTCCTCGGGCGTCCCCGATTTCATTTATTTGGCAATAAAAAAACAATAAATCAATAGAGCAGCCCAACACGTATTTTAATCAATAAAAATAGAATTTTGCATGCTTCTTTCGCACTTGGATACAATTTCCGTAGCAGCTTGGGCGTAAAAAAAACCCCGCCGCGCCGTGGCACGATCCTCAAGATGACCTGCAATAAAAGCTGACCTCAGCTTAGTCTGAGCGCGAGGCCCCTATCTAGTCCTAACAAATCAGCCACAGGCTTTGCAGACATGCACTCCCAACACGAACGCAGCCTAAATCTTGGTCGTACCTCCTTGTCTTCGGTCTGCGGAGGAAGGCTGTACTTATGGATTACCCCTTCGTGTGAACACAACCTGCCGGTACGTTAGTAGGACGTGCAGGGAAGAAGCACGAATGAATGTTCGGAAAGCTTAGATTTTATTTTTCGGTTAAAACTAAATAGATGCAGTGAGCATAAATATTTCTTTTATTCATAATGTTGTTTTTAATGGTGTACTAATGATATAACGGTTATTATTCTATGTAACGAAATAAAACCCATTGTGTCATTACCGATTAAAAGTATCCCATGCAGTGCAACCAACAAATACATAGATTTAAGAGCGTTTAACCAGCCAGCGGCCGAAAATCCACATTTCGTCTAAAGTTATTCTTACGATCGTACAGGGGGGTTACAATGAGAAAGATTAAGTATTCTACGTACCAGCTTTTTAAAATTATAACTCAATATCGATTTTATTTCATTCAAAAGTTGCTTTAATTTATCCCTACATCCAAAAATGCTGAAAGGCGTGATGATAAAACTATTGAAATAATGTACTTTTTGTAATTATTTTTTTATTATAAGGATTTATCATTTTTCAAAAATGTCTAAGTTAAATAAGAATGTGAAAAAAATCTGAAATATATTGGTTTGTAAGTGCGCAAATAAATACACAAACGGACCAATTTTCATCAAGAAACACATGTAGGTACGTATATATTTTTTAATGATTTTATTTAAACTAAAATTAAAATTCTAAAACACGCGATACCCAGACAATGTATTGATTTATTTTACTGCATGATTATATGATTTGAAATGGGTATGGTATAATACAAAATCTCTTTTGAAAATTTAACAAATCTGCCAACGACCTATGGTATAACCTGTTTTGTCTGGACAGCAGCAGGGAGGGGGGGTACTAATTGCAACATCCAAATCTCTGAAGGCTCAGAGAATTCCCTGGTCTACATGTACTGAGGAGATCTGGATATCAGTGCCAATACTAGGTAACAATAATAAACTCAAAAATTTATATATCTGCTGCACATATCATCCACAAAACACCAACTACATCCACAACCTAACTCATCACTTCAACACCACATCAGACCTGCACGCAAATCACCCGGAAGGATTGTTTTTATTAGCTGGAGACTACAATATATCCAAACCAAACTGGAAGTTAACCGAAGGGCAAAACCAATTAGAACCAAATTTTCCAGAAGACACTGCTAGCTGTGCCTTGGTAGACTTCCTTTCATTCACCCAACTACACCAATTCAATTCTATAACCAATACAAACAAACGAATTCTTGATTTAATCATGACAAATATTTCAAAATGTAGTATAACCCATTGTACCGAACCTCTGACGCCTGAAGATTCACATCACAGAGCATTAGACATAGAGTTATCACCTGTTACTGTACCGTCTCTCTCCAGCTCATCTAGGACAGTTAAAATGTTTCACCGAGGTGATTACGGTCAAATCACTGAGGAATTATCCAAAATAAATTGGAAACTCCAATTTCAAGGTAAGGATACCGAAAAAGCCGTATTAGATTTTTACAATATCATAAATGACATTATTCACAAATATATCCCCGAAAAAAAAATTAACGGTAATTTAGAAAGGTTTCCCCCCTGGTACACTTTACCACTTATTAAAATTGTAAAAGAGAAATTAAAATATCACAAGAAATGGAAAAAATACAAGAACCTGGCTGACTACCAATCATTTTCAGTACTGAGAAATCGTCAAAAGAAGATCGCGTTAGAATGTTATGAAAACTTCATTATGACGGCAGAAGATTCAATAAAAAAGTGCAGCAAACAGTTCTGGTCATTTGTTAAATCAAAGAAATCCTCTTCCGATTTACCAAAGCAAATGTATCTTGGAGATATTTCCTGCAATGATGGACAATCCATATGCAACCATTTTAGTGATTATTTTAGATCAGTTTTTGTAGAAAATTCCAACCCTCGCCTCAATCTTATAAACTGTGAGAATGATGACGACAACTCTAATCTACATATCCACAATATTAACTTCAATCAATCATGTGTACTTAATTATTTAAAAAAACTTGATCCGAATAAAAGTGCGGGATCTGATTTAATTCCATCCATATTTTATGTAAAATGCCGGGACCAATTGGCTTATCCTCTCTCCTTGCTATTCAAAATGTCATTTGAAGAAGGCAACTTCCCCAACGTCTGGAAACAAGCACTCATTACACCAATCCACAAAAGCGGGGACAAAACTAACATTACCAACTACAGGCCCATCTCCAAACTCCCAATTGTCAGCAAAATCATGGAAAACATAGTTCTTGATCAACTTTTTCCGGCGGTACAAACAATCATATCTAAAAATCAACACGGCTTTTTCAGAAAACGGTCGGTCGAGACAAACCTTCTGGAATACACAGATTTTATTTTAAATTCTATGGGTGGTAAAAATCAAGTAGACTCTATCTATACGGATTTTTCAAAAGCCTTTGATAAAATTAACATTGACCAGCTTCTGAAGAAACTGTTAAAAATCGGGATTAATGGTGACCTTCTCAGATGGATCAAATCATATGTAACAAACAGAAGTCAAGCAGTTAGAGCTAAGGGTTTCTCCTCGCGTTTTTACAGTCCTTCAGGAATCCCGCAAGGATCACATCTCGGACCTCTCTTGTTTATTTTATATATCAATGATATAGGTAAATGCTTTAAAAATTCCAATTTCCAAATTTTTGCTGATGACACTAAGATTTACAAAAAAATCACTAATATTAATGACAGCCTAGAATTGCAAGATAATATCAATAGGCTTGGAATATATTGTGCTAACAACCAACTGTTCCTTAATCTGGAAAAATGTAACACAATATCATTCACCAAAAGCATAAACCCCCTAATATTCCCGTACAAAATCAATGACGTAGAGATAAAAAGATGTTGTGAAGTGAGGGACTTAGGAATAATAATGGACTCCGGAATGTCTTTCCGAACACATATAAATTCCATCTGTGACAGGGCGTACAAACTTCTAGGATTCATCATAAGAGTGACCAAACCATTTAGGTCTCCACACGTAATCAAAATACTGTACGTCTCTTTTGTTCGCTCAATATTAGAATTCGGATCAGTCATATGGAATCCCCAATACAAAGTAAATATTGAAAGGTTAGAAAGAATTCAAAAAAAGATATTGAAACACCTAGACTTTAAATCCTTTCGAACTTCAGAAAACCTAAAAGACTCATTAACATTCCATAATTTATCAACTTTAGAAGATAGAAGAAATATATCCGACCAAAAATTTTTATTCAAAATCATTAACAACGTTGTTGACAACAACTATCTTCTAGAACACATTAATTTCCACTGTCCAATAAGAAACACAAGGTCAAACCAACTATTCCACATCCCACACTCAAAAACAAATTACACACAACATTCATTTCTCCGAAGGACGTCCACAAAATACAATGATATCTTTTACGACACTGATATTTTCCATTTGTCCTCAGGCCAATTTATTAAATCCATAATAGAAAAAATTAAAACAAATTGTTAATTACGAACTCTCCACCCCTGCTGCATGTTATTTTTTTCATTCTCATTATGTTGGTTTTCCTTCTTTTTATTATAATAATAATATTTGGATGATTTATATATCCCATATGCTTTAATTTGTGTGTGTTTTTTTTTCTTTCATTTCTGTTGTATATATATTTTTTTCTTTTTTTTCTACCACTTTATGTTTTCTTTAATGTTTTAATCCATGTTTATATATTATAAATTGTAGCGGAAACTTCGCTGGTTAATGCAATCATGTAATATGTTACTTTCTTATTAAAATATGTATAACTGTTTGTTTCCTAAATAAACTAAAATAAAAAAAACCTTATTATACTAAAAATAATCATTTTTTCTCAAAATTTAAAACATGCGAATGCTAGATAAAAGAACAATCTTTCGAAATCCATTTATAATTTTTGGTGGAAAAGAGTCAATACGTCTAAAATCTGATGATCTGATCTTAAAAAATACATATTTCTGGTTTTATCTGATAATAAATACCCTCTTAAGTAGATACATATAAATATGTGTACATTACATCAAACAAATAAAAAATCATTATTAAATATATCATGAAATATGTTTTAAATAATTTTATGCATTATATTTTTATTATCCATTAAGTTGTCAAAAAAAGGAAAATAATTTCCCTCAAGTGCTATGTCATCTTTGGGGATGCTGTGTAAAGTGTCTTTTTGGGGAAAGGAAGGAGAGGACGTTCTAGGAAGGAAAAGGGTATGAGGGGTGAGTAGGAATCTAGGGGTTAGTGTGTCCAGGAGTGATGAACTTAAGAATCCATCCTTTCCGCTGCGGTGCAAGATGATGGATCGAGAGAGACCGGTTGGTACCATATTTAGAAAATATTCAATAATATACAGGTCTAAATCTCAGAAAAACAAAAGCCCACATTTATTTAAAGTTCCGTCCATCTTCCAATACAATCGTTTACGGTGAGAATTGGGACTTATAGGCGGTAGTATTTATGTGTCGCGCCGTCACCCAGCCTGCCAGCCCAGGCCCCCGGCTACAGGAGTAGGACCGACTACGTGAGGGATATCGCCCGGGATACGTGACCGCTTTCTCCAAACACCGACCATTCGGACGCTGCAACATGCGGGGAGGCAACGACGCCGAAACCTCGTTTTTGGGGATTGAGATGTATCGGGGAAAGGGTTGGAAAAACAAGGATTATTAGTGAGAAAAAGCAGAATGACAAACGTATTGCTTTTTTATTTGTTTATCTGTGACATCTCAGAAGTTCCGTTGGTATATTGCAACTAAGATAATATTAATGTGATAAAAACAAGATTTTTAATAGCTCTCGTGGAGAACAATAACTCCAGTTAAAATATTGCGGATTTTAACAAAAATATGAATACCAAGTGAAGCCGAAGGGTCCTCCCCAGGAGCTGGGGAAATGAGACATAAAATGAAGTTTCCATCAAATTCAACGCTACTATTTAATTTACGTTCGGAAGATTCATCGACAACCTGAGATTCATCGATAACATCGAGAACATGAAGTGCTTAGTTCCATGACAGTTGATCCGGCGACATTTGGTCCGGCGACAGTTAGTCCGGCGACATTTAATCCGGCCGACATTTGATCCGGCCGACACTTGATCCGGTGGACAGTTGATACGGCGACAATTGATCCGGCCTGTTCCTTTAGAAGATTTTTTCTTCAAGTAAGTATGTAAAGAGGATATACGGCCGTACAACCAAAGTCGATGTACTTATATCTGAAGGCATCTTGAGTGAAAATCCGCTGTACAAATATTTTTACTAACAATAATTTCGACTCTCCGAGGAAGCATGCGGCAATAAAAAATACGACATACTTATACGTGCAGTCAGTTTAACAAAAAAACGGTAAAAGATTCCTACTTTCGTACAACTTTTTTTATCTGAAAATTACACTAGAGTCCCAACTGCTCTCAACCATCTCGAGCCAGTGAGTGCCAATGGCATCCCCAATTTTGGTATGGTGTGATACTGAGGGTAGTGGGGAGGGAAAGGAGATGTGTAAAACGTACCTGGCTATTCAGATCTAGTCACGTCATTTCAAGTAATCCGACTAAACCTGCATATACTGTACACCAGCGAACAAATTACAAAAATCATATGATTTTAATTTTTTTATATTTTTATTTTTATTTTTTAGAACTTTTATCAAAACACAAGAGTCCCAACTGCTCCCAACCGTCTGGAGCCAGTGAGATTATGGCATTCCTAATTTTGATATATTGTGAGGCTTAAGATAGTGGGGAGGAGAAGGATATGTGAAAAAAATTCCTGGCTATTCAGATCTAGTCACCAAACACGCCTAGAGCCATTTTAAGTAAAGTTTCAATTCTGAATGAATACTGACGAATAGCAAAATACGACATTCTTATATGTGCAACTTCTACTTAAGATTTAAGAGGCGGATAGGTAAATTTTCCACACTACAGTGCAAAGCGATGGGTCGAGAGAGAAAGGCTGGAGAGATGAAAAGGTCTCTCTCAACCGGTCTCTCCTGATCCGGACCGCCATGCAGAGTGGGCAAAGGCATCCCCCGCGAAGACATAAACAAACCACGGTTTGTTAATGTCTTATCTTATGTAAACCCAGTTACCAAACGTAGCGAACCACTTGGGATGACCTATGGCAGGAATGTTGGTTACCCAATAAATGGTTCCCGGCGCGACGGTAAACATATCCGCCTCCTAAAAGTAGATGTTGCACATATAAGAATGTCGTATTTGGCTATTCGTCAGTATTCATTCAGAATTGAAACGTTACTTGAAATGGCTTTAGGCGTGTTTGGTGACTGGATCTGAATAGCCAGGAAATTTTTCCACATATCCTTCTCCTCCCCACTATCTTCAGCCTCACAACATATCAAAATTAGGAATGCCATAGTCTCACTGCTCCAGACGGTTGGGAGCAGTTGGGACTCTTCTGTTTTGATAAAAGTTCTAAAAAATAAAAATAAAAATATAAAAAAATTTAAATCATATGATTTTTGTAATTTGTTCGCTGGTGTACAGTATATGCAGGTTTAGTCGGATTACTTGAAATGACGTGACTAGATCTGAATAGCCAGGTACGTTTTACACATCTCCTTCCCCTCCCCACTACCCTCAGTATCACACCATACCAAAATTGGGGATGCCATTGGCACTCACTAGCTCGAGACGGTTGAGAGCAGTTGGGACTCTAGTGTAATTTTCAGATAAAAAAAGTTATAGGCAAGTAGGAATCTTTTACCGTTTTTTTGTTAAACTGACTGCACGTATAAGTATGTCGTATTTTTTATTGCCGCATGCTTCTTCGGAGAGTCGAAATTATTGTTAGTAAAAATATTTTTACAGCGGATTTTCACTCAAGATGCCTTCAGATATAAGTACATCGACTTTGGTTGTACGGCCGTATATCCTCTTTACATACTTACTTGAAGAAAAAATCTTCTAAAGGATCAGGCCGGATCAATTGTCGCCGTATCAACTGTCCACCGGATCAAGTGTCGGCCGGATCAAATGTCGGCCGGATCAAATGTCGCCGGACCAACTGTCGCCGGACCAAATGTCGCTGGTTCAAATGTCGGGTCACCGTTTAAGCTATACAATTGTATAAAGCGATGAATCGATTGTATGTACGCAATATCTGGTTATTATTGAATATATATTTTTTTATGTGACGGACTACTCGGTAAAAGCCTCGAAAGGTTTTCTTGCCATGGTAAATCTGGCTTAATGCACCTATTGGAGGTGTGTGATAATGAAAAAACCAAGGCAAGAAAATGCATATAATAAAAAAAAATATGATGTTTTGAAATTGATCGGGAATCCTGAAGAAATATTTTCTTCTTTCAGAAAAGTGAACAGGCGCTTAAGTTCAGATATTACGGATATTTTCCTTATATTACCGGAAGTCAGTCACGTATATCGAAGCGGGAAGAGCTTTTCAGTAAAAAAATGTTTTAATTTTATACCTATCGGAGAAAAAACTTCACTATTCACCCCTCCGAGGGGATGGTCGAAAGAGAAACTTTTCGGAGGGTTGGGTAAAAAAAACAACGTCCAAATATAGGAGTCATTGACTTCCATGAAATTTTATCGGAGGAAGAAGCTTTTGCACAAAACAACATTAAAGCTTTTAACACAAAAGTTATATCCGTAAAATAAATATTTCTTTCGATATATGTGTGTTTGATTGCAGGTATGTATGTATGTATAAGTGTGTACGTGTTGGTATTGCGTACATGCCTGTATGCATATAATGTATGTATTCGTGTACGTAGGGGCATATGTGTGTGTGTGTATGTTTGTGTGTATATGGATGTGTGCACCTATATACACATGCACGTATTCACGCACACATATAAAAATAAATATAAATTTTTTAATATTGATATGTATATTTCCATAATCTTATCCTTATGCAGTTCTTTTTCTCTTTTCTATTCTTTATTATAACTTTAACAATTTTCAACATCACTACATACTAGTACCATATGTTTACAGGTTTATTTTATTTACATGTTTATTTTACGCACTTCTTTTTCTCTTTTCTATTCTTTATTATAACTTTAACAATTTTCAACATCACTACATACTAGTACCATATGTTTACAGGTTTATTTTATTTACATGTTTATTTTAAGCACTTCTTTTTCTCTTTTCTATTCTTTATTATAACTTTAACAATTTTCAACATCACTACATACTAGTACCATATGTTTACAGGTTTATTTTATTTACATGTTTATTTTACGCACTTCTTTTTCTCTTTTCTATTCTTTATTATAACTTTAACAATTTTCAACATCACTACATACTAGTACCATATGTTTACAGGTTTATTTTATTTACATGTTTATTTTACGCACTTCTTTTTCTCTTTTCTATTTTTAATAATAACTTTACCAATTTACATACTAGTACCATGTGTTTACACTAGACTTCACTAAAAAGATACTATCTCTAATTGATCACCATGAAACAGGCAGCCGCCTAGTATGGTGATTTAATAAATCTAATCTAATTAATTGACTAATATATGTAACATGTATTTTATAAATAAAATAAAAATATAATATCTAATAAATAAATACAGCGCCCTTGAGGTGATTTTTCACAAAAACGGCGCTATATAAATCATCCAAATATTATAATTATTATTATAAAGGTGTTTTTAAGAAGTCGAATAATATCGTCCGAAGAATAAAAATTCCCAATGAAACAATTTGGACATATGTTACATTATGTATTTAATAGACAGCTGGGCAATATCTACGACAACTTCAATCGGTACCCCTTTGATTCCACGTAATGACCTAAAGAGTTAGACATTTATGGTAGTTCCAAACATTTATTAGCCATTAATCATGAAAATGCAATTGTATCCAATAAACAATACGTCTCTCCGTACTGTTTGTTACCAACCGTTCGGGTTTATGATGCCATAAAGATGTGTCTTTCTGCTATCCATCCAAAGTTATCTGCGAAAGGGGCTCAAGGCAGCCCTAGCGAGTTATCCGGAGCTTTTATAGGTTTCTAGGATTTGGTGTTAGTATTATTTACAAGCCTTTGTCGTAATCTAAGGCTTCTGGAGAGCCATTGAAAGATATTGATTTTAAGATAAAGCGAGAGTGGATAGCGCCGAATCGCGACTAGAGACGTCACAGTTGGAGATTCGATTTATTGAACGAGATAAAATAAGTAACTGCCAGATCATTCCGGTTTATTTCCACAAAGAAACGGATTGCTTCTAATTCAATCGGTGCTGAGATGTCGCAGCGAGTATAATATAACGTTCATAGTGATTTATAATAAATAATATCATAAACGAAAAGCTAAGCTACTTTGAAAAATAATTCGGTGAAATCCTCAGTGCAAAAATCACCAAATACGATTCGATGATACAAAGCCAATATTTTTTGCCAGAAATGCTGACAAGACATTTATACGAAATTCTCAATACGCAAATAAAAATTGACTACTATTGTTAAAAAAATGCATTACTTGCACACACAAATAAAGTTATTTTTGAGTCGTCTGTTACTAAAATAAAGTTATTAAAGTTCCAAGTTTCACAAAAATATCCACGATAACAATCCGGTGTAATGAATTCAAGGCACCAAACGTAATGAATGTCGTATCATCTCAATAAAAATTGGAGAATTTTAACAAAAATCACCTCAAGGGCGCTGTACAATTTATTATGATTTCTTGGCTCTATCCAATTTTATTATTTACGAATAGATATAAAAACATACATTTTTATTAGAAAGATAAACTTCCGATAAACACATTCATCTGACATTGCATGATTTTACATTTGCTACCCCCATTAAATGATGACATTACATTTATGAGAAGACTAGCTTTTACCCCCGGTCGCATGGTATTAGGGGGTTTCTCACTCAGCCCCCTCCACCTCCCCTCTCCCCACTCCACTCCCCCCACACCCTCCCTCCACCCCCTCCCGCATTCCATAGCCGTTACATTCATTTTTAAAACAGCTCGCGTGCCACCTATTAAAGTAACAAGCAAACACACGCAGTTTCGCATTTATAATATTAGTATAGATTAGTATTTTATACATATTTGAATTTTAACTATCAAAGGGATCTCCATAGTAACCTGAACAAATAACAAAATGACAGCGCACGTCAAATAGTTACCAAGCAAAGATTTGTTTTTCTTTTCGTCTGGACAAAAAACGTACAATAAATAATTTCATAAAGCCAGAGCTTATTCATAACGTCAGAACTTAACATTATATACTGCCTATTTTACTCGCATATAAATATAGCGTTTTATTAGTGAAATAATTTTTTAAATCCATTGAGTATTTTTGCGTGAAAGAGTAACAAACACACGTACATTCATACATACATACAATCTTTGGCATTTATAATATTATATTAGTAAGATTAAAGCCAAAAGTAGAGTTGACATTTATTTTGAAAGACTTGAGATATCCCCTGTAACAATTTGTTTTAATGTAGGTACCATAGGTAAGGAGAGGACAGTGCTGCCCATATTTATTATAATTAGTAGAGTACAAAATATGCGTACAATGTGGTAAATGTAAATTTTTTTGGTAGCGTACTAAATATGCGTACAATGTGGTAAATGTCATTTTTTTTGGCAGCATACTAAATGTGTGTACAATGTGATAAATGTTAATTTTTTTGGTAGCGCACGAAATGTGCGTACAATGTGGTAAATGTTAATTTTTTCGTTGCGTACTAAATTTGGGTACAATGTGGTAAATGTTATTTTTTTTGGTATATTTCACTCGATTAAACGAACTGTCCATGAAACATAATGAAACTAATCAATTAATCTTTCGGGAGCCCTGATAGGAGTTATATCAGGGTAGTCAGGTCAGGTCCGAGCTTTTTATAGTATGGTTTCCCGCGTGCTTTAGCGTTCTACATAGCTGTTTTAGAGCAGGCATATTTGACTGCAAATAAAGTGGAATATGGCGAAATATTCATCCCGAAGCAGACATGATCGTGTCCAGCAGATTGAATTTACATTTGTTAAGTAAGCGAATGGCGTACGGGCATCGCATCGCCTGAATGGTGTTTTAAAAGGACGGTGAAAAGCCCACACAAGCTCTTTCAATTTTCAGCCGATAATATGAATATTGTGAACATATCCAAGTTTCCGTGTATTCAGCAATCGCGGAATTATTTATTTATTTATTTATTGACGCCCTATTGGGCTTTTACATATAAAATACAAATTTCATTTATAACAATAATATACACAAAATAAAAAAAGATTACAAAATATACACATAAAGCATAAACTCAATTTTGAAATAAGAACAATAAAAAAACAATAAACAAAAGAAAATTGAAATAAAATAAAATGATTTCTCATTCATTATTTACATCTAAAAAGTGGTGGACTAATTTGGCTTTAAATGAATCGAAATTTAAATTAAAAATGTCAGCGACACCAGTTAGTTCATTGCCCAACCTGTGAATTCTTTCCATCACAGAATTCGTAGCGAAGTTATTGTTGTAAAAAAAAATATTTCGTCTAGTATATTTTGGAGGTATATGTAAGGATAACAAGTTTATAGCGTCAGGGCAGTCCAACCTTGAATGAACAATTTTATACAATAAAAGGAGATTATATTCAATAATATTATGTGTATGATAGCGAAAAAACAAATCTGAAATGAAGACATCATTTTTTAAATACTCGGTTTTACTACCCGGATTATCTCGAAATTAGCAATGTTTTTTTTATCTGTTGGAATAAACGAAAAAAAGAGGACAGACCATCATAAGATATTATCTGTAAGGGTCGACCGAGATCACGGTCTCGGTCTCAACATTCTCGGCTACAAATTCTACCGAGAACTCTGTCTCGGTTCTCGGCGAAAAATCGCCGGCCATAACCGAGACCGTTGTAAGTAGGTACGGGATAGGATAATGGGGTTCAAATCTACCGCACGCGTCCACATTCGTCACTTGGTGTCAGTGCGTGAGAGAGCTGTCGATTGTGATTGGTAGGCTGGCAGCGAGGCGGGTTTTACTTATAACCATAATGATTATATCTAGACGCGTTCCACGCCGAAACGCAATTTATTCCCTCCAAAAATTATTTTAAACATGTTTTTATTCAGTTATTTTACAAGTTATAGTTTAAAAAAAAATCGCAATGTTTCATTAAATGATACTTAAGATACCCTCTACGAGATTTTTGCTCTATTTTAAACGTGTCGTGTTTTATTAAATATTTTCACAATTTTCGCATCGATTTTATCGCTTTAAATATTAGCGCGCTCCTCTAACATTTGTAATTACATTAAAATATCTCTCCATCTTCTTCTTTTTGTACATTTTCATTTTTTTTCTCAATTTATCTATTCTCTGTCTCGGCTCTCGGTCTCAGCCTAGATTTTAATTTATTCTCGGTCTCGGCCGAGAACGAAAACGAAAACCTGTCTCAGTCGACCCTTGATTATCTCGTCATAATTTAACAATTTAATGAACATTCAAAAGCTGAATATCTGACAAAGAAGATGATTTTCTTTTATTTGAATACGGAACAAGAGTCACAACTGCACCCAACTCCCTGGAGCCAGTGAGACCATGGCATTCCCAATTGGGATATGTTGTAAAGGTGAAGGAAGTAGGGAGGGAAAGGAGATAGGGAGAAGAAGATGGAAAAGTACCTGGCTATGAGGATGATCTGGTCACCAAACACGGCTAAAGCCATTTCAAGCAACGTTTCAATTTTTAATGGTGGCTTTACACCAGGGCGTGACTGAGAGTAACTTCAACTCTGAAACGTGCCGCAAATACAGGTATATTACATTATTTTAAATGATTAAATTGTGAAATAAAACCATAACAATTTATTTTTAATTTTTAACTTTATGAGTAAAATCTCAAATTATAATGTTTAATTAAATGAAGACAATATTAGCGAAACTCAATCGAAAATCTGGAGACAGAAAAATCAGAAAAAAATATTGGCTCCACTGGGACTCGAACCCAGGAGAACCCTGTGTGTTAAGAAAATGAAGATAATGTTGGTAGTTCTTAGTCGAAGTATGATACAGTTAAAAGTGACTGGATTGGATACAGGTTCCGTAGCTCAGTTGGTAGAGCACTTGCCATGTAAGCAAAGGGTCCTGGGTTCGAGTCCCAGTGGAGCCAATATTTTTTTCTGATTTTTCTTTCTCCAGATTTTCGATTGAGTTTCGCTAATATTTTCTTCATTTAATTAAACAAATAAAATTTATTTGCGCACGTCGGGCGTGATTTTAAATGCTGAAATTACTATCATTGACAGAAAATCCAGGCAAAAAAGTTTTACAAATTTCGTAACGCCGGAGGCCACCGATAAAAAGATGTGAGATTACAAAACAGTATTAAACATAAGTTTCTACTCAGCTTAAATTTATATTTTACAATCAAATACTTTTAATAGAAGAGCAGTAAAAATCATACTATGCAAAAATGTTAAAGGTGCAAAATCAATAAATAAAAAATGAGTTTCTCAGTGAATGATGTAAGTAAATTGGGTAAGTTGCAGAGAATTATTAAGCGTTCGCGTAATCACATCAAAAGGACGTGCCACAAATCAAAAATATGAAATAATTTTGGAGTCCTGCAATAATTATCACCCTCCAATAATTATCCAGTAATGCTCCGAGTAAACAAAGCTAACTGTTAACTACAGATCAAAACTGCAGCGAGTCAAAGCTTTATGTCCTTTTAAGAGGTGTCAATATTTTCCTAACTACTTTAAGATCTGATCAAAGACACCCAACTCAATGGCTCTCTGCCAGGAAAGTTCCCAGAAGTGGAGTTCACAAATCACGGGTCTGGAGAAGAGGAGGGGGGAGGAGGGAGGGGGGGAGAGATACCGATCACTCTATTTGCATCAGATCAAGAAATAACTTCACTCATCCATCTCGGAGTAATTAACTTAAACACGAATGCGACTGAGTGGGGATTCATGTGAAGGAATGAAAGGATTCAAAGAAATTTGTTCAGATACTAGACCCACTGTGAGGAGATACGATCAAATTCTTTTACATTTCATTAACTTACATAATTATAAATATACTAGCGAGTTCTCGGCGTGCGTTGCAATGACAGTTAAATAAATAAATTTTTTCTCCCTGTTTTCGCCATGTCCATTTCCATTCGTCACCGCCCCCCTACGGCCATTTCTTTCCTTTCCCTTCCCGTATTCCCTTTCCCTCCCGCGATACGATCAAATTCTTTTACATTTCATTACTTAGGAACTTACATAATTGAGCCCTTGCCCGGAATAATGTTGTATACAACAATATTCTATTTTCTAGAAAAAATTAAAAAAACGGAACCATTTATGTTTCATAACATTTTATATTTTAAATACATAAAACATGGTGTAACCCTAAGTGATCAGCTGAGGTATGGGGGCTCCATCGAAGCCAGAGTAAAGTTAGCCTCCCAAAAACTAGGCGTACTGTACAGGGCCAGCAGGTACTTTAATAATACACAACTGCTAACCCTGTACAAATCACAAGTGCGCCCCACGGTTGAATTTGGCAGCCACCTCTGGTCTGAAGCTCCAAAATACCTAAAACATACCCTTGACTCTGTGCAGAAACGGGAGTTCGTTTAATAGATTCTACCATCTATGGGAATGCTATCCTTGTTCTATGGAAGATGCTCCGAGGAACTAGCATCATTGATCCCTTCGGCACCGGTGCATAGTCGGGAAACACGCCAAACGCGTGCCCAACATTTGTACACGGTTGACATTTGTCACATGAGAACGGGTCGTTTCTTCGACTCGTTCTTGTGTTCAACAGCTCGGCTGTGGAATGATTTGCCGGCCTCTGTGTTTCCTCCTTCCTACAACATGGGTCTCTTCAAGACCAATGTTCATTCCTTCCTCTCCTCAAAAAGACCCTCCACACAGCATCCCAGATGACATAAGCCCCGAGGGAAATCATTTTCCTCAGGGCCTCCTGTGTGGAGTTAATGTAAAAAAAATAAAAAATACAATTCTAGAGTTTTAATTGAAAAGTCGTCTACAGTATCAATTAAGTTAGAGTTTATTACTAGAATTTATGCTGAATTTTTGGAATAATGTTGTATATGAACACTTTCACATACAACAATATTCCACAAAACGGTTTTTTTTTACTCTTCGCACCTTGTATATGAACACTTTCACATACAGCGTTATTCCACAAAACGGTTTTTTTTTACTCTTCGCACCTTACAGAAAGCAACATGGTCTTCTAACATAAATGTACACACGTCATATATGTTTTTGAGCTTAAAAAGCAAAAAAAAAAACAATATGAATAAATGAAACCATTTACGTTCTAGATATTGTCATATACAACATTATCTCACAACATCATCAACATACAACATTATTTAACAAAACTGTTTCAACGGCTAAAACGCAGGCTTAATAATATTTTTTCTGGACAAATTCTACTTTCCTGCATTCTTCAGTGCCGTAAATTAAACATGCGCCGTGATTTTGATAAATGGCGTTATCAGGGTGGCCACAAAAAACGGATTTCAAAATTCCCGAATAATTCCAGGTTTTCCAGGGCAGTTTCTACATTTTTCCCTGATATGTTTAATTTGATATAAGGGGATATCGTTCGTTAGATAAATAATAAAGGTAATTTCGTCATCTATAGCATTTATCATTTCTTTGCATGAATCAAATTTATGATATTTCGTCTGAAGACTTTTTTCAAGCTTTTGAAACGATAGATAGAGATGTAATCATTAAAAAACTATCTAAACATGGAATAAAAGGAAAGGCATTGAAATGGTTCAAGGATTATTTAACTAATAGATATCAAACCACAAAAGTGGGTGAGACAATCTCCGAACCAATGAAAATTACATTGGGAGAACCACAAGGATCTGTTCTTGGGCCTATTCTTTTTATAATGTACTTAATGATATGGTAAAAGCATTGAAATATTGTAAAATAAGATTATTTGCAGACGACGCATTGATATATATAGCAGGAGAAGATTATGAACTAAAATGAATCATTTAAAAACAAAACTAAATTTATGAACATTGGAAAACGAGTAACGCAAACAAAAAAAGACATATTGATAGACGGTGAAGTTTTGAAAGAAGCATTCGAAATTAAATATTTGGGAGTAATAATTAACTCCAAATTGACTTTCGCTCAAAATACAAAATCAATTATTAAAAAGATTGCCAAAAAATTTTCGCTGTTGGGAAGAATAAGAAGATTCCTTGACACAGTCTCCAGTAAAAATGTGTACTACGCAATAATTGTACCACACATAAAGACTGTTGCAGCATTCTATTCTTAGCCAACGAGGGATTAATAAAATGATAATTCTACAAAACAGAGCTATGAGAACTATATTGAAGAAAAATAGGTACACTTCAGTAAAGAAAATGTTGAAGGAGTTAAATATCTTGTCATTTAAATAAATTATTTACTTCAGTACTATATTGTTAATCTACAAAATAATCAACGGCCATACGTCTTATTGAATTCCTAAGAAAAATTGATAAACTACAAAGCAAACATACACATGAGACGAGGAAAAGAAATGTACTAAGACTCCTCTCAGGAAAAAAAAAATCAGAGTCAAAAGTCATTGATGTACGGAGCATTGAAGATCTTGGGAGAATTACCAGAAGAAATAAAATTGGAAGAGAGCATAAAGGCATTTAAAATTAAATTGCGAAGATATGTGATTGATTTGGTATAGTGTTATTTTAAGTGTATATATATATATACTGTCAGCCCCGCCCCCCACCCCCTCCACCATCAATCACCTGCAACCCGGGTACTTCGTTCTAGACATAAGAAGTGACTTGCACTCACTTAAGTTTTAGCTTTTGGACCGAACAGACATGCGAAAGCTATCAGTTTGAGACAAAAACTCAAGACATAAGGCCTCTGAAGATGGACAGTGTGATCTGTCCGAAACGTCAGGAGTTAAAAAGTCCTTTTAAGGACTACGTTACGCGGGTAAACCGAGAAAATTGTTCTACATCTTTCACCCGTGAAAACCTTAATCATAACATATATATATATATATATATATATATATATATATATATATATATATATATATATATATATATATATATATATATAAGGATTGTATTAGGACATAGATAACTATATAAATATTTAAAACCGCAATAAAACAATAATAAAACAACTTTGGGGTTTCACAAATTGCAAAATAACGAATTTAGATTTATTTTTGGAATTCCCTGATATTATAAAATTTTTTTGAAATTCCCTGACATTTCCCTGATAATTCCAGGTTCAGTAAAATTCCCTGATAATTCCAGGTTTTCTAGGTCTGTGGCCACCCTGGTTATACAACATTGTTCTACAAAACAAACTTTAAAAGGCTGTCACAGGCCTAAAAATATTTTCACTATCATAATTCATACCTTAAAAGATGCGTATTAATATGCCCAACATTATTCCATCAATAACTCAACATTGATAGTTTTGTTGGATACAACATTATTCCGGGCAAGCGCTCAATTATAAATATACTAGCGAGTTCCCGGCGTGCGTTGCAATGCCAGTTAAATAAATTATATTTTTTCCCTGTCTTCGCCATGTCCATTTCCATTCTTCCCCGCCCCCCTATGGCCCTTCCTTTCCCTTCCCGTATCCCCTTTCCCTCCCGCGTTCTCCTTCACCTTCCCCGCCTTTCTCCCTTCCCTCTTCCGCTTCCACCCGTCCAACGAATCCCCTAATTAAAAAAAAATCATAACGCCAGAACTCACCAGTATATGCATAGAAGCCTTTGCGGGCGTGCACACAACTAATCACCAAAGTTTCAACGCAATCGGATGAATGGTGTAGGAAATAATTTCATAACGCCAGAGCTTAACCTTATATATAGAAACCATCGCGGGTGTGCGCACAATAACTCACCAAAGTTTCATGGCAATCGGAAAAATGGTTTAGGGACCGCATAAGGGACAAACAAAGAAACATTTATAACTCAGAGTGGTAGATACTTTCAGTATCACCCCGGTGAAAGACCACCATTCAGAATCGCAAGTGGGACTATGGCATCCCCAATTGGGGTACGTTGTGAGGCTGAAGGTAATGGGGAAGGGAAGTAGATGGGGAAGAGGGAGGCGGGGAATTACCTGGCTATTCAGATCTGGACACCAAACACGGCTAACGCCATTTCAAGCAACGTTTCAATTCTGAATGGTGGTTTTACACCAGGGCGATAATGAGAGAATCTTCCACTCTGGAATTCGTGTTTGATGACTAAATCTCAACAGCCAGCTATCTATCTTTCCTCTTTCCCATTTCTTTCATTCCCCCACTACATTCAGCCTCACAATATGCCACCAGGGCCACCACTGCCAACTAAATGCCATTGGGGACGGAATATTTTCGCTGACTCCCGACATTTGAGATCAATTGAGACTTTTGTGCGGTTTTCATATAAAAAAGGGGTTTTCTTTGCCAGAGTTAGCAACACGGCGTTTTGCCTCATTTTTAGTTTTTGTCAGTTATTATAATAAAAATGACACTGCGAGCTAAAAATAAAGCGTCGACAAAAACTCTAATTAGATGTATCAAATGGAAACTGACTTCGATATGAAACACATAAACCTCGAAGTTTTTACCGATAAAAAAATGCCTAGTATTGGGGAAATTCTTTCAATGTCAAGTAAAATAAACATTTTATTGTCTTATAACATGTTGAAAAACTAAACTCACCTCAAATCAAGGTTGAATAAATAAGGCAACAGAACCAAACAACAAATGTCGACTATTTGAAAATATTATATGAAATAAAAATCTGCTGGTACCGACTGAATTTCATGTTCCCATAGATATATATTTTTTTGTAATCTAGTCGACCCGAAATATTTAATTCAAAGGCACAGAACCGTAAAAAGGTAATGTAAGATTGTGGTCCAAAGCCTTCGAGTAGAAAAGTAGTCGAATAAAATAGAAATATCGTAAAGTATTGATTTTATAACTAGCATTAGTACAGTATTTCTTCTAAGTCAAACTCTGAAGACAAAGGTACGATACAATGTATCGATATTGCTTGTGTATTGTATATTCACTTCACACTAATTTTTGATCGTCCACGGTGTCTGTGCTAGAGATGAAACGGATATCCGGTAACTATCCGGTATCCGGCCTAATTTTACTATCCGGCCGGATACCAGATATTCAAAAACTTCGACAATTTCCTATAATAAAATGCAATACATTAATCTTTGTAAGGTGAATATCAATAAAATGGCTTATAATAATGACGGATTTTATTTAATGTCGAAAAAGTTACAAAAAAGCCATAAGGCCGTCCAAAAAACTAAAATTTTCTTCTGAGATATTCACTCTAATGATAAATAGATAAAATTTTAGTAAAAACTTAAACTGACTTTTTAAAAACTTTTAGTAAAAACTTACAAAAACCTCGCAGAGTAGCGAAAACTTAAATTAACATGATTAACTAATCACAATCACCATTATAAGGAACTAAAAATCGTAAAAAACACAGAGATTATTCAAATGATTAAATACTGACATTGAAGCACCATATACCTCTTGTTCTTCTTCTTATCAAAGATAATATTTTGAATTAATACTCCAAATTAACGAATATCCGGCCGCCGGATATCCGGCCAGATATCCGGTATCCGGCCAAACAATCATCAGTTACATGTCTAGTCTGTGCGCGGTTTTGCTTGCCGGCCTGGGAGGCGGGTATGGATACCACCGCCCCGGGAACCATTTATTGGATAAACAAAACATACTGCCATAGAACACCTCAAATGGGTCTCTAAGCTTGATGACTTAGCAGGATTGCCCGGGTTCATGGGGTGTGGTTTGTCTAGGTTTTGGCGGCGAATGCATTTGCCCACCCGAATTACTTGTAATATTTACTCATTGAAGACAATATTAGCGACTCTCAACCGAATATTTTAAAGAGACAAATCATAAAAAGATATGATCGCATCTAAAAATTTTATCCAGGCTCTCAGTCTTATCGGAGCTTTGCTCTACCACTGAGCTAATTCGACCCTAACCCCTTCGGTCATACTTAATTGTATCCTACTTCGACTAAGAACTACCACCATTATATTAATTTTCTTAACGCATATCTTTATGTATGATTGCAAGATTCTTCCCGATCTAAATGCAACCTGGATAGTGTGTTGGATAAATGTATACATTTTCATTTAATATACGACATCTATTGACTTTTTGCAAGTCCAGTTAAATATTTTTTTATTTATTTTTGGAATAACTTAACGAGTTAAACCACAAATTGTAATATTTAATAATTGAAAACAATATTAGCGACTCTCAATCGAAAATTTGAATTAGAAAAATCATAAAAAAGATACAGTCGCATCTAGGAATTGAACCCACGACCTTAGCCTTGCAGGGGCGTTACCGCTGAGCTAATTGGACCCTATCCCCTTCGGCCATATTTAAATGCATTAAGAAATATTCAACCGGACTAAGAAATATTCAATTAATATAACCGAAGGGGATAGAGTCGAATTAGCTCAGTGGTAGAGCAGATCCCCAACAAGGCTAATTTCTTGGGTTCAATTCCAATATACAACCGTATCTTTTTCTGATTTTTCTGTTTCAAATTTTTGATTGAATTGCTAATATTGTCTTCAATGATTAAATAATTATCTTTACATAAAAAGCTATTAAAAAAAGAAATCGTTGAAATGAAATGCTGAAATAGGCTTTTTACGGTCGGTCTGAATCCTTTTTCAGGAACCTACAGTTCAAATGACGGTCACAGCTACAATAAACAAAAACCACTTATTATCTTCAGATTTTGTAAGGTGCATACTTTAATAATTAATATTATATCAATCTTCTTCTTAATATCTTATATTAATCTGAATCTTCTTATATATAAAAATGAATCGCTAAATGTGTTGCTAAGCGCAAATCTCGAGATCAGCTGAACCGATTTCGCTAATTCTTTTTTTGGAATATTCCTTGAAGTTCGAGGATGGTTCTTACGGAGAGAAAAATTAAGAAAATTGCGCAGAAAATTGGATAATTTCAGAAAACCTATTACTAACCTAAACGATAATCGCACGTTTGACAGTTCGTGTGTTTGAGAATGACATTTTTCTAAACAATGATCGTTAAATAAGGATTCTATTTTTGAAAATCTTTAAGTTGATAAATTATTTAAAGTAGGTACTCGTTGAATCGAATCAAGAATTTTAGATATTTTAAATAGGTACCTATGTTAGGTACTAAATTTAATATACATGAAAAATGGAAATTTGAATAAAAATTGTAATTGGATTGAATATATGGAACGCGGGAGGAGGGTTGGCGGGACGAGGGAGCGGGAAAGGGAAGAAAGAAGGCGGGGAAGGTGGAAGGGGAACGCGGGCGGGGGAGGGGGGCCTGGGAGGGGAGAGGGGAACTCGGGAGGGGGGTTCGCGGGACGGGGGAAGGGGGGGGGGGGAGTGGAGTGGGGAGAGGAAAGGTGGAGGTGACGGAGTGTGAACGCGAGAGGGGAAGAGGACGCAGGAGAAGAAGGGGAGGCGGAAGGGGAACGGGACGAATGGGAAAGGACACTCAGGGAGAAACAATTTCTTTATTAAATGGCATAGCAACGCATGCCGGGACCAGTATTAATATATAAAACAAAGTGGGGTTAGTTACACCATTTATAACTCAAGAACGGCTGGACCGATTTTTATGATCTCTGATTTATTGGATTTGTCCCCGCCTCGAATAGCAGAATAGCTAAAAAAATATTTTCCTTATTCATTTTGTATGGAACGATTTCTCATCTTTTGAAAGAGCTACACCAATATTGTGATAAGTATAATATAGAATAGTGAGTGAATTCTAAAAATTCCAAAACGTCAAATGTCAATGCGCTGATTGTTTTGCTTTTGTTCTTAAACATATAATGCTGCCCTTCTTTCTTACACACTAAATGTCAACAGTCAAAAATGAGATAAACGGTGAACATATGTCTGCACACTTCCAAAGGAAAAATACAATATAAATTTCCCTCACACGTATAAAGAAAATGTGATTCCCGTAAGTAGGTGGAAAAGTAAGAAAATCACAAAAAATATAAATCCGTATACAACTCCATCTCTGATACTGACAAAAACAAAACACGGACAGTTGCGCATCGATAATTGCGTAATTATTAACATATTGTTAATTGTGTAATTTATAACATAATAAATAAATTGAATTTATTTCAGCTAATAAATTAAAACTAACTAACTAACCATCACGCCGTTTCCCCGCAGGGGTAGGCAGAGGGGACGGACCGCCAAACAACTCGATCTTGGCACACACTCCTTGCCTCGTTCACATTCATACATCGTCTCATACATGCTCTTCTATTATTCCGACTTTTCCACATGGCCCGACTCAAGTATCTGATTCACTTGGTAGAGCCATGTCTTCCTCGGGCATCCCCGACTTCTTCTTCCATTCACATTTTTTTTTTACAGTGAATACCGCACAAGAATCTCAACTGCTCCCGTCTGAAGCCAGTGAGATTATGGCATCCCCAATTGGGGTATGTTGTGAGGCTAAAGGTAGTGGGGAGGGGAAGAAGGTGGGGAAGAGGAAGGTTGGGAAGTACCTGGCTATTCAGATCTGGTCACCAAACACGGCTAAAGCCATTTTCAAGCAACGTTTCAATTCTGAATGGTGGTCTTACACCAGGGCGATACTGATAGTATCTTCCACTCTGGAACATGCCGCAAATATACTATATATTATTTTAAATGAATTAATTGTGAAATAACACAAATTAATCAAAAAAAAATTATTTGCGCATGCCGGGTTCGAACCCGCGACCTCCGGATTGTGAGTCAAGAGTCTTACCCACTGGACTACGGAAGTCGTCATATATTATCCTTACACTCCTTTCCTCGTTCATTCGCTCTACATGCCCAAACAATCTGAGCGTCCCTTTCTTAATCTTTCTCATCACGCTTACTTCAGCTTTGCATTCTTCGCGGATCTCCACATTTCTCACACGATCGTACATGGTTTTACCACACATACGCCTCAGGGATCTCATTTCTACAGCATTCAGTATACTTTCATCCTTCCTCTGCCAGTTCCATGCCTCACTGCCAGGGTAGGTACCAGCACAGCAATCAGGGTAGGTACCAGCACTGCATTATGGAAGGCTAACTTCGCTTCTTTGGACAGTTTTTTGTTGGCGCCAACGGCGTTCAGTCCTCCATTACTAGAGTTATAATAAATTAAAACGACAGTTATTGATTCTGAGACGGTACGAAGTTCTCCGGGTCAGCTAGTGTTTAAATAAATTTAAAAATGTAATGTTCGAAACCGATTCAACAAAAGGAACTACGAGTATTTCAATAAATAAGAAGAGAATGCTTATAAATTCATTAGAACTATTGGCTGTCTAAGTGGCTTTGAAGGTTAGTTGAAAGTTTGTATGTTCCTGACAAGAAGAGACGCAGCCTGGAATCGTAATGAAATCACGATCTAAAACTTAGCAAATGCAGGCAATTATATTCAGTGGAATGGTTCGCCTTTATCTCTGACTGTCAAATTCAAGAATTCATGCCTCGACTGCTAATCATAAGTAATAACAGCTTTAAGGGCAGAAGAGAAATAATAAAATAAAATCGACAAATGAGATGAGTTCGTGACCGAAATAAAGAAGTTATTAATTCGAGACGTCAAATATTACAAGACAAAATAAACTCGTTTCTTTGAAAGTTTGTTCCTTTATCGATTTAGATTTTTTGGGAAGGAATTGAATCGGCTTTTCTCCCTGGTTTTCTTTCAGATTAAAATATAATAATGCAATAATTAAAAAAACTTTGTTTTTACCACAATAAACTTTATTAAAAAGTCGACATGTTTCAAGAACGATGTTCTCTTCATCAGGACATATAATGTACTAAAAAATGATCGAACATAGAAAGACAGGCGTGGGTAGAAATGGAATTTAACCATTCGTTTGATATAAATACTGGTTTTAAAATTTTACACACTAACGTTAGTGGTTTTCACTTAGATCTTTTAGATATATTAGAAATTAGGAAAAATGTCAATAGAAATTTAAATATTATTAACAATCAAATTAATTTTGTGAATAACCCTATCTTAAACATATTTCCATTGTAATTTTTGTCTTTGTTCTTCTAAGCACCCTCCTTTCCACCTCTCCCCCCCTCCCCCTTGTTGATCTTCTAAGCACCTCCCCTTTCCACCTCTCTCCTCCCCCACTACTTCCATTTCTACCCACGCCTGTCTTTCTATGTTCGATCATTTTTTTAGTACATTATATGTCCTGATGAAGAGAACATCGTTCTTGAAACATGTCGAGTTTCTAATAAAGTTTATTGTGGTAAAAACAAAGTGTTTTTAATTATTGCATTAATAAAATGGTGCCACAAAGTGAGTTTGCAAAATTTGAAGAAGTAAAATATAATAATAATAATAGGCTTTATCCAGACAGTAAATTACATTACATTATTTATAATATTCTTAACATTTATAACACTTATCATGCATTGACTCCCTGTCTGTATGTCACTAGTTGACAAAGGCCTCCTCCAACTGTCGCCATTTCTCTCTATCATTAGCTATTCTTGTCCATGTACCACCTGCTATGGCTTTGATGTCGTCAACCCACCGTCTAAATGGTCTACCTCGTTTTCTCTTCTTGTCACTTGTGAACCAATTCATAACTAATTTTGACCATTTTTCACTTCCTCTGATTGTGTGGCCTGACCACTTCCACCTTAGCTTTTTTATTGTTTTTGTGACCTCATTTGTTCTTGTTTGTTTTTTAATAGTTTTGATGTGTATTATATCGGACAGCCTTTTCCCTAACGTATTTCTTTCCATGGAGTTTTGGCAAGTTTCGAGTTTCTTACTGTTTTAGATTAAAATATAAAACAATAATAATTTAGGGGAGAGTGTCAATGAAACGGACGTTTGCTATTTAAAAAACAGCGCATTCTTGCCGCGACCACGCGAAATAAATAAATTTGCTTGGATTGCTCGATATTTCCCAGAAGATAATTTTTAAAAATTTTCGCCAACATTAAAAAAAAATCATACCTTCGAATTTTAACATGGAGACATAAAAACTTAATATAATGCTATAAATCCAATGAATTTTATCCGCATTTTATCTCATATTTGTAGGATTTATAACCGCGCGAATCCTGCGTTACATTGAAACTGCTGTGAGGGGTACTTATTCGAGTCAACATAGAATATTTTAGATTTCTGTATGTTGTCTGTGGTATATTTGATAATGAAAGGTGTACATCTATGGAAAAAATACTTTATTCTAATCGTAAACAGCTCATCAAAAATTCGGCGTAAATTTTTTTTACTATTTATTTTTAACATCGTTCTAAAATAGTCTACGAATTTCGAATTTGCGACATCTATGGTCATAATAGATAAAGCATTTCAATAGCTCCGTTTCAAGAACAATGGCTGGCCATGGAAATGGTTTAAATAATTACAATAAATGTTTTATGAATGGTAGGCAAATGTGGTCCAATTATGGACCGCTATCAATCGCAGAAAAATAAAAGTTGTCCATTTTTCGACCATAATCGCTCCAGTGCCAGTGGTTAGTATTAGGTAATTAGGTTTCAAATGTATAATCTGTAATATGTTTTTTAGAACAGTGAAATAAGCTTAAAATTTCTTTTAAGGAATAAAAAATGTTCAAGTGATTGGTTACAATTAGCATTAAAATAAAAATAAATCAAAGAGTTCACACGTGGTAGAAGTGAAACCTTCATAAAACTAAAGTAGACAAGAGTGGGGATGCTCCGAAGCACAGCACAAAGAGGAGACCCATTATTCTATCTCATTGTCCAGCAGGCTAACTCCTGTAGATGTATGGGTTTGTCTCCTTTTAGTGATCGTTATGTTTCGTTTCATATCATTACGGTGCTAAATAAGTTTTCACTTCAATAATACCATACTGAAACCAATCAACAGCACTTTCATGTAGTCCCAGAGAGAGGTCATACGAGATGTCATCGTTCTACTAGCATCTGTTTTTTCTTTTCATACAAAACGTTTGAGGTTGCCCTTCAACCCATTGTTGTTCATTGATATATGATGTCCTTTCCAAAACATACGCTGTCCTTTCGATATAGGTATGTCATGAATTGGAATTTTTTGAACCTTTTTTAATGTTATAATTATAATAATAGAATAAGAAACCAATATAACGATCTGTCTAATGGCATACTATGAAGTTATATGTTGCGAACCACTAATAAAAGACGATGACTTGATGAAAAATGTCCGTTTCGTTGACACTCTCCAGAAAACAAGCTGTTAACAGGCTTTTTAGGAAATAAAACCATATAATAAAATTAATAATTCATTTGCACAGAGTAGCTACTTACATATTTGATATTTATTCTATTTTTTTCTTAAAAAATGACGAACATTACGGTTAGGTTATTGTCATGTTACAAATAACCTGACAATATTTTAAAGTCTCCTACTACCATAACGGGAAATGTGGCATGTTTAGTAATGGAGGACTTGCCAGCCGAGGAATTGAACTTACGACGCCTGGGTGGGAACCAGACGCGATACTAACTCAGCCATCAACCAGTCACAGAATAACTCCTCTTAATAATTAAATAAAGACAATATTACCGAAACTCAATCGAAAATCTGGAGCCAGAAAAATCAGAAAAAGATATTGGCACCTCTGGGACACGAATGCAGGACCTTCTGCTTTCATGGCAACAGCTCTACCAACTTAGCTAAAGTGTCTATGTCCAATTCGGTTACTTTTAACTGTATCCATTTATTTTTAATATGGGATAAATATAAAACATGTTTTAATTAGAACAATTCTGATATTTCTGTTTTTGATACCGTTAACCGTCGTGGAATTCAATTTTTCTCAGTTTGTAAAAATTTTGTAAAAACGTGATAAAATAGCCTTTTATTTTTTTTTCGCTTATTGACTGAGCTCGACAATGCTCTGTGTTAATTCGACCGTTCCATTTCCAATTCAAGATGATGGTCGTTTAAATGGTTCAGTAAAGATTATTTTTTCAAATTTGAAGACGTCGTGTTTATTTACCTTTCTGACCTAAGAAAGTTTGCAAAACGAATTGTCATTAAGATAGTGACGTTTCTACAGACAAATTGTATAATTCCTTATTTATAAAACGTACTGTTTATAATTAACATAAGTAGGTATTTAAGTACCTACTTACAAATGTTATGATATCGGAGGAAATTTTGGGTTTTGATTTATTAAACAAGAGAAAATTAGAGATATAATTTTTTATAATTTTTGCGCCTTTTTTATTGTTGACATTATCAAACTGTGCCTTCAGAAGGCGAAACAGCTATCACGTGTAATAATAATTCTGAAAATATGAATCTGAAAAAGAAAAAACATCAAAGTAAAATGGCAAGCCAAACCCACTATGGCAAGCCAAAATGTAACTTCTTTTTACATATAACTTTCACATATTTTTTATTCATAAAAGTTTTAGCAAACCCTTGTTAGAATATTTTAATAATTTAAAAGGGAAATCCTTAAACCCTCTTCAGGTAAAAAATGTGTAGTATTGTAGGTAATCCCAGTATTCCGTTTAGCCAAGCCAGCATTACAATGGTTTATTCATTACATCTTGCATGCAACAAAGTAGTCGCCATTACCGTGGGACTGCAGACTGCAGACTATAGCACTGGATCTTGAGCGGCTGAAGCGACTGAGTCAGGTTTAGTCTGCATTATTCTTCTCGGTTCATATTTATCGCTTTGTGCCGCGAGGCGAAGGGCGGGGGCGGGGGCGGGGGCGGGAAGGCATTGAGGCGGGCCGCCTACCGCACAAAGGTGAATGCCGTTCTTGGCTGAGAGAATCGCCACTCCATATCACCACTCCACTCTGCCTCTCAATGGTGCGCCTAACACATTATGCAAGTTTGTCGCGGTACTCTCAAATCCGGTTTGTTCGATGTTGAGTGTGCTTTAAGCTCCAACTTTTGATAGAGTTTCAAAATTAATAGCATACCGAGATCGATTCAAAACACTTGTTCGGGAAAACAATTTAAACATTTAGTTTTCAGTTGAAACAACTCTTTACAGAAATTGACAATATAAAATTAAAAAAAAATCCTTCCATTAGTTTCATTGATTGCAAGCTTTTTAGGTTCTAAATTTGTAAGTTCTATCATAGTTATCTTCACATCTATATTAACGCCCGGTAGTAAGCGTGCAAAAAGAAGCAGAAGATGGTTTGAAAGGGAGATATTTAAATAGGAATATTAGCAGGAGCGCGTTAATGTTAAAAACGATTATAATTGAGCAAAAATTGTGAAAATATTTAATAAAACACAGCAAAAATTTGTCGACAAATGTCTAAAGTAGCATAATATAAATAAACACTGTGAATTTTTTCATTTTCTTTCATATCTTTCATAAACAAATAGTTTTATAAATAAGGAATTATACAATTTGTCTGTAGAAACGTCACTATCTCAATAACAATTCGTTTTGCAAACTTCCTTAGGTCAGAAAGGTAAATAAATACGACAACTTCAAATTTGAAAAAAAGAATCTTTACTGAACCATTTAAACGACCACCATCTTGAATCGGAAATGGAACGGTCGAATTAAAACAGAGCTTCGCTGAGCTCAGTCAAAGAGCGAAACAAAATTAAAAGGCTATTCTATCATGTTTTTATAAAATTCTTACATACTGAGAAAAAAAAACGAGTGTGCTTTAGACTTTAGACCACCCGACTGAAGTAAAACTTCACCAACTTATAAAAGACCATATGACGTTGGGGTGACATATGACCACGGGGTGACCTATGACCCTGGAGCGATCTACGACCGTGGGGTGTCCTAAGACCGTGGGGTGACCTACGACCTTGGGGTGACCGACGACCTTGCGGTGACCTACGACCTTGGGGTGACCTATGGCATGATTATTCAATAAATGATTCCATGTGCTCGAACCTCTCTTTCTTGCCCCTACAGTAATACACGAAACCTAACTCTCTCTCTTTCTATCTTCACTAACTATATCTCCCTCTCAACTTCAAACGTGCGTAAAGGCCCGACCGTTCGATCACCGTTCGCATCGATTACCGTTCGCATCACACTTTTCATAACGCATTCACCAGCTTACCCCCCAAGTCGAGCGTGCATAAAAGTTTTACTTAAAAAGAATTCCACGACGATTAACAGTATCAAAAACAGAAATATCTGAATTATTCAAATTAAAACAAATAAGAAACGTTTTATATTTATCCCAGATATTAGAAGTAAACATAACACGTTTTAACAGCAGCTTTTATCCATACTCCGCAAAAATTCTCGGTGTTTTTATGTCATGTCATACACACTTTTATAAGAAACACACATAACGTGCGAAAGTGATAGGGGGCCGGAGCGTAAGGGTTACATTTCCCTGGGGCTTTCATATCACATCTGAGGCCGAAGGGTTTCTTTATTTCGGCGTTGGTCACGTAAGAGTGGACCTTCTTGCTTTTTGCAGGGCGAGGCCGCTGCATACAGAGTGTCTGCATTTGTGACCGCTCTGGGGGTTAAATCACACCGGAACGTGAAGGAAAAGACTATGGTCATGGAACCATTAAAATTCATAGCCCGTAAAGATGCGCTCCACGCTACACGGGGGAGAAGCAAATCTTTACACAACTTTCCCTTGGCGCCCGACACTTGGCAAAGACGTTCACGGTATTTTATGTGGTACGAGGAAAGTGGACAATCAACTTTCTATTATGGTAAATTTACATTTAGTTTAGATAGGGTTGAGGTTTAGTTACCAATAGTTGCAGCAGAAAAAAATCGTATAAAAATATCTAGTTACATTGAAAGCAAAAGTCTCTTAGGAATCTTTTTTGTTGTTTGTTTATATGGCGTACCAAAACAGTTATGTAATCTGATTTTTCTATTTTAACGGATGACGTACAACGCAAAGAACGCAGATGACAGTGTTTTTTCTACCGCTATTTTAAAGAGATCTGGGGCACCGAAAAACTAAGAATATCCATGATCCTTTCGGTAACGGTGCAAAGTCAGAAGACATTTACATAAGCTTCCACACAGGAGGCCCCGAGGAAGATAATTTCTCTCAGGGCCTATTTCATCTTAGGGGATGCTGCGTGGAGGGTTTTTTTAAGAAAGGGAAGGATAGGAAGTTCTAGGAAGGAAAAAGATAAGAGAGGTGGGTAGGAATCCATCCATCCATTCCTCCAACTGCGGTGCAAGGCGATTAGTCGAGATAGTTCGGCTGGAAAGGTCAAAAGGCCTTCCTCAACCAGTCTCTCTCGGTCCGGCCCGCCACGCAGCAGGTGGGCTGACGCACCCGCCGCCAAGACCTGGACAAACCTCACCCCATAAACTCGGGCACCCCTGCTACGTCACCAAACGTAGCAAACCACTTGGGGTGACCTATGGCAGAGATGTTAGGTGGTACCCGTACCCGCCTCCCAAATTGTGAAATGACATATTAAACGCGTGTGAATTTGACATTATTTTCCGCAAAAGAACGATCGGTAGGGTCCAACACATCGCTCGTCGGCTGTGAAATGAATTGTCGGTTAGCGTGTTCCCTCTCTCACAAAATATAGCTCTCTTCAAGAACCTGTTCACTCCTTCTATGTAAAAAAATCGTCCATTTAAATAACCTACATCGTTTCTCAAAATATCACAGGACCTAAGGGAAACGTCTGAGCATTCTATGTTAGGGAAACCTCTGAGCTTTCTAGAGTTAACAACATATATGCTTTTTTTAAAAGTAGGTATTTTTTTAGAATATGAAAGGTTTTGTATAAAAAAATATCATGCATTGCACCTTGCAGTGGAAACTCTATAACCATTGATATTCTTTCTCTTCAGGTGAGGATATGCAACGGATATTTCGTTGATACCCAAGATCGTAAAATAGTCACGGACAGTTCCGGGAAACCTCAAACACAGCGGCCTTAAGTAAAACCGGGCACAAACTGTCCAACAGGCTTTGGGTAGATAAACCACCGAACGGGAAGGTTTAAATTAAAATTAGGATGTAGAGTTAGCGGAGTTTATATCTAGATTATATCCCGCCCGCGCCCCGGGCTAAGTTACTACTATTGGCTACGGCTTACGGGCTCGTCACCAACACACGGATCATTTTAGAAGCTCCATAATGAGACTTTAAGTTAATAAAATGCAATACGGAACATTATTATGGATAATGGAGGTACTGCGATTTAGTTTCCAGTTGATAGAAGCTTTGTAATCATTATTAAAGTGTACACGGAGGTCTGCCTTTACTTACCGAAGGGGCATTTTAAATCATTATCTGTTTTGCACATTATGATAGATGGTTTTTGGGTTCTAGTAACTATTAAACTTGGTTTACGCTCTATCATGACAGCCGTATTAATAAATAACTAAGTGTTAGTAAATTATTGGATTTAGACTGGAAGACTGTCTAGTCTATGCATTGCGATGGCACATTGTGCTTATTCCACTGTTCAAGGTGGCGGTCATTGTCTTGCCATTGCTAGAACAATGCAATTGAATAATGCTGATGCAGGCGATTCGCCACAAGCAAATGAATATTGTCGATGCTGGCGGTTTTCGACAGCAGAATTTATCTTCTCCGTAAAAGGAAACGCGGGGGCCGAGAATTTTGAATAAAAGGTATATTACAAAACTGTTATTGTCAATTTCGCTGTTACCCCCCGAATACTGAGCGAAAGGGACAACTGCACCTCCGGCTTATCAAACCTAAATAAAATCGTCAAAACCGAGGTTTTGTATTACCCTGTTTTCTCCTCCAAAACTGAACCGATTTTTAAGATTTTTTTAGCAACTATATTAGCAGAAAATATTCTATGTCCGCACATTTTGCGTTTTAAAAAATACATTGTCACATTTGAATTCTGAACGTCTGTTGATGGCGTTCAAACTAGGCAATTTTAAGGATTTTTGTAGGGTTCCAAGTTGGTTGGTTGGAACTTCCAACTGCTGTCAGAAGTAACTTATCAACCAAAGTAAAATATAGGACATTCCAGCGGTTGATATCTATATTAGATTATCGATGTCAAGTTTCAGAGGAAATAGGGGAATACGCTTGTATGGACAAAATGCCACCCGCGTTTCCTCTTAACTGCAGTGGCGGCTCGTAACTTTTGGGTGTGCTAGAGCACTATTTTTTTTTTAAATTGCTTTATTGATGTTTTTGTGGCCTTTTTTTTCAAAAATTGGTTTTTTGTATGTAGATTTTCAGAAATTCCGGTGCAGTGCACTGCCAAACCGATTTTTTTTGAAAATCTTCATGCAAAAAACAAATTTTCCAATACAAAAGAGCATTAACTGGAAATACATTAATTGATTTTCACATGATAGTCTCGCCTTTGGTGAAAAATCGTTTTCCTCATTGCAACTTTACCATCTTCTGAATCATCTGTACATGTTTTATGTCGGTCTTACAAGAGTGTCCACCTAAAATGATTCACCGTGTCGTCTACAGAGATTGAAAATTTTTACGGTCCATTTCATGTTACTTGTATTATACAAGGTGAACACTTTCAATTGCGAACTTACCAACTTGCGAGGTCCATAAGGAGTATATCTCTGATGTTTCATGAATAATGTTACGTTTCTATTGTTTATATTTATGTTTATATTTATAATTCTGTAATAATTTGATGTGTATGTACAAACTATTTTCTTATGGTTACCAATGTATTGATAATTTTTTGTTTTACGTAATTTTTCGTTTAAAATTTTTCTTTTTATATAATTTTTTGTTTTATATAATTTTTTTGCTTCATATTCCGTTCTTATATATTTAATTATTTCTTGTTCCCTATTTTGATGTCTTATAAGAGGTAAAGTCACAAGGAGGAAATAATTGGTTATATTTTGGCTACATTAGGTACTCGTGTAAAAACTGAAAAAACGTAAACTGACGAAAATGAATAAATAAATATAATCCACCGTAATAACTAAATACACATAATGGTTAACTAGTTATATTTGTACAAGCGAACGGCTGTTTAGCAATGTCGTGGATGCAAAAGCAAAAGATGGGATATTATTGCAGGAGCCTCGCTGTACCTGACATGCAGGGATCTCATATGCATTCTGTTTTTTAGCATTGATTATAATAAAATGCATTATGGAACCTTGCGATGAGTAATGGAGATACAGCGAGTAATAAGCTTTAAAATTGTAAAAATAATATAATGTGAAGAACAACGCTCCGAAGATTCAATTTAAAAGTTTTTCCAGGCTTAAAGTGAACAGACTGAAGTGCAGCACAATACATTGTAAAGCAAATATTATGGTAGCATGAAAATGGAATTTTGCTATAGAATTGACGATTTCACATTTGGTGAGAGATATTACTGCTAAAATAGTTTTTGTCTTCAAAAAAATAATATCTCTGAGAGAATTACATGTCGACAATCTATATATACATATATATGAAATGAATCCCGGTTTTTTCGTTTTTTTCTCCACACAGGAGGCCCTGAGGAAAATAATTTCCCTGAGGGCCTATGTCATCTTTTGGGCAGCTGTGTGGAGGGTTTTTTAGGGAAAGGAAGGAGAGGAGAGTTCTGGGAAGGAAAAGGGTTTAAAGGGTGGATAGGAATCTGGAGTTCTGTGTGTTCTGGTCATCCACCTCCAAGACCGAGACAAACCTCATCCCATGAACCCGGGCACCCCTGCTAAATCACCAAACGTAGAGAACCACTTGGGGTGACCTATGGCAGAGGTGTTGGTTATCCAATAAAGGTTCCCGGGGCGGCGGCACCCAATCCCGCCTTCCAAATTACAAGTATCCATTGGTCACGCCATAAGTTCAGAACGACTTTATCTATTTCATTAATCTTTTTTTAAAGTTTTCTAATACTTTGTAGAAGGTTCTTATGGAAATAAAAATGAAGAAAATTGGTTAATTTCAGAAAACTAAATGACTATTTTAACTTCGCACGTTTGACAGTTTGCGCGTTTGATGAAATTGAATTTAGCAGGCAGCTGTTTTTTTTTTATTAAAAGAATTGTCCGTACAAATTGGATTTTTTAAAATTATAGATATTTTAAATAGGTACCTATGGTAGGTACCAAATTCGATGGATTGTTATTATAATATACAAAAATGAATATTTGTAATAAACGAAATTTAAATTAAAAAAAAATAATAGGTGGCACGCGAGCTGTTTGAAAACTGAATGTACTGGGACTGAACATATGGAACGCGGGAGGGGGGTTTGCGGAACGGGGGAGTGGGAGCTGTGGGAGGGTGGGCGGGGAGAGGGTGGGCGGGGAAGGTGGAAGGGGAATGCGGGAGGGCAGGGGATGCGGGAGGAGAACGGGGACGCACTGGAAAGGACGTGCAGAGAGAAACAATTTATTTCTTTGAATATGGCAATGCAACGCATGCCGGGAATCACATAGTAGTAGATATATAATATAAATTAATAGACCCTTAAAATATAAATTGAAGCACCCACATGCCTGTAAGTGAATAACGCACGGACCAATAAGACCTGTTCAATACAAATAGGACACTTCCGTTGGGAAAACAAATTCAGTCTGCAGCTGCCAAACGTAATTGGATGATAAAATTTCAAAATAATCGTAATTGAAAATCAGTTTTCCAACATGGCGCCGAGGAATGTTAACGGGATGCACAAAATTAGATTCCAACGGGCGCAATTTCCTGGCGAGACTAGGCTCGTGTTTATACTGGTGGCGATGGAGTTGCGGGCAGGAGTGGGTAGAGGAAGGAGGGGCGCGTGATCCCGGGGAGGTTCAGAGGCTTCAGGGGCAAAGGGCAAATTAATTTGCTTCGTCAGTTTCCAGCAAAAATAATATAATACGCCAAAAAACTCTTAATAAGGCGGCAAATTCACATTAACGTAACTTGGTTGTGTTCCCTGTTGCGGGAGAAATGCCAAAAGTATTCCACAAATAGGTACATTTTTGTTGAATTTTTGGAAGCACGTATTGTTAAACCACGAGATTTAGGAATACCTGGGGAAATCGAGGATAGGATATTCCGAAATAAATTAATTAACTGGATTGGCGAAACAAAACGAAAAATAAAATAATTTCCTTGGATTCATGCCTTCCAACAAATCTTAATGTTAAAAAGACACGGTTTATTTAGTTGGAAAAGATCCGTTGAAAATATAAGCTAAACCAAAATATTCATCAAAGCATGGATTTTTCTTACCTTGACATTTTCTGATCTATAATCGGGATGAATTTTCTTGACGGGAAATCGAAAGGAAAGAATCGGAAGGGAATTTATGGGAGTATTATAACAAAAGAAAATATATGTGTCTTATGTAAAAACATGAGAATAGGTTCTCGTGCAAAAACCGAGATAGTAAGGGATTTCCGGTTCCGGTGGGAAGCCCTTATCTCTAGAGAAGCAACCCTCACGGGGATGATCTGGAGAACAAAGGGTTGGGAACATTTACCATGCGATTCTAACAATAGCTCAATACATGAAAAATATTTGCATATCCTTGAGACTCGAGACACGTGCAATGATGCGAATCCGTTTCAATATATATTTACAATAAACTTAAAGCAATTTTTTTAGACTTTGTTAATACGTTTTTAAATTACACGTTAAAAAAATAAATGACCTGGCGCGTTAATTAATAGATTGTTTTTCTACTATGCACATATTTCAGATACGAACTATTCTACCGACATTAAAGATCTCCCATGTATTTATCATTGCATTTACATGTGTGGGAAAAGTCGGTTAGCAGCAAGGATGCATATCATTTCATCATAAAATTTATCGAATAAGTATATCTTTAAGAAAAATAAGCATTAACAGCGATTCACAAAATCTTATAAATTTGTAAGATCCGAAAGTAGTTTATGAGATATAAATTATTAGCCGGTATATCATCTCACACTTCAGCAACTCTGTCAAGAATCTTATCCGTACAAGTTTTCCGGTGACAAGTAAAGTCTCTCACGATACTGCGGTAAGTAAAAGTTTTCTAGAACAAATTACTTAAGCCAACACTTCGGATGGCGGGCTGCGCATTGTCATCATACAAGTGACGGTTTAATGCAGGGAATAAGGCGCCGAGCGGCTTGTAGCTTTCTAACAAACTTCTCCAACTCCCTTTAACAATTGTCATTAGAGCAGCCTACTTGTTAAATGTTTACCGACATTGCAATCTGTGTTTCCTACTGTGCGATTTATTACGTCGGCTAAGTTTACACTAATTCTGGTATCGCTGTGCAAACAGGGAGTGCTTCACGTTCAAACACACTACTTGACATGTGAGGGAATTCACTGAGCATGACTGTATAAAAACATTCAGATGTTGGCATATATTATATCTGATTAAGAATTATCGGATTTTGGCATATATTATATCTGATTAAGTATTATCATATGTTGGCATATATTATATCTGGTTAAGTATTAAGTCACATTGATTTAAACCTAATAAACTGAAAAAATCTATCGAATAAATGTTTTATATCTGTATCTACTTGGTTATCTGTTGAATGTCGAAACTAATTTTCATAAATAAAAGTAGCAAGTATAGAGTTTCTAGCAAACCGAGGTGTTTTCGAAAGTTGGGAGGAAAATGCAAAGCTTCAAGATGTTGTATCAAGTGCATAATTAGCGCAGTATTGAGATCACAGCCCGCAGAATTCAAGTCATCCAGAAACTAATCACACAAAGGAGGTTAGGAAACTTTACATGAAAGCTGAAATATTAATTCCTAACCGGCAAAACTCCAGACAGATTCTGAAAAAGTACATTGAAAGTGAAAGTTTTGTTAAAAATAGTACGCGGCGCTGGTTTTTTAACTCCACTAATTTGAAGTGAAAGTTGGATGATAAAATACTAGCTTAGAGATTGTCACCGTTTAATTATGATAAAGTTGAATAATTTTCATTAAAAAACTTTCTCACTAAAAAGTGTTTAATAATTTAACCACCGACGATAATTTCGCGATCAAAACCAACATTAAGATGTGAATTTAACAGTGAAAATGACTAAAGCAGGTGACAAACAATATAGTTATCTAGTACGGCCATAAAGCTCGGTGCCTTCGGAGACGCAGTTGCTTAATATTGTTAAGCTCGTTAAATCGCGGAGGAAGAACGTTCTGCCAAATTTATGGTAGAAATAAAAAGATAATAAACAACGCGTGGCCCGAAACCACCCTCTCAGTGGCAAAACAGCGAATTCTTTACAACTCGGCAAAAGCTGTAATACGCCCTGGAGGCGGACTCGGACCCGGACCCGGACCCGTCCCCTCTACGTGAGGATAGTTTCAGGTGAATATCGTCCCTTGGCCCCGAAGAATTTCCCCGAGCACAGTGCCACTTAACAAAATTACACGTTTTCCACCAATTAACGCCTCAAAGGCAGTGAAAGTACTGTGCTCCTTTTCACACCGACTCCTTTCCAAACTTTATATTTCTATTCTGTGTAAGAGGCGTGGGAATTGTGAACACACGTGGGAGCAGATGATTATCGAGGGTGTAGTGAAAGCGGGTCGCCAGAGTAGTGTTTACACGATTACTATGTTGGTAAAGTGGATATTTTCCCAGCGGGTGAAAACGTCCCACGCGAATTCGATTAATTTGTGTCTATGACCGAAGTTCGTCAAATATTTCAAACTCTTGTCAAAATAAACACTTTAAATACGAAAAGGTGAAGTTGATACGTTCTTTGGATTCGATCGATTAACTGACGAGGATATACCTAACCGAAAATAGAAACTTATATGCCACTCCTTAAAATTCATTTAAAGTTATTCACACGAGCGGGAGTATGAAACACGTCTGAACGTCTGAAATTAGTTAAAGCTAACTCGCAAATATTATGTGTAGTTAGCTCCCGAGAGGTGATAATTTCCATACGTTTCCAGGCGGCTAGGTGGACTTTTGGTTATTAAGTTATATAGTTAGCCAAAGTATCCAGCTTATGGCACCACGTGGGCTCGTAGCGAAGGAACGCTAATAGCAACTGCTGCTGACGTCATTACACACCACAAGCAAGTTCACAGCAATATTTTCAATCTCGCTGCTAGCAACGTCAGGGGTTAGAGTTCCACGTACGAATAATATCATTTAATTAAATGAAATACTGTAATATTGTGTACACCACTTCACGAAGACACCAAAGTTACGGTGTCAAACACAAAATTATTTTAGTATTATTATTTAACTTACTAATATAAAAATCGATCTAAAATATGTTTTATGAATCGTAAGCGATTATTGCTCATATCCCTTGAAAATGGAGAAAAAACAATATGATAATGAATTTTCTCGACTATAAACTATAAATAACCCACTAACGTAATTGAATAAATTGTTAAACATTAACTTACGGTTTTACTGGTCGCTTCAGGAGGCCAAATATTTGCAAGAATCAAAGGTCATCTCATCTGAAACAAAAAAAAATAACACATTATATAAACGTCAAAATTATGAATCAACACGAGTCAATATTATAAAAGATCTTGTATAATTAGGGCTGCCACCTTTCAAAAACAGTAGACCCGGAGATTTTAGAAATATAGTTTTTTTTTATAAAAATAAAACTTTTTTTAGTATGAATTATTTCTAATTATTTTTTTGAGAACCAAAATTCACCGTCTGCAGAGAATGCACACAAGGCGTCGATAGCAATCGAAAAGTGAACTCCATTTCCAGATTGAGAACTTTTTAGGTCTTGTATTTTAGACTCTATTGAGTTCGGTGCTTGGACATTCAAAACAATGGCTTCAGCTTTGGTTTTGCCACAGTGAACTTTATGTGATAGTGGTGAATCGGAATAAAGAATTTAATTCCGCAATCGGTGCTCAAATAACTGTGGTGGTGTCTAATTGCACGATAAATCGACGCAATTTCGATTGTCGCTACGTTTAGCTCTTCGAAATAATTTTTCTTTGGCAGAAATGCGGTCGTCAACGCCCGGTCTGACCCGGAGATATCGATGTTAAACCCGTAGCCCAGACATGCACCATGCAAACCCGGAGAGGTGGCAGCCCTATGTATAATATACATAATATTCCTTTCTCTATTTGTAAACAATGAAAAGTTTGCTATAAAACACTCAGCCAGAAGTAAAAAAAAAAAAAAAAAAACGATTCACAATCGCCACTCTATATATCCCTTAGTACCTACGTAAGTTAAAAATGTAATATCCACAATAATGTTTTGTCCTTGGTGATCTGTGGATACAGGGAAAAGCTTTCAGTGTCAGCTGGTCAGGCCCGTGAGTTGGTGCGTGGCCTAATGGAAAATAATTAAAAACGTAAATCAATATTTACACAAACCTACTTTCATGATCAGTAATTAGAGGGAAAAGATTTTCGAATAATGGAAACTATCCAAATTACTTTGATTCGAATAATATTTATAATTACTCGCTTTTAACCACCGGCGGAAGGAGCGGTGTTATAAGTTTGACTTTCTGTGTCTGTCTGTGGTAGCTCCTAAGCGAATGGACGGATTGTGTTGCGGTTTTTTCTGTTTGAAAGCTGACGTGATCAAGATGGTTCTTAGCTACAATTCATGATAATCTGTTCAGGTATTTCAAGTTCATCAGCTCTTTTTTGTGTCGGGGGTTGCTTAAAATATTGAAAATTTTACTTATTATTTTTCCAGTTTTACATTTTCGGACATTTGAAGTTAGTTTTTATTAGAAAAATGAAACAATACATCTTTGTATAATCAATACAACTTTGTATAATCAATACAACTTTGTATAAAAATTTTTTATGTTTAAACATACTTAAGCAATTTTTTACATTAACATATTATGTATGATAATTTCAGTTTATTATTATTATTTTTTTTAAATTTATCCAATAAGGAACTCGAGTCCAATTTTTTTTAATGACCTTCTAACTTAAATAACTGCAAATTTATTTTTATTTTAGAGTTAGTTTTAATAGTTAAAATAATTGTCAAAGTTTTAATTTTTCTAGATCCCGAAAAACACCGTATGTATAGAAACTGAATCGTGTGACGTCATCACTCAACAAAAGTTTGTTTTATTTTCAACAGGTGTTGTCATTTTGTTTGACAGTTATATGGAAGACGCCATGAAACTATTCAATCATTAAAAACATTATTTAGGTGGAATTATTTATTTTATTATTATATTTTTCAAAATTATTACGGGAGAGTGGTATAAAAATTGCTTTAAAGTTATTATTTTTAGGCTTTCAAGAATCGAAATCAATATTATGAAAATGTAGGCAACTACAGCATACAGCGCCAATCAGCTGTTCGACTACCGCCATTTCGAAATTCAGACTTGGAGGAGAATTAGTAGCATTACGATTTTTTGCACAGTTTAGTTTTTGAATATTTTAAAGAATATAGATAAACTAATAGAAAATTTTGATACTGAAGTATTTAGGCCTAAATAATGTTTCTATAAACAGTATGTCAATAAACGAATAACACGAAATATTGTTAATAGGATGAGTGTCATACATTCCCATACAATGACTTGAAAATTACGGTGAGCAGTGACGTCACCACTAAAAATTTTAATAATACCAATTTGACTTGACTTTTTAATAATTTTTTAAAAACTCCGCGTTTAATATTATTTAATAAAACTTATATATTCAGAATCAGCGTTTATTGGTTCATATGAACATTTTTTTTAATGCCATAATATTTTTCACTGGAGTTCCTTATTGTAAACCACTAATGTAAGAAATATATATTTTTTAATCTATTGTTTATTACTAACCCTTGTGTAAAAATGTAAAAATTGTGTACATTAATGTAAAAGCTCCATGGGCGTATAAAAGTAAACAAAAAAATAAATAAATAACCTTTCGAGAGATTTTAGAACACAACATGAAAAAAAACACACCATAACACGGGCATGTGTTTCTAGCATGGTGGTCGAAAAAATTCTTATATTATGTTACCATCAAAGCAATGAATAAAGAAACAAAAAATTATCTGACGATTTAAACTAACTAATTAACCGATTCTCCGCAGGGGTAGGCAGAGAAGATAGTCCGAGTTCAACTCGGTCTTGAAACATACTTCACATTTCATTCATATTCATACATAGTCTCCCTTCTGTTATTCTGACTCTTGACATGGACCGACTTAAGTATTTGATTCTCTTGATGGTGCCTCGGGGTCTTCGACACCATTCATATTCTATTATTATTATCCTTAACCTACTTTCTTCGATCATCCGCTCTACAAGCCCAACCATCTATGTACCTATCAATGTATATTAAAGGTATTATGTATCAAAGACAATACAGAGCTCTAACCGTGTTTCAAAATTATTTTTTATTAAGGGCCCGCAACCCGGATTTGTACCGATTTATTACATATTTCCCTTAAACACGGTAAGTTTTAAAGCTCTTAAAAAAAGTTATTCTTGAAGATAATATCTAGACTTTGCCCGCGCCGAAACGCAAATTATATAAAATTCCCTCGATAGAAAAAAATCGCAAAGTATGCTCCAAAAATTATTATTAACACGTTTTTTTCAGTTATTTTAGAAGTTATACGTATGAAAAAATTCACAGTGTTTCTTTAAATACTGTTTAAGATAATGCCCGAAAGACTTTACGAGTCGTGTTTTATTAAACATTTTCGCAATGTTCGCATCGATTTTGTCGCTGTAAATGTTAGCGCTCTCCTCTAACATTCGTAATTTCGTATCTCTCCATCTTCTTCTTTTCGGGCCCGGTTGCAGAGCCTTAAGTTATTCTTAAAAAATTATAATATGTACACACATTTTAACATCCCACAATTTTAAATGATCAGTGTGTAATAATATTTTTGCCAAACATTCTGTAAATACCGTAAAATACCACTAATCTAGATAGCAAAATGAATAATGACTCGATGTTACAATTTCAGCAAAAAATTAAATCAGTACCTACCTATGTAACCATTTGGAACCATTATCCTCGACCAAATCCTTTCAGCAGAAACGTATACAGGAAATATGAAATGAAAATGTGGAACCGTTACGAATTCTCAATTATTAAAACGGACGAGGTAAACCTGCCTAAGGAGATTTGATCTATTTAAATCGGGTAAAGCCGCTGTCAGTTCGCTGGAGAGACTGAATAATCGCGGAATATCCCTTTTGTGATATTGGGAGGGGATCCGAATTATCAATTTAATGCCGTTTTGATTCCATATTACGTTTTCAATACACTTTATCAATGTTCAGTAATAATCGTAATTTATAGATATCCCAAATATTTCAAGTTTTACGTGTTTTTTAATAAATCTTCGGGGGTACAGAAGAGGAAGTATTATTAAGTGAGAAAATAGTTTCACTAATTGAAGAAGTATTATTAAATTAAGTGAGAAAGTATAACTAAGTGAGGAAGTATAACTAAGTAAGAACGTATTAATAAGTAAGGAAGTATTACTAAGTGAGGAAGCATAACTAAGTGAGAAAGTATTAATAAATAAGGAAGTATTAATAGGTAAGGAATGATAACTAAGTGAGGAAGTATAACTAAGTAAGAACGTACTAATAAGTAAGGAAGTATTACTGAGTGAGGAAGCATAACTAAGTGAGAAAGTATTAATAAATAAGGAAGTATTACTAGGTAAGGAATGATAACTAAGTGAGGAAGTATAACTCAGTAAGAACGTATTAATAAGTAAGGAAGTATTACTGAGTGAGGAAGCATAACTAAGTGAGAAAGTATTAATAAATAAGGAAGTATTACTAGGTAAGGAATGATAACTAAGTGAGGAAGTATAACTAAGTAAGAACGTATTAATAAGTAAGGAAGTATTACTGAGTGAGGAAGCATAACTAAGTGAGAAAGTATTAATAAATAAGGAAGTATTACTAGGTAAGGAATGATAACTAAGTGAGGAAGTATAACTAAGTAAGAACGTATTAATAAGTAAGGAAGTATTACTGAGTGAGGAAGCATAACTAAGTGAGAAAGTATTAATAAATAAGGAAGTATTACTAGGTAAGGAATGATAACTAAGTGATGAAGTATAACTAAGTAAGAACGTATTAATAAGTAAGGAAGTATTACTGAGTGAGGAAGCATAACTAAGTGAGAAAGTATTAATAAATAAGGAAGTATTACTAGGTAAGGAATGATAACTAAGTGAGGAAGTATAACTAAGTAAGAACGTATTAATAAGTAAGGAAGTATTACTGAGTGAGGAAGCATAACTAAGTGAGAAAGTATTAATAAATAAGGAAGTGAGGAAGTCCAACTAAGTGTGGAAGAGGACGTATTTTTAAGTGGGAAAGTAAAGCTAAGTGAAGAAATATTATTATTTTATTTCTGCTTTTAACTATTTTAATTGACATGTAAACTTCAACGTAAAATACGCTCGAATAGAATTTTATCAGTATTTCTTTGAAATATGACTTTAGACTAAACATATGGATATAAAACTGCCGAGTTTTACCAAAATACATGGTGGGCGTGTCCGTGTGACCGAAGTAAGCTCAATTTTTCATTAGGTAAATATTAAAAAAAAAAAAATCTAGAAAGATGATTTGTAGTGTCCGACCGAAACAGGACTTTCCACCGAAACCGAATCTTCGGTGTCTGTCTCAGTTTCGGCCGATTGTTTACTCTTATTTGGCTTATTTTTTACACTTATTCAGACAGTTAACACGTGTAAAACAAACAAAATTTATAAAAAAATAACAAAACATGTTAACTACTTCTTGGAACTAAAATTTGTCAATAATCAACACTTAGGTACATTATAAAGGAAGGACCTAATTAATTGAGAATTTTAATTTTTATTGCGCTTGCAATCACAAAATTATTTTTATACGTGTCAAATGAAATAAAAAACAATAATTGGGGTATGTAAACTGATATTACTACTACAAAACAAATCAAAATTGACAAACATGTTAACTACTTCTTGGAACAAACATTTGTCAATAATCAACACTTAAAGGAAGGACTTCATTAATTGACTATTTTGCTGATATGATGGCGGGTGACATACGAGCCACGAACTCACCCGAAGTCAGCCGAACGAGAAGTTCCATCTATTATCTATTATATAAATAAAAATGAATCGCCGAAATGTATGTACGCGCATAACTTCCAAACAACTGCACCAAATAGGATAATTCTTTTTTTGTTGTGTTCGTTATTGTCAGGACTAGGTTTGTATAAAACTACTGAGCTCTTGTGAGCTCTGGCATTATGAAATTTGTATAAAAATAAATCGTCGAAATATATGTACAAGCATAACTTCCGAACAAATGCACCAAATTGGATAATTCTTGGATTTTGTTGTGTTCGTTAATGTCTAGTGAGCTCTGGCATTATGAAATTTGTATTAAAAAAATTGCAATAGGTGGTACGCGAGCTGTTTAAAAACTAAATGGCCCGGGAATTCATTTATGGAAAGTGGCAGGGGAACCAGGGAGGGGGGAGTGGAACCTGGGAGGGTGGGAGGGGAACTCGAGAGGGGGTTTAACGGACGGAGGAAGGGGGGAGTAGAGTGGAAAGAGGGAAGGTGGAGGAGGCGGAGTGGAAAGGCGAGAGGAGAAGAGGACGCGGGAGAGGTATGGGGGAGCGGAAGGGGAACGAGACGAATGGGAAAGGACACGCAGGGAGAAACAATTTCTTTATTAAATGATATAGCAACGCATGCCGGGTACCAGCTAGTATTATAATAAATATTATTTTTTCGCATACTTCAATTACTATTTCTTTATTATTTATTTCATTTACGACGTGTTAACTCTCTGACTCTAAGTGTAAAAAATAAGCCGAACAACAGTAAACAATCGATTTTTAACGTGTCTAAAAAAGTTTCGGTTTAAACTGATGCCGAAATCAGATTTTTTTTGCCGAAACTTACCGAAATCAAAACCGAAACCGAACCTTCGGTCGGTCACTAATGATTTGATTATTGCTCTATAGGGGCCTAGATGTCGTCGTAAGGTATTCTGCAAAACAAGTGTTTAAGTTTACATAACATAAATACGTTTAAATTCCAATTTGAATAATTCACATCATCTCGTTGGTGTCGGCTTATAAATTCTCATAACAAAAGCAGAAACAATTTTACGATTCAACAATACACCCACGGTTAGCATGAGAATTCGTGTGAACTTATGTTAAACATAAACATTGTTGGTAATTTTATTACATCACCGTTGGTAATATTGGTATTGGATATCCCTGGCATTTGCTGCGCAAACAGAATAGTCTATTTAATTCACCCAGAAGATAAATATTTACGTTTCCCTCAGAATAAAATATCTGCAAATCGATGAATGACGTGTTCAGGGATTTGGAGAAAGAGTTATTTTTTCTGGGGCGAGGCAGTAAGAAAATGCTTGGTCCGCTTTCCGTGTATCAAATAACCCCATAAACGTGTTCAAGATCATTATCATTAACGAAAAGAGTGCAACGTTATCAACATATTACAGGAAAAATAAAATATTACTATTTGGAGGGACTCATTTTACTAACTCTGAAAATTCTTGACGAAAATGGATAATATTATGTGAAAATATCCATTTCAGGGCGAAATCTTTGTTTTTGGAATAGGTGCCAAAAGATTTTTGAGTATGCTAGAGTGGTTAGAGTGTTAAGATTGAAAAACACGTTGCACCAATTTGCTGAAAAATCTTCGTACAAAAAATTCATGGTTGGAAAAAAATAATGTTTTGGCTACAACAACATCAACAGCGAAGTATATTGCCTTCTTAGGCACACTGAATAGTTAAGACGTGTCACATAATTGTTCCACAATTTTCATTTATCGATAAAGAAAAAGAGAATTATTAGAAAAAACAAGCACGTTTTCGGCAATTACTAATAGTTAATTAAATGAAGACAATATTAGCGAAACTCAATCGAAATCTGGAGACAGAAAAATCAGAAAAGATATTGGCTCCGCTGGGACTCGAACCCAGGACCCTTTGCTTACATGGCAACGGCTCTACCGATTGAGCTACGGAACCCATATTAATTCGGTCACTTTTAACTGATTTAGATTTTACTCATAAAGTTTAAAAAATTAATAATAAATTACTAATAGTTTAGCAATCAGCATATAAAAATGACATTAAAAAATTAAGGTTAAACGCTACATTAATATGCTTTAAAAATGTTTCAATTTCAACATCACGCTGATCGATATCAGATCATTGTATTTATTTATTAATTTATTAAGGTCCCTTTTAGGGGCTTTTTTACACATGGATAGTAAAAATCATACAGTATTTACTGATCATAACCGAACTGCTTCAGTAACAACATTTTGTATTAGTAATCTGTCCATAGATATAACAATCAATCTGTCAAAACAAAAGCCTCTTAAAACCATAGACATTTTAATTTACCACAAACAAAAACAAAAAAAATCGTATGTTCAAAAATGCCCCCAATCACAGCAAAATTATTTTTTTCCAAACTATTTTCGAAACAATTTCACGAACATAATATTTAAAAATGCTTAACATATATTTTCAAAATGTGCGAGGTCTTCGCACAAAAACTCATAGCTTCTTAAATCAGGTCCTTTTGAACAATTACGATATTTATCTTATATGTGAAACTTGGCTAAATAAATCAATCCAGGACAGTGAATTGTTTGACAATAGGTATGATGTATTTAGAGAGGATCGGAACTACTTTTTGTCTGGACAGCAGCAGGGAGGGGGGGTACTAATTGCAACATCCAAATCTCTGAAGGCTCAGAGAATTCCCTGGTCTACATGTACTGAGGAGATCTGGATATCAGTGCCAATACTAGGTAACAATAATAAACTCAAAAATTTATATATCTGCTGCACATATCATCCACAAAACACCAACTACATCCACAACCTAACTCATCACTTCAACACCACATCAGACCTGCACGCAAATCACCCGGAAGGATTGTTTTTATTAGCTGGAGACTACAATATATCCAAACTAAACTGGAAGTTAACCGAAGGGCAAAACCAATTAGAACCAAATTTTCCAGAAGACACTGCTAGCTGTGCCTTGGTAGACTTCCTTTCATTCACCCAACTACACCAATTCAATTCTATAACCAATACAAACAAACGAATTCTTGATTTAATCATGACAAATATTTCAAAATGTAGTATAACCCATTGTACCGAACCTCTGACACCTGAAGATTCACATCACAGAGCATTAGACATAGAGTTATCACTTGTTACTGTACCGTCTCTCTCCAGCTCATCTAGGACAGTTAAAATGTTTCACCGAGGTGATTACGGTCAAATCACTGAGGAATTATCCAAAATAAATTGGAAACTCCAATTTCAAGGTAAGGATACCGAAAAAGCCGTATTAGATTTTTAAAATATCATAAATGACATTATTCACAAATATATCCCCGAAAAAAAAATTAACGGTAATTTAGAAAGGTTTCCCCCCTGGTACACTTTACCACTTATTAAAATTGTAAAAGAGAAATTAAAATATCACAAGAAATGGAAAAAATACAAGAACCTGGCTGACTACCAATCATTTTCAGTACTGAGAAATCGTCAAAAGAAGATCGCGTTAGAATGTTATGAAAACTTCATTATGACGGCAGAAGATTCAATAAAAAAGTGCAGCAAACAGTTCTGGTCATTTGTTAAATCAAAGAAATCCTCTTCCGATTTACCAAAGCAAATGTATCTTGGAGATATTTCCTGCAATGATGGACAATCCATATGCAACCATTTTAGTGATTATTTTAGATCAGTTTTTGTAGAAAATTCCAACCCTCGCCTCAATCTTATAAACTGTGAGAATGATGACGACAACTCTAATCTACATATCCACAATATTAACTTCAATCAATCATGTGTACTTAATTATTTAAAAAAACTTGATCCGAATAAAAGTGCGGGATCTGATTTAATTCCATCCATATTTTATTTAAAATGCCGGGACCAATTGGCTTATCCTCTCTCCTTGCTATTCAAAATGTCATTTGAAGAAGGCAACTTCCCCAACGTCTGGAAACAAGCACTCATTACACCAATCCACAAAAGCGGGGACAAAACTAACATTACCAACTACAGGCCCATCTCCAAACTCCCAATTGTCAGCAAAATCATGGAAAACATAGTTCTTGATCAACTTTTTCCGGCGGTACAAACAATCATATCTAAAAATCAACACGGCTTTTTCAGAAAACGGTCGGTCGAGACAAACCTTCTGGAATACACAGATTTTATTTTAAATTCTATGGGTGGTAAAAATCAAGTAGACTCTATCTATACGGATTTTTCAAAAGCCTTTGATAAAATTAACATTGACCTGCTTCTGAAGAAACTGTTAAAAATCGGGATTAATGGTGACCTTCTCAGATGGATCAAATCATATGTAACAAACAGAAGTCAAGCAGTTAGAGCTAAGGGTTTCTCCTCGCGTTTTTACAGTATACCTTCAGGAATCCCGCAAGGATCACATCTCGGACCTCTCTTGTTTATTTTATATATCAATGATATAGGTAAATGCTTTAAAAATTCCAATTTCCAAATTTTTGCTGATGACACTAAGATTTACAAAAAAATCACTAATATTAATGACAGCCTAGAATTGCAAGATGATATCAATAGGCTTGGAATATATTGTGCTAACAACCAACTGTTCCTTAATCTGGAAAAATGTAACACAATATCATTCACCAAAAGCATAAACCCCCTAATATTCCCGTACAAAATCAATGACGTAGAGATAAAAAGATGTTGTGAAGTGAGGGACTTAGGAATAATAATGGACTCCGGAATGTCTTTCCGAACACATATAAATTCCATCTGTGACAGGGCGTACAAACTTCTAGGATTCATCATAAGAGTGACCAAACCATTTAGGTCTCCACACGTAATCAAAATACTGTACGTCTCTTTTGTTCGCTCAATATTAGAATTCGGATCAGTCATATGGAATCCCCAATACAAAGTAAATATTGAAAGGTTAGAAAGAATTCAAAAAAAGATATTGAAACACCTAGACTTTAAATCCTTTCGAACTTCAGAAAACCTAAAAGACTCATTAACATTCCATAATTTATCAACTTTAGAAGATAGAAGAAATATATCCGACCAAAAATTTTTATTCAAAATCATTAACAACGTTGTTGACAACAACTATCTTCTAGAACACATTAATTTCCACTGTCCAATAAGAAACACAAGGTCAAACCAACTATTCCACATCCCACACTCAAAAACAAATTACACACAACATTCATTTCTCCGAAGGACGTGCACAAAATACAATGATATCTTTTACGACACTGATATTTTCCATTTGTCCTCAGGCCAATTTATTAAATCCATAATAGAAAAAATTAAAACAAATTGTTAATTACGAACTCTCCACCCCTGCTGCATGTTATTTTTTTCATTCTCATTATGTTGGTTTTCCTTCTTTTTATTATAATAATAATATTTGGATGATTTATATATCCCATATGCTTTAATTTGTGTGTGTTTTTTTTCTTTCATTTCTGTTGTATATATATTTTTTTCTTTTTTTTCTACCACTTTATGTTTTCTTTAATGTTTTAATCCATGTTTATATATTATAAATTGTAGCGGAAACTTCGCTGGTTAATGCAATCATGTAATATGTTACTTTCTTATTAAAATATGTATAACTGTTTGTTTCCTAAATAAACTAAAATAGAAAAATAAAATAGTATTTATTGAGTGAAATATTCAAGACGTCCATTGAATCGGTATAATTATTTCCCTCCATTAGTATTCCAGGCAACGATGAATACATATGGTAGTTAGTCCCAGAAGTAAATCCCGACTTCTAGTTCCTATTGCGTAGTGGAATCCGAAAGCTTATCCAATGCAAGCAATTCCGGACTATCAACTACACTTTATGACGGAATCACATTAAAAATAGAACATTGGACATTATCACTGTGATGAACTTATAGTACATTTAAAAAAATATTAATCATCTAGAACCTACCCGAATTTTTATTTGAGCTCGAAAAGCCAATACATTATTACCATTATATTATATACTAAGAGGGATAAAACTTTGTACTAAATGGTTTCTGAACCGTATTTGACTGTTTAAGATTTAATAAAAGTTTGTAAGTGTTCTTATATTTTGGCCTGCGAATAAAGGCGAGCGTTCTAAAAGTAGCTCAATATTCATAATGATGAATGAACAAAATGACTTATCAAAGCCACTTAAAGTTCAAACAACAATAAGGGAAGTTTTTAAGGAAAGTGCCATTTCCGTATAACTTAGGAAGGTATTTTTTCATAAACCTGAAAAAAGTTGATGGGATTGATCTTCCCAAAGTTTGGCCATAAATCACTTTATTATGATTTGGTCGAATATAAATAAATAAGTGGAGGATATTAAGATAATTTTCGTTATTTGTTTTTGGGGTGTTATGCCGTGTTGCGCTACCTCCTCCTTTAGCCGACGTTTCGGACAGCGTTACAGTGTCTATCATAATACGTGAGCCACATCTGCCCTGATGATAGACACATAAAGGAGGAGGTAGCGCAACACGGCATAACACCTCAAAAACAAATAACGAAAATACTTTTGGCCGTGAAAATCTAAAATCATATCATTAAGATAATTGTTTATAAAAAAACCTCTCAGGCGGCTTGCACTAAAATTTGTATGTCAGATGTACCGAATATGGCATACGTTCCTAATATGAGACGGTGGTGTTTCTCAAAATTTAAGTAAGAACAGCCTCTGTAACCCAGCCTTCCCGATTACCCACCGACCGACCTTGAATATTCAGGACTCACCGATTATATATTTACTTAATTTTTTCTCAAAAATTTTTCTCCCCAATATTGTTAATCTTTCACTGATAGACAATATTATTATTTGAATTTTATATTTTCATAATAATTTGAAGTTAAATTAAAGTAGATTTTATTCTACGAATATATTTGTTTGTATTGATCTTGTTCCTAATATGGGATTTCTTGATGACCCTAATATGGAATACTATCTCATATAAGGAAGAGTGTTTCCAAAATGGAATTCTAGTAGAACTAAATTTCTTTTTGCTACTCCAGGTTGTATTTTGGTCTGTCGTAGTCGAAACAGTGTGAAACAATGTCGTGGAAGAAACAGCGGAAGACGTGGGACAAATTTTTTTTTTTATAAAAGTCATGGAAGCTGTAAAATCGAAGACCGTCGGATATCAGAGGCGAAGAGTGGATCTAATGTTTAGCCTGCTGCCATTGATGCCATTTTGAGTGTTCGGGAACCGATAATATTGTTTTTTTGTGATTATTGCATGCAAAATTAAAAAAAAATCAGTGTATCCCATAATAGGAGCACTTTTTTTGATATCGGTTTTTTCTATCATTTTACCTTTCGTTTAAAATGAAGACGTTTGTGTGTTTCTTTTCATATTTCGTTGACATTTTAAGTTCCGTAACTATACTTCCAAAGATTTCAATGAATACTTAACAAACGATTCAATTATAATTAATTAGATTTTTTAAACTAAGCTATTCCATATTCGGTACATCTCACAGCTACATAAATATATATTATTAAATTTTTAAACTCATATAGCTTTCAAATCTTATGTCGGATATAGGAATGATGTGATATTGGCCGAATTCTTGTATAGCCCGCTGCATACAGTAATTCAATCTGTGGAAATAAATTGTATTCTGGCATAAAATAATAATTAAAAAAGTTCGTTCTACACAACCCAAATGTTCTACATAATTAAGAATTCAGAACATTTATTATTAAGCCTGCACTCCACGGAATTGAGAAGAAATCTGTAAGAAGTCATGAGAAAAAATTCCTTCCCCATCGGTACTTCCGGCAGTGGGACTTCACCCCACACACAAATTTAATGGCGGCAAAGGAAGCTGGAAAGTTTGGGGTAAGGTTTGGTGAAAAATAATAATCAGAAACATTTAGAAGTAGGCACCTACTTAAAATCGATAAGGGCTGATTTTGATGAGAAAAAACGGCGATTATTTTGGTAGGTTTTGAAGTGCATTGTTAAATAATGTCCTAAATGTGGGATGAACAAACCTAAATATCAAGACAATGAAATCTGTCGTTAAAGACATAATGTTGAAAATTGGTAAGGAGCGACGTTTATTGAACATTATCAAAGTCACCTGAAAAGTACACTTTTACTCTAAATCGTTAAATATTACCACAAAACGCCGACAGCTAAGAAATAATTGCTGTAAAAATCGCAATTAAATATTAAGTGCCAGAGAATATAGCTAAGCGATTTCAGCCCCCGGTTCAGTTGAGAGTTGGGAGTGAAGCTCCCGGCCTCTGTGATTAACAAGGGACGAAGGAACATTAAAGGGGGAATATTAAGACTTACTTTTGATGTTTTGTTTAGCAAATTATTACGGAAACGCCTCCCCGAGTTGAACAGGACCTCCGGCATGCAGGCATGCAAGGCAAGAAGTTTATTGCCTGGAATGATTCTGAAATGGAATAGGTACTTGTGGCGTATCCGGTCTATTAATAACCCGAAACCGAAAGAATAGCAAAAGTTTTTATTGGGCGCGGTTTGATGAACAATAATAAAATCTAGAATACGCAGATGATTGGCATTGCACTATATGTCAATTCATTTGAACCCATACCTAGAAATATAACTTTTCAGTATATAAAGCGAAAAAATATCCCGGAAGGCATCCATTTACATCAGAGGCTGTTTAAAATTCAGCCTGCATCCCTTGGGGGGAGTGCTTTAGTTCAGAGGTTGTGCTCAATATCAAAACGCCAATCGCAAGCAAATATTCAATTAATGCGGCAGAGTTAAACGTTTACTGAAACTTTGAAGGCTTATTCTAATTGGCTATTTCGGCATCAGTGGCCAAACTGGCGGCGCCTTGTCTACAACGTTAAGATTTTGAGATGACTATTAATCCTTAACTAGGCGACACCATGACTGTCAATTAACTGTAGATAGTAATTGGGTCAATTTTCTTAATTAACGTTATAAATTATTCCACATTTCCTTTTCGTGAATATAAAGATCTGTTATTCTTTATTATTATTTCAAGTGATACAATTTTCGTCCTTGAAATTATTATAAGACTGTGGCTGGACTCTACATAGTTCAACTGATTAACAATAGCAGTTAAGGTAATTATTTTAAAGAGTTCTTTAAACAAAAACATCGGGGATACGAACACAAGAAAATGTACTTCTATTAAAGGTAGATAATGATTAAAGGGAAAGAAAATAAACCAAACACAATGTTGAAAAAAAAACAATTCGGTGGAGTAAAAGCTTTGGATTTATCGAAAAACAATTACCTTAGACTTGATTTGTCAATAAACCATGGGATTGGAATCACTGTACATATCTCTAAAAACTTCAATAGGCAAAAATAAAATAAATCCATCCTAAATACTTATAACAAATACAAATAAATGTACATGATATTTTCTCTTATTTTAAACATCCTACTCGTTAGCAGGGTATGAGTATTTTTACTGAATGGGCTTCCATAATAAATATGAAAATCTGCTACATAGTTGAACATCAGCAACTTTCATAGAAATTAACTGAAGAACCTAATATCGAATAACTAGAGGAACCAAGTTTAAACACTACACTCGCCATCATAAAGCTAGCAAAATATTCATATACAGAAAATAGGCAAGATATAAAGTTAAATGTCATGAAAGTGGTATCGAAATATAACTTATCTCGAAATCGATTTCAAGAAAAAATTAAAACGAAAGCAATTCTATACTAAGCATTTCCAATAGGTAAATCTTAATATATAAAACAAAGTCGGGTTAGTTACACTATTTATAACTCAAGATCGGCTGCACCGATTTTGATAATATTTGATTTGTTGGATTTGTCTCCGCCCCGGATAACAGAATAACTATTAAAACATCGCAAAAATTCACGAAAAAAAAAGTTATGAAGAAAATTATTTTTTCATACATTTTGTATGGAACGAATTCTCATTTTTTAAAAGAACTGTAGCAATTTTGTGATAGGTATAATATTTAACTGTGCGTGAATTCCAAAAATTCAAAAATATCAAATGTCAATACGCCGATTGTTTTGCTTTTGTTCTTAATCATATAATGCTGCCCCTCTTTCTTACACACTAAATGTCAATAATCGAAAATGAGATAAACGGTGAACGTATGTCTCTGCACCCCTCCAAAGGAAAAATACAATAATAATAATTCTCTGAAATGAAACGCTTTTTTTTTACGTAAGCTCCACTCAGGACCTATGTCATCTTAGGGGATGCTGTGTGGAGATTTTTTTAAGGAAGGGTAGGATAGGATGTTCTGGGAAGGAAAAAGGCATGGAGGGTGGGTAGGAATCTGGAGGTCAGTGTATCCGGGAGTGAATCCATCCCTCCAACTGCGGTGCAAGGCCACTGACTTGACCAGAATTGACCTTTTACCTTGACCTTTCCAGCCGGACTCTTTCGACCCATTGGTCGAAAGAATCCGGCTGGAAAGGTCAAAAGGCCTCCCTCAACCAGTCTCTCTCGATCCGACCCGCCACGCAGCAGGTGGGCAGAGGCATCCACCGCCATGACCCGCACAAAAATCACCCCATGAACCTGGGCACTCCTGCTAAATCACCAAACGTAGCGAACCACTTGGGGTGACCTATGGCAGAGATGTTGGTTATCCAATAAATGGTTCCCGGGGCGGCGGCGCGCGGCGGTGGCGGTACCCGTAGATACCGGCTTCGTTTAAAAAATTCTCGTAAGTAAGTGGAAAAGTAAGAAAATCACAAAAAATATAAATCCGTACACAACGCCATATCTGATACTGACAAAAACAAAACACGGACAGTTGGGCATCGATAATTGCTTCATTGTGTAATTCTTAACTTAATACAAAAACTTAATTTAATTTAATTTATTTATTTATTTATTAATCACTAACGCCCTTATGGGCTTTTACACACATTTACATTTTTATGTTTTAGTGCGTACAGGTGTGTTTAGAATACAAAGAAAACATAAATAGTTTTTACACATGGTACATAGAAATAAAGCTGGTAAGTAAACAGTATAGCATTATACAATAAAGAGAAAAAATCAGTTTTATATGTATATACGTATATAACAAATAATAATAATGGTGAGTTTTTAATATATGTGCAATTTATGGGTTGAATACATAGCGAAGTTGATTTTAAACAAAAATACATACTACCGACTTGCACCGCACCAAAATTAATATACAAAACAATTCCATTTTGACCAATTACTTTATCGTCAGAATTTCTGCTTAATGAATTCAATTTCCGAAGACGAAATACTTTATACCATAAATATACCAATCCCCTTTATACTGATACCATGGAACATTTCAGATTTAAACAAATAATGTCAGATACTTCAGTAAACTATCAACAATTCAACGGTTATTAATTCTGCGGCGGTACGAAGTTCGTCGGGTCAGCTAGTAAATTAATAAAATGCCATTATAAAACATATATCATTATAATACAATCGTACCTCTTAATATTTGCCTATTATAGAATTTTTTTCATTAACGCCTTCATGTGTTTTATTCAAATCTATTATTCCATATCTTTTTAAATTTTGTATTGTAAAATGGAAGCCTCAGCATGGATAAGGCGGCACCCGGTGAGTTAAAGCGATATGAGTTTAAAAAATAACTAATAATGTTTTAAAATAAAAGTTATTGTAACAAATAAAATAAATAAATAAAAAAATCAACATCACATATTGTTATTACAATTTTTGATAATTCCTTCCAATAGTGAAACGACTGTCACGCTAAAAAATATTTAAAATCGAGCAGCAATTAATAATTACACAATAAATTATAAATATAGACATTCAATCATTGTTACAATAATACAGAATTATCCAAAATAAATTCAGTTATTAAGTACTCGTAAAAAACGTAATATCTTAAAATTACAAAATAAATGGTTGAGACAAGAATGTAATTATATTCCGGTCATTTTCATATAGATAAGTATTCCCATCTTAAATAAGATATATATTTTAATTAAGCGATAATAAGAGGAAAAGACAGTGGATTTAGGTTCACATATTTTCCGTTGTAACGAATTCAGTGAATGTTAAAAGTAAGCAGTGGGCGAGGGAATGTTTTCAAAGGGAAGGGATCCCTCAAGCAGGGAACTAATCGGAAAGGAATGAAGAAATGTCCCTGGGGAGGGGGGAGGGGGGATGGGGAGAATGGGTGAGGTGGTGGAAATGGTGGCGACAGGGATATTCTATTTTCGGTGAAAATTACTTCATTGGTGGAAATATATTATATTGTTAAATGCAGGCATTGGCGCAGTCACAGTCACAATTCGATTCGAAATAAATCGTTTTTGGCAGTACCTAACTAAAGACATTTTTTGAGATGGCAAACCAGCAGGTTTATTGCTCATACTTATCGCTATATCGATATAGACTGGCATACTACCTGCTAACAATGTATATCTGGACATTGGAGGTATAAAGTCATTTTAATAAAGTAGCTTCTTTATAAACAAAAAATTACAGTCCTGACGCGTACGGTGAAGGAGGAAACCAGTCGTGGGAAAGTGGTGGGCACCCTCTAAAGCTACTACTTATGCAGTATGAAGCTCATTTTATTGAAGTACCTATTCTGAATGTAAAGTTTTCCTCTCTGATACAAAAGAAATCCGCAAATGTTTGAGAAGTAAAATGTTTTTTTTCGCGTCAAAAAACTGAGAAACATTCGCATTGTGGATTAAACTCGAACGCTGAAAATAAAAATCCTCTCATAAACGAGATAAACTGGGCAGAAAAATAAAACATCTTCAAACGTACGTTGGGAAGTTCCTCGTAGCTTTTGCTTTCTTTTGGAGAATTCCCTCGGCAAGGCCAAATAAATAAGATGGAGGGAGGAAAGATGCTGCGCCACGTCGCTCTTCCACGGGTGGGATTCTGGTAGGGAAACTGCCTCGAAACTGGAAATGCATAAATCGCTCGCTGAAAAATCACACACATTCGAGTGGGTACATGGCGGTCTATTGAGTTTATTGGCGTTTTATAGGATCGGGTGAGAGTGCCGTAACGGTTTTATTGCAGGGTTACCTTTAACCATGTCGTGATGCCACCACCGGCTGCCGGCCGCCTAAATGTCGTACAAACGAGCTGTAGTAAGTGTGAAATTATAGGATATTTTCGAACCACCAATTTTAAGCATGAATGCAATTGATTGGTGACTTCATATGAACATTATGTGGCCTTGCTCTACTATTCTCTACGAATCTATTCTCGAATATTATCGCTATTTCATGGAAACATTATTAAGACCTCGACGCATGCATCCGCCCGCCATTTCAAAACATTAGTAAATACTATTTTACTTTGACCTATTCGTAAGATTTTCAAATAACTTGTGTTATGTAGTTTCATTTATTAAACCCAAAACAACGATAAATTATCTCTCAAAGAAAATCAGATCATTGTTTTTATTACAAGTTTCTATTTAACGCGTATATTATGTCATAGTCAAAGATCGATTTGCAGTCTCTTCGCGGAATGACTGGTTTATCCTAGGTTTGACCAAAGCCTTCGGGCTAAAGACTTCAAGTCAGACCTGAGGATTGACTAGTCAAACCTAGGAGCGCCGGAGCTTCGAGGATTGACTATAACACACACATTTATTCTGAAGAAAAACCAATGTTTTGGAAAGATGTCGATTATTTCGATTAAATTAAGTGATGAATAAAAATTATATAATTTTCATTAAATTAAAATGACGCCACGAAGTGAATTTGTGATTACTGAAGAAGTTTTTATTTAAGCTATTTCTAACGTTTGTAGACCCAGCAAGTAGGCATCAAAGACATCGTTTTAAAGTGTAGTAAATTATAAAAAACTTTATTACTTATTTCACAAACAATATTTAAAATCAAAAACGGAAAAAAAAATTGTGAATTAAATTTACTACACAAGTCGAAACTACATTATTTGTTTATTAACGGACTTATGTCCAATTTACAACAAAGTATTACAAAATATGGAAATGAAAATTAAGGAAAAAGAATGGTACATGAAAGCAAAGACAAACAGAGAAAATAGAAGAAAATAGAAGTGTCAAGACTTTGCAAAAAGAGTAAATATAAAATAACTTCAATTGTTTGGGCGACTGAAAGCATTTAAGCTTATACCAAAAAATCAAGGTCTTGACGTGAGTTGACCATTCTACATACATATTCTGGACAGTGGTGAATTATAACCATAATTAGTCGAGTGCCGATTGAGGAAGAGCAGGTCTTTATTTCTGAGTCCACGAGAAGGTATATTGAATGTGATGAGTTGTAGTAATGTAGGTGAATCGATTAAACAGTTAATAATTTTGAAGAGATCATATTTTTTCCGATCTCATTTGTTAATTTATGCATCAATGTAGCAACGCAAAAATAAAATTTATAATTCGGACTCAATAAAATGCGAATATAATCCAGTAAGATAGCCAATGAAAGGATAAAACGAACTGTTTTATGATAAAAAAAGGCGCTAGTCAGAAATGATCAGTATTGAGATTGATGGGCTTCCATCGGCTCCGAAAGCGGAATCACCCAGTACCCACTATCTGCGGGAAATACGGAAATTCAAGGCAGGACTCACGTTCCACGTCCCAATCGATTCGGTCGTACGGATTGACGCGTGTTTGCTAAATGACGTTGACGTGAGCGTTCGTAATCCTTTTAAAAATGGATGGGAAAGGAAAACAGCAATGGCTCAGTGACACTATTCTGCTGCTGGAATATTGGCTCGATTGCCCGTTTGGCTGGGTGGCTTTTAGTGTTGTCACGGGTGACTTGCCAATCACGTGTCAAATAATATATAATGGTCTGCATCTGTTTGGACAAGGTAATTGCACAATATTCGATTTGACTCGGAATTCCATCACGAAAATGTATCGTAATTATTTGATCAGTTGACGTACACCATTCACAAATATGAAAGGTGGACCCCTTACAATAGAATATATTTATATTGAAAGCTTGTTACATCGAAGATTAATATGGATAAATTTTTTTGTACTCATATAATAAAAACGAGAAATTTTTATGCATATATTTTCTTTGCTTATATTTTTTTGCTCATTCGAATATATGTCTATATGTAAGAAATAATTACGAATGTCTTGAAATAAAATTTTATTAGTTACATTAAATTTTACAAATAATAAACTAAAAAAAAATCGTTGGATAACATTTAATTCAGACATTTAATTTTAGAAGAATGATCACTGTCAATAAAATAAGAAGAAAATTAGGACGTACTTTCCTTTCAAATGCTCCATGATGAGTAGACACAAGATCTCCCTGGGAGGACTTGAATTTCTGTAGTATTTTTTTGTATTTTTAAAACCAGAACGATGCAAACAATCTCTTATTTTAACGATTTTTTTATAAACCATGAAACTCCAGCTTTTTATTGAAATTCAACTTCTCGTAAATGGATTATGATGGGACCGGGCGATTAATAAATGATGGGGCTCGTAATTCGATTACAAAAAACCCTGTTATTCCCTTGTGCCCTTCATATGCTATTTTGATTTTTTTTAACAAAAATGCTTTAATATTCGTGCACATTGATTGATGCGTAAAAATGAGTATTTCAAAATAATATCGTCGGCATCCCTAATGTTGATTAATTCACAGTACCAGTCTCCAAACGGTCTATTTGTACCTATATCTATATAAAAATAACTTTTAAGGCTTTTAATAAAAACAAGTCTTATTATACAGCGAGACGGCAAAGCTAAATGCTAAAAATAATTATGGGTGAATAAAATGTAATAATAATCCTGTACAAAATTATTAACTCGAAAGTTGACTGCCCGGAGTTGCTAAATAAAATAAATTTCCATGCGCCGACTCGATATAGCAGACAAAATACCCTTTTAAATGAATTTATGCAAAGGACTTGTAATTACTATAACATTAAATTTGCACGAACAGAAACACTTGCTGACATATTCACTTCTAGTTACTTTCGCTACAGAATTTCATTGTATCACATTCTAGGTGCAAATAATACATAACATATTATTTATGATGATTAAATTAATTGTACCTAATATTTTTAAATTATCTGCGTGCCAACTTTCCCTTATCCCTGTCCTCCCCTTAACCGTCCCAATCCAAATACCTGTTTCGCACCCTATTTTCTTTACAGTTATAATCGCATTTATTTTATTGTTGTGTTTTTATATTTAGGTTTATCACTTGTTGAATCTACACCTGTATTATATATTTTTTTTAATTGCTGCTTTGTCCTGTTTTTTTTTCTTTTCTTAAAATATTCTAGTTTACATTCAGTTACTTTTATGTTTCTAAATCTGTGAACATTAATAATTGGTCTGTTTTTTGTCATCCTCTTATGTATATTATGTTACTAAGACTGTTTATGTTCCTTAAGTAAATAAATAACAAAACAGATATTAATTAATACGAAGCTACCATAAAAAAAGAAATTGGTTAAATTGAGCTCTTTGATTCCATGAAATCAGGTGATCAAATCGATAGACTAGTTCACGATAGAAACAAGTCCGAATAATAAGTGGTATTGAGATATTCACTATTACTAATATTGTGAAAATAGAAAAACAGGGGAAAGTTTTCGCTCTGGTGAACCAGCACTTGTGAAACAACCAACACTTGTGCACAATGGAATCGTTGCTTGAAATGGCTTAAGCCGTATTTGATGACTGATCTGAAAACAGGTACTTCTCAATCTTCTTCTTCCTCATATTCCACTTCTTCCCACTCTCTCAGCCTAACAACTTACCCTAAATGGAGAGTCTAATTTGCTTCAGACGGTTGGGAGCAGTGGGGCAGTGCTATATTTACAAGAGAAGAAAGTTGCAAAAACATTTATCTTCAGTTCATTGATAAACAGCCAAAAGGAGTATGATTGACGTATCAATTTATGAAGAAGCGAACTGAGTTAATCCTTTATTTAACTACCATTTGCAATGAAAAGTTATAATTACGTAAATAACTTCTGTGCGATGTCTCGGCTTCAGAATCGTGATTTTTTTATGAAAGTATATATACCAAAGACCTTAGCGTGAAAATCCAGTGATAGTAATATCTTGTACAGCCGTTTTTCGGTATTTCCTCTATCTCGAACTGGTGTATCGAACCGTTAGCTAGATACTAGCGACATTTATCCACAGTTCTCTGTATTTAGATGTGTTATTTAGCCGATTCAGTGGAAAGGGTAACGACGTCCCACTGTCACACGTTACAAAGGGAATGTGCCGGCTCATAGGGGATGATTGATTTCAGCTGAATCGTGAAACAGCTGACGACAAGGTAGGAAAGTGAAGAATAAAGCCCGTATTAATTATCAGTATCACTTACTTAAGGGGGAAATTCATTTAGATGACTCAAAAAAAAGAGTTTTTATTCTCAAATTGTTAGTATAACTATTTAAGAATATGTTCCCAAAGTTTAAAAAAAAAAAAAAAAAATTCGTTACAGTGTTATGAGGGTGTGGTAAACTTGAAACGCGTTTTTCTCGAAACGATTTTTTAAAAATTAGTGTGCACTCTAGCTCAAAAAGCTTTTAACCAATCATTTTAAAAATCTGCAAATACTTTCTTTACATAATTACGCTCTACACGAATCTAAATTCGTAATAATATCATTGTCCAAAGTATTTTTTAATTACAAAAAAGGTTAAAAAATTGGCAAAAAAATCATAGTTTCCTCTTTACACACCTGTAAACAATGAAATTTTCAATTTTTTGGGGGAAAGTTGGGTTTATATAGAGGAGACATATGTTATCAAACTAAATTCAAAACCCTAATGATTTGAGATTAAAAAAAAAACTGTGGCCTCCAGAATGCACACAAATAGCTACTATGTCTGATGGTGACATTCGATGGGTGGCAGCTGATAATTTTCATGTTTTCCGTAGAAGTGCTTATAAATTTTCACTATATTTTCTTAAATAGATGTATAAAATGATCTCAAAGTCATAAATAAATTATATACATTTCTTTCATGCAAAAAAAGTCATGGAAATCATTAAAAAAAACATAGACCTAAATGTGTTTCCCCCCTTAATAACATGTTAAACAAAGGATTTAAACTTCATAAAACAATGGTAGTTTAAGTCGATTGATTAATTCATCATAGTACGAGTATTATATGGCGATTGCTTCACATAAATTATCCAGTGAACTTTAATTTAGCAGCAAATAAAAATAAGAATATCTAAATAATTTGACGGTCTATTTGGATGCAACATTTATATTATATACCGCGTTCCATGCTCATGCCGTCAAACTTTGGGACGATTCAAGAAAAACTGGGAGGATTCATTCATGAAAAACTTTCATAAAAATATGTTGAGAGATTTTGTTTCATTAGAGCCCAAATATTTTTTTTTGTGCGCCTTAAAAGCGTACAAACACTTCTTTATTGTGAATTTACACGGAAATTCGGTGACCGGACAACTCAGAATGAAATCAAGTCGGAACCTCTTTTGAAAAGTCATTAATGTCGGTGAGGAAAAAAAACAAAAACAAAAAAATTCAAATAGGTTACGTTAGGTTAGGGTTATGTGCTATTTTAAAATTATTTTTTTCATAGCTTTTAATGACTTTTCAAAGAGGTGTTGAGTTGACTTGATCCTGAGTTGGCATTGAACCGAAAATTCAAGATAGTTGGAACATGCTACCAAACGAATAACCCCCGTTATCAGGCTTGTACCTAACGCCTCTCAGATGGTATCCGAGCACTTATTAGTGCATTACGACTCGCAAAAGTAAGTCTACGTTTAAAATAAAAAAAAAAATTATAAAGTTTCTTCAAATAAAAAGCTTTATTAGGATTTTATCTTAGATTATCATGAATAATAACCCTAAAATTTCGAGGTATGAGCGTGGAACACGGTGTATATGTATTCGTTTGTTTTAGTTTTAGTTTCATTTTAATATTTTACTTATTGTACATTATTATTGTTATTTCATACCATCTCTCATACCATCCAATGCGTTAATGCTGTTTCCATAATATGGGAATTTAAAAACTTTTATGGTAAGCAATAATTTCTTTCCCGGAATGAGTTTGGTAAATTAAAAATTAATTAATTCATTGGCAGTCTCTAAATGTGTCTGTACCTAAATTTATTTATTTATTTATCTATAATAAAATATATTTACAATGGTTTTATTTGTATGCCTGTCTCACTAGGGTATACCTGTGTCGAGACAGGCGTACAGGTATATAAATGAATATAGTAGTTACAAGGATATTTCAGGTAAAATACATATAATGAATAGAATTAAAACAGAAGGGTGATTGGAAGGGTGGTAAATCTTTAAAAGAGAGTTATTTTATAAATGTTGGAGATGGAGTAATGAAATAAATTCTGCCTAGTCTATTTATAGGTTAAATTTGACAGGATTCAAATGAAAAATGAAATGAAAATAATAAAGCAAAAAAAGCAAATATATAAAACAAAAACTTTCTTAATACCTATACGCATGTAGGTGATTTGATATGATTTACGTAATTCAAAATATATCGCTTGTTTGTGGGATAGCTTGTTTAAGAACTCGAAATCAAAGGAGGACATTGGATAAGAATATTTTTTTCAATAAAATAAGTGAAAGCACCAAAATAAAGCCTAAATCCAGAAGAAATATATAAAGTTGCATGTATTATTTTTTCCATATCCCATTGTACCAATTTCAGCAAAACAATAAATCTTGCTATGTTCTCTGCTTGCAGCATGCAAACGGAATATGTGAATTGAAAAGGCACATTTATTTCCGAGATACTGTCACAAAGTAGCCGGAATATTTGGCCGTGTTTTTGTTTGTCGCCCGAGGAAAAGAAAACAACACTTATGGGGGGGGGGGGGTAGGGATATGCATCGGGAGGCGCCGGCTCTTGTCTCGTATATTGTGAATGTCTCACCCTCCGTTCCCGGGTTGCCTGTTCGTTGCATGTTAGATCACTCTTTGAAAATTGCGAAAAATATTATTGTATTGCAAATGTGTATTTGCATTAGGGAAAAACGTGTGAAATATTGTGGTTATCGGTAAAACGCGCAGGGAAACGATGACATGTGTATAAAATAAAAAAAGCGTGCTGAACAAATATTTCTATGCTGATTCCATTTCCACTACAGAATTATGAAGTGGAAATTCAGTTTGTTCATCCTCATACAAACTATGGAATGGTGGAATTTGACTGAAATTTTTAGGTCAACGGAATTAGTTTCATCTCGCGACAACATATTTATCAAAATTTTCAATTAACTGTTAAAAATAAGAAAATAAGTCATATCGTTCTATGCTGAGATCCATTTCCACTACAGAATTATGAAGTGGAAATTCAGTTTGTTCATCCTCATACAAACTATGGAATGGTGGAATTTGACTGAAATTTTTAGGTCAACGGAATTAGTTTCATCTCGCGACAACATATTTATCAAAATTTTCAATTAACTGTTAAAAATAAGAAAATAAGTCATATCGTTCGTTCCATATATTTTACTTGAAATTGTTGAGTCGAGTAGTATAAAAGTTCTAACTGTAAACCTTTTCATGCTTATTGTCTGGAATGTCGAGGTCAACACAACTATTTTTGGTATTGCACGTTTCATTTAAATGTTAAAAATGCATGATTTTTTTTTATTGTTTAATAATAAAAAATAAATAAAAAATTGAAACAATTTTTTACATGTAGAGCGGGAACATAACTTATTCTCGAAGAGGTCAGAATACTAGATACAAAGCCTTATGCCTTATTCTATTCCTGGCGGACACAATAACGTGTCTTCTACATTCCATACATATTCACGCAGAAGAAGGTGGGCCATAACGCATTATGATCTCCCATACATCTTGGTTACGGGCAGCAGGTGCTAGCGCCAAACCGCGCCTAACTCCTAAATTCCGCTATCGTAAATAAATCAGCCGGAGCCTGTCAATGCTTCCGGAAACCAATGCCGACGCTTTCCCCCGGGAAACGGAACTAGGAGTAAACAGTCGTGACAAGGAGAGACGCCATATTGTTGCATTTATAGAAAAATGATTTGAGAAATTTCGAGGAAGAAATCTATGAAAGTAAAAAAAATGTTTTAACCAGATTCCCACTGGTAGAAAATCCACTTATTGCATTTAAATACGAAGAGACATGCATTTAAATATGAATTGAACAAACTTTAAACAATTCTTCTTTAGAAAAACGTAGAAAGGACTCTGATCCAATTTGCAAATTCAAAATTATCAACAGTATTACTGACACACCTGCTTTGTTACAACTCATCCAGTTCAACATACCTTCCTGTAGACTCCGAAATAATGAATTGCTGTTCCTCAATCAACATTCTACTAATTATGGATATCATTCTCCTTTATCCAGAATGTCGAGACTTGTCAACGCAAATCAAAGCATTGAATTTTTTGGTGTAAGCCTAAATGACTTTCGGAGGTCAATACACAAACACAATATGTAATTTAATAGCCTTTGAAATCCATCTTCAAGCTACTTATAGCTATATTCTGTGTACTTTTATATTATATGTAAATTGTCATCTCTTTTTTGCTCTTCATTGTACTCTCCTTTCATTGTCATCTCTTTTTTTTATTCGTATTATTAATTTATTGTTAAATAAATAAAGGAGACAGCAAAAGACAGTACATGGAGATACTTACCAGCTACGTGACCGTGACGCAAGCATAAGTAGCCTACCGATATGCTACTCTTTCTGGTTTCCGTTCAAGGTGTTACTCAAAATATACTGAACTTGAACATTTTTTACATATGGGCGGTCCGTCTTAAATGACGATTCTCGGTTCTTTCCGGCTTTTGATCAAATTGTAATCAGCGGCAACAAATAATAACCCCCAAGAATCAAAAATGCCGAAAAAATTCAAAACGGCGCTGATCGTCAATTTGATCGTCAATCCATTGAGAAGGAGCATGAAACGTTCCACGCTTATTCGTTTTTTTTTTTCATAAGATGGCTGCACGATGTCTAAAATTACAAAAAAAAACTCCACGATCGAGTGTTCATCTTGCTCGGGAAACCAATATTGATTCAGCACACCATATTCTTTGTAAATTCATGTATTTGCGCGTTGCCGGATACTAGGTAAGATTTGATTTTGTCGGAAATGGCGCGGAATGAATTTCGAGGAATCAGCCTATCGAGGGGCGGCAGCCACACGTCACGGGACAGGGCGAGATAGACAACCCACTGCTGGGAAGCCGGTAGATGGAAGGTGGTAGCGGAAAGGGAAGCAGGTAGCAGGTTCATGTACATGGGGGGCCTTGAGACAACGATTGGCAACACGGCATCGACAGAGCGATCGGATCTTTAATGAAATCCCCGGAGGGGGAGGCAAATTAACTCAGGATTCAATTGCGAGTTTCAGAGAGAGTTGAAATTCTGAAACTCCTTCCGGCCGGAATTGATGGAATGAAAGAATGGGCGATGTCAAAGCTGGAAATAGTGGGCTCACATTTGCGATTACCACTTCCCGCTGTGATCATCAAAGGGGAGCACACGTGGCAGGTAATAAGATGACTCGGTTCATTATCTAGGTTTTGCACGAGAGATGCAATTGAAACTGCAACTGAAAGACTACAAAAAAACGACGTTTGTAATAAAATCTATCTCTAAAAAGGCAAACTAGAAAAACTTTACGCATTTGAAAAGAAACAAAATACGTTTATTTTTAACTTAATGAATAAAATCTAAAATTGTAATATTTAATTAAATGAAGGCAATATTAGGGAAACTCAATCGAAAATCTTAAACAGAAAAAGATACGGTCACATCTAGGTCTCGAAACCAGGACTTTCGCCTTCGACCTTCGCCGGGGACAGCTCTACCAACTGAGCTAATGTGTCCCTATCCTAGGTAGAGCTGCGCCCCGGCAAGTATCTTTTTTATGATTTTAAATTATCCTTTAGCATTATTTTTACATCAAGCTTTCTGAATAAAAAAAAAATTATAAAATTATCATTCAACGATATTATATAAGTATAAATAATTTATGATTAGATAATGTTTAGGTCAATCAATGCAAAAGCAAAATTTAAAATCAACAACACTGCGCAATATCTGATATCGCGAAAAATAAACCTTCTATTTACTAACAGCAAAATGCTAGCACATATTGATGATAATCAAACCACGAAATGTGCAATAAACACTTTTATAACCAAGCAGAATCAATCGCTAATGGCAGGTAAAGTTAATTTATCAAATTTGATTGTTTTCACCGCAAAGGATTAATGCGCTGCGATGATTTGATGTTTCGATGCAGTTATTGGAAAATATTTTCCAGTCATCATCAAATAAAAAAATATGCCGGCCGCCTCGCGGTAATTACACTAATTGCCCTTTTTCAGGAAAGCTTTCAGGCACGCCGGGTGATTAATGATACCGTGTTTTGCTGAAAATATTAAAAGCGGAATCGCAACGTTGCCTGATGGAATCTGCAAAAATAATTAAGTAGAGCCTGTTACCAAAGATTATCAAAAGAGGAATAAGGGCGTTGTTACTTAAAAAAGGTTAAACGGCCATAATCTCATTTAAGTTCTTACGCGGTTCCAGGCGATTATGCATATTGTTTTGGGGAGGCCGTTCGCAGATTACAATCTAGGTGAATTCGTAGCTCGCAGGAACTTTGTTTTAAAGTACTTTGGGAAACGTCCAAACAACATTACAACTTGTAATGATATAGAGGTAGGTTAGGGAGATACTTAAATTCCCTTTTCGATTTCTTAATATTCTGTGTTTCATATATATATATATTGTTATAATTTGGTAATTAGGCAGAAAGACTTCAAGAAAAACATGGCTTCAAGGTAGGAAATCTTCTCGTTTATTCACGGCACATTTTACAATAAATTTGTTCCCGACCCGAACAAAAACACTTAATTTGGCCACTTTGACCACTCGCTAGATAATGCTAGCTGTTTACAGGAGATCCACTTATTAAGAGCATGTTTTTAACTAAAAATGTCCTATTTATAACTACACTTTCACATACTAACATAAACAAAACCAACCACCATTGTTAATCTAAATAATATACAGATTCCAGAAATCTGCTTTATCGTCTAGCCTTAAAACAGTGCAGCCCTATGGCCGTAGACTGTAATCTGTGCTCCAAACAGTCAAGTTACAAAATATACCGCTAGGTGGCAATAACCTTCACTTTTTGAACATATATATATACATATATATATGTTCAAAAAGTGAAGGTTATTGCCACAGCCTTATTTCAAGAGAAAGGTATGGCAGTTATTTTTCTAGATTGATGTATCTACATAGAACATTCTGTGTTTCATATTATAAAATGTAACACTTTCTACACGGGGAGAAACCGATATAAAAGAATTGTACACACTTCTGTCTGTTTAATCCCCTCTCATATACTTCAGTAAAATTATTTCTTAAATTGCAAGTATAATATTAAGCAAAGTACCAAGTGTGTGACTGAGAATCTTGGAATTAAAAAGCAATTATAAAATGAATGTTAAAATGTTGTTTTACCACCACATATCGTAGGAATTCTAAGATAACAATAATAATAGGTTAAAGCCAACCTCGACACTTCCATATTGACATAGGTACTCCATTGAATAAACTTTCCTTCGTGTAACAATAAAGGTGAAGGTATTCGGTTGCCCTTTAAACTGACGGAGGGGTCATCGTTGTTCGAAAGGTGACCCTTACAGATAAAATAACAGTGCACAAAATCGGTGTATTGACCTTCACAGAGAAAAAATACTGTATACAGGACTATTGTTTGAAGTTTTGGTGTTAGTTCGGAAATCTTGATATTTACAGCGCTCTTGAGGCGATTTTTCGCAAAACCAGCGCTATATAAGTTGTCCAAATTTATTATTATCATTTATAATACAACATACGAAATTTCATGAGAAAACCTTTGCAAAAGGGATACCCGTCATAAAATATTAAAACTTCAAGATTGTTAAATAAGATTTGCTTCAAAGCTTGAACTTTATAACACGGTTCACATAAATTTCCACGGTTTAGGATAACACGTTTTACGAACATGCAATTCATACGCGAAAATAATATTATCAAATGAAATTACTGTCGTCGTTTTAGTTGCACATGAAATGAAGGGGAAACGGTACTTGGTATTATGACCCTGTGTGCAAACACTGTCGTCGCAAAGCCATTGCCGGCCTCGAAACGATGTTTTTTCTTTTAAGATTAAGCATTATCGCATAAAGACATCGAAATATATAGTCGATTTTTGTCGTTCCGCGAAACGACAAATAGGTACATCCGAAACTGAATAATTAATAATTAAGTGAATATATGCAACTTCAGATGAACTTGAAAGTGGACTTAAAACATTTTAAACTTCTCTCGATCTGGCCGGGTAAACGCATCCGCAGCCAAGACCTAGACAAACCTCACCTAATAAATTCGGATACCTATGCTATGTCACCAAGCAAAGCGAACCACTTGGGATGGCAAGGGTGTCCCAAATTGAAACGCATGGATAAAGAATTATATTGATTTTTTGTTCATATGAAGCGGATACTTTGTGATGTGACATTATTAATTTAAAATAAAACAATAACTTTGTAAACACCACTTTTATTTTTATACTTTATGCCGACCGGGTTTAGCTTCATAAGCTACGGTTGTAGCGAAACCCGGTCGGCATAAAGTATAAAAATAAAAGTGGTGTTTACAAAGTTATTGTTTTATTTTAAATTAATTATATTGAATATATCAAACGCGATTCCTTTATTTTAATATTATTTTATTAGAAATATTTACGGGATAATAATGATTAAAATAATAATGGTTAACCCAATAACTAATGTTCGCATCATGCACAAATAATAAATATAAAAAGTCAATAATTATTACCCTTTTTTTACTTCAAATTATAGATAAGAATTAGATTAAACTGTCTTAACATAATCCAGATAAACTGTCAGATTTATAAAAGATACGAGTAAAATAAAAACAGGGTGCCAGTTTTTTGGCTAAGAGTTAGATTCTTATAAAGTGGAGGTTATATAAGGAGAGCTAGATTATTATAAAATAACTAGCTGACCCGACAAACGTCGTTCTGCCATATAAATTATTTCTAGTAAATATTTTGGTTGTTAAATAAAAAATAAAGTATTGTAAGCGTGTGGGAATGGGATCTACGACAGAATGAGGAATGGAGAGCTGTAGACGATGACTATTTTGATGCCAAATAAAAAAATAAATAAAAATTGTCAAAATAGTTTTTTTTCTAGATAAGGACACCCTAATCACCTAGCGGTATGAAATATAGGTACTTTAAAACCTATTCTCATACCTATCAAATACATTTAAAAAAAATCATAAAAATCGGTCAAGCCGATTCGGAGGAGTGCGATCACAAACACTGTGACACGAGATTTTTATATATATATAAGATATTGTATCACGTAATTAGTTTGTTAAATAGCAATAAACAAGTATGCCATCCGTATGATGTTTGGATTCTTTCATTAAGTAAGTTGTAATAATTATTAACATTATTTCAATACTTAATATAATATTCAATATGACTTACAAGATGGACGAGTGTACAGACGTAATTCGTGATACTTTATGTATGATTAGAGAAAGGGTGGTAAGAGGTAAGTGGGTAGTTAACTAGTGAAAAGTTAAGACGCAGAGGAGTGGCTTGAATGGCAGCCACCTAAGTGGTTGTAATGAAGCCAACCAGAAAGTAGGTCCTGGTACTGGTAATAACTTCCAAGACTTAAGGTGATCGTAAATACAAGATGTGCTCCATTATTCCACTGGAGTCACATTACACTCAGGAAGTAGCGAGGTGTAAACGTTTCATGCGATGTTTCGTCGTCATGTCGTTTTAAACACTGCCGACACCTTATAGTAGGCCTTAAAGTTTGTCATAAATGTTTTGACACCAAAAGTTTAGTATGCAAAAATTAATAAAATATGGTATAATAGGATGGGGTGGCGTTTATAAAACCCACACATAATCTTTCTACATTCCGCAAAAGCTAATCATCAAAATAATATTAACGAAACCATTTTACATCCTTCTGAATTTATATTTAAAGAATTTAAGGTCAGAAAACTAAATACTGTTCCCTTATCATTCAACTTTACAAGTGTATAAAGAAGATATTTTAAGTAAAGCCGTACCATTCAGAAACACAAAATCTCCGGCAAAAATATATGTTACCGATTCCGATATGTAAAAAAAACTTTAGATAAACATAACCACGAATACCTTGGAGTAAATTTGTTTAATAAATTGCCAGATAATATACCTTGATAATAGCTTGAAAGAATTCAAACCGCAAATTAAAAAAAAAAATTGTTGAACATTTAACAAAAAAAAAAAATAATATAAAATAAAACTTTTAATAAAAATAAAAATTACATAATAATTTAGGCGTATTAGATTTGTCAAAGAATTTATATATAAAAATGCAAAAATCGGTAATTTTAAATACATGTAGGATTACAAAAGATTTTTAAAATATTTATTTTGGGGGATCAGTAGGATTTATAGGTTCAATTAAGAATTCCACAGAGCCGAACCCTCTGATATGAAAATATCTGGAGTCGGTGAATTATTTTCCCATCTGGTCTCTGGTAGGTTGACATGTTGTTCTTGTATTGTTTTGTAATTATAATACTTATATAGTGCAATTGCATAACGTGGATTGACCAGATGATCATTTGGGAAGTGTGTGAAAGGGTTTAGTTTTTCCTGTGGGGAAAATTAAACCCAGACATTTAAATCTGGTGCGTTCAACAACAGTATTAAAAATATTCTTATCTTTACATAGTATAAAATGAAGTCGCTCACGCTGTATGTGCGCTTAGATCTTTTAAACTACGCAACGGATTTTCATGCGGTTTTCACCAATAGATAGAGTGATTCATGGGGAAGGTTTTTAGGTATAAAATTTGTCAAGGTTTTGTGTAAATTGGTTGAAATACATAATATATCTGGCCAAGCGGCAGCAGGCAGCAGGCAGCGGGCAGTAGGCTGACAAATGGGCGGTGTGGATTTGATTTAACAGATGGCATTAGTTATAAAGGTTTCGTTAGCCACAGCAACGTGTGGCCGGGTCTGCTAGTTAAATAAATAAACAAAACTTTCCTCCCTTAGAAATAACTTCAGACACAAAATAAAAAATGGATTAAAGAAAAAAAAACAATATTACCAAAATTTTATAACATAAAATAATAAACATATACACGCAACACAAAAAACCAATATAAAACACGCAAAACTCACAAACACAGGATTTTTATTTAATTTTATTTTTGAAATTTTACTGTAATTTTTAATCTTTATTTTTAGTTTAAATTTATTTTAATTTTAAGTGTTTTTTCGTCACTAACATTATATTTTTAAAATTAAACATTAATTCCTTCACAACTAGCAGATAAACAAAATATTTTATTATCGACTTTTTTAGTAGTTATTTTAGAACACCCTCTTATGGTGTGACTTTTTAGCAGCTTTTGATAGATTTTAAGCAGACCATGGAAAATTTGCAGAAAACCTATTGTTTGTCACTATTGAAATATTTTATATTGATTACTATTAAGTGTAGACATGGGATACCTATGTTACACATACATTATACATTTGTCATCAAACTGCTTAAACGGGGATATGACGATATAAACTTGTAATTCATAACTAAGTCTTTAAAAATCATTCTAATTATTGCTTATTCAAGCCTCGATACGGCGCTTTAAGTACTAATAAAAATTAAAAATGAGTTTATAATCGTAATCATCATACGCAATTTTTGAGACCCCTGAAGAAAAACTTCTTTATGTAATCAGAATAAGACAAACCACCCTACTGAACATTCCACATTTCCAGGCACTTAAGGGTTTATTCACGGGTATTGTCCAATAGGGTGGACCCACTGGGTCATGTTTGCTCGGGCTGACATGAGGTCGGAACCCAACCAATAGGAACAGTGGATCAAATAATATGATTATAATCACGTGACACGGCTGATGCGGGTTGCGACCAGAAGATGTCGCCTCGTGTTGTTTGCCGAATATGTTATAGAGATCAAGACGTGAGTAGCAACACTTACACGAAACTTGATTATGTGAGATTGTTTGTACAGATGAGATTGTATTATTCATGACATATATAGGTATTAATATAATGTGTTATGTTTTAATAACATATACATGCATAATTTATACATCGCCATTGTTATGAAAAATCACTTGAAAATCACTTTCAAATTAGTCACATGACCCAAAGAAACCAACAAATTAAATCCATATTTAATCCATCGTACATCTACCACAACAGAATGTTACTTATAACTTCTAACCAATTGGATTAATGTACAAACTTGACATTACAAAACAATGGGTGAACATAATATATTACCAAGTGTTGAAGCGGAGGAGGGGGCGTGACTAGGGATTAGTGAAGAGTGGGGGGGAGCAGATAGAACAGACAGTGAAAGGGGACGTCTATAAGATAGGACTGTAAAAAAATACTTTTTTGTTATCTTATCAATAATGGACGCAATATAATATCATAGGATTTCTTCATTTCTAACACTTCTACGTTATCTAAGCGTTTTCCTCTATTATTAATATGAATAATATTTATCCGATATTTATCCGTATTTATACGATCAATACCATTCGTTCTATCTCCTCCTCCCAGTCTTCATTAATCCCTGGGTATGCCCCCTCACTTCAACACATAGTAATATATTATGTTCACCCATTGTTTTGTAATGCCAGTTAGTACATTTTGCCCTGAGAAAGGAACGCTTGTTCCGAAACCGGACGGCGTATTAAAAAAAATAGTTCTACAGAATTAACTCAACTCAACACCACTTTGACACCCATAACCTAACCTAACATAACCCATTTACCCAATTTTTTAATATATTTTTTTATTGCTTTTAATGAATTTTAAAAGCAAGTGTTTTCAGGTGAGTTCATTCTGAGTTGTCCGGTCACCAAAAAAATATGGTGGTTTGAACAATGTAACGTTTCATTTATTTATAATGGACTAGCTGATCCGGCCACGCGTTGCTGCGGCTAATAAAACACAACGTCATCTACTGGATGGTTATCCAACCTTTATAACCACCGCCGTATTTGAGTTTATCGCGAAGAGACAGACACATGCCGCGGAGGACTTTAATTTATAATACACAGAGATGGTGTGAAAGATTATAATAATGTGCATGAAATGCTTGGGGTAACTAACGTATTTAAGTTAATAAGGATTAATACTGTATCCGTCTAAATAACTTTTCAATTACCGCAATGTACGTGACCATTTTTTTAGAAGATAGAATGGGTATAGTAAGCTATCCGTAAAAGATAGATATATGCCTTCACGGACTTTTTTGTAGATCTATAAAAGAGGAATATCCCACCATGCATTGTTTTGTTATATCCCCAAAGGATTAGGCAGCGTTTTCGATGAAAGCTACCAGGCGGCTTGACTTTTTCCGACACTTCTAACAATTATCGTTGTTTCAACCAATTTACACAAATCCTTGACAAATTACATACCTAAACCTTCCTCACGAAACACTCTATCTATTGGTGAAAACCGCATGAAAATCCGTTCAGTAGTTTTAGAGTTTATCGCGAACAGACCGACAGACGACGCGGGGGACTTAAATTTATTTTAATTTTATTTATTTATAACTTCTCACCATACATTCTTATTTTTTATTTTTACATGCAAAAAAAATTAACCTCACTAGGACTAGGCCTGTGTTGAGGTTAACATTTATAAAGTTTGAGTGATTTTACACACACAAAATACTAAAATACACTACATTTATAACACTAAATTTATTTGTTCTTGTATTGTTTTGTAATTATAATACTTATATAGTGCAATTGCGTAACGTGGATTGACCAGATGATCATTTGGGAAGTGTGTGAAAGGGTTTAGTTTTTCCTGTGGGGAAAATTAAACCCGGACATTTAAATCTGGTGCGTAAATAAATTAAATAATATAGTAAGAAATAAAAATATCATATTAGTGACCAGATGGGTAATTTAAGTATGATTTGTAACAATATAGACCATAAATAAATCTTTAATTACTATACCCACCAAGAAACAAAGCTGGTTCAAAACATCTAGGGTGACAATCCAATTTTGGCAAATGGAACTCAAATAAAATCTATTTATTTAAAAAAAAGCTTATTATTCAAAAAACAAACATTATTAAAGAACAAATCTTATTAAAAAACAAATCTTATTATTTAAAAATTAAAATCTTATTATTTAAAAAAGGACAAGGATGAAAAAATAGTATGCCAATCCTCTGTTAACACAAATATCTTAACATTATTTTTAAATTTAACTAATGAATTGGAAGATTTAATGTAGTCTGGCAGAATATTAAACATAATTGGAGCTTGGTATAAATAGTTTCTTTGGCCAAAAGATGTTTTAGTATGTATTGCCATAAAGTTCATTGTTGAGCCAATTCTAGTGGTATGAATTTGTTGGGTTCTTTCTGCAGATTTAGTATTGATAAAAAATCTACAAATTATTTTAGTAATGTACAGCTGTTTTATACACACAACATTAGATTCCTTGTAAAGAAGTTTAGATGGATAACGAATTTTTTTTTGTACATGACTTTAAGAATTAATTTGTGAGCAATATTTAGTGGTTCTACATTGGACTTTAGACAGGATCCCAGCATACTATATTGTAAGAAAGTCGAGATTGGACTAAGGCATAATAGACAGATTTTAATTTCTCTTTATCCAATTTATGACGAAGTTCTTTAAAAATATAGGTAAGTCTTCTGATATTTTTTGTTAACATGTCAATATGGTCATTCCATCTCAAATATTTATCAATACTTACACCTAGGTACCTTATACAGTCTACTCTTTCTAAAGGGTGGCAATTACAATTACAATTTTGCAGACAATTGTGTATAATAAGATTATGAGTGTCGGAAGGCTGACTTTTTGATGATATGCTAAAAGTTACATATTTTGTTTTTGATGTATTCAAAGTTAATATGTTATTATTTAGCCAACTCTTTACTAATCTTAATCCTTAATCTCAAAAATGTATATAATTGCTTTGCGATTTGCTATGTTTATATTTACTATACAACCTGTTAATTTATGCCATGTTCCTTATTTTGTTTTGTTTGTCTTTAACTATTTCAATGTTTTTTGGATGAACTGAACTCCAAATTTTTATTTTTTCCCCTATCCCCATATATGGGGGTGTGCTGGACCTCGTCCCTGCTTCATCTTTAGTTACATTATTAATTTTGCAGATCCGTCTCAAATCTATTTGCGCCTCCCCCAATGACATGTGCAGGTTTGAGATTTGATCACACGACCTTGACTGTCCTTTGTCCTGCCTCTGACTACCCAACGCTGAATTTTCTTTTAGTCTTCGGGTATTTTACCCCAAATATTCAGTTAACATTCTTTGAAGCTTCAGTGAGTGGTTCGCTAAGGGACACGGAAGCTAAGTGTAGTTTATGGTCAGACCGAAAGCCATTCACATTTTTTGTTGGTACTTGCCAATTGATTTGAGATTTATTGTATTTCTAATGTTCTCTATTTTATGCAGGTGCTTGCAGGTTTTTAACAGATGCATTTCCGCGTCATGGAGTCTCATGAATCATGAATGAGTTTTTCTTTTGCCCTGTTTAATTTATCTTTGTCTTACTAACCTATTTTTTTGCATTTTGTTTTTCCTGTTAAGAACTTGCATACTGCTTACTAACAACGTATGCATGGACACTGGAGGTCTAGATTCGTTCAAAATAAATAAATGTAGCTTCGTTTAATCAAAAAAATTAGAATCTTGCGAGAGCCTTGAAGGAGTAACCACCAGTTACTTATAACAGGGCGGGTAAGAGGTGGATTACCTCCACTGTTATTCTTAAACCTGAATCACATTTGTCAAAAGCATCTTTCCAGGTTTTACCCTCAAATATTAAAGCAGTGTCGTCTGCGAAACTAACAATGTTACCTGAAATATCTAAATTACACAAATCATTAATGTAGATTAAGAACAATATTGGTCCAAGTACACTACCTTGAGGAACCCCAAAAGAGATTTGTTTGCTTATGCTTAAATTATCATTTATCTCTACTTGTTGTGTTCTATCGCTAAGATAGGATTTGAACCAACTTAATGCTGTACATTGAATGCCAAGAGAAGATAATTTTTTGAGGAGTAATCCATGGGAAACCGTGTCAAATGCCTTTGATAGATCTAAGAACACAGCTAAGGCTTTGTTTCCATAATCCAGGGCACTAGTGACTTTCGACAATACCTTCAACACTGCATCACTCGTTCCTTTATTTTCTCTGAAACCAAACTGATTGCTAGAGAGTAATTTATTTGTTTCTAAGAATGATACCAATCTCGACTTAGCCAATCTCTCTATTACTTTTGAAAGCGTGTTAAGTAAGGATATAGGCCTATAATTATTGACATCTAGTTGATCTCCACCCTTAAAAAGAGGAATCACTTTAGCTTTCTTACAGTGAGAAGGAAACATCCCACTCTTGAAACTAATATTAATAATATGAGATATGGGACCAGCTAATTCGGATACATGGAGTTTATATATCATAACACTTATAGAATCAATACTGCACGAGAAAGACATTTTTAAATCATTTAACACTTTTGTCACTTCAGAAATGTTAGTTGGCTTAAAATCAAAATTATCCCCTGTAATGTGAAGTTCAGATTTAAAATCATTCACAAGGCAGGTTTCACTAGTTTTATTATCACTGCACAAATTGTTTGCGAAACTTGGAGCAATGTCACTGAAGAAGTCATTAATATGATTAGTAATTTTATTTGGACTCTCTTCCATTGAAGTAATAAGATTATTAATTTTCAAATTTTTTATGGTAGTTTGCTCCTTTTTAAGGTTTATAGCCTCCTTTATAATGTTCCACTGTTGTTTAATGTTACCATTGAATTCATCTAATTTTCTTCTGAAATATGCTTGTTTTGTTGTTCGTATTATTCTAGAACACCAGTTTCGATATCGCTTATAATATTCAAGCAGTTCCAAGTTATAGATTTCTCTTCTACATCTGTTGTGCAATTTATCACGTGTTCTGAGGCATTTGATTAATCCAGCATTTATCCATGGTTTTAGATGTTTCATGATATGTTTCTGTTTTTGTACTGACGTACAACTTTGCAGATGAGTTCTCAAACATTTTATGAAATTATCAGTTGCCAGATTGACGTCATTTGTTGACAGAACTCTATCCCAGGATTCTTCCTTTAATTTGGTCTTCAAAGGTTGTTATCAACAACAAATTTAGGTTTTACATTATTATTAGAAATATTTTGTAGATTTAAGCTCATAAACATCATCAAAATTGCATAATGGTCTGTTATGCCAGTAGTAAAAGCCGCTCCCTGTGGTTTAAATTTTGATTTTGCCATAATATGATCAATGCAGCTTGATTTGTTAGGAGTTACTCTTGTTGGTGAGTTTATTATGGGCTTCATACCATGAAATGCCAGAAGTGATAGGTATTTTTGTGTTTTTATGTTCTTCAAATCTAGGGTATCAATATTTAAGTCCCCACATAAGATAATCTCCTTATTTTGCAAGGATTTATAATATGTAGAGATATTAATATTATTGAAAAAAAAAACTTTTATAATGTCTATAAAGCAAAGCACAAACTAGAACTTTCTTGTTAATTGACATTGTAACACCTTCACTTGAGCGTTGATGAATAAAGACTGGTCGATTCAAAGGAGATATTAAAAATCGACGATCGACTGCATCAATTGTATGCATACCCAGTGGCGTAGCTAGCATGGGTGGCACCCGGGGCGGATGTCACCCCGCCGGGGCATAGTGTCACCCCCCCCCTATGAAAGTTGACTTGAGAAATTCAAAACGCTAATTTCGACTTCATAAAATTGGTCCATCCTGGTCAGTCATTGGTCCATCATTGGTCCATCCGCATCAGTTTCGTAACCGAAACCGTTGCCGAAACGGAAACTGATGCCGAAACTAGATTGTTTTGCCGAAACCGAACCTTCGGTCAGTCACATATAATAAGCACTATATGACTTAACAAGAACCTAACAAAAGAAAAGATACGTTTTGCCCTTGGGATATTATGTCGGCGGATATTTTATCGGGGATATTTTGTCGGAGGATATTTTGTCGGAGGATGAAAACGCGCGGTACCATGAAAGAGACATCCGTGTATGAGCGAGACAGCATGAGTAACGCATAAAAAGGTGCGTTTTTTGTTCATTCGTCCTCTTTATCATACAGGCTTCCTAGAAGAACAATATTGTACAGCTCTCACAATAAACGTAAAATAAGATTACCCACGTCCTATTATTGTGTCTCTACATCCAATTAATCTTTGTATCTGTAAAAGATCACCACAATTAGTATACATTTTATATACATTCGGGTAAAGTTACAAAAAAGATTACAAATATTTGATCAAAAATATTAATTTACGAAAGACCAATAAAAGAAAAATGACGAAAGAAAAAATTCCGTTCTAAACAAGGTTCGTTGTTTAATATGGGGTTTTCAATTTAACGTGCTTGAATAAAAAACCACAAATTTTATCTTTTGAAAAATTTGACCGTGATCAAGAGAAGACCCTTATCCCAAACCCGCCTGAAGTGGGAGAGATGTTCACCCGATATACAGAAAAGGTTCTCAGCGGAATCCTGAAAGCTCGCGAGCATAAATTTCACGCGCTTCGTGAATTTACATCAAAACAGTGGGGATGCATGAGTAAAGCGAACTAAATTAAATCGAAACATGCTTAAAGAAAAAATATGTAAATAAAATTTTACGTACTAATTATTTTACAATAAAATTTGTCCGTTAATATTATAGCATCACATGAATGGAAAAAAAACAGAGATGACAGCGAAAGGAAATCACATAATACTTCAGATGAATAGAGCAATGACAAAAAATACGTAAGCACGTACATAATGAAGACAGACTCAAGTCAAAATCAAAAGAATTTAATATTATTCATAGAAAATATTATATTTATTTGCGTAACGACTGACAAAAAACGTTTACACCAAAAAATTCAATGCTTTGACTTGAGTTGACATGTCTCGGCATGGTGGACAAAGTAGAATGGGATCAAAATAAAATTAGTAAAGTGTTGATTGAGGAATAACAATTTATTATTTCGGATCGTAAGGGTTATTTTTTTTAATGTGAATACCATACGATAGTCCCAACTGATCCCGTCTGGAGCCAGTAAGACCATGGCATCCCCCAATTGGGGTGTGTTGTAAGGCTGAATGTAGTGGGGAGGGGAAGGAGACGGAGAAGAGGAAGGTGGAAAAGTACCTGGCTATTCGGATCAGGTTACCAAATACGGCTAAAGGAGATTTAGCACTCACAATGCCTTTCCCATATAAAATAAAGTTGGTTGTTTGTAGGTGGAAAAATGTAATAAGCAGTAATTTTTTAATGAAAGACTAGTTAGTACATATTGAATTATTTGGCGGGTAGGAGATGTAGCTCAGTGGACACAGCAGTTGACCGGAAATCAGAAGGACGCGGGTTCGAGTCCCGTCGGCAGCATGTATCTTTTCTCGGGAGATTTTTTCAATGTAGACGAGTGTTTCAGGCTAATAATTATTTCTTCAATCTTAGCAAAAAATAATTATTACTTATAATAATTGTTACGACTAAAGTTATTTCAACCAACATTTCATTCCTTTCAATTCAAGGATGTTGAAATTGGATGAGTTGTGACAAAGAAGGTGAGTCACTAAAACTGTTGATAATTCTGTACATATGCAAATTAGATCAAGGTCTTTTCTATATTTTTCGAAAGAAGTGAGGTTTAACGTTAATTGTTTATTTTAAATGAGGTTTGCTCTTTGTATCTGTGTAGGTAGGTACTTAAATATTATATCGATAAACATTAATTTAATGTTTCTAGTTTTTTTTCCGATTCTTAACGATTCTTCCCAAACCTTAAAATATCAAAAACTTCCATATTTGCGAAGTTCCGTCTGTTTGTAATTTTGAGAAGTACATTTTATATCCAGCAAAATTCTTTTTCAAGCGTTTAAAAATCTTATCCATTTAAGGTATCGTATCTCTATGCTAACAATATCTAACCTAAATCTAGTTATTTACATGTTTACCATTACTTTCGAAATATGTCGATTATTATTTTATAACTAGCTTTTGCCCCCGGCTTTGCTTGCATAGTATTAGGGTGGTTCCCACTCCGCCTCCTCCACCTTCCCTGTCCCCACTACACTCCCCTCTCCCCTCCTCACCCGACCACCCCCTATCCACCCCCTTACCCACCCTCCATGCCCGTTACATTCATTTTTCAAACAGCTCGCATGCCACCTATTGCCCTTACAATCAAACACAGGCAGTTTCGCATTTATAATATTAGTATAGATTAGTATTTTATACATATTTGAATTTTAACTATCAAAGAGATCTCCATAGTAACCTAAATAAATAACAAAATGGCAGCGTACATCAAATAATTACTTATAGTTATTAAGCAACGATTTGTTTTTCGTCTGGACAATAAACGTGTAATAAATAATTTCATAACGCCAGAGCTTACCAATATATACAGCCTATATGAGTAAATAATGCAGCTTTATATTAGTGAAAGAATTTTTAAAGTACATTCAGTATTTTTTGCGTGAAAGATTAACAAACATAAATATGTACATCCGTACAGCCAAACATCCATACAAACTTTCGTCTATCTAATATTAACAGGATAGTGACTGTAGTTGAAATAAGCAAGCACTATGCCCAGTGTCCTTGTGGTGATTTTTCACAACTATTATCCAATTATCATCATGGTGGAAGAGAAAGCATTATCCTCTATAATTATTTCTGTACCCCAGAAGCATACGGACGCAACTACCTTTGATGCAACAACTATATTAGAAGCAGAAAGATGTACATGGACTTGCATCTTTATTGTTGTTGCATTTTGAGTATTATGACTTAAATTCATTTGCATCATCCATTCCAAACATTACTACGCTTTCTACGGAAGGAAACAATTTTCAAACATTAATCCTTTCGTAATACACCACATGTCATAAAAAAATATTCCATTTCATTTTGAAGCAGAAGGACTCAAGTCCGCGTTTTTTTGTAGCGTTTTTTTTTTAAAGTCATTACATATAAAATATTTCAATTTTATTTGCTCGTTTTAAAAACAAAACTAATTGTTTTAATAATTACTTTTTCGTTATCCGATATGGATATCTGAAGAAGTTATTACACCATAGTTACATAAAAGTAAGTTTTATGGGTCTCCTGAACCTTTACTTTTTTGGACTTGCATCCGTATGCTTCCCGGGTACAGATTTAGGACGGGTTGTTTAAAAAAAATTTACGGATTTATGAAATATTTGAACTGTGTAAGTTCTGTTCAAGTTCTGTTATTATATTATTATAGGCTAGTTGCTTCATAAAACTGAAATAATCACAGAACTTGAACAGAACTTACACAGAACTTGAAAATTAGCTTTAAATATTTGATGAATACGTTAAATTTTTTGAAACAACACATCTTTAGTCGCCGTGTTTTCAGTTGATTCGTATTCAATAATGAGTAAATGTGTAGTCACGCTTACCGTGAAAACTTTGTGTACAGTTTGATGCTCATTATTACCTGAAACAAGAGAAATTCGAACATAAGCAAATGAAATATGGTTATAAATCCAAAACAACAACAAAAAGAGCAATATTAACAAAACAATCAATTATACAAGGGAAAGCAAAGGCATTTGATAATCCACACCTATTTGTAAGAATTGTCTTCAAGTTCAAAAAACGTAATATTTTTTGGATACCCCTTTCTAAAAATATAATTTTTAAAACCCATTAAAATGATTTATCTGAAACCTTTATAGCGGTCAACCGGCCATCGTCAATAATCTCGGAATGTAAGAAGACTTTATGACCCCATTATAGCAATAACTCGGTAAACATAATAATACTATTGGAATCAAACCCCTTTTTTCTCCCAGCTGTAATTTTTTATTCAAATAACTTTTTTACGCTTTAATAAGCCCAATATGATAAGCCCGGAAGCAATTTTACGAGCAAAGAAATAAAAGGACAGAGATTTTCCAATATAATCTATCCAAACCAACAAGAATAATAGTTCCTCAGGAAATGGCACTGCCGAAATAAGGGAAGATATGCATTATGCCGGGAAAGGTTGCAAATCGTGAGGGAATAGGGTATTTGTGGCTTACATTATTAAATTGGGAACTCGAACCCGAAGGTCTTACAAACGTCGGGTCGCGGCCGGCGCGGGCGTACGAGAGAAATGCGAAGGTTTAAATTGCTCAAGAGCATCGGTCTTACGCAAAGGCGGCTCTAGGGGTCCAGAAGTGGAAGGTCATTAAAAAAAAAGATATTTTAATACTCGTACATTATCAAATTAAATACGATAATATTCATTTATAATTACCTCACGAGTTTGAGAGACAAATTACATTTCATATAGTTAATTATTTCATGCGACAAGCCTACAATATGCAAAATCAACGTACGTTTATCAAACCATCTTTTTCTGACACATAATATTCATCATGCTTTCTCTCGCTCATGGCCATAACCCAAACTGTCTTCAAAATCCGAAAACATTTCTTCTAGGCGGTATAGTGCCATCTCGTTTATTGTATGGCGCGCAAAGAGACAGAAGACATGATATAGGAACATTTGAAAAATTGACCGAGCCAATCATGGTGCGTGGGAAAGGAAGCTTCCATTTAAGACGTTAGATGTCACTGCTTGCCGCTACCAGCTATCTCGCGGTGCATTTCAAATACATTAGAATAATATCAGTTCTTTTGATAAGCATTGTATTTCACTATGTTTTACTGTAATCTTATAATTTTGGGAGGTTTTTGACTAATTGTCCTGAAGGAAGGACCGCCACTGGTCTTACGGTTGACTATTCAACCGGGCTCAGGAGAGATAATACCTCTGACATGGCTGTGACAACTTCTACGGTAAACATTGCCTAAGGTTCGAGTGACAAAACTCTGTAATGGAAGCTTATAAACACATATAATTAAGCATCCCGTAGGGTCGTATTGTCATTGTGTCCCGGATATTAATACGGTTTGAATCTGAAATAAATTTCATTAGAGCATGCAGAGATTTAGATACAATTTGGGAGGCAGGTATGGGTACCGCCGCCCAGGAAACCATTGATTGGATAATCAACACCTCTGTCATAAGTCACCCCAAATGTACGTATGGTGAATTAGCAGGGGTGCCCGGGTTCACGGGGTGAGGTTTATCTGGGTCTTGGCGGTGGATGCGTCTGCCCACCAATTGCGAGGCAGGCCAGTTTGGGAAAGACTGGTTGAGGGATACCTTTAAACTTCTACAGCAGGGCTCTCTCGGAACATCACCTTGCACCGCAGTGGGAGGGATGGAATCATTCGTCCGTCACTCCTGGATACACTGATTCCCAGATTCCTATCCACCCCTCACACGATTTTCCTTCCCAGAACATCCTCTCCTTTCTTTCCTAAAAATACCCTCCAAACAGCATCACCGAAGATGACATAGGCTCTGAGGGGATTTATTTTCTTCAGAGCCAGCTTTGTGGATCTATCATTAAAAAAAACATTTCTTGCCTTTTGAATGTTCACAGAATTGTTTTATTGAGGCTTAGAAGTGCAAAGAAAGATCTCCAAAAGTGTTTCAGTTATGACGTCAACTATTTTAACCAATAATCTTAACATTGCTATCAACGTTTCCCGGAAGGAAAGAGAATAAAATGTACATTCGTGTTTACAAATTGTCAGAGAGATTGCTGTATTTGTCCTTGTATCCACTGATTGTGGCACTTAACTTCTTCTTCTTCTTTCAACGTCCCCCCGACGTTGGCGATCACTCTTTAGAATGTCTCTCTGTCTTGCGCTGCCCGGAATAGCTCCTCCACACTTCTAATGCCGGTCCACTCTCGTATATTACGCAGCCAAGACATTTGTCTCCTACCAGGCCCTCGGCGACCCTCTATCTTGCCTTTCAATATCAAATGGAGCAAGTGATACTACTCCCCTCGAAGTATATGACCCAGATATGAAATTTTCCTGATTTTTATTAATGTAAGCAGTTCTCTATCTGCTCTAGCCCGCCTGAGAATTTCTGAGTTGGTGATCATGTCGGTCCATGGGACCTTGAGCATTCTCCGGTGAAGCCACATTTCAAAAGCCTCTAACCTGTTCATGGTATTTACTTTCAAGGTCCATGTTTAACATCCATAGAGCAAGACCGACCACACATAACATTTTAGCATTCTCTGCCTTAGTTTTAAGCTGATATTGTCATTGCAGAAGAGGGATTTCATTTTAATGAACGCAGTTCTTGCTGCTTCAATTCTGCATCTAACCTCCACATCTGGGTCAAGAGTCTCCGTGAGAATACTGCCGAGGTATCTAAATCTTTCCACCTTTTCGACATTGCAACCATTTAACAGTATCACTGATTCAGAGTGATCTAGTCGTCCAAGTATCATCCATTTAGTTTTATTGACGTTAATTGTTAGGCCCAGTTGCTCACCAGCATTATTAACAAGATTTAATAGGTCTTGGAGGTCATCGATACAGTCAGCTAGTAATACAGTATCATCTGCGTATCTTATGTTATTAATGACAACTCCGTTGATCTTCAGACCCTTATCAGTATTACTTAGGGCTCTTTTAAAGACATAGTTGGAATAGAGATTAAACAATAGTGGCGACAGGATACAGCCTTGTCGTACTCCACGCTGAATGGCAATTGCATTAGATCTCTCGTTCCCATGTCTTATTTCTGCTGTTTGGAACCAATACAGGTTTTTAATGAAATTCTGGTCTTTGGTGTCAACGTTACAATCCGCAAGCATTTTCATTAGGTCAGCATGTTTTACCCTGTCAAATGCCTTTTCGTGGTCAATAAAACAGGCAAAGACTTCCTTTCTTTGGTCACGACACTTTTGCAATAGTACGTCGATAGACAATAATGCTTCACGCGTCCCGAACGCATTTCTGAAGCCAAACTGAGTATCATCCAAGTCCTGCTCGCACTTATTGCGTATCCTGGCATGTATTATTTTAAGGAATAATTTAAGGACATGACTCATCAGGCTTATTAATCGATAGTCATTGCACTTCTTAGGGTATTGTTTTTTAGGCAATGTAACGAAGGTGGATTTTAGCCAATCTTGGGGTATATTCCCTGTGTCATATATAGAGTTAAATAACCTCAACAGGTAGTCAACATTTTCATGATTAAAGAGCTTCAACACCTCAACTGGAATATCGTCTGGTCCGCACGCTTTTCTATTGTCTGAAGTCTTTATCGCATGAAGAATTTCTGATTTTAAAATCGATGGATCATTAGGAATATTAATACTAGGAATATTTAGGAATATAATTAGGAATATTAGCACTTAACTTGGCTGTTCGTATTAGCGTATTTGGCATATTAGGCAAACAATAGCCATGTATGAACAGCATATAAACCAAAATATCGGCCTTACGGTAGCGCTTCACTTGGCAATTCGTATTCGCGTATTAATTACTTTATTTAACGAAGTATTGGTCGTATATGCATTTTCGGCAAACATGGCTAAATACGATTTGACGCATAGCAAAGGAGCCAAATAGGAAAAAAAACAAATGAATCATAAATACCAGTAATGATCAACATTATTAACCGGAGAGCCAATTTATCCGTTTTCAATATGTTCGCGGGTCGCAGAGATAGGGTGCGTACACCTTGATATGCTTAACTTTGCAGTCGGTGGTGTCGCAAACGTACTTATTATGTGAAAAATTCCAATGCCAAACCAATAAATGCTTTGGATTTTTATTCTGAAATTTTTAAAATGCATGTAAAAGCGCTGCGCTGCGAAGGTGAAAATTTTTCTGCATTTAAGAAGTAACCATGAAATTCAGATTTTTTAAGAAATATGAAAAAATATATATTTTGAGACGCTGATTCAACAATATAATTATTATTATAAAAATCATATTATTGCGTTCAAGTTGATCTCTGAATAGCAAACATATGCTATTTAGAGATCTTACTATTTGGCTCCATGTGTGGATGGTCCCTATTTGCATGTTTGTTTTAACATCTAGTCAACTATTGCCAAATACAACCAACGCGCGATTACAAATATGTAACGCCAAGTGAAGTGCCACCATTATGCGAATAAGGATCAAGTTGCTCTCTGAATGGCAAACATATTTGCGTTTTTATTTGGCTCTATGTGTGGATAGTGTCTATTTGCATGTTTGTCTTAACATCTAGTCAACTATTGCCAAATACAACCAACGCGCGATCACAAATATGCAACGCCAAGTGAAGTGCCACCATTATGTGAAATAAGGATAGTATTAATAAGAATCGTATCTATTAAACCATAACTGGGTACGTGAAAGAGGATGACAATAATAAGTATTTATTTTTTAAAAGTCTAAATGGGCATATAAAATAACAACATTTTTTTATTTAAATATATATATGTAGGAATAAGTATATATAAAATGAGGATGTAAATATATATTTATTTATTTAACGCCCAGGGGGCTTTTACATGTTTAGTAGTACAATTATTTCATGACAGATGATTTTTAAACAGATAAAAAAAATAAAATTAGATAAAAAATGCACACAAATCACAAAAATACAGCGATTTTATAGGTTTACAAAAATACAGATATGTTTAGGAATAGTTTTGGAATAAGTTTTTTATAAGACCCACAAAACTATAAGACCTATAAAACCCACAAAAGTTGATGTTAAATACATTGTCAACATCACCTAAGTACTGATTTCCCATAGTGTGAAATCTTTGTATCGGAGAGTGGGCAATAAAGTTCCGCTTATGAATGCTGCAGTAGAAAAGTGTATTTTGTCGTGTTGTTACTGTCGGTATTCGTTAAGTTTATGAGTTGCAGTATTGTTACCGCGCGTGTAAGGTAGTGAGTGCTGTGAGTGAGGCGGCAACCAAATATTAAGAGGGCCTCCGACTACAAATAATTATGCCGCCACGTAAGGGGCCGAAGACCGAAAGGTCTCCCGGCCAAGGGGAAACATTAAAATGAGTTGCAGGAGTTCGCAACAGTCGAATTTAGAGTTAAGTATTTTGAATAAAAATGTTAAGTCGTTTATTTTATGTCTGTCTTCTAGTGTGTATTTTTAGAATATTTAGTAATAGATTGTATTTTAAGTCTTCTGGTGGGGAATTTAATTTAAAATTTATAAAACGCAGAATTTTTTTTTGTATTCGCTCAATGTTATTAAGGTGAATTTTGTAAGATGGAGACCAAACTACCGAGTTATATTCAATTTGCCTTCTAACTAGAGATACACATAATAGTTTAATGGCTTCTATGGAATTAAAGTATTTAGTTGTTCTTAATACGTAGCCTGATGTTTTCATACCTTTGTTCATAATTTGGTGGATATGATTGGCGAAACTAGTTATTCGTCCAAAATAATTCAAAGTTCTCTCATTTCCGGGACTCTTTCTAAAGCTGTGTTAATGATGGAATAATCGAATAAAACAGGATTTTTATTTCAGAAAAAAGTCAAGGTTTTGCACTTTTCTACATTTAAGAAGAAATTATTTTAAACGCACTAATCTTTAAACTTACAAATATTTGACTGTAGTATATGGCAATGATTTATATCAGTAGAGGTTATCCACCTCTTACCCGCCCTGGTATAAGTAACTGATGGTTACTCCTTCAAGGCTCTCGCAAGATTCTAATTGTTTTTCTTAAACGAAGCTACATATATTTATTTTGAACGAATCTAGACCTCCAGTGTCCTTACATACGTTGTTAGTAAGCAGTATGCAAGTGCTTAACAGGAAAAACAAAATGCAAAAAATAGGTTAGTAACGATTTATAGTTATTTATTCATCAGCCAAGAGCAATACCTCGACATCGTTGAAGCAATTGGTTATATCATTGATGAAAATGAGGAACAAAACCGGGCCAAGGTAACTTCCTCGCGGTAGGCCACTATATTTACATCATAATATTGTAAATACTATACTCATATGTTTACATCCTATAATAATACCTTCAATTTTCAGGTTGAAATGTGAGATGGAAACGCCAAAAAATTAGAAGATCTGACAAATAATTTTAAGACAAAATGAAAAATTACCATCGCATTTTAGGTGAAATATTGACTGTCACTCGGTTACTTATAAAGACGGGAGACCCTTGAATAAAATACTGTCATGGATTTGGTGAGGAAATGTGTGGAGAGTTGGGGGGAGGGGGACATATGGTACTTGAGATGAGAAGAGGGGGGGGGGGATGGACATTAATCATCTAACGTGACGCCAAAAGACCTTTTTATTGCAGTATCCCGAATATCAACACGGATTTGTCATATTATATGAATAGTTGAAAAGGTTAAATGGCGTTGATGCAATTTAATATAAATTGCGAAAGTTTTTACACCAAATAACAATAAAAATAAATTAAATAAAACCGGTTGTCAGTTTAATAATTCAGGAAATCCTATCTATGAAGCAGAAAAGCATTGACACCAAATCTTTCTGCATGGAATTTTTGAGTTACCTCTTTTCAGTTCGCAATAATTCCCATTATAAATTACCTTTTTTCAATTTTGAAATGGCCTAGTAAGCCGAAACAGCTGTAACAAAAATACGTACTAAAATACTTGCAGAACTTGATAATAACATTAACAAATTTAATTTTTTTAAATTAAATGGAGTTCTATGAATTAAACATAAAAACAATCAATAAGTAATTAATGAACTAACTATAACCCATTTAACTAACTAAAGAAGCGTTATTACATTTGTTCCAAATTTTTTAACAATTGTTTATTAATAAAAATAGTATTAAAAGTCGGCTAAAGCCGTAGAGTAAACCTGGAAAAACAATAAGTATTTATGTTGGACTATTTTTATTTCGCTCTTAATTTTCTGATAACTTGTTGGAAATTCAGTACCAACCCTAAAATAAAATCGAGGTATTTCCGTTACACGGATTCAAGATTTAGGAATAAAATGCAAAACGAACAAAGAATAGGGGAAACTCATCTTAAGAAAGCTGTTAGGGAAAATTCATTGATTTATGGTTTCATGTCGCATATACAGTAGCGTAATATATAATATTGAAAATTCACGAATGTAAACGATATGGAAAGAGCTGACTTCAGTGCAGATTGATTCTTTACGTTCAACATGAAAAGCAGTTTTCAAGCCGAATTTTATTTTTAGAAAAAAATGACTGAATACTTGGGCTCTTGCATAATAAGTGATTATAAATAATATCAATAAAACAATGAATAGTGGGTTTGATTAATTTCCATATATCCAGTATATCCATAGTGTATTCCTAACACTACGTGTCTGGAGAAGAGTCGTAAGTCGAAAGCACTAGTCGTACCCGAGACCCGAGTACCCGTCACCCAGTCTTTAGTATCTACTTTCGTTTGACGTAGGAAGGTATTAGGAAAATGATAGCCTATTTCAGATTTCAGGTCAGGTATCTATCTATAAAATTCATACATCACATCTATGGTCGCTCGCCACACCACACTAGCATCCGAGACCCATCATGGCACCGAGGTGGTTCAATGGTGGCTCGGGAACGGGTAGATTGACCCAGGAGTGGTTGGTAGTGGCTCACATCCGTTGTGTCTGGAGGAAACGAATGATGTTTGCTGGAATAGGCCACTTGTATGGATTTCATAACGGCTTGGAAAAAATCGTGTGTAAAAAAGCCTTTTCACCGAATCACAAGTCTTAAAACTTCAATTATATTTTGAATGCTTTTAACTTATTGTTTACAGTTAGTTCCCTTTATGAGTTTGTACAGTACTGTACAGTCACAAGCGATTTTTTTACTAGATATTAGTAAATAGCACATTAGAAACAATGCTATGTACCTACCGATATGGATTTCTTTAGATATAATTAATATAAAAAGAACGAGAGAAGTAAGTGTGCATCAACGAAATGTTACAACCAAAATTTATGTCCCATATGGTGGTAGAGGATATATTTTCATTAATTTCTAGTGAGAAGCGGTCATATAACGTTGCGTCTTTCATGCATATTACTATTTTCGCCCACAGTAGCGTAGCGGTTTGCAATATATTGATAACAGTTAAAAATTATCTGTTGTATGTTGTAAGGACTATGGAAATATATGAAGCAAGAACTGTATCCACCGTTACAAGCTATTTTTGGGCTCGTTTGTGACGGTACGAGTAGAAGAAACAGGAATATTGAATAACCTAGGGGAGTAAAAAATAAGACTATAAAATTGGACTGCCAAGATGATAGCAGAAATTTTATCGCTACGCAAACATTTTCCTTTGGAATTACTCAAACAAAGTCCCATATTGCACGACATTCGCCTGGGGCGGAATGTTTACCAAAACATTATTCGACGTATCCCGGCAAACATATGGGACAATTATACAGAGACTTGCATGTTTATAATGAGAGATAGGAGACAAGAGGGATGTTGAGTGGGGGGATGAGAAATGTATGTACGAAGTCAAGAAAAGCTTGGATTATATAACAATGGACATTGCATTTATGGAATGGAGAGGAAATGCACACATCTGAAATGTATACAAGGTGAATCGTTACCACTAAATACGTAATTTAAGTAGTAAGTAGTGCAGATGGAAGGTATTGAACGAGGTGTGGGAGCACGCAGCGAAATGATCAACGAATATTATAAAAAGAGGGTTGGCTCAATATCTGCACATGGAAATGGGAAAGCTATCAGTCGTAAGTTGTCAGTAATGCATAAAGTAACACAAATTCTGGTGAGTGAAACTTTTCAATCAAGCGACATATTTTATGGAACAATTATTGCTGTGAAATGCATTTTTGAATTGTAGTTGATATTTACTATTATCAGAACCTTGGCGTCACAGCAATAATTGAGTCCCTGCCTGGAAGAATGTTATATCCAACAATATTCTAGTTCCGAGAAAAATTGAAAAAAAGAAACCGGTTACGTTTCATAACATTTTACATTTAAAAAACATAAAACTCTTAAGAGTTTTAATTGAAAAGCCGTCTAGAAAGGCAATTAAATTAGAGTTTTTTTACCAGAATTTACGCCAAATTTGTGGAATAATGTTGTGAACAATTTCACAAACAACTTTATTCCACAATATATTCACATGTCATTGATGTTTTTGAGCTTAAAAAACAAAAAAAAACTATATGAATACATGAAACTAATTAACTTTCTAGATATTGTCTTGAGATCAACATACAACATTATTCCACAAAATTGTTTCAACTAATATAACCAAGCTTAATAATATTTTTCTGGCCAAATTCTACTTCCTGCATTTTTTTTCCTTAATTTTTTTCCCATTATACATTTCAAAAGAAATTTTTACACATTTTTTAAATATATATAACATAACACAAGATAAACATTAAAATAACAAGACAAGTAAAATAATGTAAAAAAGTAAAAAATATGTATAAGACAATTTGCGCACTTGAAGTGAAACATCACAAAACTGCGCTATATAAATACTACGTTATTATTATTAAAAGTAGATAATGGGAACCCACTAAGGCACTGCCTGTGCGTGGGTAATATTAACTAAAGTGCTAAAGTGCTAAATTACACCAATAAGTTGACGGTACAAGTAAAAAATGTAATTTTCAATGTGAAAGTTTTAAAATATAGTGACACATACAAGTTAATTGATTTTTTGTTACGCTTCCAAGAAGATAAGTTAAGTACGTCTTGAAGTTACAGTAGAATTGTAAAAGTGAATCATGAAGGTTTACATAGAGTTTATAAAAAAAGTGTTTCAACATCTGCATCATTTAGCCATAATTTTAATTCTTTTATGTAAAGTGATATTTTATCTGTCCTTTGAATGTGTTTTGGTAGAAGATTAAATGTACGAGGACCAATAAAACTGCCATGTGTTTGCATTAATTTGGTTTTGATTTGGGGAACTTGAAACACATTATTAGTCCTTTCGCTAATTCTATTTTCGTTTTTTACGAAATAATTTTTGTTTTTAAATACATATTTCATTAGAAAAATGAAACAATACAACTTTGTAAAAACCACTTATATAATGTGCAAATCCGACCGGTTTCGGAACAAACGTTCCTTCGTCAGGGAAAGCTTATACTAATTTGACAGTTTCGAACAATGTTTTATTATGTTTTACCACAATAAAACATTGTTCGAAACTGTCAAATTAGTGTAAGCTTTCCCTGACTAAGGAACGTTTGTTCCGAAACCGGTCGGATTTGCACATTATATAAGTGGTTTTTACAAAGTTGTATTGTTTCATTCTTCTATAATGGATAACCACAAAGTAATAGCTACATTAAAAAAAAATTAAAAAATACATATTTCATTGTTTGCAATATAAATAATTTACGGATATTGAATATTTTTGTCTCTTTCAATAATATCTCAGTCAGGAATGTTTTATTTCTATTAAACATAATTTTAATGATGCGCTTTTGAGCATTTTGTAAAGGCTTAATAAATGCATCAAGCGCACCATTATTCAGCCTTTTGCCTTTGGATACTTTCTAGTTGAAGCCGATTTGTTAATTTATTCCCATAAATAAAACCATGCGCCGTAATTTTGATAAATGGCATTATACAACATTTTTCCACAAACTAAACTTCAAAAGGCTGCCATAAGCCTAAATTTTTTTTCATTACCATAATTCTTACCTTAAAAGATGCGTATTAATATACCCAACATTATTCCATCAACAACTCAAAATTGATAGATTTGTTGGATATAACATTATTCCGGGCAAGGGCTCAATTATTGCATAAAATAAGTCGAAACAGTCAGTGAAGGAGTAGTGAAAATAGGTAGACAAGGAAGGAGTATGGAAAAATTCGGGGACGTTCAAGGAAGAAGAAGCTCGGTCTAATAAAGTAAAATACTTCGGTAGGGTCATCCCAAGGTCCGTAAGAATATGAATAGTGTAAAGAGTGCATGTCAAGAGAGACTTCTGTCTACTACTATTAAATATCGTCGTAGTGAATTAGATAAATAAGATATTCGCGATATTTGCTACAATAACTAAACCATAAAGTCGGTTTCTAAAACGAGGATGTTACAAAACAACACCGCTCCATACTTCTTGCATCGCAGTTTGCCCAATAGGGGAGAATGGTGGGTAGAAGGGAATGAGTAGTGGGATATTTATAGTCGCAGAAGGCTCCGGCGCTGGCGCTACAGGTCTGAGGTCTCGGGACGTTTTAGCGGGATTGCCTTTGTGACAGTTATAAGCGCAGGGCTACGGGATTCGATGGACGGGAATGAAAGTTTTGTTTGTATTAGAATATGCCGTCGGATACATTATATGAAGCTTTTATTCAGTATTTATCATTACATACTGTACAATTGATTACGGATGCCCACGGGGTTTTTGCATTAAAACAATGATGTTATTCAAATTAATAGATAACTTTGTATTAACCACTTAATTATTTACAAAAACCGACATGTTTCGTCAGCAAAGCTGACTTCTTCAGGGTTTTGACAGAACTAATTTTAAAAATAGACATACAAAGGTAATAGAGAAAAATAATAGACATAAACAATAATAAAATTTGAAAGAAAATAATGTGTAGGAGACAAGGGGCAATACAGAACAATTAAAAATTTAAAAGGGGAATAGATTTAATAATGGGTCATTTAAAAACAATATTTGATTATTAATAATGATGTTATTATTTACATTACAACACAGTAACAAAAAAGTAACGAAACCGTCCAATTAATCGGGTAGTCTGTACTAACATATCGTTATAAGTAATAGGCCACTTGCATCACATTTAAAAAAAAATTCCGGTTTAGACAAATATTCTAAGACATTCTGTATTTTTTTTAAGCGTATTTTTGAAACCCTGGGGATTTTTTGAAAATTTCAATCCGAAAAATCAGACCATTTTTTCAGACGGGACATAATTTTATAGGTGCGAAAAAACGATAATTACATAGCCGAAAATCATTTAAAAAAAAGAACGTTTTCCACACGAATGGCACAGGAGAATAACGAGGCATACCAAAAATATTACATCTCATAAATATTTTTTTCCTTGATCCATCTTATTGATCAGAAATCATTATAATGTATAACATATATATTACTAAATCCAATGTAATATACTTGTACTTGTAAATTATAATAATAATAAGAATATTATAAAATTTGATTTTGTTAAAATCAGCACCATAACCATTATACCTCTAAAACACGTACCGACTTCTAAAATGTACGGGGTTCTCTTCAAAACATCTGTCAAAAAGTCCAACTAAATGATAAGTTCGCAGAGAACAAACAATAAATCTAGTGAACGAATTAAAAAATTCGCCTGAAATCAAAGTGATGCCATACTCGTATTAAAAAAATAAATCAGTGTGGAATTTTACAAAATTAATAGGAACATTTTCGGAGACGGGACATTTTCATGTAGTGACGTCACGAGCCTAAATAATGGATTTATTTATTTAAAAATAAATATTTACTAACATTTTCGCAATCTTAATAAAAAGATCTATACACACGATTTTTTCCAAGTCGTTATGAATTCAATGCAAGTGGCCTATTGTTGGTTTATGAGAGTGACAGTTTATTTCGCAAATAATATTACAGAAAAGTGTGACATTTTAGTCTGATGAGTGATAAACGTGGAAGGGTTGGTAATTACTCGATTAATGTTTTTAAATCAAATTTATTCTGGCCGAGGAAACGATGAATTTTGGATTATCAAGAGATATTTTTCATAACAGTTCTATTTGAATAGGATGAGATACTATGATTAGTTCATAAGGATTATTAGGAACAAATAACAAATATTGTCAAGGGCTTTGTTTGCAAAGTGTGAAAAAACATTAGAAATATAAAACAAGGGGAACATTTCATACCCACGGAAACAGGATTCTATCTATGTCTTATAGGAAAAAAAATCTTCCACGAGAAAATACTGGGTGTTCTAGAACTATCGTTGGGCTCAAACTATCATAATATAATACACGGAGAAAAAGCAACCTTCGGTAAATAACGGTTCCCTCTTTCCAACTTTGTCTTAAGTAGGAAGAGGAAATTTCTCATACATTATGCATAAACCCAAGCAAAAAAGTTGTTTTTTGTCTAGAACCAAAATGGACACACATGTCACTCTTAATATCCATAATGCCTAAAGTTTGTGGAGACGAGTTCGGGGGTAGGTACATACATTTATATTAAGCTCCATTAGACCCGAAAAACATAAACCCCTACCTAATGATCATAGATTATTTAAGGTTTTAAGGTTAAGGGGAGGTATCTTCTTGGAAATCTGTTGAAAACCCTACTTCAAACAGGTATACCTACACTTTTTGTTTCGTATCACAAAACTTATAGCTTTATCTTATACTTCTGCTTTATATGGAAAGTAACAATATTTCTTAGCGTCTTTAAAAATAATATTTTTTCAATTAATTAAATAAATAAAGCCAATATTAGCGAAACTCAATCGAAAATCTGGAGACAGAAAAATCAGAAAAGGATGTTGGCTCCGCTGGGACACGAAACCAGGAACCTTTGCTGACGGCCGGCTTAGTGCAGCGGTAAGGCGCTTGACTCGCATTCCGAAGGTCGCGGGATCGAATCCCGGCGTGGCAAATAAATGTTATTTGATTAATTTGTGTATTTCACAATTTATTCATTTAAAATAATATATAGTATATTTGCGGCACGTTCCAGAGTGGAAGATACTTTCAGTATCGCCGGGGGTAAGACCACCATTCAGAATTGAAACGTTGCCTGAAGTGGCTTTCGCCGTGTTTGGTGACCAGATCTGAATAGCCAGGTACTTTCCCACCTTCCTCTTCCCTACCTCCTTCCCTCCCCATTACCTTCAGCCTCACAACATATCCCAATTGGGGATGCCATAGTCTCACTGGCTACAGACGGGAGCAGTTGGGACTCTTGTGCGGTAATAATGTAAAAAAAGAAAAAAAAGTGCTCTACCGATTGAGCTACGGAACCCATATCAAATTCAGTCACTTTTAACTGGATCATACTTCGACTATGAACTACCAACATTATCTTCTTTTCTTAACGCACATATTATTGGCTGCTATCTTTATATGTGATTGCAAGATTCAACTCGTATTAAATGCTATCCAGATAGTGTCTGGATAAATTTTTATCCATTTTATTTTTAATACGCGATATCTATTGACTTTTCTGAGGAGTCCCAGCGGAGTCAATATAGTTTTATGATTTTTCTGTCTCCAGATTTTCGATTGAGTTTCGCTAATATTGTCTTCATTTAATTAAATATTATAATTTGAGATTTTACTCATAAAGATTAAAAAAATTAAAAAATATATATTTTTTACTTAATCTCCACACAGGAGAGTCTCTGAGGAAAACAATTTCCCACAGGACCTGTTATCTTTGTTATCTTACAATGTTATCTTTGGGGATGCTATTTTTGAGGAAAGGAAGGAGTGAACCTGATTTCAACTAGGTGGCAATTTACTTTAAATATCATCAATTATATTATCAGTGTAATTTACTTTGTTGCGTATCAGAAAAAAATAAGCAAAGGGTGAGCACCCAACAAAATTAATGGTTCATTGCACAAGTTTGCGGTGGAGGTAAGATTATCTAAAATAGCACAGAACCGCGCGAGTTGCAACACAACTATGTACTTCTCTGGAATATTAACTCAAACAAATATGAGATATAAACCCTAAAGTTCACCCGCGAAATCGGTTTGTTCGATATGCTAAGAGTGCCAATATACTCGTATCATAACAACCAACTACTAATTCATTGTATAGTTGTAATTCAAAGTTAAGTATCACCATTTTCTTATTTTTCAGCAATAGCAAAAAACTATATTGACCGGTCGGTGAGTTGGCATCAAGTTTGGGTCTCACCCAGGTGTCGTGCGTTCGATTCGTGTGCTGGCTAAGTCCTCCATCACGACACAAGCAAGATTTTCCGCTTACTGTGGTGGTAACCATATTGACCGGTGAGTTGGGATCACGTTTGGGTCCCATCCAGGCGTTGCGTGTTCGATTCCTTGGCTGGCCAAGTCCTCCATCACGACACACGTAAGATTTTTCGCTTACCGTGGTATTAGTAGGAGATTTCCAAATATTGTCAGGTTATTCGTAATCCGGGAATGTTCGTCTTTCTTTAAAAAATAATCACAGAGATTTTTTTTTGAGTTATTGAGGCCAGAGCAATAGCGTAAAAAATGGATCGCGATCGTCATTATTAAGATAGTTTTAATTTTTTTATATGTTTTTTAAAAAGGTTGTAAAAAAAAATTACTCGAAATTGCACTGGAAACGAGATACTCGATACGAAAAACTAAACCTAGTCGTGCATTGAATTTGTTTTTGCAAACTTATACGCATTTTTACCACATTACATATCGGTACCTAGTATCTAGAGCTACTGGAAAATTGTAAATAAAAAGTTGTAGGAAATTTAAGTTCTGCAAAATTCTAGTTAAAGCTTCTTTACTTGAAATTGGAAGCAAGACATTTGGGAATAACTAGATTTTTCCGTGACTTCGGTTGTTTTTTTTTTTTAAAAACGGCGACAAGCACACAGGCGCGCCAAGGTAGAGGACCATTTTAGAAATTGAAAATACCAGAATGTGTCACAATAATTTATACTCGCCTATTGAATTTGTTTTGAAAATAGTTCGCATTGACAGAAAAGTGGCCTATTTTGACGTTGGAAATAGTTCTTCTTGCATGAAAGTATGATGAGAATGTAATAATTTTTTCTGAAAATAATGAAAAATCAGAATCAGCGCCCTCGAATGAGTAAGAAATGACATGAAACTTATTTTCGTCAAATTTGGAGATATTCAACTTATGAAGTAGAGCCCCACAATATTATGAATTAACCTCCCTCTTAAGAAAAAATAACATTCTAAACACCTTATTATTTTTCAAAGGATTTGGGAAATTGAAAACATATTAGCTTTTAAATTAAATTTTACGCATTTTGTAGGTGTAAGCCGGTTTCTGACTTCCAACATCTGATTTCGCCTTAAATTTCCTGGGAAAACCAGTAAATTCGCGAAAGCTTTGAGGAAAAATTGTGAAAACGTTTAAGGCTGACCTATTTCCAGATCTCGCGCCGTTAATATAACGCAGTAATGAGCGGCGCTCCTCCCGGGGATTAGCGGGAACGCACAGGCAAAAGGAAACGTGGCAAAAATAAAATATATGAAGAGTCGTTTTCTTATGCACTCCTGAAGCGACGGGCGGTGTCATTAGGACGGGCCACTCAAGACGTGGCGAGAAAACTGGCAAATGAAGGAATGCAGGACGTGGGCTTTACAAAGTAAGGAACAGGCAATCAAACCAGAGGGCGTAATTATAAAAAAGAAATTTGCAAACTCTGCTGGAAATGTGTATTATCCTACGCTGTTTGGAGCGCATGAAGATGAGAAACACGTGTTTTGGGTAAATTGAATTATTTTCCCATTCATTATTCAAAACACTAAATAAAAAGACCTTACAACTACCAAACTAGACGCATTGAACTATTTATTTGGTTGAAATTAAAGCATAAACATGTTTTATGAACCATTGCTAGAAAATCAATAATTTAGATGGAAAGCTTTAAGGTTCAATAATTGAGCTGGTCCACTGCAATAGGCATTTGGAAAGAAAGGATGAGATTGTCCACTGTAACCGGCTGGTCATTTGGAAAGGATGGATGAGATTTTCCACTGCAACCGGCTGGTCATTTGGAAAGAAAGTAAGAGATTATCCACTGCAACCGGCTGGTCATTTGGAAAGAATGAGATTGTCCACTGCAACCGGCTGGTCATTTGGAAAGAAAGGATGAGATTGTCCACTGCAACCACCGGCAGGTCATTTGGAAAGAAAGGTTGAAATTGTCCACTGCAACCGGCTGGTCATTTGGAAAGAAAGGATGCCCAATAATATGACATCGAACATCATGACAAAGAAGATGCCCCTGAGGCAAACCAAGGAAGATGCAAGCTGACTTCTTGGAAAAAATATTGAAGAGTGGAAAATTTGTGGAGGGGGTCAAATCTCCCACTGACATGTTTCTATGATAAAAGGGTTGTTGAAAGAAATCAACAGCATAGGTTAGTTGAAAAATGAATGTATTGAAAAAGGATTAATAGATATTAATATTATTATTACTTGATTACATTATCATAATCATATAAAACAGTCTTGATAACAATTCCTAAAACAAGTAATGCTTCTCGATGCATTGTATTTTATAAAATATCCGGCATATTGAGATATCAGGTTTTGGTAGTTACCATCTCCCCTATTCGATGCAGTGAAGTGTCTGCAACCTCAAGGAAATCTAACAAACATTGTCAAACACATCGCTTGATTTGTAAATAGTTCTGACAATATCAGCTGCAGACGTTATTCTGAGGGCGCAGTTACGCGAAACGGGAAGATATGGATAGATGACGGATAGCGCCAACCGTCCCAAGGGGTGTTGTATTTGATATTTAGGGGATGCAAGCTTTCATGGAGAAATCACGAACTCCATAGCTTTTCAAGATTTATTACTGCTGACATTTTGTATTCTGCAACTTGACATTATAATAATAATATACTTAGGTATAAAAACCTATTATTAAAAATAACATGTTGTCATATTTAAAAAACCCCGTATAAAAGAACCGACAAAATAAGTTGAGATAAATTTATTCACGAAGTAATGTTTTAAAAGCGTGAAATACGAAATACCCGCCATGCGATCCTTGACTATAAGGTTATCCAGGGTAACAGAATGCCTTGACAAAAAATGAGTATAATATGGCTCGGCGTAATAACAATGTCGCGATAAACCATACTCGGCGAGTATAAATTTTCCAGTGAGAGAGGAAGAAATTGAGAGTCGCGGGATAAAGCGCGAAAAGGAGATGAAAATAAAGATAAACCTCCGAAGCAATATGACTCTTTTTCCGCTGAAATACCGAAGCGCCCAGGGCGTTATTTTTACCGTAATAAAAAAAATCTTTTTAAATCTGGCAAAAGAAATTCATGCGCAAAAAGAGTTTTGCATAAACGGCGCCGTTTTATTTGGTTATTTTGCTGATCACAATAAAGACCCTCGATATTAAACCTTTTGCAAGTGACGGCTGAATTCATACGTGTGCCAAAAACAAATATTACTTCATACATTTAAATTCAAATAACATTTGTTTTTGTACAAATCCTACAAAACTCAAAACGCAACGCACCATTTGTGTGATGTCAAAATTTGAAGGCAGAACGTATCGATAAGCGATCGGCTGCGATATCTACTCGTGTGAGGTGAGCTGCTAAAGGCGTCACGTAAGATAGTCTCGAGTCTTGGTTCTGGTATGATATTAGTAGAAGGGTTGGGGTGGTGGGGTAGTTAGCAAGCATCTGATTAAGCCAGGCGGTGAGCTAAGGGTAGCAAGCAGGAGTAGGTGGCAGGTAGAGGCAGCAGGTAGCAGTGCCGACTGATAAGGTGTCTCAGCTTGAAGGCTTCGAGTGCACTCCGGATGCGGTGGCTGGAATATGGATGATACAAGAAGTAAGCCCTTTCGAGGTGACTGAGCTGAGCATCTTACAGAGAATGTATTCAGATGATACAATAGACACGCTTCAATCTAACAAGCCTCTTGTGCCTACCCTATCAACGTGTACTCAACATTTAAAAAAATTCAATAAATATTTCAGAAAACAGTAAATATTTTGTTACACTTCTAACAAGTTGTGATTTAAAATTACTTGTAGAATGGTGTTGAATTTCTACCTCCTTTTTTAGTGAACGTTTCAAAGAGCCTTAGATTTTCGATCATCAGGTGAGTCGTGAAATAGAGATGAGAAAGACATAGATATAGAGAGTCTATCGAGAAATGCGTGTCAATTGGTACATCGGCAACACAGCGTCAGATTAGAATTAAATTATTAGATTAAAGAAGTTCATAATCGTTAGCACAGCACCTTTCGGAAAATGCAGAACGCAGGAGAAAACGCAATAGGTCTCAATGTACAATGTAAAACATCATTTCGAATTAGTTGAAAGTATTGCACAGTAAGGGTCACGCAAAACTGCCGTTATCTAATTATTATTATTTATAGATCGTGGGTTATTAGCGTTATTTAGAATACTTGTAGAATTTGTGAAGAAAATAATGCCATGGATGAAAGTGCAGACGCCATGATATTCCCTCCCGGATGCGTTGATGAGGCGCGAATGATATATCATCCCGTGATAGGGCCATAACTTGGCCGGGGCATATGATCATCTCCTCGGTACACCCGCAAGACGTGTGCCCAGACAAACCGAGCCGAAGGGTGGGGAAGTCACGTTTTGGTTGAGCGTGTGCCCGGCAAGAAGGGTGTTCAGAATGGATACTGGTTACCCCACGAATAAAGATAAGAAAACGAGGAATGAGGAATTGTTTGCATTTAAGATGGTTGCACACAAATTGATAAGATGTCAGAAAAAAAATGATGGGGCGGTTCGGAAATGGTAGCTAATATTTCGAACCCTTCGCAATCATGACGTGAAATTGCTAAACAGATGAAATCGTTTAGCAAAGGGGAAACGTCGAGTCGATAAATAAGAAATGATTTAATAATTATGCATGCGAGGAAGCATACTAACCAGCAAGAAAATTATTGATTTTTGTTTCAAAGAAAGGTAAACATTCCCGGGTTAAGATTAACCTGAAAATATTTAAAAACCACCACAGGAAATGGAAAATATTGCTTGCGTCATAATGTAGGACTTAGAAAGGTATTGAACTCACGACGCCTTGGTGGAATTGGGTGAAACCAAAACACGATGCCAATTAATTTCGTGCTAATTAATAATAACAAAGCAGGAATCTGATTGTATTAAACCTTAGTCTCCGGCGCCCTGAAATGAGTTTTTTCTTTGTGACATTTATTTGTACATCAACGAAAAATAACTTATTTCTTAAAATATATATTTAACAATCAAAACGAGACAAGAATTATTCAAAAAGAAAGAGGAGTTTTAGAAATCGGGCGAAGCTAGGTAGTAACTACTAGCTTTACGTTAATTTCAAGTGATTAAAAAGTAGCATTATGAAAATAGCTTTTAAAATTCAAACCATTGAATAAACTGTATCATGTATTGTGGTACCTGAAAAATCCGGAGAAAAAATATTTTCAAGATATCGCGTAAGAAGACTCAAATTGAAAGAAAAAAGCCTCGATACACGCCCTTACTTTGCAGCGCCGGGGGGTGTGAGTGGGGGGGGGGGGGGGGGGAAGGCGCCACAAAGAACATCCGCCACTAGAGTGGGAGGGGAGGCGCCCTAAACAATTCATAGACAGAGGGCTAAGGATGAAAGAGCAGGCCTAAGGATTGAAGAGAAAAAGCCTCTGTAAAGCTTAGTCGTGATTAGAAAACGGAGAGTAGTGCTATCATCAATTCAAAAGCAATCACCAGAGTAACAATGCTAAAAACTATCTACATAATATTATGATATCTAAAGAAAATAAAAATAAGGTGTAAAGTCCTATAAAATTGTTTTTTGAATAATGAAAGAAAAATCACGAGCATACATTTCCACCAGCATTCATTATTATTTAGGATTTGTTCATCGAAGTCATTTTCAAATTGTGGTCCAGTCAAGTACACTACACCTTCTTTGCAAGGTAAAATCATTCCCACACACTTTTTTATGCTCCGAAAGCGAGAACTTTTTCCTTTCAGAATGCCCCATTAAATAGAGCAATTCAACTGCTTAACGATTCTGCATTGAGCATTGACATCTTCAATGTTACCTATAGAGAGTTCAGTAACTATCTTTTGACATATGTCTCAACATAGTGAAACTGCCCCCTCGGCCTTTTTTTCTCATATATTTTATAATCTTCTCCGTAATAATTTGGTGTATAACTGTTTTATGGAGAACACGAAAAAAAAAATAATAATAAATAAATAAATTTAAAAATATTTTTTTCTAATATGTCGGTAGCTCACGATGAAAAATTTATTATGGTCAACGAATTTTGAAGACGTCAATAAATGTAAGCTAATACTCATATATTCACCTTTTCGAAAGACGTGTATATGGCAGTCAAATTGATGATAGGTCTGAAAAGCGAAACGGCTGACGTATAATAATAATCAAGACGTTTCGTATCTGAATAATCATAAAACGTAGAAAATGATTTAATACAAAATCATTGAAAACGTTGTTATACCAGTGCCCAAACACGTGTTAGAAAACATGTATTCCTTCGTTCATATAATAATAATGTCTATCTCTACATATTATAAATTAAAGTCCTCCGCCGCGTTTGTCTGTCTGTTCGCCATAAACTCAAAAACTACTGAACGAATTTTCATGCAGTTTTCACCAATAGATAGAGTGATTTATGAGGAACGTTCAGGTATATAATTTGCCAAGGTTTTGTGTAAATTGGTTGAAATATAATATATATAGGAGAATGTCTGTATGTAGTGGACGAGCGGGCTTGTTTGATTTGTTTGCAAATTAACAGATGACGGTAGTTAACTTATTACTTGGTTACAAAGGTTTAGTAACTATCTAGAAGTCGGCGTTGCTTCGTTAGCCACAGCAACGCGTCCGATTCCGCTAGTAATAATAATAAAGCTAAATAAATTAATTTCAACGTAAAATAAGACACCTTCATATTAAAATCATAAAAAAACATTGGTATGTTCGTAAGAAATCAAAGAAAACGCAAGTTCCTTAGTTTAATCATGAAAACATACAAATTATAAACTACGAGCCTAAATAAAGAAATTTCAACGGAAACTCCGGTAACCAGGGGAATAATAAATCCAGGCAACATTATGCACGCATTAAACCACCTACAAATTAAATAAAAACCACAAAATTTTCCACTTGTAATGCTGCCTTGACAAAATTAAAAAGGTTTATGGTATAATGTCTCCATTTATTTTTTTAATTTCTTCACCCTCAGGTTTCGAAGTTAACCCACTGAGATCCGAATTTATTCATTTGGTTATAATCACACAAACATTTTATGAATTACATTTTGTATCGTGCATATTAGGGAAAATTTAATCTAAATAAAAAGTAAGTAAGAAAAGGGCCTTCAGAAGCCACTATTTGAAAAAAAAAACGCGCAAAAATTACCTTCCTGACTTTTGCTTAAATATGCGTATAAATACGAAAATGAACTGATGTCGTTATTTCTACACAAACCTGATTTTTTTACATGAGCTCCACACAGGAGGCCCTGAGGAAAATAATTTCCCTCAGGGCCTATGTCATCTTTGGGGATGCTGTGTGGAGGGGTTATGGGGGAAAGGAGAAAGGAGAGGAGAGTTATGGGAAGGAAAAGGGTTTAAGGGGTGGGTAGGAATCTGGGGTTCAGTATGTCCTGGTCATCCGCCTCCAATACCTAAACAAACCTCACCCCATTAACCCGGGCACCCCTGCTAAATCACCCAACGTAACCATTTTTTCACGTAGAATGGACATCCTACGTGAAAAAATACAATTCAAAGGTGATGGCTAATAAATATATACCTTTATATATATGTGAAAAAGGAACAAAAACGCTAAAAGTTCTACTTTTTGGTTTTGACAGCGTCACAGATAATGAAAACACAAATAGTGTAGTGTTGCCACATGAATGAAATCTTTGACTCAAACAAGAAAGATATTGGCGCAAGTGATTGTGACCTTGTCCTTCATACAGTTTCTTTATATAGAAGGGTTAAAATCGCATTTAATTTATTTTTTTAAATAATACCGCGGCAACCGGGTGACAAACGGCCTGGGACATCGAATATATTGGTATTTGTTATATAATAGGCCACTAACACCACATTTAAAAAAAAATCCGGTTTAGGCAAATATTCTAAGACATTCTGTATTTTTCTATTTTTTTAATCATGTTTTTGAAACCCTGGCGATTTTTTGAAAATTTCAATCCAAAAAATCAGGCCATTTTTTATTAACCGGAAAGACGGGAGATAATTTTGTGGGTGCGAAAAAACGATAATTATATAGCCGAAAATCATTTTTAAAAAATAACGTTTTCCACACGAATGGCACAGGGGAATAACGAGGCATACCAAAAATATTACATCTCATAAATATTTTTTTACTTGATCCATCTTATTGATCATAAATCATTATAATGTTCAACGTCTATATTACTAAATCGAATGTAATCTACTTGTACTTGTAAATTATAATAATAAAAAGAATATTATAAAATTTGATTTTGTTAAAATCAGCACCATTACCATTATTATTTTTTTTTTACAAGAGCTCCACACAGGAAGCCCTGAGGAAAATAATTCCCGTCATCTTGCTGCAGAAAACCATCTTCAAGTATACTGTAATGCCAGCTCGGAGTAGGCTTGTTGAAAAAATATCGAAATATCGATATTCGTAATTCAAAATATCGATATTTTTAGCCGATATATTTTGATCCGATATATCGATACAAAATATCCAATATCAAAAATTGTATCAAAAACGGTATTTTTTTAAATTTATGTATTTAAAGTCACCAGAATCCAAAACCGTATATGAACGAACGGAAAAAAGTAACTGTATTGGGTCATGACATCTGGCGGTTGAAATTTTAACTATTAATAGCTTATAAATCTATTGTCTTTGCATTAGTATCTTTGATCACCAATACTATCTCATGTGTGTATGTACATACATAGAAATGTATGCTATTTTTCGCCTTTTTTTCTAAGCCACTCCAATGTGTTGGTTCCCAATTATCTATGATTATTGACCATACCTTGTTCCGAACACAAAGTCCCTTTTGACAGATTAATACGCCAATAGAATGTTACTGAGACGCATACAAACTTTGTAGGCATCCCAGTTTACATATAAGCTTTTTAGTTTTTGAAAAATACCTTCATTTGTATTGAGATTTTTGTACATTAAAAAAAGCAAATTGTGTACAAAAATTACTATTGATAATATTGAGCTGAATACACTATTATTTTAAAAAGGCAAAATCTCTTGAAAATTTGACCGATATATCGATATTTTTTCCTCGATATATCGACGTCGATATTGATATTTTAATAAATATCGATACATCGATATTTTTTTCAGTTTCGACATCCCTAGCTCGCAGTGGAGTGGAGCTGGCAACACGGTATTGCTTCGAAGTACTCAAGCACACATTTCACCACTAACATTTACACATCTGCCCTGATGATGGACACTGTAACGCTGTCCAAAACGTTGGCTAAAGGGGGGGGGGGGTAGCGCAACACGGCATAACACCCCAAAAACAAATAACAAAAATCACTCTACGATGTTTAAATATTTTATAGGGAATATTTTTTAATATAAGCGGTTTGTTTTAAAACACGGCCCAGTCTCAAGGGGTTAAAGACGGGTTAGGTAGGGGGGTGGTCTGTCGCCCGGGAAGGGTGTGGAAGCTTAATACTCAAAACACCCCTTTCCAGTTGCTAGTCAGTTTGCTTAGTATATTGCAACAGTTTGGCCAAGCGTAAAAATTCCTTATCATTATTTCCATCTAATTTTTCATTTGACTTTCGTTGGGGGAAGACTCGTTTGGACGAGTGTCAATTAAAAAAAAAATAGATATATATTTACTTGCTATTAATAAAAATCACTGCCGAAACGTTAAACGATGTTTCAGTTACACATTGTTTAAAGACTTGACTTACAAGCTTAGATGCGATTTGGTTCTAATAAAAATAACTTACATCTCATTTGATATCTGACAACGTTCCCACGCATTCGTATTTGGGTTAACTTTTTCCGAAAGATGACGAGGGTAATATTTTTTTTGAATAACACAACTTTCTCGGAAATCTATATAAATTTATTTATTTATTTATTTATCTATATAAGGTATGTTTGCATTACATTATTCGATGCCTGTCTCACTAGGGTATACCTGTGTTGAGACAGGCACATAAATGAGTATCATACATAAGAATATTTAATTATAACATAAGAATATTTAAGGAGAGATACATACTGATTTATACAATTCAAACAGAAATATGATTTAAATTGAGGGTTAATACCATAAAGAGAGCATTATATAGGTGAAGGATGAGATGAATAGAGTAGTAAATCCTGTCGAATTTATATTATACATATAGGATTTTACTATTTTAAGTTCTTTAATAAGGGTAAGGACATACGTGAGATGGTAATTCTGTCTATTTGTAATCTATTTTACAGATGCAGTAGTGTGACGTCCAATACTTGTAATCCATTTCTTTATATCTTGTTTGTATTTAGTCATTGATTCCGTTTGTCTAATCGTTGCTGGAAGTGTATTGTGTAGTTTGCAAGCTATGTATTTAAAGTGTTTTTGTCCAAAGGTGGTTTTAGAAAAGGGAGTTTGGAGAAGTTCTTTATTTTTAATAAAAGGATTGTATTTTTTGAATTGTGTATTTTCCAAAATTTCTCGACTTTTTGATTAAAAATGTTTGTGGAAAGCTTATTTTTTCATGTTTGTTATTAAAATATTCAAAATGATAAATTTTAAAGTGTATTTCAAATACAAACACCAAAAATGAAAACATTATTTCAAAACCCTGGAAACCCTATTTCAAATTAAGAAATTCGAGGAAAAATTATTATTTTTATCAATCTATACAACAGATAAACAACCCTCTTTAGCTGTATATCTTTCCAAACTATTTTATGGCTGTAAAATGTCAGTTCCTATTTTCGGTTTCTTTTAGTAAGGTTTTCACATACACGGTTGTTTATAATTTTTTTTAAATATTCACAACGTTTATTAGTAAAGCTATTATTAATTAAAGTAACCTTTAATTACAATTTAGAAAATCAGATAGAAAATTTCATAAGAAAGCTTTAGGCAACTATAAAAAAATATCCATAGGAAATTTAGTTTTTATTAAGATTCTTCATATTTTGTATCTCGGTTAATCCAAGTCCATAAATTAAGGTTAACCCCGTTAGGTAAGATATAATTCACTGAAAAATCAACCCAAGGCAACTCAAGGTTGTTAAGAGCGTTAAATAAATAAAAATATAGCGATGAAAAAGACCTGTAGAAGCATAATTCTGTTGTTTCTGCTTTAAATCGTGTAGTCTCGGGGGTGAAGAAAATTCCGCGAGAGAAGAAGATGGCAGGTTTTCGGGGTTAAAGTGGGGTCACAAGGGGTGTGACGGAGACAGCGATGCATCTCATTATTTCCCACGTGACGGCTAGACTGTCCATTAAAACTTTGCCTAAAGGGGGTGACCCGCGGGAGAAATAACGGGAAACAGCGGAACGCTACATTCAAACGAAAAAGAACACAGATTGTAGAAGTGGAAAGATACTGGATTCTGTCGTCGCGCTTGGATCGACAAACGGAGCTGCTTGTAAGGAACTGAGGACTTAATACTTCATAGCTCGATAACTAAGTACTAGATTCACGTAGTCACATGTTACGGGTACTTGATGGAATAAGGATGACGGAAAAGATACACAGAAAAAATGAAAGTAAGCTATTCCTTACTTAAAATTACGCTCTTGACTTTAAATTACGCTCTAATTATTACAGAAATCAGGACGTTACTACACAGGCCCTTAAGAGCGTTTAACCAGACAGCGGACGAAAATCCACATTTCGTCGAAAGTTGTTCTTACGATCGTGCAGGGCGGTTACAATGAGAAAGATTAATTATTCTCCGTACCAGATTTTTAAAAGTATAACTCAATATCGAATTTATATCAATCCAAATTAACTTTAATTTATACCTTCATCCAAAAATGCTGAAAGGCGTGATGATGAAACTAATAAAATAATGGACTTTTTGTAATTATTTTTTGATTATAAGTATTTATCATTTTTCAATAATGTCTAAATTTAGAAAGAATGTTAAAAAAATATGAAATATATTAGTTTGTAAGTGCGCAAATAAATACACAAATGGACCAATTTTCGTCAAAAAACACATGTACGTACATATTTTTTAATGATTTTATTGAAACTAAAATTAAAATTCTAAAACATGCGTTTGCTAGATATTGATTTATTTTTCTGTATGATTATATTATTTGAAATCGGTGTGGTATAATACAAAATCTTTTTTGAAAATTTAACAAATCTGCCAACGACCTACGGAATAACCTTATTATACTAAAAATTTAAAAAATTTCTCAAAATTTATTACAGGCGAATGCTAGATAAAAGAACAATCTTTCGAAATCCATTTATATTTTTTTGTGGAAAAGAGTCAATACGTCTAAAATCTGATTTGAAAATGACATATTTCTGGTTTTCTCTGGTAATGCCCTCTTAAGAGTAGATATTCTTTCAATGGGTAGAGATTCTTTCAAGAATCAAAAGTTTTTCCCCTTTGAATATCTTCTGCCCGACAGAAAATACATCTTTTTTACATTAGCTCAACACAAGAAAATAATTCCCCACAAGCCCTTGTCATCGTGGGGATGCTGTGTAGAGGGTCTTTTTAGGAAAGGATGGAGATAAAATTGTGGGAAGAAAAAAGGTATCAGGGTTGGCTCCCTCTGCGGTACAAGTGATGTTTAAAAGGTCAAAAGGTCTCAAAATTATTTAAAAAGCGCGTTGCGTTATACAAAAACAGTATTAAAAATCGGTTTATCACATAACGCAAATCACGTTGCTCATTCAAAGATTTTGTCCAACGCGCCGCAAAACATGTGGTTAAAACTTAATTATCTTTATTCCTTCTAGGAAATGCTTACGTAATAAACAGCCCAGGGCAAAATAATTAATTGATATTTCTTAATTCTCCAATCAATCAAAGTTAATTAACTTTGACGTTACACGGGAGTAGAAATAGCCTGTAAAATGAAAACAACATATTATATTTTAGAATTTACGCCGTACGTGGGAACTTAGGCATATCCATGGTATTTATGCATATCCATGAATATTATTATCATAACTAATCAATATATATTATAAAATAAAGTCCAAAAAAACGTGCGGAACGCAAAAACTCAGAAACGAGTGCCGGTACGATCAAGAAAGTTATATGGTATGGTAGATCTTTATCCCCCCTAGGGAATAAGGGTTTTCGTTTTTACCTAAAGGGCTTACTTTTGAAGATATAAGGGCAGAAAGTTCTAAAAAGACTCTAGATATTTCAAGAAGAGTCCAGAAGATTCCGGACTTCTAGAAAATTCTATATAACTCTGGAATGTTCTGGAAGAAGTGGAGGAGTTTGTCAGCGAGTCTAGAAGGTTCCGGAAAGTTCAAGAAGGTTCGATAAAGCTGTAGATAGTTCTGAAAGGAGTGGAGGAGTGTGTCGGTATTTCTAGAAGGTTCCGAAAAATTCTAGAAGGTTCCATAAAGCTGTAGGAAGTCCTAGAAGGTTCGATAGGGCGGTACAAAGGTCTAGAAGGAGTTTCGGAGTATGTCGGTAAGTCTAAATGATTCCAGAAAGTTCTAGAAGGTTCAATAAGGCTGTAGAAAGTTCTGGAGGTGTGGCGGAGTACATATGTTGGTGAGTATAGAAAGTTCTGATGGTTCACGAATGCTTTAGAAAATTGTGGAAGGAGAAAGTTCTAGAAGCTTTCAGAAATAATAGGTGGTGAGTCTAGAAGATTACAGAAGTTCGAGAAGGTTCGATAAAGCTGTACAAAGTTCTGAAAGGAGTGGCGAAATATGTCGGTGGGTCTAGAAGGTTTTGGAAAGTTCTGGAAGGTTCGATAAAGCTGTAGAAAGTTCTAGAAGGTTCCATAATGCTGTAGAAAGTTCTGAATGGAGTGGAGGAGTGTGTCGGTGTGTCTAGAAGGTTCCGGGAAATTCTAGAAGATTCCACAAAGCTGTAGGAAGTTCTACAAGCTTCGATAAAGCTGTACAAAGTTCTGGAAGGAGTGGTGGAGTATGTCGGTGAGTCTAGAAGGATCTGATGGTTCAAAAATGCTTTAAAAAATTGTGGATGGAGAAAGTTCTAGAAGCTTTCAGAAATAATGGGCGGTGAGTCTAAAAGATTCCGAAAGTTCTAGAAGGTTTGTTAGAGCTATACAAAATTCTGAAAGGAGTGGAGGAGTGTGTGGGTGTGTCTAGAAGGTTCCGGAAAATTCTAGAAGATTCCATAAAGCTGAAAGAAGTTCTAGAGGGTTCGGTAAAGCTGAACAAAGTTCTGAAAGGAATCGTGGAATATGTCGGTGGGTTTAGAAGTTTCCAGAAAGTTCTAGAAGGTTCGATAAAGCTGTAGAAAGTTCTAGAAGGTTCCATAAAGCTGTAGAAAGTTCTTATAAGAGTGGAGGAGTGTGTCGGTGTGTGTAGAAGGTCCCAGAAAATTCTAGAAGGTTCCATAAAGCTGTAGGAAGTTCTGGAAAGAGTGGCGGAGAAAGTCGGTGAGTCTAGAAGGTTCCGGAAAATTCTAGAAGGTTCGATAAAGCTGTACTAAGTTCTGAAAGGAATGGTGGAATATGTCAGTGGGTTTAGAAGTCTCCGGAAAGTTCTAGAAGGTTCGATAAAACTGTAGAAAGTTCTAGAAGGTTCCGTAAAGCTGAAGGAAGGAGTGGCGGAGTATATCAGTGAGTTTAGAAGGTTCTAGATAGTTCTGGAAGGTTTCCTAATGCTCTAGGATGTTATGAAAGGATAAAGTTCTAGAAGCTTTCAGAAATGAGTGGCGGAGAGTGTCGGTGAGTGTAAAAGGCTCTGGAAAGTTCTAGAAGTTTGAATAATCTTCAATACACATTATTAAAAAAAGGGTTCATGACGCTAAAACTCAAAGACAAGTCCCGTTACGATAACCGGAGTTATATTGTGTGATAGCCCTCTATATCCCATCCATAAAGAATGTTCCCGTTTTTACCTGAAGGGCGTGCTTTTAAAGATATAAGGACTGGAAGTTTCACCCCCTTGAAATTTATACAACAATTAAAAATGTTCCAGAGTGTTCTTGAGCATTCCACCACATTCCAAAACATCTCGGAACATTCTGGAATGTTGTGGAATGTTCGAGAATAGGATGGAACGTTCAGGAATATACCGGAACATCCCAAACGGGTCTACGCTAGTAATAATGTGCTTAATCTTAATATATAAAGCAAAGTCGGATTAATTACACCATTTATAACTCAAGAACGGCTGGACCGATTTTTATGATCTTTGGTTTGTTGGATTAGTCTTTGTCCCGAATAGCAAAATAGCTTCTAAAACATCGGAAAATTTACGAAAAATAGAATTATGAAGAAAATTAATTTCCTCGTACATTTCGTATGGATGTAAAAAATATGACAAAAATTCTCATATTTTGAAAGAGCTGCAGCAATATTGTAATGAATTCCAGAAATTCAAAAACGTCAAAAAATGTCAATGCGCTGATTGTTTTGCTTTTGTTCTTAAACACATAAGGCTGCCCCTCTTTCTTACACACTAAATGTCAATAGTCGAAAATGAGACAAACGGTGAACGTATGTCTGCACCCCTTCAAAGGAAAAATACAATAATTATAATAAATCTCCCTCACACGTACAAAGAAAATTAAACGCAATTCCCGAAGTAAGTGGAAAAGTAAGAAAATCCCAAAAAATATAAATCCGTACACAACGCCATCTCCGATACTGACAAAAACAAAACACTTGCGCATCGATACCTAATAACTTCATTGTGTAATTTTTAACTTAAAAAAAAACTGAATTTAACTCAGCTAATAAGTTAACATAACAGTTTTTGATTCTGAGTTCTGTCCAAAGTTCGCCGGGTCAGCTAGTAATTATATAGAGAAAACTGTTTTTTTAATTTATTCCACCTTTATTTCTTCCGATCGGGCCGGTTTCAAATCACGTCCAACTTCGGACTGGTACATTTTTGGTTAAAACTTATAGTATTCATTAAATAGCAGACCCGGCCACACGTTGCTGTGGCTAACGAAACACAACGCCATTACCCAACCTTTATAAAATCCACACCACCCGCTTGCCAGCTGCCCGCTGCCCGCTGCCTGAATCGAATATTTGAATTTCTCGGCTTTTCTCTACTATAATAAGCATGTCTTATACATATATAAACCTTCCCCTTGAATCACTCTATCTATTGGTGAAAACCCCATGAAAATCTGTTTCGGAGTTTAAAAGATCTATGCGCACATACATTTTGAGCGACTTCATTTTATACTATGTAATGGAATTCGAGCGATCGCCACTAATTATACAATGCTTGCAATGCAACACTGGATATTTAAAAAGGGAAAATCAAATACCTACTTACTCTAGGATATCTATTTTCCAATTTCTTCCGTAGAACGAATTTCAAAAGTGACTATAGTACGGGCCCGCCAGCCGTTTTAAATCGCACAAAAATAGGTTTTCTTTGAATTTCTCGGCTTTTCTCTAATATAATTTACATGTATTATACATATAAACATTCCTCTTTAATCACTCTATCTATGGTGAAAACCGCATGAAAATATGTTGCGTGTTTAAAAGATTAACGCGCACATACATTTTGAGCGACTTAATTTTATACTATGTAATGATTTTCAATTAACAGCATTATTTTTCTATTAACTTGATAAAATTTAAATTCGTTTACGATTACAGCCGGGAATAAAAAACTTTATATTTTATAGTGATCACATTCCATTTGACGAAAAACATTTTTCTCAGATGTTAAATTTGGTAAAAGTCTTATTTCCAGAAATTTTGTTAAAAATGACAAACGACATCTTGCAGTGAATGTGAAGAAGTTGGAACTGCATTATACATTTATCGCCGCAACTCACTTTATAGTCTGAGGAAACGACGCTAATATGTAAAGCATGATTGAATATCCTATGTTCGAATGTATAAACTTCTCCTAAGTCCTTCCACAGCGAAACTCGATCCTCGGAACCACTCGTAAATATTTTTGTTACTGCGATAAATTCTCTCATTGTACGGGAGAAGAAACTTGATGTATATTTTGTAGGAAGCTTGCCAAAACTAGAGTTAAAAATGGATGCACGTTAATTTTGAATATTAAAAAGATTTTAAATATTTAATAGAGGGATTAAACCTTCAGGAATCGGGCGTATTTTGGGCGTATATTTCCGCTTTGCAATAAAATCCATGGTGATGAAATACGTTTACAAATTATTAGAAAAAAATATATAATTTACGATTTTTTTAAAAATACAAACATAAAAAGGGTTTAAAAATGGCTCACCTTACGTATTTTCTATCTAAAACTACGGATAATGAAAAAAAAGAAATACACACATATTTTATTAGGCAAATATATTATAAACGTTATTATTATCTTCCGTTTTTGTCGTTTCATAAAAAAATAATTAATAAAAAAATTCAAAATTTTATACATTCTTCTCAAATTGCTTTCGAAAACTTTGGTTTCATAGAGGGGAGAGCACATAAAAAAAACTATGGTTAAACTCTAGATTTTAATATAAAGCGTGGAGTTTTTTCTTTCTAACACCTTTAGATCATATTTCTCACCATGATAGTAAGGGATATACAACGATTTATCTGAGACCTATGTGTGCTAGAATAAATTTGATCTACCGTGATTAAACGGGTTAAATTTAACTACCTATTTATGTATTTTTATTAATGTTTGAATGGGTTTATTTTTATAGTAAATATTAGTTCGTTGACTTCAAAACTATTAAGTAACAGCGGAATCGCTTTCGTCGAATGTGAAGTTCCACTTGTCAATCGGGTTAACGCTGTTATTACCAGGAAGTAGTAATACTTCTCTCTGATGTCACTTCAAATACAATAATATAATTCAACTTAAGTTAAGAGTATTAAAACGAAATTTTATGAACAGGCGAGTTAAAGTAATCGGACAATAAATTTATAACGAAGATAAGGATGTTCTGGAAGGTAGGGTATTTGCCACACAATATAGCGTATTACTAAATATTCATTTAATTATTTTCATATTTTGTTAAAAATCCACAAACATAAAATAAGCAAACGTACTAATTTCAGTTGTCAGTGCAAGGGTGCGTGATTTAAAAATGTTATCCTGCTTATTGCGTAAAATTATTCAATTTCATTGAAAAAATTTCAAAAATTTTACTCTCTATATAAAAACAAATACAAAACTTATTTCCACTTAATTTATTTGTTACCGTAACCAGCTTCAGTCTGTTAAAGCCATCTTCAGACAGGTACAATTGTTTCTTAATCTGCTGTTTATATACATAACATATGTGGGTGGGGGGGGGGTCTACAAGGATTTTATTATTATTAATTGTACGGGTTTTACCATATTTGTTGATTTGTCGTCTTTGACTACTGACCACTGACTGACCTCATAAATAAATAAGCGAGAAAAAAGTTTTATATTTGTTTTAATATATTATTATAATGAAATTCCACTACAAATGGTCAGTATCAAAAATGTAACGGATAAGTGTAAATCCAAAGATATTGAAATATAAGGAGATATATAATGATGGCCGCCGACTGTCGGCGGAGTACGTTCTAATGGACCTAGTTTGAATACGGAATTTACTAGTTGATTTTTTGAAGGTGTGCAGTAGTGTTGGTTAATAATATCGGCGACACCAGGTAGCACAGTCACACCCAGTAAAAACAGCCGAAAGCACATCTCTTATATTTAAACATCTTTGTGTAAATCACAGACAAGCGATAAGGTACCTAAATATTTTATTTTAATTGTTTGATAATAATTCTATATTTAAAGTGTGTATTTTGCTCAAAGTTCGTAGAAAATTTACCTATCATTCGCTCAAGGTCATTTTCTAAGAACCTTGGCATTTGCGTACATATTTAGCATATCTAAATCTGAATACTTATTTTTTAAGTTTTACAAACGGTGTTCAAACGAACGGTAAATTTCCGATGGTCTCTAATTATTTTTTTAATAGGCAAACATTTTAAACCCCGAGGCAAATATTTTATACACTCTTTCACCTTCACAAATCCTACAATATTTATAACATAGCGTGATTTTTCAATTTGTGGGATATCATAATAAAATACGCATTTATTAGGTTATAATGCCGAAGAGCGTAGCTTTTTTTTGACAGTTGTTTACATACCCTATGCAATGCAATTTAGTAGTTATTTTGCAAAAAAAAATCCTAAATCATTAAGCATGTTAAAAGCATTGGGAAAAGAATTGAACTATTTTGAAACACAAAAAATCTGCCTTCATTTAAGATTAATTAAAACGTAATCCATGAAAAATAAACAGCAAATTAAATTTGAATCATTTTTTATTTAGGAGGCGGTAATTGGTACCGCCGCTCCGGGAACCTTTATTGGATAACCAACACCTCAACCATAGGTCACCCTAAGTGGTTCGCTACGTTCGGTGATTTAGCAGGGGTGCCCGGGTTCATGGGGTGAGGTTTGTCCAGACATACTGAACCCCAGATTCCTACCCACCCCTTAAACCTTTTCCTTCCCAGAACTCTCCTCTCCTTCCTTTCCTTAAAAAAAACCCTCCACACAGCATCCCCAAAGATGACATAGGCCCTGAGGGGAATTATTTTCCTCAGGGCCTCCTGTGTGGAGCTGTAAAAAAAAGAAAGATTTTAATCTCAAATAAAAATGCCAGGGAATGATATAGAGTAGGCACGTGAAGTTTAATTCAACTTTTGTTATGCGAGTTCTTTAAATTCATTCATAACTTTTGAATAAACCAAGTAAAATAATAATACAAATTTGTTGATTAAAATTCTTGTCACCTCTTCCATCAACAGTAAACAGCGTTGGGTTCTGAATTACGATGAAAATAGTCCCAATATAAGGGAGAAGGTAATGACATGAATTTATTTGTCGTGTTTGTTGTCAAGACCATTTAATTAGTAACAATAATAATCATGCCGTTATATCAGGAACAGTTGAAGTGAAAACTGAGAACGTGTGTAAACAGGCGGGAAGTAAAGCTAAAGGGCTGATAGAGAGAGCAGGGTTAATACGGAGCTGGGGGTGGGGTGGATTAGGGGAGCAGCAGGTAGGAGGGGTGAAACGTGCCACCCAGTAACTTTTGGCCCACTCAATATTCTATTCAGTATTATTGTTCAAGGGCACTCAGCTACAAAAATAGCTCTCCCGGTTTGTCACGAAGATTCTCCTAGCCTGACTTTGGCAGGTGTCATGTTGGAGTCCTACTTCTCCTGTGTCCTGGAACCTGGAAGCCATGCACGATTAATCATCATTTTCTTGCAAATATATCACAAGTTATTACTATTTTACTAAGCACGGAGTGTACGCAGCCTGATTCGATCAAGTATATGGGGATACGATATTTCAAGATATCAAAAACAATTATTAAAGGTAAATAAATTAACAAAAACATAACAGTTCTACCGCTAGTAGCTAATAGTATAATTTAATAGACGGCGAGAGGTCAACCAGCCGAGGATTACGCTCTTAAATTCATTTATTTATTTTATTTGTGTACAAAAGTGTAAATTACATGATTGTCAAGGAAAATTTTTAACGCAATCATGCCACTGCCCCACTGTGACACATTCTAGAAACATATCAAATCTTCGATGAGACTCCCACATAAATAGCATTACAAATAAACTTACAAAGCTCATGTACTACTTTAGAAACATACGCAATATACTTAATGAAAATGACATGTATAAAGTATATTATGCTCTTTGCATAGAATATGGGATTATAGGTTGGGGATCTGCCTCAAACATCCAAATGAAGCAGTTAGTTAAAACGAAAAAGGCAATAATAAAAATAATCCTGAAAGTACCCATAAGAACTCAAAAGAATTTTTTTTAAAGTAATCAGTCTTACTAAAAAACCCAGTGAAAATTTTATTCAATTGACAAACGGCCGCGGATGTGAAAACATTACTAATTAAAAAATTGTTCATGGAAAATAATACACTTGATTTACACGGCCTGAGAGGGTAGTTTATCTCTGTTTTAGTAATGATATCCTAACGAAATTTGAAATTTTTCCAAAGTATTTTGAATGTTCTATATATTTCTTATTTTTGAAGGTGTTGTAAAAACAAATACCATTTATGAAAACAAGATAAAATTACCTTTTAGATTTGTGTATTTAAAATACACTTTAGTTTTCAAAAACTGCCATATTTTAAGATCCAAACTCGGAAAAAATGGAAAAAAATTTCTTACCCGAACATTTTTGACCAAAATGTAGAGAAATTTAAAAAAAAAACAAAATTTCAAAAACACAGTCCTTTTATGTAATAAATTTGGAAGGAAACTATCACCTCACTTTTTCCTCGTGCATACAATAAAAAAATAATAAAAAATTTCAAAGTTTTTTTTATTGCGAAAAAAATAACTTAGAAATAATAACGGCATTTCAAACAGATTTCTTGCATCTCTAAAGACGTTACTTTCTTTGATAGGTTTACGAACACATGTATTAGATATTCATATTATAAAAAAATATCACTTTTCAGAAATTCTCTTAAAATAAAGATCTTAAAATGTAAATTTTATCATTTGTAACCTATAAAACAGTTCCCTGACAGTTCGACTTTCAAAGTACGATTACTTTGCTAATTTGATTGTAAAACTGATATAAAACCACTCAAATAACACCAAATATATTAATAATATGAATATAAAAGTGAATTGGTTATTAAAATATAAATTATAATCACATATAAGTAAAATTAAAACACACATCCGCGGAGCCAGAGTTTTTTCGCGGCTTTAATTTTTTCAGCGCGAACGACAAATGCGCATGCGCACTAACCGTCACCACCTACCGGCTGCGAATGAAAACTATTGAAAACAAACAATTTAATAAGTAAATTCTAAGAAATTACAACGTTGTCAAATCTTAAAATACATTGAATGTATTTTTACAACGTGATCACGCAAGGGTGTTATTAATAATATATCTTGTTTTAGTGTATACGGGGTTTATTTATGTTATTGTAATAACACAGGTTATCGGTCGCGCTGTGGTTTTTTTTTAGTAAGGCTGATGTGTTCAGTATTACTAAACTATACTAAAAAAATGCACTTCTCAAATTTAAAGAAAAATATGAGTACCTTGCTGACCAACACACCTACATACACTACAAGGATGAAATTTTCAAAACTACTGAATATCCCGAAATTAAATACATATTTTGGCCAGAGAAACCATAATTTCCATGCTACAAAACTAAATAATGCCATTACAATTGCAATTAAGAACACCATGGAGACACAAAAGTTTAAAAAAGACTTCAAATTATGGCTAAGTAAACATTAAGATGAGGAAATAATTAAAATTATGCAGTAACCGCAACGCAACCTACAGACAACAGACATAAATACTTTTCATTTTATTTATTGTTTATTTTGTGAAAACAAACTGCTTTACCTTGTATTTTTATATTGTCATTAAATAAAAAATAAAAAAAATAAGACTAACTACTGCTGATCATACGAATTGAAACAAGGAGGAAAAAAAATTCTGATCGGTAAGTTGAAGTGAATCGAGAAGAAAAATATACTAACTATCCTCAAACAGGTTTAGAAAAATCAACTACCGGATTTCATAATGCAATTGCAAATATACTATAAATCGTGAAATGGAATTTCATTTATTACGAAAAATTAAACGCAATTAAAGTTGAAAGGTCTGAGCTTTCCTTCAACCCCTTGAAAGCTCAGAATACATTCATTTGTACCCGCTAATCGTGTTTAGAAGACAACGTTGAAATAAAAGTTAGCTTGATCTCGTAACGTCACGAACCGGAACAACAAAGCACGGAAGTCGCCTACTTTCTCGGGGACACGTTGCCACTTTTGTTGGGGAACTATTTTCCGCCAGTCAACACTAATAGTTGTGGTTCAAGAATTTTGGATTGAATTTTTAATAAAAACAGATTTTTTTTTTCTTCGATTAGAATGGTACAGAAATCTACTGAAATTGAATGCAAGTGTTTATTTAATTCAACAATTTTCCTGGCGAAATAAACCATGTAAAAGATCCTTACGATCTAATCTAATAAAGCTTGCAATTCCATGAATGAAGCACTTTTTTAACATTAGATCCACACAGGAGAGTATGAGGGGTGGGTAGGAAACTGGGGGTCAGTGTGTCCAGGAATGACGGACAAATGAATCTATGACTCCCATTGCGGTGCAAGCCGATGTTCTAAGACAGTGCTGCTAGAGAGGTCGCGGTCACCCTCAACCAGTCTCTCCCAATCCGGCCTGCCATTAGTTGGTGAGCAGACGCATCCGCCGCCAAGATTCAGACAAATCTCAGTTCATGAATCCGGGCACCCTTGGTAAATCACCAAATGAAGCGAACTACTTAGGGTAGCCTATGGCAGAAGTATTAGAAATCTAATAAATGGATCCTGGGGTGGCGGTACCCATGCCCGCTTTCCAAATTATAACAAAGAAAAAATGATTACATAAAATAAAATAATAAATAAAATTGGTGATTTTTTTTTTTCGAAATTGTTATTAGACATTAGACGGAAACCATGATTGAAGAAGAATATAACAATAATAATATAAATGAAAATATGAAAGAGAACAAGACACAGAAAAAAGACAATGGTCGCACTGGGACTCGAACCTAGACATCTCGTCTAACAGGGACGTGCGCGTTAACCAATTTCGCTATTGCCACCTTCTGTCAAACCGTCATAATTATCAATCTCATGTTTCAAATTTTAGTATTACCAATATTATCTTCAACTAATTATTTTTCCATATTATGGGCAACTACCCTTTTTATTGGAAACAATCATTCTAGGAATTGGTTTGTAACCTGGATAGCGTCTCGGATAAATGTATCCGAATTTATTAGACGAGAGGTCTGGGTTCGAGTCCCAGTTGCGACCATTGTCTTTTTTCTGTTTTTCTGTGTCTTGTTCTCTTTCATATTTTCATTTAGATTATTATTGTTATCTTCTTCTTCAATGATATATTAAATTGATGGGAATAATCTTCAAAAGTTACAAAAGAGAGTTTTTCTATTAAAAAATGGAAATTATGAATTTACAATATACAGGGTGTTAAGGGACGTACTTGACTTACTTTAACCAGTGATTCCTGACATTATTTGGAGTAAAAAATGTAAAAGTAATTTTGGTCTCGGGTGACTTTTTTTTTTTTTTTTCTTCAAAATCAAACAAAAAAAAAATTCTTCCGCATGATGTCACTGGTCACTCAGCCGGGTGTCCGACGAACCCCTTACCCCGCCTCCAACTGTCCAACAACTACCATTTTTTTTTGTTTTTGTAGAAAAAAAAAACATCAAAAATGTCACCGGAGACCAAAATTTCATTTACATTTTTTACTCCAAATAATGCCAGGAATCACTGGTTAAATTAGTCAAGTATGTCCCTTAACACCCTGTATAATATTACAAGTAGGTAAGTACGTTGATCTGAAAATAAACAGTTAATGTTAATTCATAATTCTTCCCTTTTCAATCATGTTTATGGCAGACGAGACGGTTTGAAAACTTATCAAATACATTTAAAAAAAATATTCAAACCGAATACGTTGTCACGAGTTACAACGGAAAAAAAGAAATTACACGAGTATTCTCGTAAATCGGCTCATTTAAATGCAATGACTACATAAAGCAGTCTTTTCAATAATATGTAAATGGAACGGAGTGAATTATTCCATTTCACCTGAGCCCATGAAGCTTAAATTTTTAAGCCGAATTCATATTTTTATTGTATGCATAATTCACACATCGTGACGCAGAGATCCGCAGGTAACGCGGCATGTGAAATATTGATTTTCCCAACAAAAGATTCCCCGACAGGGAATGAATCATCAAATAGCTGATATGGAAACGTCACGCAGCATCCCTGTTATGGAAAAGGGTGAAAGAAGAGGACCCCTCGCGGGATTAAACAAAAAAACAAAACATGAAACGGTCCCCTGCGTTAGTTATTAAGCATTGTGTTAGTGCAGGAGTCCCATCTCACATGTCTATCCGCACCCCCTCCCCTCTAATGCAACTGCTAAAGCACCCCTTGATACGGTAGTCCGATCAAATGAATGTGAATATTAAGGGATTAAATGTGCGTTTCTAATGAATGTTTGACCCTTCACACAGTTCAGGGGTCGGACTTTATAAAAAAATCATTTTATTGAGAAACTTATCAAATTTCAGTCATTACTAAAGAGTAACGGAATTAAAACTAGTTTCAGAAGAAATAACCAGACACAGGCGTAAATATGTCATTTTTAAATCAAATTCTAGACGAATCGACTCTTTTCTACAAAAAAAATATATGTTCATTTTTATTATAATAAGGTTACAATGTTGGTCGTTAGCAGATTCGTTAAATTTTCATAATATTGAATAGTACAACACACATTTTATACCACCAGTAAAATAAATCAATAAATTTCTAGGAAAAATACTTTTCAAAATTTTAATTTTATTCAAAATAAAGTGCAATTCACACGCGGTAGAAGTCGCTAGATGTCGTTTTCTGCTCTTTAACCTGTTTATTTTAAAGTGGTTTGAAGATTGGATATTGGTTTTACGTAAACAAAATTTTGAATTTCGTAGTAATTGAACCTCCGTTCGCTGTCTCTCTGGCCGCTGAGATTTGTCAGGCGCTTTACACCGCTACGCTATCGAAGACTCGCGCGGAGTCGTGAATTTATCGCATTATATTAGAACAGAAGAATCGTCAAATAATAAATTTTAGTGACGCACTTCCATTTCATCCTAATTCAAATCACAACGGGGCTAAAGAAGTTTCACTTCAAAAATCCGTGCACGTGTTTTGCTACGTAAATACTTCAGTTTGACTATTTATTTACAGTCTTACAAACAAATAATAATAATAAATTACATATTTTTTAACCCACTTATTTCGCATAAACATTATTGAAAAGAGCATTTTTATTGCTATCTTGTATGTGAGTATACTTAGAAGCAAATTTTGAATGAAATAAAATCTATATTGAGTTATTAGTTAAAAATGCTGGTACTGATAATAATAAACCTTTCTCGGGGGTTTTAGGGTTTTGCAAATAGAATACTCAGCCGCTGGTTAATGGGCCTTAATTTTTCTCCTTTACCATATATTTAATCCTTTACGGGTCTACCCTCACTGCAAACTATTTTATAATAATTATTAATATACTCGTACCTACACAGTATCTTGTTTTCTAGTGGTTTGTATTTTTTTTAACTGCTCCTTCTAGCATTTATAATAATCTTAAAGAGCACTAACCGTTTCGTATTTCCGTATCTTAGTTTAATTTTAATATTAAATCCATATTTTAAATACTTATCTGTAAGTCAGGCTATTTAGCTCTATTGCCCGTGGGAGTAACATTATATTAGCACCCCTTATTTAAACATCACTGAATAACACTATTTAAAAATAATTATGTAAAAAATTTATTATCATGAAAACGAAAAATAATTTCCTAACGAAAAATAAGCCACTTAGCAAAAATAAATGCCGCAGTATAATCTGATAAGCTTGTTAGGTCAGTAATGATTGTATTAGCTGATGGAGATAAAAAAGCCCATTTTCCAGCGCCCTAATGAAAAGTAATTGTTTACACATCGCAGCTAGCACACGCAACCTCAAACCTCAACTAAATAAACCATCCCCGGTTTCCCATGGCGAAACCACGATTAGCTCCATCGATGCACCATGCCCCATGGCACTAGGCAGCGGCAGCAAATGGAAAACACCGGACAGTAGACAATCAGACACGCGAAATGCGGTTACCATAGATATGAACAAAATATTCGCACAACCAATATACCTATCGACGTACTTAACTACGCAGTCTGTGGCGTCGGCACTTTATTGGATATAACTATTGTACTAACACGAAATAAATCACAGGAAGGGTTTTATTTGAAAAAAAAAAATGTCCCAAGATTCTAATTTTATTTCCATCTTGAAATTGGTATCAATCGAAATTGTAGGTATAATAAGCTGACAATATTAATTTAATTGGCGATAACTCTATATTAGTCTATATCATCGGAATATTTTTAGCATATCCGGAGGTCGCTGGTTCAAAACCCGACGCGTGCAAGTAAATTGTATTTGATTAATTTGTGCTCTTTCACAATTTATTAATTTAAATAATAAATAGTAATAAAAATAATATATGCTTTAGAGTCAGTGACCGGTCAACACAGAATGAAATCAACTCAACTCCTCCTTTGAAAATTCATTAATAGTGATAAAATTTTGTTTATAAAAAATTGGTGAAATAGGTTATGTTAGGTTAGGTTATGGCTATTTTTCAATGAAAAAATTTCAAGGCTTTTAAGGACTTTTCGAAGAGGTGTTGAGTTGACTTGATTCTGAGTTGGCATGGAACCCTCAAAGTCGACCTGGTTTAAGAACACCATTCAGAATTGGAATGTTGATTAAAATGGTTACCAAATTTGAATAGCCACCTAGGTACTTCGCCACTTTCCTCTTTCTTATCTCCTTCCTCTCCCTACTATCCGATTTGGGGATGCCATAGTCTCACTGGCTCCAGACGGTTGGGAGCAGTTAAGACTCTTGTGCGGTACTCACATAAATTTTTTTTATAAAATAAACTAATGTATTGAGTATAATGCTTCGTGTCTCACTTGTGACATGTTTTCCCATTTCTAAGCCTATAATAAAAAAATTCAAAAATAAACTTCGGAAGGACAGCTGAATAGTAATTTATTAATCCTTCTGTTGGACGTCTGCAAAGTTAAACATGTCAAGCTATAGACAGAGAGACGCGGAAAACGGGTTGACCATAGATATGAACAGCATATTCGCACAACACCACCATACAAAGTTATCTGCTTGTTATGAGAAAACGTGGGCTTACACAGCACAATTGTAGGGACTGTGGATTATAGAGGTATACTCGATGGATAATAACCGCGACCATTAACTTCCATTCCCCGCATGATAGATGATGGATTTGGGGAATGATGAAGGAACTATGGACGCCGATGTAAAATTTAATTAATAACCATTTCAATCAATGCGTTCTTCTTCCTTGCACTGTCCCAACTAATTGCCTAGGTAGGCTGTTGGGGTCGGCTCTTCTCGTTCTCAGACTATATTTGAAACCTTGAAGAGGGACATTTTTATCAAAATTGAATCTCAGACCTCAGAAACAACAAAAAGCATTGAATTTATAAGTGCTCAATATGATGAAATACTAAAAAAAATTGATGTTACAAATAATTTAAACCAAGTTATACAAACTGATTTCGAAAATATTAAAAAAGATATGAATGAAAAAAATAATACAATAAAAAAACTTGAAATTAGACTGGCAGATATTGAAACCTTGTCAAAATGTAATTCTTTAGAAATAGCTGGGATTCCCCAAAAAATAAGAGAACAACCAATTGAATCATAAGGAAGGTTGCTGCAGCAGCTGGGATAACTATAAAACATACAGATATTACTGAAGTCATCCGAGTCCCAGACAGACGAAATGGAGCTCCACCCAAACTTCTTGTCACCTTTTCCGAGAAAAGACAAAGAGATTCACTCCTTGATAAAAAAAAAGAAATAAACTATGAAGAAATTAAGGATCTGTCGACCTCTCAAATCTTCATCGGGGAAGAACTAAGCCCTTATCATAAAGAAATACTATGGAAAACAAAACAATTAGCCATAGAAAAAAAATACCAATATGTGTGGTACAAAAATGGTAAAGTTATGATTCGTAAAAAACATGAAGATAAAATAATCTACATTAAGCACGTTGATGATATGGTGAAAATAATTTAGTAAGTAATATAAAAACATAATTAATTTAGATGGCAAAAATGGATAACACAATAACAACAAACTTACCTAACTTATCATCCATAAGAAATAATTTTAACATAATGCATCAAAACATTAGAAGTATTAATAAAAACTTTGACGAACTACAAATATTGATAAAAAGTTTAAATCTAAACTGGGATATAATTATTCTTACTGAATGTTGGTTAACTGATAAGTTCTATCCTCTACAAATCGATAAGTATGTCCCTTACTCTACAATTATGAATAATACCAAAAATGATGGTGTCATCGTATATATTAAAGAAGATATTGAAGCTGATGTCATAGAGATCGGTATTAATAATGCGAACTGTCTAAGGATATCAATCGGCAATGATACAACAATACTCGCAATTTACAGATCTCCATCTACAAAAAATCTGGAGCCATTTCTAAACTCCTTATCATTTGAACTGAGTTTACTAAAAAACACTAAAGATGTATTTATTATCGGTGACATAAATATTGATATCCTTGAAACTGGCCACCCAAAAAAATATGATTACATGCAGACACTTGCATACCATGGATATGAAAGCCTAATTGAGGAACCTACACGTGTATTTAATGATAGCAAAACTTGCATTGATCATATCTTTAGTAAAACTAATAAAAAACTCAAGGCATTATTTATACTACCACACTGACAGACCATTACACAATAATTCTATCTATAACAAAAAATAACTCTTATGTAAACCTAAATACGAAATCACTCCTAACGAAGTCTGAAACAAATTGGGAAAATGTCAAAAGGGAGTTAACAATGAATGACTGGACCGCCCTTCTGGAAAAAGATGATACTGATACTGCTTGGAGTTATTTTGTAGAAATTATACAGCACAGTATTCTATCTAACACCAAAACCACAGATAAAAAAGTATCTCATAAAAATATTCACATTAAACCATGGATCAGTCAGAATATTATAAACTCGATCAGAAAAAGAGATGAACTGCACAGAAAAGTAAAAATCAACCCTTATGATGTCCATACACTTAGATTCTACAAAAGATATCGTAATCCACCACTAAACCAGCCTTTAATTCCGATATACACCAGCACAAAACACGATCACAAAATCAAATACACCTATCGTCATCTACACACACAACTAAATTTGGAATTAACTCCTTACAATACATCGCACATACGCAATACAACGCATTACCTAATGTCCTAAAACTACCAGAATCAAACAAAAAAATATTGGCAAAGGCTCTAAAAGGATATTTTCTCAGCAACTTTATTAACCAGTGACGAATTTATCTGTCTTCCTTTGTAACTCTTGTATATTCTTCAATTACCTGTATCAAGTGTGTCTAGTCCATTTAAAAATCTATGTATTGTTCATTGATTTCCGTGTTCTTATGTAAAAATAATTTTCCTTTAGATGTATAATGTTGTCCTTCCCAAAATGAGTTTTATTAAACTCATTGGGAGTAATGTATTATAAATTTTATGTAATAATTTTGTAATATATTATTTCTAATAAAATAAATAAAAATAAAATAAAATACATGTAAAAATGTAATTCGTTATGCTAAAGAAACATACTATAAAAACAAAATTGATGAATGCAATAATGATTCCCGTAAACTCTGGCAGATCATAAATGAAATTACAAATACTAAAGCCTCGCATAAAGACAAAAACATTAAAGAATTAAACATTGATGAGATTCCCACATCTTTTACGAAACACCCAGACAAACTTCTTGACTTTATAAACAACTACTTTTGCAATATAGGCTCTAACCTTGCAAATAAAATTAAACAAAATTCTACTACTGTCGAAAAAACAATGAGGAATGATGATGTAAATCATGAAAACAGCCTCAATATAGTCAAGATAACAAGTGATGAAATAAGAAATATTATAACCTCCTTAAACACAAATACCTCATCGGGAAATGAACTGATATCAAGTAAATCAATTAAATACCTACAAAATGAGTTAATTCAACCACTGACATACCTTGTAAATCTATCATTATCTAAAGGTGTTTTTCCCGCTTGTCTTAAAATCGCTACGATCATACCATTATATAAAAATGGTCCCAAAAATGATATTTCAAATTATCGACCAATTAGTATTTTAACTCCTCTGTCGAAAATATTGGAAAAAGTAATAAAAAAACAAGTTCTTACATTTTTGGATACCAATAAAATATTATCACCTACGCAGTATGGCTTTAGAAAAAACCTGGGTACTGGTGACGCTATAGCTAATGTAACTAATACAATTATTAGAAAACTGGATGAAGGCAAAAAATGCTTAGCTGTTTTCATTGATCTTCAAAAAGCTTTCGATACAATTGATCATGAAATACTGTACTTAAAACTAAAAAAAATGGAATAACCGAAACAACTCTAAACCTACTTAGAAGTTATTTAACTGGAAGAGAACAAATTGTACAAATTGGTAAAAGAAAGAGCAAATCTCTTTCAATTAAATTCGGGGTCCCCCAGGGAAGCGTTTTAGGACCTATACTATTTCTGATATATATAAATGACCTTATGAATCTTCCCATTAATGGAAACATAATGAGCTTTGCAGATGACACTGTTATTATATTCCACGAACAAGATTGGACAAGAACCTACAAGGAGGCGGAACATGGCCTGGCTGTACTTCAAAACTGGCTAAAAGTAAACTCCCTTACATTAAATGTTAGTAAAACTAAATATCTAACTTTCTCCAAAAACAAAAGAGGACAACCAATGAATGTGCATACCCTCAAATTACATGAATGTCAAAATACTTTTCCACAATGTTCCTGCCCGTCTATAACCCAAACCAAAAGTATTAAATATCTTGGGATTGAAATTGATGAAAATCTACAGTGGAATTCACACATTGAGCTTACCTCAAAAAAGCTAACAAAACTCATCTACTTCTTCAAAAAATTAAGAAACATCTTGTCGATGAGGGATCTAAAGAGAGTATAGTATGCTTTATGCCACTCTCGATTGGAATATGGAGTAATAGGATGGGGCTCAGCAGCATCTAATCACTTAAAACAACTTAAGATAACTCAGAATTGCATTATAAAGACCATTCTAAAGGTCCCCATAAGGACGTCAACAGCAGAAATTTTTAAACAGTTTGATGTTCCAAGCATACAGAAAATCTATGCCAAAAACATTCTAGTACATCACCACATAAATGATTCAGAGGCAGACACCTCACACGCTCATAAAACCAGAGCTAAACAAACAGACATACTTAATATACCAAAGTGTAACTCTTCATTTGGTCAAAGAAGTTCTGCATTTTTAGCAGTAAAGTTATATAACAAACTCCCACTTAGTATCAAACAAATAAAAATAAAAAATAGCTACATTAAGGACATTAAATGTTGGCTGAAGAATCTATCGGAAAATGAACTTACTAGTATACTTAAAACATCATAGAAGTTTCTGGAAAACCTTATCCAATGAAGTAAAACCATAGAAGTCGCTGAAAAACTTATCCAAAGCATAGTCCCCCTCAGCACAGGATCTCCTAGTGAGGAGGACTACGAATATATTTTATATATACATCTAACTAACATGTTTCATATAAAAATGTAAAAAATATTATATGTATAGTTACTAAATAAAAAAAAAATATATATATATATATACATATAACCTATTCGGTTCTGGGTATCGCTTTCATCCAGGCCGATTCTCTATAATATTTTGGAGCATCGAGTCATCCAGGAGTTCTTTGGTCTTCGACTGGATGGAATTTCCTCTGGATTTGAATCAAGTGTGTTGCCTGTTCAATTTTGATAATAATCACTTTTTCCTACCGCCTTTCCAGGCAGAACGTAGGATATTCTCCCGCAAATATTTCAGTTGTCGATGGTTCCACTGCCTACGAGAGGATGGGAAGCATGTGGTATCGCAAACATGCATTGCAAGCGTTAAAAGTAAATAATAAGTTTCGGCGTTCCTTATAAAGCACGAAGATTACTATAATACTACATAAGTTATATATCTAGAACAGTCCTAGAATCTGATAGAATTGGGTGAATCTTGGAAAGAAGTTATTCAAAATAATGTTCCATGCCAACTCAGAATCAACTCAACACCTCTTCGAAAAGTCATTTAATACGGGCATTTGCCTAGCTTGGTAGTCGAAAAACCATGTAAAACAAACCTGTAAGAAACAAAATGAATAAAGATTTTTTTTAAATAACCAATACCTTAACCTAACCTAACCTAACCTAACGTAAGCTATTTAACCAATTTTGTATATCACTCTTAATGACATTTCAAATGAGGTTTTAAATTCATTTAATTCTGAGGATTCCGGTCACAGTTCAAAATAATATGTTGAGTTTATTATCGCATGTTCTAATTTGATAAAGCATAACTACCATCTAAATAAATGATAATTTAATTTGTTAACAACCTTCAATTGGGGTTGGCAGTTAATAATCCCAACCCGTAGCTGCATCATCGTCAACATAACATCTCTGTAATCTGACGAATGCGGTGGAAAATAACCGGATATGATACATTTCCCTAAACAACGATTCCCGGAGGATGACAATTGCAGATGTCAGTGGAGATGAAATTCGCTATGAAATGGGTTAACGGAGTGGTTTTATCGAATGCACAATGGAATGAGCTGGTTAAATTGAAAAAGGATCGAGTATTGATGGAGACCTGAGTTACCTAAGTGTTTTATTCGCTTCAACCTGCCATATCTTCTCAGGTCCTTCCCAACACCTCAATGTTGGAAAGACAATATTTTTTTCCGTGATACGTTGGGCATTAAGTAGTAGAACCCATACCTTCCAATTTCATACGAAATATCAAGTTTTCCAAGCAAAGGACTAACTTTTCCAATTTCTTTATTATTATTTCAAAAACTTGTATAATATCATCAAAAATGACAATGTCGATAAAATGCCCAACTATTGAATTCGCAAAACACAATCAAGTTAACAAAGGCGGGCTTCCAGGATCATAAGGCATTATTCACTTAAGGGTGTGTTTAATACATTCATGGAGGGACTGCGGGGATTTGAAAGGGTCTGTCGGAATGAAAACTGAAAACCCTACCAACACTCGCTCCATCCGCAACTTAAGGGCTATTCACATTTTACAGTCCTAGTCAGTGCATTTTGTTGCGGTATGTACACAATACGTTTGTTAGATTGAATGAGTTCTGATACAGCAGTAAAATAACATTATATTAACTATAATTTAATCTTTAATTTACTACCAATGTATTTGTTCAAATCTGATGAAGGTTCAGAGTGAACCGAAAGCGGTTGGTTTATATATTCAATACAGTGGTGTTTAAACGAAAAATATTTTAATTCAAATTATAATATTTAATGCTTCGATGTTCTGTAGAGTACCGCTTGCACAGCGCTGATGTAAACTGTGAGTCCTAAGTTTAAATTTAGACTTTTCAGAATTCAATAATTCGTTTGCTTGAAAGCACTATAAAACAATATTTATTTGTTTATTTGTTTATAAGTTTAAATTAAATTTTTACATTGTTATGTAGGTACCTATTACGTAAGTCCATAGAATGCCGTTTGGTAGTTTCGCCTACACGCGATAATTTTTTTAAATTCTTTTAAGATTTATTACACAGTGGGGTGATCTAGGGTGCATCATTTTTAGTCTGAGCAAGTTATACAGTTAAAAAAAACATCAATTTTTGTAAATAAGGTACCTATCTTTTTTTGAGTAACTATTTAAATATACGTTTTTTAAATCGTTCAAAATATTATGTGAACTATCTTTGTAGCAGCCCAATTAGCTAGCTCTTCAAATTGTTAAATCGAGCATTTGGGAGGCGGAAATGGGTACCGCCGAACCGGGAACCTTTATTGGATAACCAACACCTCTGCCATAGGTCACACCAAGTGGTTCGCTACGTTTGGTGATTTAACAGAGGTGCCCGGGTTCATGGTGTGAGGTTTGTCTAGGTCTTGGAGGCGGATGACCAGGACACACTGAACCCCAGATTCCTACCCACTCCTTAAACCCTTTTAACTCTTCTCTCCATCCTTTCCTTAACACACAGCATCCCTCCACACAGCATCCCCAAAGATGACATAGGGGCCCTGAGGAAAATTATTTTCTTCAGGGTCCTTTTACTTTCCCTTTTCCTGTGGTACTCATGTAAAAAAAAAAGAAAATAAATTCAAACTAATTTGTTTGTTAATTTCTTCGAGAGCGAACGAGTAATAAACTCAATTACAGAGAGATTAAAACATTATTTAATATTAATAATTTGTAAAGTAACCTTTTAAGAGAAATCAAAACAAGATTTTGTCTACGCATACCTCTCTACAAAGGTTGACCTTCAGATATTTCGACTTACGAAGGGATATTATTATAAGGCATTGAAAGGGACGCAGGTTTGCTGTAGTTTACAGTAGAACCCTAAACATTTGTTGACGCAAAGTTTAATTGCACCGTCAGAATGCCAGTACAGTGCGTTGGTAAATAGTATGAGAGAGGGGCAGCAACAACGTAGACACATTCATCAGGCCCGAGGGCGGGGGCGGGGGCGCACAGTAGTCGAGAGAGGGGAGACTTTTCTATCGGTAAACTGAAAATCAAGCTCGTACGATTCCCCGACTCTTGAATGTTGCAGTGCTTTGTGTTTAACTTACGGCGATGTGATTAAAATACTGAGGAAGAGCTCTATTTGGCGACGAGAGCTTATTAATAACGGGAAGTACTACAAAGTCGCTGAACGACACATTGTTGAAAGCAATCTGAAGTAAGTCAAAGACAAACAAAAGATTTCCAGCTTCGAAATGTAAGCAATGTGGCGAGAATAATTACTTGCATATTCTTAACCATTAAAAATCGTTTTTCAATTCAAAATGTTATTTGAAAGGATTCAAAAGCTATCAAATTAATGATCCTTGAAATCCAGAACAAAAGAATTAGACAATTAATTAAAATATTAAAAATTAAATTCATTGAAAATCTTTTCTTAAAAGAGAGCAAAATTCTCGACAGGGGTCGAGGGGTTGAGGAATTCATGGAGAGAATTGGGGTTGTATAGATCTAAAGAGAATGGAGGGTAAAGGATGCTGTGAAAGCCGAAGTATTCACCTATTGTTTAAGCCACGTTCCACCCCTGCATCTGAGGGCCAAATTGGCTATTTGGTTCCACCCTTGAATTGTATCCGAGGATTTCGATAGCCTTAAAATTACCCGAGATTGCCGCCGACATCGGAGGAAAGCGTTCACTGAACCTAGTGGAGGAAAAATAACGCCAGGCTAGCAATACAATGCTGTGACGAAACAAAATTATTTGTAAAATAATATATATAAATCATTAATTCCTACACTTTGCATTTCCGCTATAACACTTTTTCAAATAATATTTCATCTAAATATCGCAGATGAGAGAGCCTCAAAAGCCCGGAGCCAGTGGGACTATGGCATTCCTAATTGGGCTATGTTGTGAGGCTGTACCCGGCTATTCAAATCTGAACACTAAATACCGGAAAAGCCATTTCAATAATCGAATCAATTCTGCATGTTGGTTTTTCACCGGGGTAATACTGAGAGTATCTACCACCCTGTGACGTGATTTATATACATATACAATTCATAAACTTACCTAAATTTATATCAGTAATTTCTGAAATTCTGATGTAAATTTTATTATTATTATTCTAATATTGTTTTTGTTGTTAATTCTTTTTAATTCTGCTTCATTTCTATAAATGTAAAGGAAGAGAAATAATAATATAAAATAATTGGTATTATTATAGAAAGCAATCACTTTGTGGTTTGACATATTTAATAAAATAAAATACTTTTTTGTTTAAAACCACGAGATTTATTATATTATATCCCTCTATATTTATTATGAACCGACCGGTTTCACTTTATTAAAGCATCATCAGGGTACAAATTAATACTAAACAAGAAGTACATAATGTGTGCTTATATATAACAAAATATAGAGGGAGACAACATGATACATTGTCTCCTATGTTACATGATTGATGTAAATGCTCCAAGGGCGTAAATAATTAAAGAAATAAATAAACATGTTAAACAAGTGGTTCAAACAAAGTAACATTGTTTCATTTACAAATAAACATGTATTTAAATAAATTATAAGTAAAATAACATATTATTTCTTTATTGTTTATTTTTTTTTATTTATTTTATTTTTTTTTTTTATTTTTTATTTTTTTTATTTTTTTTTTTTTTTTTAGAAAAAATGTTTTAGTTTTTTATTTATTCTTATTATTAATTTTTTTTATTTAATGTGTATATGATAACTTTTAATATGTACCAGCTTCGTAATCTGTAATCATAACAAAAATTATTGTAAATGGAAATTTATATTCTATTCATAATAAATGTAAAATGAATTTAATGTATTTAACTGTATGTTTCATACTAAAAAATAATAACTTCAATAGGTATAAGTACTACCATAAATCAAAATAAGAAAATATCAAACTGGGATAATGGACAATTTTAGATGGACTTTTTGATGGTGCCTGACCTCTGCTAACGGTAAATCACAGATATATAGAATCCTTTCTATTAATATTCACATTTAATTTTTTTTTAATGTCGATTTACAGTGTGAAGATGCAAAAATACATATATTTTAATTTAGAACAACACCTCAGTACCACTCCTATTAATCTCTACATCTGTACATATTATAAATTAAAGTCCCCCGCGCCGTCTGTCTGTCTGTTCGCGATAAACTCGAAAACTACTGAACGGATTTTCATGCGGTTTTCACCAATAGATAGAGTGTTTCGTGAGGAAGGTGTAGGTATGTAATTTGTCAACGATTTGTGTAAATTGGTTGAAATATAACGATAACTGTTAGAAGTGTCGGAAAAATTCAGAGCGCCCGGTAGCTTTCATCGAAAACGCTGCCTGCTCCTTTTGGGATATAACAAAACAATGCAGAGTGGGATATTCCTCTTTTATAGATCTACAAAAAAGTCCGCGAAGGCATATATCTATCTTTTACGGATAGCTTACTATACCCATTCTATCTTCTAAAAAAATGGCCACGTACGTTGCGGTAATTGAAAAGTTATTTGGACGCGGATACAGTATTAATCCTTATTAACTTAATACTTTAGTTACCCCAAGCATTTCATGCACATTATTATAATCTTTCACACCATCTCTACCTATTATAAAATAAAGTCCTCCGCGGCATCTGTCTGTCTCTTCGCGATAAACTAAAAGAGGGCGGTGGTTATAAAGGTTGGATAATCATCCAGTAGATGACGTTGTGTTTTATTAGCCACAGCAACGCGTATCCGGGTCAGCTAGTATTACATAAAAATGGAAAAAAATGCGCGTTAGAATCACGCCATAATACAAGAACGTCAGGAACACCCCTAGCATGGCGGGTAAAATATTTAAAAAAATTATTCACTATACAATTTTTGCATGAAATAAAAATATAAAATCCTAAATAATAAAGGATTTTCACCACGTATTATCTGTGGCACGTGAAAGCACCAGTAAATTACGATTATAATCAACAATTTAAATTTAATAACTTTACTCTGAATATAATATCGCCAACGGATCGGACTCGTATCCTTGTTTTAATTTTCCGCCGCGTGGTCTCCGTGCAATCATTAATTTCATAATTTAACAAATTTAATAAAAAGCAACCGCAGGAACTGTGGAAATTGCTTTTCATTTCATGGGTGGGCAAATTAAAAAAAACCCGCTAACAAGACGGTCGTAGGGGTGTAGCCCCGTGAAAACTCAATCGTCCCCTAAATTTGCCTGCGTACTCGGATATAGAACTACCCTAGTTACAGTTACTAGGGAGAGGGTAAAATGCCGCCCTTGACTAAAATTGTGATAGCGGGATCTGATGGGAATAATTTTAAATGAGTGACGGGAGGCTTTATTTATTAACCCAGCAATTTAGTTGGTAAATTTATAAATAAAACAATTATATAAATTCATGAAAATAAACATTGCCTTTTAATAATTTAAAAATACTAATTCCGTCTCAATAAACGCTAGAACTCAAATTTGCTTTGAATTCAAGTACCATTTTCAAAATGGGAACTTTTTATTTGAATCAATTCAGTTAAGCGATACCTGTATAATAACATCTTAACAGAAAATTATTTTAATTTAAAAATATAATATTTAATACGATTTTTCACGGGTCTGTGCTTTTACTAATAGTGTTATTTTTGAATTGAGTTCTATGTGTTACTATCCGGTGTCGCAAAGATTTTGAAAGCTCCGTCACTCTTGATGGAAATGGCGTTGAGAGCTGAAAAGTTTCACCTTAATCGCAGCCTTAAAAAATGTGAAAAGACCAGAACCCACCCTAGTAGAGTTTTTGACGCTTCAGAAAATAGATGTGTGCTATGCAGTCAAGATAACTGAAAACAAATATGATTTTTGGAAACTTTACTATCCGCAGTACCCGGCGTTGCACACAGTTTTTTAAAATCAGATGTAAAGAGTAATATTCATCTTAGTTTGAACGTCGAATGTACAAAATTACATGAAGAGATGAGAACAGGGGATGGGGGTGATTTTTGGAAATCTCATGTAGACAGTGACCTTCCTCTTCTTTTGAAGGTCAAGTGTGCAAAAAATTACCAATCTCGGAAAAAAACTGTAGATTTGTATATAATTCAAATCAACGCCACCCGCCCACTATAGACACTCTTCTTTATACTAGTATAAATAGATTTAATAGATAAATAAATTAATATATTTTAAAGAGAGTGCGAAGAGCTCGCCGATTTTTTTTGAAACAAGAAAAGGTATACCGTGTACTAAATGCTGATATACCACAAAAAGGCGAATATATTTTTTAAAAGTAAGTACCTAAACATGGGATTTAATATGTGCTATTATCCCTATATTTTACACTTACGCGTATTTTGGTTGTACACTATTTCCTAACTAGTAAACCCGCGTACCTAACAGCTACCCTTACAGGCAGAGTGGCTCATTAGCCCCGCGCCCGCCGCGCCGCCTTGCGGACAATATCCAGATTACACGGCGCGCATGGATGGTGGAGGGTTAGGTCGGGTATGTTGGTTGGGCTGGCTAGGCCGGCCTAACCAGTATATTATTTTTCATAGCCAGCCGCCACAAATTCACCCCAGAAGCAGAAAACTGTGAAAATAATTGGCAACATTAGCCGCGGTGAGTGAGACCGGCGCAATGGTCACCCGCTGGAGGATATCTGCAGAGTAATAAATTTCTCAGCCGCGAAAACAAACTTTTTGTTGTTGGAAAAGCTTTTTTGTATAACACGAACATATAAAAGAATTTACCGTCAACTTTAATACGCACATGTAAATTTAGAAACATTATAGTAGACATTAAATGATTATTTCAGAGCAAGCCCGATTAGCATTTGTGTCTGCACCATTTTGTGCAAATTAGGATTATTTGTTTACATTAAATTTAAAAAAGAATACTTTTTATCACACAGATCTGAACCTTCTCACATTCCGCGACATCTGTGAATATCATTTTTGGTATGTTTAAAATAACATTTTTAGTTTCAGTGCCGGCAACCCGGACATTTATTTTATTTTCATTTATGTATTTTACCCAGATAAGATGTGTATTTCGTGTATCGCTAACTGTTATAATTGATATTGAAATTTACAATCTTCTCCACGGATAATACATACCTAATATGCAAACAATTAAATTAAATTAAACTTGAAATTTTATAAGCATGAATTATAAACTTCTATAGTGATAAAAGCTCTAAAAAAATGTGTACCGCGGCAGTTTAGCAAAAATAAAGCAAGTGTGATAAAAAATTATTTACATTTGCTACAATAAAAATATTATAAAGTATTTTATTGTAGCAACTATGTTATATTTTTTTTTACAGGAGCTCCACACAGGTGACCCTGAGGAAAATAATTTCCCTCTGGGCCTACGTCATCTTTAGGGATGCTGTGTGGAGGTTTTTTTAAGGGAAGGAAGGAGAGGAGAGTTCTGGGAAGGAAAAGGGTTTAAGGGATAGGTAGGAATCTGGGGTTCAGTATGTCCTGGTCATCTGCCTCCAAGACCTAGACAAACCTCACCCGGGCACCCCTGCTAAATCACTAAACGTAGCGAACCACTTGGGGTGACCTATGGCAGAGGTTTTGGTTATCCAATAAAGGTTCCCAGGGCGGCGGTACCCATTCCCGCCTCCCAAATTGAGTTCGATAGATATCTAGCATTTTGCAGCGCAAGTCTACATTGAAATGATAAATAAATAGCCAAGTATTCATTATTATAACAATTAGTAAGTGTAAGTATTCATAAAAAAGAAACAATATCAAAAAGGAAGGCCCACCTAAAACTTTACTCGATTATTCTCCTGTAAAAAAAAATCTCTTGTAAAGGTGGTTTTATTTATACCGAGTTACGAAAATCCTACCATTGGGTGACAGTTTCTCAACCGATTTTAGGTTAGGTCAATTTATTTTAATTTTAATTTTAATGAATTAAACGCATACTTATTATCAAATCGGCTAACACATAGCCAGATAGACAAAACACTTTAACTCAGAGAGATAATTAAATATATACTTACATGGAATATCCTAACCGCCCTCAGCCCAGACGAGTCTTTCCTTGCGAGATACACGTCAAACTGAGTTAGCTAAGAAAAAGGCAGTTAGTTAAATATAAAATTATGAAGTTAATTTAGCTGTAAAATTATTTTGCTTGGTACGAAACGTGTGACATTCCATAAAGTCAGAACATTGACACAACATTTTATATTTTTATTTGTGACCAAATGCGGGTGAAATGAAAGCCCAAAATTTCATATGATTCCGGGTCTTTTGATAGCTTTTTTACGATTGTTCTATTCAACCAGCTTTTAATGTCTCGTATGTGAAAAATAGGTTACACGCTGCGGGTCGGGTAAAGTAACTTTTGAAGTGGACAATAAATAAAAAGCATAAAGGTTGAAAGGAACGGTTATTTGATTGATGGACGTAAAAATAACGCGTAAACCTGACGAAGGTACCTGGCTGGACCTTTTACGCCGATGTTGGCGATTTTGGAAAATAATTATTTTGCGTTTTCGAGGGGGGTTGGTAGATAAGGGTTTTTGTTTTAAAGTCTTCGCATAAAATGTAGGCTCATACGAGTCCCAATATTTTTATTATTTGTACAAAAAAAACACATTTGAGTGTTTGGATTTTATGTCAATCATGTTTAACATTGCAAATAACGTCATACTCATTAATCAATACCATCTGTACTTTTTTATTATATCATAACATACTAATTTTTTATTATATCATATCATACTAAATCCATTTGTACTTTTTTATTATTTAAGGCTTCTAGTGCTACTTACATGTATATACTATTTCGGTAATATAAAAAATCTATTTAATTGATATTTAGCATCAAAATTATAAAATTATATGTATTACAATGTTTGAAAATGTACCAATGTTGTCATTATGTACCTGCTGACAAACTACATAAGTAGTTTAGCGGGTTTAAATGTAAATAAATAAAATAAATAAATTCTCTTTAAAATTATTTATTGATGATTGATTGACAGGCATATTAAAATTGGAAACAATTTGGGAAGCGGGTGTGGTTACCGCCGCCCCGAGAAATATTTATTGGACAGCCAACACCCCTGCCATAGGTCACCACCAATAGTTAGCTACGTTTAGTGACATAGCAGGGGTATCTGGGTTTATGGGGTGAGGTTTGTCTACGTTTTGATGGATGATGGAGACTTTTTACCTCTCCGGCTGGACTCCCTTGACCAATCGCTTTGTACCCCGGTGGGTTGGATGGATTCATACGTCCGTCACTCCTGGATATATTAACTCCAATTTCCTACACACTCCTCACACGTTTTTCGTTGCCAGAAATTCCTCTCCTTGTTTTCCCTAAAAAGATCCTCCACACATAGTCCTCAAAGATGACATAGTCCCAGAGGGAAATTGTTTTTATTAGGACCTACTGTGTGGAGCTAATGTAAAAAAGAAATGAAAATTGTTAGCTATTAGTCACTTAATTAAAAATATGCTGTTCAATAGGTTATATAATGCGCAAAATATAAGCAGTTGAAATAAAAAAATAATTATTAAAAGTAAAACGTCAGAATTTCTATAAATTCAATAAATTAATATTTATTTTAATGTTTCATAAATCGATAAACCGAGTAATCTACAAATACAGCGTAGATACACTAATGTATCGATTCCAAGTTTCCGCATCACCTTTGGGACATGCGTGATAGAGAAATCGATAAAAAAAATTCCACGTAAATTTATTCTCTTCTATTCCTCTTTCCATTTACCGAATTGTTATATTGCGCAATACCCTCCAACTGATGCGTGACAGGCGTCACATCTATCTTGATGATTGACACTGCAATGCGTACCTAAATGTCGGCAAACTGAGCCAAATTCGCAGCAATAACCATGAAGACATCTTTATCAGAATTTCTTTATATTACTATTCTACGGTACCAGAATTTTCTTGAAAATGGGAGGGCATTTTAAATACACAGATACATCGGCGTATTTTTAAAACAACTTGGATATTGAATCTTCAGGAAAATGGATTGATAGAGAATGTAAATTGTAAGTTCTTTGTCATTGTACTAGACATTGAAGACTCCGAAAGCACGCTCACCAAACTTATCGTATAAGACGTGTGTTTGGGTTAAGGGCCTTTAACCAGCCAGCGGCCGAGAATCCAAATTTCGTCGAAAGATGTTCTTACGATCGTACAAGGCGGTTCCAATGAGAAATATTAATTATTCTATGGACCAGCGTTTTTAAATATTAACTCAATATCGATTTTATTTTATTAAAAATTTGCTAATTTACACCTACATCAAAAAATGCTGAAAGGCGTGATGATAAAACTATTAAAATAATGTACTTTTTGTAATTATTTTTTGATCATTAGACTTTATAATTTTTCAATGATGTCTAAGCAAAATAAAATGTTAAAAAAATCTAAAATATATTAGTTTGTAAGACCGTATATAAATAGAGAAACTGAAGTACTTTCGTCACAAAACACGTGCGCGGATCTTTTTTTTAACATTCTAATTAAACTAAAATTAAAATTCTGAATTTAGCTTTCCCAGATAATTAATTGATTTATTTTACTGCATGATTATATGATTTGAAATGTGTGTTGTATAATACAAAATTTTGTTTGAAAATTTAACAAATCTGCGAACGACCTATTACACTAAAAATAAACATTTTTTCTCAAAATTTAAAACATACATTTACTAGATAAAATAACAATCTTTCGAAATCGATTTATAATTTTTTGTGGAAAAGAGTCAATACGTCTAAAATTTGATTTAAAAATGACGTATTTCCGGTTTTCTCTGGTTATTCCCTCTTAATGTAATAATGTCTAACTAAGAAATTACTGTCGGGAATTGGAATTTTCAGGAACGTCCTGTTGCAGAAGAATGAATGCACTGCAGCTTGCTGTAAGAATATTTCTTAGAATCGGATAATACAGTTGAAAGCCAAAATAGAAGAGTGCTGACGAGCTGTATTAAGGGATAAAGAAAGCTCATCTCTTTCACTACAAGAATTTAATTTAAAAAATAGAATGGCAACACAGGAAGCGGTGTCAACCTGGCAACACCGTTAATATTCCACGGAAGCTGAATTCCAAGCAGGGAGCACTGTGCATGTGCAATGTGCATCCCTTACTGCAGCTCAAACAATTCTAAACAAACTGCAAGTGAGCTGAATTCTAATTTAGTCAAAGTGAACGTCTTGCGGGAATAGCGGGGTCTACTACACTGTAAAGGTGGCAACGAGAGCGCCCTCAAATAAAACATAAAACTGTCCGAATCGTTATTAATTAGCTTTCAACAGGTTTAGGGAGCATTAAAATGTCGTTTGTCATGCCTAGAATCTAGTGACAGTGACGCTGGCCCTTTCAGCGACCTAACAGTCAAAATAAATAAAAATACTCAATGACATTTATAGCTTACGGTTGAGTTGAGGATATTTAAAATCAAAATAACTTAGAAATAAATGTTTAGTGATGAATTTAAAAATCGTTAATTAAAGCGACACGTTTATTTTTATTTCTTACTTCATTGCCTATTACAGGACTCAGTTAGTTCAAACGTTTCAACCTTGAAAAAAGTACAGAAAAATCTAGTACATTTTATATTTCCCATTAAATGATTAGGTTCCATAAACGGTTATACTCCTAAATCAGGAAACGGTTTTCTGAAGCAAAAATAGCTTTCGTATGACAAGTTTTGGCTTCGTGAAATTTGTTCAGATAAATATCTGGAGTTTCAAGGCAGGCGAAAATATTTTCAGCTCACTACGTTATTTTCAAATATTAATTTACATAACTGTGAAAAAATATACGAAACGCCATATTTCCTTTTTAATGCTTTTCAATTGATTGTTCACTACAAATAAAAATACAAAAAAGTGTTGAAAATCGAGTCAAGAAAAAGCTAGGCAGTTAAACTAATTGTTAAGACCTTTTGTTGCGGTGTCTGTTACTAATGGCCAGTGCACCAGAAAAATATTGAGTTCCTGCGTTCGCTTTCAGTTGGTACACTGAAAACCCATTAAGGGTCCTTTATAAATAACCCGAATTCAAAAACTCTACTGTAATCGTTTATTAAAGCCATCCGGGAAATAGCGCCGCCCGAGGTCCATAAAACAAAAATAATATGCAAGCCTCGAAGGCTGTGTCAAACCGAAGCCCGCTAGCCAGGGCTAGTCAGCCAGAGCGGGAACTAGGGCCAGACGGGGTAGGAATGCGATTGTTGGACTATAATAGATCATCGTCATATGTTTGAGTCGGGTTCAAGTTCACGGGACCGAGTGGCGTTTGAGAAAATACCGTACTGAAAGCTAAATGACGCTCGCTATTTATATTCTGTTTGTGCAGAGGTATTTTCATTCGAAATGTTTGTAGGAGAGTTGAGACGGGTTGAAATTAAAAAAAAAATAATTAATACATCATGTTTTACCTTTTAGTGAGGCACTATGAAAATACCAAAGTACAGAAAATATAGCGCCTTTGTCAAATAATAAGCCAATCCCCGCCAACGATACAGAGCCATCACATGATCGAATGTATGCCTAATTCATTTAAGATTCTTCTAGCTGAACAGACGCATTGAAATCTTTAAAACATGTGGACATACTTTGTTTTTTTTCTACCGATATTTCCAAGCGCAAGTGTTATGAAAACCTAGCATAACTAATCCGATACCTGCGCAAACACGTGTCAATTTTGAAAATATGGAAAATATATTTTTTTATTTATTCTTTTTATTGTTTTATTTCTTGCTAGAGCAATTCCGATGAGTTAAAGAACTCATTTTTGGGCAGGAGGAACATAAAAAAATTATGGGTGGGAGGAAATAGTTAAAATTTTACAAATGAATTTAGATATTAAAAATATAAGTTTCACATACAATAATATAGACGAAAAATAAAAGACAGGTTGAGTAGAACAAACAACAATAGAAATCAATTAAAGAAAAAAGGAACAAGGTTATACAGATATGGATGATTACAACTAAATGGAAAAGAAAAGAAGAGAAAAGAAACAAGACAATTGAACATGACAAGAAAATTACAAAGGTTAATTCTTAAATATACTTAAAAAATATTCTTTTAAAGCATTACTCTGAGTTTTTTTTATTTTGCTGGATTCCCTTGTACATATCTGGTAGCGATTTATATAGTGTATAGGCAACATAGTTCAGAGATCTTATCCCATATTTTGTAGTGTGTGTTTGAGGTAAACGGATTTTATTGTTATTTCGAGTATTGTGAGTGTAGATGTCTTGATTGTGATGTTGGTGTGAGTTGATTGTTTGGTAATTTGTAGGATAGTGCTTGTGATTTCATGTTTAGGAAGGACTGTGATTGGAAGAATACCAGAAACTGAATAGATGTCTCTGACACGGGTGTCTCGGTTTTGATATATGCCATATTTATCAAAACGAGTAGTTTTATGGTGTTGTTGACATACTTTTTTGCTTTTTTGCTCATTCCTTCTCGTCAAGACTCTTGTCCACTGTTTTCCTTTTCTTAAAAGATCCTATTGCACAGCATCTCCAAACATGACATGGTCTCCTGTGTGGAATAGGTAAGGAAGAGAAAATAATTCCATTTAAATTACTTCTGTAAAAGAGAATTGTCATTGTTCCAACCTGTTTGCGCAGTACAAAGAAACCGACTTCCGAGAATTTAAAATATAAACGAGAATCACAGAAAAAAGCTTGAATGGCAAAATACTAATACCAGTTACCCCTTTTCAAGGGAGTCTAAGAAAAGTTGTCGGAATTCCTGCGCACACAGGTGGCAATAAGCGACGTACAATTGCAAAGCTCGCAACTGTCGCCAACTTTTATACACTTTCTCTCTTGTCGTTACCTACTGCCATGTCTTCCCTCATCTCCCAACCGTGAGGCTCTAAAGATTTAATTAACATCCTAGATAAATTCTCTGGCGTCGACACTAAGTGTCTGTCAAACGGAGATATAAGCTTAATTAAGCATTGTGCCGGTTGTCTCGGCTTAACTCGCTACGGGAGCAGTTTGCACACGGGGGCGTGTTCCGGGTTCCGGGAGTTGTACTGACAATCAGAACGCCTTATCAAATACGAGTCAAAGAAACTAGCTTAATTAGAATGTTTGATGATTCGGTTCGTAAGACAGAACACACTAATCGTTCATGGAGAAATCAATAAGGGAGACGATAAGATATTCCCTACTAGCCAGGGGTAAATGAAAAATTTACAGGGGCTCAAAGGGATAAAATTATATCCAAAAGTGAAGGACGCATTTGACTGTTGGCAAATGCCCTTTTCACTTCAAATATTGACTGGCAATGAGTTAGCTTCAAAATATGAAGACAATAGTGTGAGCTACTGCACTACATTAACCGATTATAATATTTTTGTAGTGTTTTTTGCGACCGGCATACATGTTTCTGCTTTTACAAAGAAGAGACTTGAATTTATTATATGAGTAAGTTAATATTATATTACCAGTTCGAGGGATATGGTTTAAAATTGTATGCCAAAACCTATTGTCGGATTCAATATATAAAGAAAAATTAGATCATGCGTATGGTAGATTTAGTAAAAATTAGAGTTTTCAGTTCCGAAAATTATAAATAAATACTGGAAACGGACATTCACTTATCTTATCCCTACCATATTTAATAAGAAGCCAAAGAACATAAAAACCGAATTAAATTGCACCACCGATCTCAAAAAAAAAATGGCTAATATATTGTTTGTAATCTTGTGTATAGTATGACTATGAGTAATTTGCCTGTTTGTCTGCGTGTTTTAAGTCTTTATATTGTAATTACAAAAGTTATTCTTCTGTATTATGGTTTGTTGTTATATTTTGCTTTAGTGTTATATTAATATTGTTAAACTGACCTGCTGACAAACTGCTTTGGCAGTTTAGCGGGTGCTTAAAATGAGGAATAAAAAAAATAACAGTAATCACTAATCACTCTTCGTGAGTTTTTTCAGCTCCAGATATCACACTTTATCTCCACAAACTAAGAATTTTTTCGTCAATCCTCCTGTGTCCTTTTGCGCAATAATCGCGAGTTTTAATAAAACAAACAAAATAATTGAGCCTTTGTAGTTTAGATTCCATTTTACGTTAGTCACATGTCGCAGAATGGTCAAATGTAACTGCTAACATTTATACGGAGTAACTTCTAATTTATTTCCAAAGTTGTGTAATAAATAACGTGCAACTCAATCCCTGGACAGAGATATCTATTATTCCCACATAACTCACTGAAATAAAGGTCAGCCAAAGGGAGGCCAGGGAACAGGCAACTAGACGCTAAAGTAATTCCAAGTTGTGTTGGGATATCTGCTAAGCCGCGCAGATCTATCACCGAACGAAAATAATACACAGTTAGCGGAAAAGGCTATTATTATTGGAAGGGTGCACGAGGCAGCTGGAGATATCGTGATCGATTGTAATGTATCGGAATTGAAAAAATATTATATTCCCGATGAAAATACTGTAAGAATAAAGTAATGGAACGATTTTTTACAATGTTGAAGAAACGTACCTTTTATAAAGAACTAGCAAGTTCCCAGCAAGTATTGCTATGCCACTTAAAATAAAGAAATTGTTTCTCCCTCCGTGTCCTTTCACATTCGTCCATTTCCGCCTCTCCTTCCACTCCCGCGGCCCCTTCCCATCTCCACACTCCCCTCTCCTGCTTCCCCCGTCCCGCTAACCCCCCTCCTGAGTTCCCCTCCCCTCTCCCACATTTCATACATTCAGTACCGGGACATTCAGTGTTCATACAGCTCGCGTACCACCTATTGCATTTTTTTATACAAATTTCATAACGCCAGAGCTCACCAGTATATATAGAAACCATCGAGGACATGCACACATCAAATCCCCAAAGTTTCATCGCAATCGGACGAATGGTTTAGCAACGCATATACATCAGTGGCGGTCCGTGAGTTTTCAGTCAGCTAGAGTGCTAAGATTGAAAAATACGACGTTATCGATGTTGTCGCAGCTGAAAATGTTTTTTTTTTAAATTTCTGTATTTTGTATGAAGATTTTCAATATTCTGTCAGTTTGGGGATGCGCCGCATCCACATTTCAGTATGTCTTCATATAAAGAGTTGAAATTTAGAAAAAAAATTAAATTCGTTTTCAGCTACACCAACATCAATAAGGTCGTATTTTTCAATCTTAGCACTCTAGCTGACTGAAAACTCATGGACCGCCACTGATATATATCTTATATACATAAATACTCATATAAGTTCACGTAACCATATTTTGATTTTTATACATATACCTACGAGTATATATATAGACTAGCTTTACTAATGCGCGCCACCCGAGATTTGGACCGAAAAACGTCGTTTGGTTAATTTTATTGAAAAAAAATTGATATTTCAAAGCTCCATAACTCATGAATAAAATGGCTCTTTGAAGTGAACTGACTTGGAAATTCATTGCAGAAAAATACATCAACCAAAGAAATATTTAGATGAATTCTTTTAAAAGTTTGATAAAGAATGGGGTCATTTAATTGAAATACAAAAGAAATATGATTCAGTAAAAAAGAAATTGAGCGGCCGCGCCGGGGGGAATTAAATGACTTCTGACAAGTATTTCTGATTCAAATATAATTAATGAATAAAAATACTGTTTCGCTTTTTGAAGATTAAGCGAGCAAATGATAAAGCAAGTCATTGAGATACTTCAAATAAATGGAACTTCAAAGAGGGCAAAAGATTGAAAATACGTATATTTAAGGTATTTGCAGCCAAAATTTACCATTTTGCAAAGTGTATTTTTCGCTACATATCAGATTCTTTAACCCTTACGTGTACCAGTTAAAATGCCGAGCGGCCGGCCTTGCGCTGACGTAGAGACGGCCAAAGTAAATTACGGCGCCAAAAAAAGGTAAAAGTGATGTCTTCAAACTAAGCACATACATCTTTAAAATTTTCTCTTAAAACAATTTTTTTTGTAAACGCAACCCAATTGCCTGTACGTGTGCCCAAAGTTGAGTACATCTTTCGCGTGGCTTATTTTTATTTTATTTTTTTATTTTATTAGCGTTATAAACAGTCTGTACAAAATTCATAATTGACAGTGATAAAAATAAGTATGTCATAGACCAATAAAATAACGAAAATTTTTAATTTAGACCCTTAAAAATATACAATACCTACACCTGATATAAACAATTATGATAATATCTTCTTACTTAAATCTACAAAAAGTAATTAACTGAAAATTTTCAAGGGATTACAGTTAAATTTTGATGCATATCAATAATATATTTCAGGAAGTGATTTTATTTGAATTCGAACTGCTAAAAGTAGGAGAGAAAATATGGTGATACTAAAAATAAAAAAAGAGAAATACAGAAATCAACGAAATATTAAGTTATTAGTTAAACATGTGGCATTCAATAGTGTTATTTTTTTATGCATGCTGTGAATTTATCAAGGTTTGTATTAAACACATCGATATTTGGGCATAATCTGTTAAAAGTGCTACAGCTTCTTCTTACAAATACATTTTCAAGATAATTTGTCTTGCTCTTAGGGATATAAAAGGTGTCTGGAGATCGAGTAACTCTTAATGGACATCTGAAATGAATATTTTGTAGTAAGTACGGGCTATCAATGAAGTTATGAATAATCTTATAGAGCATTAATAGGTCTCTGATATCTCGGCGTTGATCAAGAGATTTAAGGTTTACGGGGACATAGTTTTCATCATTTCGCACGCGATAAGAGACATATTTCATAAACTTTTTCTGAACTCTTTCTATATTTGCTTTATATGTAGAACAATGGGGGTTCCACACTGTAGAAGCATACTCCAGATGGCTTCTAACATAGGATATATAGAGAGTCTTAAATGTTTGTGGATTTTTGAAAGCTGAACTTACTCTAAGAATAATAATTAGAAAAAGAATTATACTGGTTAGTTGCGCTTGAATCATTGACGGAGTTACTACGCCTGTCCTATTTTCCTTATTTTAAAATTAAATCACGGTGTCACGTCAGTCGGGGACGCCCGAGGAAGACATGGTACGATCAAGTGAAACAGATACTCGAGTCGGGCCATGTCAAAAGTGAGAAATATTATTAATAAAAATTATCGTATGCACGCGATGGTTTCTACATACAATAGTGAGTTCTGGCGTAATGAAGCTATGCATTGCTTACCATGAAACTTGGGGGATTTGATGTGTGCATTTCCCACGATGGGAGTGGGGAGGGGAATTCGGGGGGGAGAGGAGAGAGGGGAATGCGAAAGGGGGGTTCGCGGGACGGGGGAAAGCGGAGTGGGATCGTGTTAAGGGAAGGGGATGCGAAAGAGTAACGGGACGAATGGGAAAAGACACGCAGGGAGAAACCATTTATTTATTAAGTAGAATTGCAATGCATGCCGGGAAATCGCTAGTGCATTTAAAAATTTATAAAAATTGTATAAATCTATTCTCTATAGTTTTCCCAGGATAGCTACTTCTATTTAGATAAATGTGTTTTTAAGGTTATAAAAAATAAAATATATTGAAAAATTACGAACATATGATTCTCGAGTTTTATTAAATTTTCCAGCTAAATAAGTGTTCTTTACAATAAAAATAACTCATGTGAAGCTTTCATGCAATTAAAAACAGAACTACAACTTTTGATAAAGAAAAATTATAACATTTGACACGTAATTTGAGATTCCCGCCCTTCCAAAAAAGTCAATGTTAGCAAGTGACGAAACGACAAGCTATAAAAAAAATTATATTACATTACTTTCTTGGCAAGCTAATTTAATTTTATTTTAGGATTCTAGGAGAATTTTTTAAAGGTTCAAAATATAATAAAATAGAGGCAAGTGCGACTGGCATTCCTAAGTTTAAAAAAAAAACACTCAAAAATCAGATAAGTTTTAAGATTTTCACGGCCAAAAGCATTTTCGTTATTTGTTTTTGGGGTGTTATGCCGTGTTGCGCTACCTCCTTCTTTAGCCAACGTTTTAATGAACTTTCTCTTCCGTTCCGCGGCGATGACGCCACTGCTTGTCACGATTATTTTGTACTGGTGAAAGTTAGTGGTGCTGGCGGCACGGTATCGCTTCGAAGTAAATAAGCACACACTTCACGACTAAAAATTACACATCTACCGGATCTGCCGGATCTGCCCTGATGATGGACACTGCAACGATGTCCGAAACGTTGGCTAAAGAAGGAGGTAGCGCAACACGGCATAACACCCCAAAAACAAATAACGAAAAAACTCAAAAATCAGCTCAAATCGAGTCTCTAAAGAAAAGTATTTTTTTCGTCTTAACCTTAATTCCTCTAAACAGTGTTAACTCTAAAGAAACTAAGTCATGAGCCACCGCTTCACCAATTTGGTGCGAGTGATGGGATATAACATAATATAACAATAAAACAATTATACGAGTACATAACTAATACAATACGCAGTTTACACGTATTTAAACATTGTCGCTATTAGTCGCTGAAAACTAGTTTCGCGGCAATCTGTAACAGAATATAACCTCGTTATGAGATTACCATGGCAGCGGTACACGCGGATAATAAAAGTCTGGCGAAAATAATGAAACCGGCTTGCTCTTTGTACAGATTTGTATGGACCGTTGGTCCCGACGAAGAAACCCACTGATTGTAAGAGTAAATACGGGCCAATACTGTTTCAATATTCCAAGCAGTCAATTATAAAAAAGCATACATTATTTAAATCAGGAACGTTTTTGGGAGTAAATTTGTTCGGTGTTTTTTACTCGTGGGATGATTTTGATTTGGATGCTTGAAAAGTGGGGATCAACCCTTAGTTCCCGCTTGGAAAGTAATGAAACAAAGGAACTCCGATAGTAAACATGAAAGTTATAACATTTTACCTCAACATTTATCGCATCAACAACCACATTCCGTAAGACATTATGCTCTATATTTAATGCTGAAGGGCGATTAAACGATTCACAGGCATTGTAATGGGATTTTTCCTGATTTTGCACTAACTAGATAATATCTAGTTATCTAGTAGATATGAAAAAAAAAACAACAAAGCGGCATACGAAGCATCAAGGAAACGATACATTATTTTTTATTTAGGTACTTACATTTTTTCCTAGTCATTTAAAGTAGATACCCACTCTTTACAGAGATTTTTGAAGTGAAAACTTCTTTAGCACCGTTGTGATTTGAAACTCGATGAAACGAAAAATAGCAACACTAAAAAGAGACAAACACATACATCTATAGAATTTCGCCTGCGGGAGTATGAGACAGTTTAATCGGTCACCTTTTTGTGCAGTGCTTCGTAGCCTACCGGTGTCCTCTTTGTGCGGTGTTTCGTAGTCTCCCCACTCTTGTCTACTTTAGTTTCTTGAAGGTTTCACTTCTACCGCGTGTGAATTGCACACCCTGATTTTTTTAATATAATCAGCAGTAATAAATATAATAATAGTAAAAAATCTACCAAAGTACAAGAATTTTTTAAAAAACTGTTAAGCTACTTAAGTGATCACATAAAACGTACTTAGAAAAAATAAAATAAATATTATTAATTACCTTAGTGTCGGCTTAAAAACAGGTTTCACCCTATGAATGCAGTCTCCTAAAAATAAAAGAAAAAAATTGGTTAACAAATTGTACAATGGTTAGACAATTGAAAAATGCAACATTTGTGTTGAATTGTTGAGTAGATTAATTGGTTTTACGCTCGATAGATGAATTTGATGATTGAAGAATGTTTTTAAAACGTTTTTTTATAAGCCATTTAGTCATGCGTATATTCGGATGGAACATAAAATCGATCCAAGGTATCTAGCGAGGACCATAAGTAAACACATTGTCTTCCGTCCCAAGGGCAGTTCTTAGGCTAAGTGTGATGAAATTTCACGATGAAACGGTTATACAGTTACATCGGGGTTGGATATTTATGAGACAATGTCAAAGAAACTTTCCTCGCCTAACAGATACTAACTCAGAAAATTAACTAATAGACGAAGTTATGATTTAAGATTCTCATGGCCGGTAGGTAGGTACACCTATTATTTTTGTTAATTTTTGGTTTGCCAAACAGTGTTGTGCTCTTTCCTATTGATACAAAGTGCAACATCTAATAATAAAATTATTATTAAAAAACAGGGGATCATCCAGCAAACCTTTGTTTTGAATAATTTGAGTCTTTCAATTTGGGAGGCGGGAATGTGGACCGCCGCCCCAGGAACCTTTATTGAATAACCAACACCTCTGCCATAGGTCACCCCAAGTGGTTCGCTACGTTTGGTGATTTAGCAGGGGTGCCCGGGTTCATGGGGTGAGGTTTATCTAGGTCTTGGAGGTGGATGACTAGGACACACTGAACCCCAGATTCCTAACCACCCCTTAAACCCTTTTCCTTCCAATAACTCTCCTCTGCTTCCTTTCCTTAAAAAAAACCCTCCACACAGCATCCCCAAAGATGACATAGGCCCTGAGGGAAATATTTTCCTCTGGGCCTCCTGTGTGGAGCTCATGTAAAAAAAAATTACATTTAATAATTTAGTCCAGAAAACTTAATAATTCAAATAATTAAAGAAAACATTTTTTTTATCTGAAAGTCTCACACAACCAAAAACACGTGTTTCCATCGGTGACCGGTCAACCAGAATGAAACCAACTAAGAACCACCTCAGAAAGGTCATTAAGAGTGATGATAAAAAAATATTAAAAATTGGATAAATAGATTAAGTTAGGTTAGGGAACGTACCCATACTACGTGACACGTTTAGGGGGGGGGGGGGGTTCCGCTCATTTATACCACGCTTGGTATAAATGAGCGGCAGGGTGCTTAGGTTTTTGGCATCGGGGGGGGGGGGGGGGTTAAAAACTGCAAAAAGTTGGTCACGTAGTATGGATACATTCCCTTAGGGTTAAATTGAAATTAAAATGATTTTTTTCATAGCTTTTAATAACTTTTCAAAGAGATATTGAGTTGACTTGATTCTGAGTTGGCATGGAACCGTTTACATCACCTAAACGTAACACCTCATTTGCACAACACCAATATCAATCAATCCCCAATCTAGGGAAAAAATACTTCAACTCGTCTTGTACACGTACAGGCTAGTAGATTCTTCAATAGTAAATGCTAACCCTATACAAGTACACAAATTGAATTCGGGAGCCACATCTGGGCTGAAGGTGGCTCCACAATACGTCTTGATAAACCTACTTGATTCTATGCAAAGGAGGGCGGTCTGTCTGATGAACAATCCGATCTCCATCTCTAAAGCAGAGGGCATGTTGAGTATTTTTTTTCTGATATTTTAATGGAACCTTTTTAAAGGAGCTGGCAGCATTGATTCCCGGTGCACCAGTGCACGTGAGTAAAACTCAAGGGACTCAAGAGGATTTCCCTGGAACTGGACCGGGTTCACAATTGATGTTGGCTTCACGGGAACGGGTGGTTTTTTGGACGAATTTTTTAGTAGGTTGTGGAACGAGCTACTGGTTTCTGATTTACTTCTTCATAAAATGCAGGCCACTTCAGGACCCGCTTTAATAATTCCCTTCCTCGATCCTCTCCCTTAACATGCCGCACAACGCTGCCCAACCGAGTGGTGACATGGTCACCCTGCTTTTACACCATACATACAGGGGCGTCTTGTGTGTCACATAAAACAACGACCTACAGAAAAATATTAGAACAATTAAAGACGATAAATGCCTAGCAAAAGCAATTAAAAACCAAAAATAACCTTACAACTTGATTCATAACTAATTAGTTGCCTATCTAATTAATGAATTATATTCAAAATTTGATACAAAATAAAAATGCCTATTCATGTTTAATTAAAAATCTAATTAAGATCAACTTATACCAATCAGCGTTATGCTCATTAATCTTCTAAACATAAGCGTTCGCAAGAAGAGACAAATTAAAAAAAAAAAGTTATTGCGGCCCTATCAAAAGTATTTCATTCAACGATTTTCATAGATTAACCTATTCTTAATGACATTATAATGTAATTTAAATCAAAATACGTTTTTTTTTGTAAATATTAATACGTATGAATGTTTTTTTTAAGTTTCTGACATCCTGGCAATTTTTATCTCACAAACAACCCCCAAAATGTCAAGAAACAACGAAATTACTCTCAAGTCAATCAATTTAATGGTTTATTCAAACATCTGCTAAGAAGAAATTAATACAATAATTTATTTTAAGTGTCCTTCGGTTCTTAAGTAAGATAAATAGGCCTCTTTGTCTAACGTTTCAAAACACATTACACCGTCCATTAGTAGAGGTCAGGTGCCAGTTGACTGCAATATTTAGTTTCAAGAAGTTAGGTCGGGAAATGACGGCAGCAAAACACGATATAAAGCACTAAGAAGGAAGAAAGCAGGGAAGTAACTTTGGGAACGTGTTATAGCTCACCATAAACAATATAAACTTTGATGCTGTATGCTCGAGAAACCCAAAAATAAACTCACAACATTTGACAGATAAGGGGGTTAGTTTATATTTTATATATACCTAAGTTTTTTTTCTATATATACCTAAATTATCGTTGACAGGAAAGGGAAATTAACTTAAAACGCTTTAACTCTCAGGCCTCGGGCCTATTTCGTTGGAAAGTCAAAATATTTCTCTCCTTCATTGTTCCTTTGTATTATGTTTTGTCTCTTTCGTTATCTATATAAGCTCACACTATGTGTATTTTTGATCGTTTAATTTTATACCCTGAAGATGCTTGACTAAAGCGAAACCGGTCGGTATTATAAAAATTAAATAAATCGTGGTTGAAAAACAAAGTTATTGTTTTATTTCATTCAATATGTCAAACCACAAAGTGACTGCTTTCTATCAAAATACAAAATATTTCCGTTTCGCAATTCCAAATCCAAATAAATGGAATATTTCTAAGAGGATCCGAACACTAAAAACTGTTTGTGAAAGATGATTAAGAGGGCTTGGTTAGACTCAACCGGAAATTTGTCATTTTTAAACCAAATTCTAGAAGTTACGAAACATTTTTACAAAAAAACATAATATGATTTCGAAAGATTGTTGTGTTATCCGGTAAAGCGGTGTTTTATATTTTTAATATTGGAATTTTTTAATATTAAAAAACTTATACTGCTAACGTATGAGCGCTGGTGACAAAATCGGAATTCTGGTTCTCTTTTAGTTCTACTCTTAAATATGCTTTTATAATTCTAAATAAACATAATTTTTTAAATATAAAAGTTTTGAATTCAAACATAAAAAAGTTTTTAAAAAATTTCCCTCTAAGGAAAAAATTTCCCCTCAGTTGTTTTAGCGTAGGCGCTTTTTCTAACTAAAACAACTGATAAAGAAAGAAAAATAAAAACACACACATATTTTATTAGGCAAATGGATTATAAACGTTATCGTTGTCTCACTTTTTTGTCGTTTCATGTAAAAGTAATTAATAAAAATTTTCAAAAGATTCATAATTTTTTTTCAAATTGCTATCGGAAACTTTGGTTTCATAAAGGTGTTCATTTTAACTATTGTGTGGCTTTTAGATTTGAACATAAGGCTTGGTGTTTAGATCATATTTCTAACCATGATGGTAAGGGAGACACAACGATTTCTATGAGACCTTTATGAGTTGTTCCGAAAAGCGAACAAATTAACCTGAGGGGTTATATGCATGGTTAAATACTCATAGGTTTCGCCTTATTACGAAATAATCGATAGATCACCAATGGATCATCAATACATCATCGATGATATATTATTAACAGTTCATAAATAGACCATCAATCGATCATCAACAAAATCAATAAAATCATCGCCAAAAGAGTACCAATAAAATAATCAAACGAACATCCAACATTGAAAATAGACAGACCAAACTAGGGTAACTGTAATAATACGGTGTTAATATAATAAAATATGAATAATATAACAACAAAAATACTAATTATTTGACATCTCCGTTCATTATTGGTGGACGGATTTGGGTGATTTGATCATCAATAGATTATTATCAACCGAGTATCGTTAGATCATAACACACAGGTTCATAAATAGACCAACAATAGATTTTTTGTTAAAAAAATAACGACAAACTTTTCCAGGTCACAAATAACCTTTTTAATGTGAATACCGCACAAGAGTCCCAACTGCACCCAACCGTTTGAAATCAGTGAGGCTATGGCATCCCCAATTGGGGTATGTTGCGAGGAGAGGAAGGTAGGAGTGAGAGGAGGTAGTGAGGAGAGGAATGGGATCTCCGGATTGCTAGTGGAGACTGTGGAGAGCCTTAAGTTACGTTCAGACATCGAATATAACCGCGAGCAGGTATCTGTTGAACCGCGAGCGCTTATGTTTCGTGCCGTTCACACGACGCAGTTCAAATATGTCTTCCTGTGGTAGGAGAGGGGGCCAGATGAATTAGCGAGCGGCCACGGAGTGCGCATTTGTTGTACTGAATCTATCAATTTGACATCTTCTGTCATCCACTGGTCTAGGCAGCTCCGTAATTAAAATGACCCCCTCTCCTGTTTTCGTCGGAGTGGGGGGCGCTTAACTGTTGGCATATCGCCTCACGAGCGGTTACGGCGTAAGATGTGCATTGTCTATGGTTGATGTACGCATAAAGCGCTCAGGTGTGAACGGTCTGAAGGGATTGTATGGAGAGCGATATTTGGCGTGCTATGATATTTTATATTTATATGCTCAATCTGAACGGGCTCTTACTCCTCGACAAGGGAGGCCGTCTAGAGTTGATTGTGCAGTGATGGAAGATGCAGAGAATCGAACTCTCGACAACCGGCTAATCACTATATATTAAATATACTCGTATCTTCAATAGAAATAAGACGACTTAACGGCACTTTATCGTATTAAACATGTCCTTGACAACAGATTGATCTAAAACGTTCGAGATTTCAATTCCCAGAATATCTGAGGCAGCTAAACCTTCGGGAGCAACCGCTAAAAGGACAGTTATGATATTTCCGGTGAATTTTTGGGAATAAAAATATAAATTTGTCATTTTATCCCGCGGAGGCCAACAGACCATAAGGGCGGCAACCCGCGAAATGAAACCACATTTTAACCCAAACTCTCACATTTCTCACCCAAATTTGACGTTCCAATAATATGCTTTCAATCATTTTTTATCAACATTTAAAATAGGAGAAAAATGATTATTCCTGTTATGGGAATTTCAACTATGAAACTTTCGTTATCCGAACGATTAGACTACTCTACGTGAATAAGCAATAAGTTAATTGAATATTTCATTATTGGTACTGTGTCATGTTTGCTTCCCTCGTATGTTTTTTTAGCGGTGCTGTAAGAAATATTTTTTTAAGTACGTGAACATAAATATTCTTTATGCGCCTCTTCCACCGCAAGAAATTATAGGAATATAAAAACTTTAAGCAATCATTAAAACGCCACAAAACAGCTTTTTTACTTGTGTAAAGGTTATTATTGATCTTTCAAGGACGTAAAACGTTTTAGAAGTATAATTGAAAACATTGCGTAGGGAGAAGTTCATTCAATTTCATGCTCCAGTTATTTATTACGTGCAAAACGAGCGTGAAACACAATAATGCAAAGAAATCATAAAGCTTTCTTAGAATAAAAGAGAAAAGCGTTTCGTTTAAGAAACGCTTAAAAAATCGATGCACGCAGATAAGATCTGGGAAATTTACAAGTGCTGAAACTCCGAGCTTGTCGATCTACGCGAACATTTGAGCCATCGAGATAACGTCCGTAATTTCGCTTCTGAATAAAGTTGGCGTGTCATGAGACGGCGATATCTGATGGCCGCAATTAACTTGCGTATACCTGGAGGTCCTCTGCGGCTCGTGAGTGGCTTAAGTGCGTGAGAACGCCTCAGGTGGCGTGATGGAATAATGAGGAAAAAGTTTGTTTTTCCGGCAACCGCAGAAGCCTGCCGAAAGCCCGCGGCCGGAAAACATCTCGGCTACTTCTGACGCTAAGTGATAACGCGCTCCCGCAATTTACATGCCACTTTGCCGCTCAATTAGCCATCGTCAAAACTTGGCGCTCGCGTCATTTATCTACTGTGTTTAAATAACAACTTTTCCAGAATTCAAGATAAAACAAATTGCCGCTATTCATTTCTAACTTCTAAACAAGGTTGACGAAGACTCCAGAAAGGAAACGTTTAAAATATTAATGTACAATTATGAGTAACAACCCGAAACAAATTTATTTTAAAGAAGAGAAGAAAGAGAATTGATAATGTAACGACACGCAGAGTTGTACATGTATTATGCGACAAATAATGCCTGTCATAAAACATGAATTTCGAAACCGTGAAATTCTGGAACAAGGAGCAGAATATAAAAATAAGAGTCTCGTAAGATATGGGTTACGCGTGATAAATAAAATGAACGTTTCAGTTTCCTTTTTTCAGTAAAAGGGTTTATAAAAATAATCAGGAAAATGTAATATTTTATTTGGTAATCTCCTAGTTCCAGTAGAGCCCGCGGCACTGCGATGCCGAGATTTGATTGCCTCCAAAACGGATTAGGCTGGATCCCTGGAGGAACATAACATCACAGGGATATACCCAGCAGCTGTAGCTGTACCGACAGTCTCTGCACATATGCTAATATTCCGGCTCCTGGCTCTTCGCTCCGCTCGCTAGACGGCAGGGCTCAAAGGATATTCGGTGATTTCTGCTCAATCGGCGACTAAAGCATGAAACAAAATAAATACGGGGTTAAATCTTTTAAAGGGAAAAAGACGTTGATCCCCTATCACATAGCGATGATTCTTTACACGTGTCTTCCAGAAAACGTAGTTTTAAATTGTTTGTAAGCGTTAATTATTACACGACGATATTGAGATTTGGCAAGCAATCTATGCAGCCTTGAAACGAAATGTAAATAACCGACTGTTACTAAAGGATCGTCGCGTCGCGTCGTTTGGATTTTGTTTTGTAGGCACGGGTTATACATGCATATAACAGGTACCACAATTTGCGCCCATACCGCGAAAGTTATGCGTGAAAATCGAATAAATAATAAATTAACATGATCATATTTTTTGTAAGACGCAAAAAAACGTCTTTTTAGATAAACCTCGGTACCCGTATTACTATCACAAATTTCCCACACTGCGCGTATATACTTGTTGAAAGTTGTAGGAGTGGTGTATTGGATGATTCAAAATATAATATTATTTAATAAAAATTTGTTTTTGTCAAGCTGAAGAATGAAACAAACATACGTATTGTAAAATTGAAATCGAAATTTAAACGAAATTGATAAACGTCGTTACGCACCCACAATCAATTTGGTAGGCGGGAATGGGTACCGCCGCCCCGGGAACCTTTATTGGATAACCAACACCTCTGCCATAGGTCACCCCAAGTGGTTCGCTACGTTTGGTGATTTAGCAGGGGTGCCCGGGTTCATGGGGTGAGGTTTGTCTAGGTCTTGGAGGCGGATGACCGGGATATACTGAACCCCAGATTCCTACCCACCCCTTAAACCCTTTTCGTTCCCAGAACTCTCCTCTCCTTCCCTTTTCCTTAAAAAAAACCCTCCACACAGCATCATCAAAGATGACATAGGCCCTGAGGGAAATTATTTTCCTCAAGGCCTCCTGTGTGGAGATCATGTAAAAAAAAAAAAAAAAACAATCTTCGGCCATTCGCGGGGTAAAAAGTGACAGTGGGCGGGAAATACAAACTAGTTCGAAAAACGTCTTTGTAACTTTCGATACTATCGATGTGCCCAAACATATTTAAAAATGTCCTCTTTAAATAATTTGCCAATTAATAGAAACCTATTCAAAAGATATCTCTTAAATAACCAAGCTATTCGTAAAAATAATCTAGTGAGACCCTATTTATGTAAATAAGAACGCTTTATTTGAATAATCTTCAAGCTCAAGCACAATGAATAATATTAGCGGAATCTGTAACAGTTTCCCGATTAAAGTTTCAACTTAATGACAGAAGATATTATTCGGCAGATAACAGTCATTCCGCCATCTTGTTAAATTACAATCGTATCTGATCCCCGGCGGTAGAACCTTCACATTTCCAATTAATAGGGACTGGGAGTAATTCCGAAAGATAATTTAATTCGCCCAGAGTAGCGTGCAAACGCCATTGTTCGGGAATTTAAATCTACAGGTACAAATCGGGTATCATTAAAATGATTAATCTTCTGTTTCAAGCGACCGTTTCATTTGGCTAAGAAAAGTTCACAGAACTCCCCTGAGGACTGTATTGTTGAACTTTAAACTGGTTAAGTGATTGACAAGAACACTTATTATAACATTCGTCTTATTAAACGGTCATAAAATATCGAAACAATTGAAATATAATTAACAATTTAAACCAAAACAAATTATATCATTAACAGCTTTTAATTGTAATTGCCTTAAAATAATATCACAATAAAATTATGAGTAGCTACTACAACTGAAATAATGTGAAAACTATGCAAGGAAATTGTCTGATTTTGAAAATGAATTTGGTTTTTAGCAAGAAAAAATATTCGTAAAAAGTAAACGAATTTTATTTAAGAAATTTAGTGCTAAATTTACTCAGCAAAAATGTTCCAGCCTTTAAAGAAAATGTGAAAGAAAATTGTGAAACATTGCTAGATATAATGTTATGTCCTAAAAAAATATACTTCTGAGGAAACGAGTCAAAATTTTTTTGAGAAGAAGCTGAAATAAAAGTAAGGTGGGAATTTTACGAATAGTTACGTATTATATTCTCGAAAGAATGGTAATTTTATAATGATTACCAATTAGGTATATCTACGATATAAGGTCTGTACGTTGAAACTTAAACCACATTTAATAAAAATAAATATATTTTTTTTACATTTAAAAAAAAATTATGAGGCTGTCCATTAAAAAAATGTAATCAATGTAAAGAATAAATATTTCAACGGTCCCTAAGAACAAGTCGGATGTATGATTTTGTAGTTTAGTTTAGAAAAGGGTTGTTTCAGCATTTTTACGGTTTTATTTTCAATGTTCTTCGGGACCGTTGATTTGTTAAAAAATATTTTTACATTTTAACTATCATACAATTTAGATCTACACCTACCTAAAATTATACACATATCGGTCATAAAATAATAATTTAAGTATATATTTAAGGTAGGTAAAGTATATACGAGATAAAGTAGGTCACGCAAGAGTTCGTTACTTCCGGACAAATTACTGGAGGAATTTAATAAACCTGTAATCTGTAGGTCACGTGATCGCGATATTCCGGTAAAATAACATAAAAATTCACGGAATACAACGTGCGGAAAATAACAAAAACTCATATTCATTCAACACCATAAGAGGAAAAGAAAATATTATTTATATTCTTAACAACCTAGTTTTTCTTTAACCACAACAGAACAATTATTTATTTTTTCGAAGAAAACTTCTTCGGAAAGGTTTTCACTTTGTGATGGCATTATTTATTTTAATGAAAAGGCAAATAACTTTGTTTAAATCACTTTAATAATAATCAATAATTAATTAATATAATTTCATAAACCTTAATATATAAAAATGAACGTTTTTTTGTTTGTCCCTATGAAATTATTTCCTACACCATATTCATCCGATTGCAATGAAACTTTGGCGAGTTGTTGCATGGGATAGAACAGGCAGTTGAGAGTGACGGGTGTTGAGGGACGAGGGAGGGGCAGAGGGAGGGATTGCAAAAGACATAGTAGCGGTAGGGGGGTAAATTTGGAAAATCCATGATTCTCACATTGAAAGCTGTCTGTGGCCTGCACACATGTCGGAAAACCTTCTAATTTATTCGTGTACGCACCAAACGTAAAAAACAATAAATATTATGTATTCACAAGGACTTCAATAAGCAGAATTAAAATATCTTTGTTAGAACCATTTATATATTTTATTAACGCCGACCGGTTTCGGAACGAACGTTCCTTCCTCAGGGCAAACATATAATGACTTGACAATTACAAAACAGTGGGTGGGTACAATGTATTATTACTAAGTGTTGTGATAGGGATGGGGGCGTGGCTCGGGATTAATGAAGAGTGGGTGGGGGAAAAGGAACGGACATTGATTGGGAACATATCCAAGATTGGACTATAAGGTAATATTTTTTTTTTATTGATAACGGACTCCTTATTTTTAAGGGATTTTTATTTATTTATTTCTGAGGCTTTTAAGTTATCTAAGCGTTTTCCTTTATGGTTAATATGAAGAATATTTATCCCCGTATTTTGTCAAAACTATGGTTATTTTCAACGATATGGTTAGCGAAATCGGAAAAAATATTACTAAGCATCATCATCACTATTGGCTCTACAACCCCTGGTGGGACTTGGCCTCCTCAAGAGTCTTCCTCCACTCATCTCGGTTTTGTGCCAGCTATCTCCAGTTTAGAAGCTACAAGATAGATGTCTTTGAGGACGTTGTCGCTCCATCTTAGTCTTGGTCTTCCCAGGCTCCTTCGCCCTATTGGTCTTGAGTTCAGCAGGGACTTTGGTGCTTCATGCTCGGTCATTCTCTCCACATGACCCAGCCACCAAGTCTTCCCAGTTTTATAAATTTTGCGACGTTTAGCTCCTTAAATAAAGTATAGAGCTCATTGATACATTACTAAGATGACACCTTAAATGTTATTTGATACTAATTTCAAAATTACGAACTGTTTTTCCAATATAAAATATAAACACTTTCTTTGAGTGGAATTGCAACGCTTGCCATAGTTTATCATAAGCATAGTTTATCATAAAAATATATACCCAAAGTGGAAGACAATCTCAGTCCAGAGTAAAAGATACTTTCAGTGTCGTTCTGGTGTAAGACCACCATTCAGAATTGAAACTGCTATAAATGGCTTTACCCAGATTTGAATAGCCAGATACTTCCCCACCTTCCTCTTCTCGCCTCCTTCCCCTCCCCATTGCCTCACGACCATACCCCAATTGGGGATGCCATAGTCTCACTGGATTCAGACGGGACGCAGTTAGGACTCTTGTGCGGTATATATATAAATATATATATGTAAGTAAGATTAAAATGTAGTCGTTATCTTAAAAATTCCAGTGTTTAATCCGAAGAAATAGGGTAGAAATAACTAGTTAGTCATTTATAAATATACAAGGACATAGGGTTTATTTGATGGATTCGGTGTTGAAGTAAATGATGTATTGGGTGTTATTTTGAGTTTCGCATACATAGAATATGCCACAAGAAATATTAGGCAAGACCAGGTACTTCACATTACTAATATAAAGCAGAGGAGATAGATACATCGGGATTGTGAACATAACGAATGAGCTTTAAGCCGAAAGGAAGCGGAAAGTCAGCTTTTGAAAATGAATAAATTGTTTTGAAGAGTTAACAGTCCTGCCAACACGAACAATTCACTTTTAAAATTTCTCACCAAGAGATTCTCCCGGAAAAGTGAGAAGCGGTGAGTTTTAAAACTAAGAAAGTTTTAATTGACCAAGATTTTAATTAAATACAAAAGCATTAAATCTTTAAACTGTGAGCAATTTGATAGTGACTTTGATTCGTGTAATATTAATTATGAAGAAAACGATGGGACGGGATTTAGTGAATTAATTAAGATTGGAAATCAATATTTCTTACCAAAAGAAACATGAAATAGATGCGGTCTGAAGGACCATGGATGCGTGTAGCAAACTAGGCAATAAGTTGGATACAATGTTGACTACGGACTTACCTACGCCAATTGTATAGTCAATTATCATAGTGCTTTTTTAAGTTCGATTATTCTAAGGACCATTGACTTTTCATTGGATTTTGACGCGGTAAATTGGAAAGGGTTTTAAGAACATAAAGCGGATAATCGGTGGGAGAATGGTTCGAGGTAGCGATTATTACCAGTAAAGAGATCGAAAATAGTTCTTTAAACACGAATAGCATGGAGTTGGGAAAGGAAAAGGAGCAATCTATCTACCAAAGCAACATTGGGTAATTTTAAAAGCTTCATATTTTTAAAATGGCAATATCGGCCGATATGGCGCACACTCATTAAAAATACATTTACAAATTTAATCAATGAAAGAACGTAAAATATCCCATTGCTACGTACCTACGTTTAAATCGATGTACGATATGGTAATTTGAAAGCTCGGTCCACTGGGTCACACGCCCGATTTAAAACGATTAAATTTGATTATAAGTATTCGCAATTATTAATTACACGTGATTTAGATTATCTAACAATAAAACTTGATGGAAAATAAATTTAATTTAGCTGTTCAATTAATTTATATTTTCCTCAAACCGTTAATAATCAATAAATCTTTTAATTGATTCGGAAAGCAATATGTTACAGCAAAGATCCGAAATCATTGGCCTGTGAGATATCCGACAAAGCTTTCACAAAGTTGCTCGTGTTCCGAATTTGAACATTTTGGCGCCGAATCCGAACGTAAACCTTTGCGGCGCGCTGGCGTCGGAAATCCAAATCTTTTGACACAAACGCTGGATGGAAATCCCACCACGTGAGCACCAGAAGCGTCAATATGTCGACGGAGAGTGAAACCTGCCGATTAGACGGACGATAAACGAATCTGCGGTGACGTGAATCGAACAAATTCCTGTAATGACGGAATCATTCATCACCGGATTAATAGACGTGCGGCCATTTATTGGGTAAATACCTCAGGGGACTGGAGACGTCGTTTCTCTGGTTGATTTAACGTGATGTCCGATGACAGAATTATAAACCAACATATAAAAGAATATCTAATAATAATATACCTATAAATTATGTACGCAGAAAAGCCATACGCAACCTGCAATTTGAATGAAAGTGGGATGAAGTTCTGGTATCAGAATGACGACTTAAACTAAAAAAAACATTTTTTACAATCGAGGCATGATTTTTCTCTAGCCGAAAAGAGTATACAGATTTAGTTTTTGGTAGACACAATTTACATGAAATTGTTGCATTTTAAATTTTGGTGCCAGTTAAAATTTAGATAAATGCCATCTGCTCGAATTTAATGAAACTATGGTATCCCCCTTTTGTGAGACCGTAGAAAGTTAGGAAGGCGTGGAGACAGGAAATGAAAAGCTTTAGAAAGTAATTGGCAGAACTGGACACTAAACATACTTTATATCAAGCAACGTTGCGATTCACAATGGTTCTGTACTCACCAGGGTGAAATTACTGAAAAGACGAATCTAAAAATGTTGAATGGGTGAATCTAAAATATATTGTTGATCAGCATTGACGACCCCGCTAACGCAGAAAAACAACGTGAATGTAAAATATTTTTTTTAAATATTCACAATATTCGTGCATGTCACCCAGTCCCATCACCACGCGATGATAACCTAATCCTGGACATGCTCCGATAGCGATTTATTCAATTTGGGTTCCATAAATTCGATAGCACGTTGCCGACATATCTGAAGCTACCAAATCCTCGCCATGTGAAGGGCTGCGGAAAATTCGGTATAAAATAAAGATCCCTCATTATAAAGGACTTTATACAAATGAGCATTATAAAAAATGCAAACATAAATGGTTTGTTTCTTTTGATCGTGGGCTCAAACTATTTTTATGTGAACAATGAAAAATAATGTGGCAATTAAGTAAAAAATAAACATTTGTAATATGTTTCGTGTTGTATTTTAAATCAGAATGGTTAGTGCTTTTCCACTTGTTGGCGGTTCGCCTGAGGCATTTAGCGTTAACGTGCAAGGCTCTGGTTTCGTTGGGGGTACAGATTGAGTCAAAGCCTATGGCGTTTGGCTCTACCTTCATGATTAAAGGATCCGGCCTGATTTGATTCCAAGCGGGAAAAATATTATGACAAGGAGCCACATGGCGTGGGGTGATCAAGAGAAACTCGTATAAATAATATAATTTTAAGCATAAAACGGTATTTAATGCTGCCAAGAGGATTGAATACTTATAGGAAAAAATTTGATTAACTTAAAAAACGAGAGTCTTTAATAAATTGCTAATCCGTCTGTCGCGTTGTGGCTCAGAATTGGCGATTAAATATTTATTAGATCAATAAAAATACATAAAACTGCAGCATTCACTTATCTCATTCTTAAAATACAAATGAGGACTATAACAAAAACGTCACAACATAACAAATCATTACCTGCGTACAAAAAGAAATATTTTTTTCAAACAGGTCTTAATAATTTGGTGTTCTAGTAAAATGACTAATTTTGATTGTATTTATTCATCTTTATCATCATTTTTTCTCATAATATAAATTAATGTAGATTTATTGACACTCTACTTGAAATGAAAATTGAAAAAAAGCCATTTAATAATAAATTTGGACAACACATATAAAGCGCTGTTTTTGCGAAAAATCGCCTCAAGATTTCACTATTATTATTGTTACTTAAAATGACTATTTTGTGCAAAATGGTTTTGACAGATGGCCATTAAGTTTACTTTAGAACCTAACAGAAAAACTTTGAAAATGTGAGTTTTTATTAATTTAGTTAACGATTTGTTTTAATGAAAACTAAACAAGAATTTAATTCAGAAACATCGATATTATAAATATACTTTATATTTTGATGCTGAGGATGGAAACGATACCTTGAGTGGAAAAAAAGATACGTTGATGGTATAAAATCGCCCTCGAAAGTTTGAAAAAAAAACAATATGGCTAACATTAAAAAAAAAAAAAAAAAAAACAGAATAAAAAAATTGATTTTTAGATGTTTTTTTTCAATTAGAATTTATTCCATAAACTTTTTTTTATAATGCTCCATTGGCAACGTATTAAAATAAAATGCATACACACAAACTGCCTACTTACACGGGTAAAAATATGAATATCATTATGTACCAACATGTGTTTATTTTTTAACCGAATTCGGTAAGAAAACGTTTCCAAAAAGGTTGTTATTTCACGTGGGAAATAGCACACGGAATTATTCTTCAATTTCATGCCGCTTCATGTAAAGAAAATAAAACCCATTACGTTGAAAAGAATTGTATCATTCGCTTGAAATTATGCGAACGTTAAGGAATTTATTTATTTTATAAAGGTTCAGGACAAAAATTTGATAACACGAGCGAAACAGACATGGGAGTAAAATAAATGGTTGAAAAATGCAAATACGAACGTGGATCCTTTATATTATTTGAGTGAAACGCTCTAAAGTTGACCTTGGGAGGTCGTCGGCCGTCTAGGACGCAGGGTTTGTTAGGCCTTAGGGGTGCACGGATTGTGGACCGTGAAGGGTGAGTATTGGTATTAGCAAAGGGCGCCCGAGGCTACACCCCATGTGGAAGAATTCAAGTGACAAAACGAGTATTTGGGTTTCATTGTGTCATCAATTTAGGAAATTAACTTTAACGCACTGTGAAATAAGCAAGCATTTATATTTAATTTATGTTTTTTATTATTTCCAGATTGTATTTTACATATTGTTTCCATATTAAGTAGGTATAACAAAAATATAATATTGCATGTAACCAATAACAGATTAAATAAAAAATACGAAATTTAGCACATAGCATACAAAAACAAGCATTTAATTGTAAGCTTATCAATAGATGAACCTGTTCTGAAGTGGGTTTATTATAATACTATATGATTATTTACGTAAGGGGCCATCCATAAATTACGTCACACGAATTTCCTGATTTTTGACCCCCTCCCCGTCCCTGTCACACATCGTCACATTTGTAAGACCTCCTCCCCCCTAGTGTGACGTCACATATTTAGCAATTTTACACCTAAAAATAAACAAAACAGTAGTTTAACTTTTTTTACATGTGACGTCACAGAGCTGATGACCCTCCCATACCCCTTGTCGCACTTCTCTAATCACCCCCCCCCCCTCTTGTAGGTGTGACGTAAACAAAGTAAACGTCCTGTAATAAATGATAGCTGATAATAAAAATAAACATCCTTCAATAGCGGGAAGAGAAATCGAAAAAGATTTATGTACGATTAATACAAAAATCAAAGAAAAAAAACATACAGTAATTAATTACGCATCTAATATGCAATTTCTTTTAATTACAAGTGCTCATTGTGCGGGAGTATAAAACATCAGATAAGAGCATATTGCACTTTATCTAGTTACTTAGTTAGGAGTATATTGCAAAATGGCGTGATAGCGTGGATGTACCGAAAATGCAACAATGAGATAAGATTAAATATGATCCGTACAGCCATGTTTTCACAATCCATAAAACAACAAGGAAAAGCGAAATGAAACAGAAAGAGGTTGCACGTGTCCCCCTGCAATGGCGATGAAAATCGAAACGAGCGGGGAGAGTGAGTTACCGCTGCGGACCACGGAATTCCTCGGAATAGGACAAGGATGGGATAGCGGGAGTGGATTTCCTTAAACGTACATTTTAAATACATACATATTAAGAAAGAGAGAGTACGAAAACAATGTGCAACATAGTTGTGCATGATGAGTACTTGGAGCAGGTGGGTGAGTTTGTTTATTTGGGAAGTATGTTTGGAGAGATGGGAAGGCTAATAGAGATATTGAAAGAAGGGTGAATGCAGATAACTCTATTAATGGAGGACTGAACGCCGTTGGCACAACAAAAAGATGTCCAAAGAAGCGAAGCTAGCCGTCCATAATGGAGAACTGGTACCTATGTATGGTAATGAGGCATGGAACTGGATAAAAGTAGACTAAATGCTGTAGAAATGAGATGTGTGGTATAACCATGTTCGATCGTGTGAGAAACGTGGAGATCCGCCAAGAATGCAAGGCTGATGTAAGCGTAATGAGTAAGAAGGAAGGCTCCGATGGTTTGGGCATGTAGAGCGAGCGAGCGAGGAAAGGAGTGTAAGGAAAATATATGACGCAAATGTGAATGGTAGAAGAAGTCGGGGACGCCCGAGAAAGACATGGCACGACCAAGTGAATCAAATTCTTGAGTCGGGCCTTGTCAAGAGTCAGATGATGAGACGATGAATGAATGTGAACGAGGCAAGGAGTGTGTGCCAAGACCGAGTTGTTTGGCGGTCCGTCCTCTCTGCCTACCCCTGCGGGGAAACGGCGTGTTAGTTAGTCAGTTTACATATTAAGGTTTATATATAATATTCGGATCGAATCCCGGTGTGGCAAATAAATTTTATTTGATTAATTTGTGTATTTCACAATTTATTAATATAAAAATAATATATAGTATATTTGCGGCACGTTCCAGAGTGGAAGATACTCTCAGTATCGCCCTGGTGTAACACCACCATTCAGAATTGAAACGTTGCCTGAAGTGGCTTTCGCCGTGTTTGGTGACCAGATCTGAATAGCCAGGTAGTTCCCCACCTTCCTCTTCCTCCCTCTTCCTCTTCCCTCTCCACTACCTTAAGCCCCACAATATACCCCAATTGGGGATGCCATAGTCTCACTGGCTCCAGAAGGGAGGATTTGGGAGTCTTGTACGGTATTTATGTAAAAAAAGTATTATTAATATCATAACGAATAATATTTTAAAAGGGGTTATAAAAAATATTACAGTTTTGGGACGCAGGATAATAAAGAATGAAAATATTACAGACATCCTTGTAGCAAGTGGGTGAGTTTACGTTTTTGGAAAGTGTAATTTAATTATATTAGTAATATCCGCAAGCTGATTCATTCAGAAATTGAACGCTATATGAACGTCATCTTTTATATTTTGTATACATGTGACAATAAAAACCTCATACCTGTCATACAATTAAGTTTTTTTTTTAAATGTATGAAGTAAAAGTATTGTGATTATATGAGGAATAAAAAGAATAAATAAAATGAAAGCAATAAATTTATTTTTCAAACTTATTTGTAAAAAACATTAACGTTGTGGCTCGCTATAATTTACAATAAAAACACATAAATTTGTTAAACACCACTTGAATTTTATTAACACTCAACCGGTTTCAGAAGCACCTTCCTTCGTCAGGAGAATATTGGAACTAACCTACGATATAGAATATTGATACACATATACACAAATTTAAGGTGTTTGAGTGGGAGGTGAACAGAGGGGAAGGGTAATTGCGGCATTTCCGGGAAGAACAGAGTGTTTTATTGGAAAAATGTTTAGAATGGGACTAAAACATAAATTAATTTGGTTATTCAAAATACTAGAATTATTATTTAGGGATTTTCTAATTTCAAGTGCTTCTGAGTTATCTAATTTATTGCTTTTATTGTCACAGAGAAGAATTTTAACCCTTGGGTCCTTCTTAAAAGTATTATCTGTCCTGTGTCCTTATTAAGTTGGCCAAAAATATTTTCGTATTTAAAAAAAATTGAGTGCAGTTCACACGCGGTAGAAGTGAAACCTTCACCACACAATCTCAACCAAAGCGGTCAATGCGGTAAGGTTATATTCTGTCTCATTCTTTCGCAGGTTAAATCCTATAGAAGTATGTGTTTGTCTCTATTTAGTGTCGTTTCCATTTCATAGAATTTCAAATCACAACGGTGCTAAAGAAGTTTCACTTCAAAAATCAAAGTGTGCAATTCATATGTGGCAGAAGTGAAACCGGTCAGTGGTTGAGTGGGCATCGCGTTTGGGTCCCAACCGGGCGTTCCGTGTTCGATTCCTCGGCTGGCTAAGTCCTCCATCACGACTCAAGCAATATTTTCGGCTTATTGTGGTGGTAAGAGGAGATTTTCAAATATCTTCGGGTTATTCGTAACCCGAGAATGTTTGACTTTCCTTTTAAGAAAAAAAAAATAATAAAATAATCCTTCGGAAAACTAAAGTAAACAAGAGTGGAAAAAAAAAATAAACCTTCGGAAAACTAAAGTGAACAAGTAAAGTAGACAAGGGTTGGGAGGTTTCGAAGCACCGCAAAAAGAGGAAACCAATAGGCTACGAAGCACCGCACAAAGAGGAGACCGTGTATACTATCTCATTCTCTCGCAGGCTAAATTCTATAGATATATGTGTTTGTCTCTTTTAGTGTAGCTATTTCTCGTTTCCTCGAGTTTAAAATCACAACGGTGCTAAAGAAGTTTTTACTTCAAAAATATATAGAAAGAGAGTAACCTCCGTGGCAGCATCGCTCCACGGAAAAGAAAATTAACCGCTCCTTGGAAGCTCGGCACGTAAAGTCTGAACCGAAATATTGATCGTTTGGGGCATTGTACCGAGCAGTCGTTATCATAACCATAACCGGCAATACTCCTGCATTATACCTCCTCCCATACTGGCCGTGGCTGCTCCCTTCCTAATGCCCACAGCCCACAATCCACATCCACACCTACAGGGTTCTTCCTGATGGGAACGGGGCGCATTACACTTCCCCGTAAAGAGGTACTAACGCGGCTTACAAATGGATGCTCAAATATCAATTTGGAAAACAAACCTGCAAAAGGGTTTCAAGTTTTTATCATAGACTGTAGTAATGCTGATTTTTATATCTCTATTGTTTTACTACGCGCTTTTATCTTTTGTCGATCGGGGATTTAAGTATGTTATTATAATTCTACTGTTAACTTTGAGTAATGATCAATTGTGTAGTTAATATTGAAATAAATAAAAATAGTGAAACATTGGTTGCTAATATTAGATGGCCTCCGGAGTTCGCGGGTTCAAATCTCGGCGTGAGCAAGTAAAATTTGTTCGATTAATTTGTATTATTTCAGCACAATTACCGAATCTGAATCGTCTCCTTCCCCGCCCCTCTACCTTCAGCCTCAAAACATAGTCTCAACGGCTCCAGACGGTTGGGAACAGTTAAGTCTTTAATAAAGTATAGGTATATTTTTGAAAACTAGAAGGTACACCAAAGTGTACAAATACAAAGGTGATAAAAATGACAACGACAAGAGGGGCAATTTAAAATTACATGGTTTGGTAAACAAATATACATGTAAACATATGTTGAAGATTTACATAAACGTGAAAAGAAAATGATTTTAAATGTTAACACTTAATATGGGATTTTCTGTATTTTTCCTCGAAACAGAAGGCTCTGAGGAAAACAATTTCCGCTGGATCCAGTGTCATCTTTGGGGATGCTGTGTGGGGGGTCTTTTTGAGGAGAGACAAGAGTGAATATGGGTCTTGAAGAAATGACAAAGAAAAATATTAAGTATTTATTTATCCCATATTTTTATTACAGGTTAATTGCGATATTAATAACCGTAGGATAAAAGGTTGAATGGCTGTTCCTAATGTAATAGGGATTTGGTAATAAGCTGTACACCTCATGGGATAGTGGTGTTAACGTACCTAGTAAAGGACGATCGGAAAAAGATGAAGGTTTTCGGGAAATGTTTTTTCAAACTTTTACTTTTGAATTGGAAAACTCTACAGGGGTTTATTTTCACAAACATTCGATCATTTTGTTTTTAATGTTAATACTGTACAGGAGTCCCAACTACTACCAACTGTCTGGAGCCCGTGAGTGTTGCAACCCAAATTGGGGTATGTTGTGAGGCTGAAGGTAGTTGGGAGGAGAAGGGGATGGGGAAGTACTTGAGAAAGTACTTGGCTATTCAGATTTGATCACCAAACACGGTTCAAGCCATTTCAAGAAACATTTTAATTCTGAATGGTGATCCTACACCTGGGCGGCACTGAGAGTATCTTCCACTATGGAACGTGTCGCAAATATACTATACAATATTTTTAATGGTTCCTCGACAATTCAACAAAATGGCATTTCAACGCCCCTTCGAAAAGTTATTAAAAGTTATGAGTTTTTTTTTAATACCCAATAACCTAACCTAACGTAACCTATTTAACAAATTTTGTTTAATAAATTTTAATGACTTTTCACATGACGTTGCATATTGTTGAGTTATCCTGTCACCATTTTAAATTATTAAATTGTGAAATAACCCAAATTAATCAAATAAAATTTAGATTAATGAAACAATTCAACTTTATTTGAACCACTTATATAATGAGTAAATCCGACCGGTTTCAGAACAAACGTTCCTTTTTCAGGGCAAGCGTAGACTAATTAAAAAAAAAATAATAATAATAAAAACAAAAATTTACTTGCGCACGCCGGGATTCGAACCCGCCACATCCGGATTGGATGGATAGGATCAAATGCTATTCGATGGCTTTACCCCTCGACAACGAACATAGGAACATTAAAGTGGTACATGAGATTATAAGTACACAGTGGTACACAGGAGGGTATCAGTATTATATTAAGAACCAAATAAGAATGTACGAGTACACAAAAATAATATCGCTGAAGTGGTACAGTTATTATTGAAGAGAAATACAAAACAAATATGGACTCGTGTAAATATTAAATAATATGCTAGGTTGAATAAAAATTGTAGAATAGAATGAGTTACGATATCACCGTTCAAAAATATACAGTAATATGATTTATAACGAAAAGTGCAATATCATATTTCTGCCAAGCACAATACTGAAATGGATGAATGTAAGGATTCGCTATTTTCAATGTTCAATATCCGTACAATTGACATGAAGCCTCAATAAATTCCTGGATTTTTAGAGTGCATCATAACCTAGGATCATTTCCAATCCCTTCACGTGTCAAGGAGTGGAGTGCAGTCCTTGAATACTTAATGCATAAAGGTTGCAGTGTGCAAGTTGCAGCGTGCAGGTTGCAGTTTGCAGTGCAGGAGTAAGTTGGCCCAATTTCAGTTTGACTTACGGACTGCGGCTAAGTATAGCAGAGAGCAGCCCATCGCCGTGTCCATTAGTGAACTTCACTGACGTTGTAAGGGAGTAGGATCAACCCTGGATTGCAGAAATGTAGAGGAATAAATCCACAGATCGTCTCCAGGACAACTGCCCAATTGCCATTTTTTACCAACTCAACAACTCCCAACCAAGAGAAGAGAAGGCTAACTTATCAATGCACGAATAATGGCTAGGATGAAACAATATCGATGATAGATCATTACAAGTCAAAGTCTTGGTCAAAACGGTCTTGCTGTATGGATGTGAGACATGGACCTTGAAGGTAAATACCATGAACAGGTTAGAGGCTTTTGAAATGTGGCTTCACTGGAGAATGCTCAAGGTCCCATGGACCGACATGATCACCAACACAGAAATTCATAGAAAAGCAGATAGGGAGCTGCTTACATTGGTGAAAGTCAGGAAAATTTCATATCTGGGTCACATACTTCGAGGGGAGAAGTATCACATGCTCCAATTGGTATTGAAAGGCAAGATAGAGGGTCGCCGAGGGCCTGGTAGGAGACAAGTTCTTGGCTGCGAAATGTACGAGAGTGGAGGAGCTATTCCGGGCAGCGCAAGACAGAGAGACATTTTCGGGGGGACCTGATCGGGGGGACCAAGAAGAAGAAGAAGTAAAAGGTACAAATTATCATTGGCTGGCTAAGTCCTCCATCACGACTCAAGCAACATTTTCAAACATTGTTGGGTTATTCGTAACCCGGGAATGTTTTTCTTTCTTTATAAAAATAAAAGGTTTTGACTAAATTACCATAAATTTAAAAAACGGATTTAGTTTTACAATGGATACAAAACAACTAGCTAGATCAGCGGTCGTCACACTTTTCTGGTCAAGGGCCACATAGGACAATGTGAGGTATCACTGCGGGCCGCAGACTTATGATTTCGGGGGGGGGGGGGGGGGGGGGGGGTGTTGTACCCTTTTGTTTAGCAAGTTACAAAATCAATTATTTTGTATTTAAGCACCGGGTTGCTACTTCCTTCCTTCTTGTGTTCATGACATAATGTCAATTCTTGATAATAATAATACACGTAAATTCATAATATTACATAAAAATATAATTTGTTTGTATCTGTAATGGAATCTTTCAGTTCAATTTTCAACCACTTCGGGAAACTATCGAAAGGTGTGAATTTTCGCAAACGTGATAAAAATGATAACAATACATACAATAACAAAAATTAACCAATACTAAAGTTTATTTTGCTTTATTAGTACGTGATAAGCGTGATTTTTTGTTTTTTTTTTAAATTTATTTTTTTTACCTTCCTACACCCTCACCGTGTCATCTCCACGCTCTCTAATTTTCTCTGGGTCTTCTACTGCCCCCCTGAAAGTCTCAAACGACAATATAATTAATTGTAAAAAAACGGATAATATATTTAATTGTACGTGAAAAAATATATTTTAAAAGAAAACGGCAGATATTGTGGGCCGCAAAAAACCGGATAATATAATTGTACATGAAAAAAAATATATTTACAAAGAAAACGGCAGATATTTGTGCGGGCCGCAAAAAAACGGATATAGTATAATTGTACTCGTATATGATAAAAAATATAGTAAAAAAGAAAACGACAGATATTTGTGCGGGCCGCAAAAAATCGGATACTATAATTGTACATGAAAAAAATATATTTAAAAATAAAACGGCAGATATTTGTGCGGGCCGCAAAAAAACGGTTATAGTATAATTGTACTCGTATATGATAAAAAATATAGTCAAAAAGAAAACGACAGATATTTGTGCGGGCCGCAAAAAACGGATAGTATAATTGTACACGAAAAAATATATATTAAAATAGAAAACGGCAGATATTTGTTCGGACCGCAAAAAAACGGACAGTATAAATTGTACTTGAAAAAAAAATTAAAAAGAAAACCCAGATATTTGTGCGGGCCGCACAAATATCCGTCGCGGGCCGCATGCGGCCCGCGGGCCGCAGTTTGACGACCACGGAGCTAGATCAATCGAAATCACTGAATGTAAATATTATGTAAGTTGTTTTCAAAAGAACTATGATGACATACGTATCGACTGAGGGAACAGATAATACAGGTTTCGATCTAAGAAAATATTTTGAATGCACCATTTCAAAGGATTATCGTATGATGTATATTAACTAACCTTGGGTCTTGTGGCCTTATATTATTCTTTAACAATAATTTTCAGATAGATTTAGGTGTCACCAAACAAAATTCCTTAATAAGCCCAAGTAACACAGCCTCAATAGATTGGCGACCATTCCGCTATACTGCCACTCCGAACAAAAGGGACCACCACTTCAATTATTCACACCAGACGGATGTTCATTTTTTATTCACCAGAGCATTAATAAATAATCGATATTTAGCGAAACTCTGTTAAAAGCGCGAGACACAAAAAGCTGTTTGGGAGTCGGGGCTACAGAAGTTAGTGAGGGTAGGCGTTTGCGAAAATTGCAGCGATTAACGAAATTGTTTGGTTCCGTTGGGTTGATGTACGAATATGTGTTGGGTTAATGTACAAACAATGTCTGCTTTAAAATAGTTATTAAATAGGTAGTGTTATTATCGCGTAACATTCATGGCTGAATTTACTCTCCAACACCGTATTATGGAAAAAATAATATTTTTTCTGCGAATGCCAATTATGTTATATTTTATCATACGATAAAATTAAAGCGTTTTGTCTAAGATTTTCACGTTCATGATTTGAAGTAAATTTGTGGGGTTCCTATGTATGTATACTTTTAGTAATTATTAACCCGGCAGTACTCGCTAGGTATTTACGAACATGAACACTCGCTACCGGGTAATAAATACCACAGAGTTTAATTGCGGTTATTTTCAAAAAGACGTTCGAGTTTCAATGTTTGATAATGTATTTGTGTTATTGGTACTATTTTCATAAATAAAACTACAAATGAAAGTTTTAATGTTTATTTATTTGTATTGAGAGTTTATCCTAAAAAATAATCTAAAAATATTTTTTTTCTTAGTAATCTTGCGAAATTTGGCAAAATTGAGATCGGTATCGAAAATAAACTAGGTACACTCCTAAAATACTAAAAAATAATGATACCTTTCCACTGAGTGAACATTGAGATAATCAACACTATACAACTGTTTAAAATATTTTGCTAAAAATGAAACTACTTCACTCTATCATAGCAATCCTCACATATTGGGGTTATATGCTCGCGGCATATCTTTTTGAAGCACAATTCGCAAACCAACTTCTGAATCTGAAAGTAGACGGTCAAAAACATTTTCTGAATTTGAGGGCGTGCCTGAACTATCAGCTTCCTGCTCAGTTTCACTTTCGTGTTCACTAATCTCCTCAAAATCTTCTATTTCTGACATATTTTCTTCTCCGCTGTCTTCTTCTTGAAGCAGCTCTTTTATTGTACTATCACTTAGAGGAATACTTATTTTATTACAACTCTAAAACAAAAAACGTTGTCATAAACGTTTCGAAAAATAATGGAACAAGGATCGTCGCTACCGGGAATTTTTTACCCATACTCACTTCACTAGTCCATCGTTAACAAGCGCCGTGCGCGAAATGACCGCCCCGCGGGGTAAGGGTGTGTGAACTATCGGTTTGAAGGTACTTAGAATCTTGGGTTGCCAGAACGCGTAGAAAAAAAATACAACCAATTTTTTGTACTCTGTGGAATTTTTACCCTGTAGCGAGTATCGCCGGGTTAAATATCAACTAAAATTCACACCATTTAACAACAGGTTTAAAGAGGAAGTTAAGTAACTTTAGCCTTTCTTGCTTTATCCGCATTTATGTAATATTCTCCAAACATATATATTCTCCAAATACAAAGTTTTGAGATAATGAGGAAAGCAATATTCGAATGCTCTCCATAAATCGAATATCATTTACGAGTATCTGTGTTTTAAATATTAAATACGCAACAAAATAACAACGGGAGGCAAATGTCCGGTACATTAGTATAACATTTTGAAATATCCTACAAGTGACCTAGAAAATATCAACATTTTATTTTAATTCACTACAAGTTTTGTGTATTATAATTAATTTGGTGGTGTTTGTGAATCTGAGTATTGTACCAGATAGACTTACTTTTACATATACACCACTCAAATTTCGATTTTTCGGAGATGTGAATCAACTGGATGATCGACATATCGGTTTTTTGACTTTTGGTAGGACCAAAGTCAGAAATATCATTCACAACATAAGCATATGTGTTTTTCCACACCTGATTCAGAGTAATTTTTGTCTATCTGTAGGTAGCTACCAAGTTCATTTAAACATAATAGCCGTGTTGCGCTACCTCCTTCTTTAGCCAACGGTTCGGACAGCGTTACAGTGTCCGAAACGTTGACTAAAGAAGGAAGTAACGCAACACGGCATAACATCCCAAAAACAAATAACGAAAATACTTTTGGCCGTGAAAATCTAAACTCGTTTGATTATCTTTTCTATTTTTGTCTTTCATATTTTTGTTTAGATTATTGTTGTTATCATCTTCTTCTTCAATAAACATTTAGCGTATTTACATACGGAAGGACGCTATCGCGAAGTTCCTACCAGTGTAGTTAAAAACGTGAGAGGTTTGTCGAAATAAGCTCACTCAAGGTCAGACACAGATTTTCAATATTCATAGTTAGGGATGCAAGGTTTTTAAAACTATCGATATCGATATATATCGAATTAAGTCGATATTGATATATCGATATATCGGTCTAGCAGGTCGATATATAGATATTTCTTCTTTTTTTAAAAGCTCATAGAAATACAATGTAGTTTTAGTTATACGGAACCTTTATCGATTATGAATGTATGTAATTTTTTATTCTTATCTATGTGAATAATCACAAATTTTGGATAGGTACACAATTTTCTTTTTCATAAATTTATTTTTAAAACAGTATTCCATTATTTTGTACCAGCCATCGAACCTAAAAGTAGTAACTTCCGTCTGCTTCCTTGTAGCCGGTTTCTGCTTTGAGTTATAGTGGCTCCTGCCTTTGAAAAACGACGTTCAGAAGCTACACTTGTTGCCACAATTGGTAGATGACTCATTGTCACTTTAAAAAGATTGGGATATACACCTTAAATCTCTTGCCATGTTTCAAGAATGTTTACTTTTAGAGTATTTACAAGAGCAGAAAGATATAATAATAGCTTAAATCTTATATATAATCAAATATCTTAGTTCTCCATAACATTCTTTCTTTAAAAAAAAACACACCATTATTAAATAAATACTGCAGCTCACATATATTTATGTACAATTAATTATTTAAGAACTAACTTATACCTAACTAATAACTAATAGCATTTATGTACACTCCCCTTCCATACACAAGCAAATGCTTTTAATGGAAGGGTAGTACAAAAACCTGTAAAAAAAATATTTAGTTGTAAAATTGTAATTATAATAAATGTTTCAATAAATAGCATTTTACCCGATTTTGTGGGTATTTTAATTTGGGCGGGTTTTTCGATATTTCAATACCATATATTGAGTTTTTCGATATTGATATTTCGATATTTTTAGGGGTCGATGGATCGATATTTTTCGGTTTTCCGATATATCGTTGCATCCCTATTCATGGTAACAAATCAAGCAAATTTTACTGGCAAAACAATGTAACGGCGAAGTGATATTGTTGCAATCTCTCAAACGAACATAATAATATTATGAAGGTAGCGCGGGACATAAAGTATGATTGAATTTTTTCCATCTCCACTAACAGGGTCGGGTCCGTTCGCTGTTGGAAACTTCATCTGGACATTTATTCCATTTCCAGCATTGTTCCGCCGAAAATGTCAGGTAAATGGATAGAATGTGTATTTTAGGAACAGGCCACCTGGTTCGCAGAGAGCTCCTCATGTTTGATGGCAAATGGTTTTGGCGAAATGAGTTTTGTTCTGTGTATGAAATAAAATGGGTGAAATTTAAATTTTGCATACACTACTGTTTCGTTGAGTCATCTAGTCAAATGAAAAAAAAAACTGTAAATATACCTATACCTATCTGACGTATAGATTTGAAAAACCCTCGCGGAAAGTTAATTTATTTATTTAACCCCTAGAGGGCTTTTACATGATTGGTAGTAAGTGCAATTTTAATATGACAGAAAATGAAAATAAAATTACGATAGATAAAAAATGCACACAAGTTATAAAAATACAAGAAGCAGAAACTGAAAATTACAGTGATTTGAGAGTTTTACAAAAATACAAGATGTGTAGGAATCGTGTTGGAATATATTTTACATTATCTACAAAACTCGTCAAGTTGATAAATTATGTCAACATCACCTAAAGAACTGATTTCCCATGGTGTGAAATCGTTGTATCGGAGAGTGGGCAATGTAGTTACGCTTATGAATGCTGTAGTAGAATTGTGTATTTAATGTAATATTGTTATATGGCTTAGAATATTAACAATATTAAGAAATAGAAAATGAAAAGACTAGGTTGTGACCGAGACTCGAACTTGAGACGTCTTCTCTAACCTACTGTTCTACCAACTGAAGTACCTCAAATAATTATTAATTCACCGTCATTTTCATCAAAGGCATAATATACGTAACTTTTTAAACTATAAATATTATATATTGGTAAAAAGCACTAACTTTGTGGCTCGCCATAATTTACAATAAAAACACATAAATTTGTTTAAGACCACTTTTATTTTAAAACACTCTACCGGTTTCAGAAGCACCCTTCCTTCGTCAGGACATTCCTTCTTGAAAATACATAAAAGCCATAAACCCATCAGACCTGTTGTGTCATGTTGTGCTTCCCCGAATTTCAAAATAGCTGCTCACATTACTAATGTCTTTAATAATATTAATGTATTTTCCCCAAAGTATACAATTAAGAACTCGTTTGAACTGATCAATGCAATTAAGGACTTGGTTATTCCCGATAATGCCAAACTAATTTCCTTTGATGTAATTAACTTATTCCCAAATGTTCCAACTACTGATTGCCAAAAAATTATTGTAGATATTTTAAATTCCTCCAATTTGGATACTGATATGATTAATGACCTGTCTCGGTTATTCAACATGTGCCTTAAGCAAAATTATTTTCAATATAACAACAGTGTCTACCAACAGAATCAAGGCCTTCCGATAGGGGCTCCAACGAGTCCGCTGTTAGCAGACATTTTTATGGATAACTTAGAAAATAAGATTTTTAATTGTAATTCATCACTCTTAAATAATGTTCTAATTTGGAAGAGATACGTGGACGATATCTTCTGTATTTGGACAGGAACAGAGCGGCAACTGTCTAAATTCCTTCTTCTTATCAATTCATTCCATAAAAGCATCCAATTCACTTTAGAGGTAGGCAGTAATGCATCGATTAATTTTTTAGATTTAACACTTACTTCAATAAATAATAGAATTGATTTTAACATTTTTCGTAAACCGACGTACACAGATATAACTATACATAACATGTCAAATCATCCGGCTTCTCATAAACATTCTGCTTATCATTCAATGGTGCACCGGCTAGTAAAAATCCCTCTATCGTCTGTTAATTTCGCGATTGAACTTTCAAAAATTAAACAAATTGCTCTAAATAATGGTTATTCCACAAATTTAATTGATAAAATCCTAAATAAGAAACTTAAACTCATTTCAACTAATACATTTTTATTTGGTTCACCTGAAAATAATAATAAAATAATAAATCCCGTTCAATGGCGCAGAATTTTATATATATCCAACTTTTCCTCACTTAGTACAAAAAACTTACCTGCCCACATTAAGCCCGCGTTCTATACTGATGACAATTTAGGTAAATTACTAAAAAACACTAAAGATAGAGATCATAAATTAAGCCACTCAGGCATTTACCAACTATGTTGCAATGATTGTCCTTCGTTCTACATAGGTAAAACAACTAGAAATGTAAACATTAGAATCTCCGAACATTTAAGATGCTTAAATAATAATAATTTTTCAGAGTTTGCTAATCACCTAATTTCTACAGATCACACTTTTAATAAGGACACAGGGGTTAAAATTCTTCACTGTAACAATAAAAGCAAAAAATTAGATAATTTAGAAGCACTAGAAATCAGAAAATCCCTAAATAATAATGCTAGTATTTTGAATAACCAAATTAATTTATCTTTCAGTCCCATTCTAAATATTTTTCCAATTAACCGCTCTGTTCTTTCCGGAAATCCCGCAATTACCCCCACCCCTTTGCTCACCTCCCACTCAAACACCTAACATTCTGTATCATAGTTTAGTTATAATATTCTCCTGACGAAGGAAGGGTGCTTCTGAAACCGGTAGAGTGTTTTAAAATAAAAGTGGTCTTAAACAAATTTATGTGTTTTTATTGTATAAATATTATTTTCAGAGTAGGAATATATCGATGAAAATCTAATAATGAAAATATTTAAAATGCCGTTTGCAAATTGTCGAACATTTCACTGCTGCGCCGGGAGTACAAAACCACGGGAGGTACATTTTTAATGGTCGACTGTGTACATTTGAACAGGCGATAAAAGCGGAAATTCAATATTAATAATTTTTTAGTAAACACAGAAGATGGCAATCAACAAACCGACCATGATCGCGATGGCGATTCGGAAATCAAATTCGGAAGGCGGGTATGGGTAACACCGTCCCAGACACCTTTATTAGATAACCTACACCCCCGCTAGGTCGTCCCAAGTGATTCACCACGTTTGGTGACTAAGCAGGGTTGCCCGAGTTCAAGGATCGGAAGAGACTGGGAGACCTTTTGACCTTTCCAGCTGGACTCTCTCGACTTATCGCCTTGCACTGCAGTGGGAGGGATTCCTGGACACATTGAATCCAGATTATTCTCAAAACATCCTCTCCTTCCTATAAAAATGCCCTGCACACACAATCCCTAAAGATGACAGGCCCTGTGGAAAATGTTTTTCATTATGGCCTCCTTTGTGGAGCTATCCATCGAGCTTTGTGGTTATCCATCTCTATCTTCTCTACATCTTCTTCTCTATATCTCTTCTTCTCTACATCTCTAAATATTATAAATAAAAGTCCCCCGCGTCGTCTGTCTGTCTGTCTGTTCGCGATAAACTCGAAAATTACTGAACGGATTTTCATGCGGTTTTCACCAATAGATAGAGTGTTTCGTGAGGAAGGTTTAGGTATGTATTTTGTCAAGGATTTGTGTAAATTAGTTAAAACATAACGATAATTGTTAGAAGTGTCGGGAAAAGTCAGAGCGCCTGGTAGCTTTCATCGAAAACGCTGCCTAATCCTTTTGGGATATAACAAAACAATTCATTCATGGTGGGATATTCCTCTTTTATAGATCTACAAAAAAGTCCGCGAAGGTGTACATCTTTTACGGATAGCTTACTATACCCATTCTATCTTCTAAAAAAATGGTCACGTACATTGCGGTAATTGAAAAGTTATTTAGACGGATACAGTATTAATTCTTATTAACTTAAATGCGTTAGTTACCCCAAGCATTTCAAGCACATTATTATAATCTTTCACACCATCTCTACGTATTATGGGAAAATCTTCATTCGTGTAAGTGATACAACACCCATAATTTTAATTGCGGACCAAGATGACGTTAACAGACTTTCAACATTGAAGACAATGCCCACACAAGACGCTTCTACATCGGCCCTCCCTTTAGGAAACTAAATTTACAGAACAATATCAAACGTATTACTATTTATATCAAATTTAACCTCTTGCAGTACCTTAACATAATATTCAATTTCTACTTAGTCGTAATACACGAATCATCACTATACGTTAATTACATATTCCCTTTAAACTCTTATCAAATAATGTTAAAACATGTTTTTATCAATTGCTTGAATTGCAATTGTATTAGTAATCTGTCCATAGATATAACAATCAATCTGTCAAAACAAAAGCCTCTTAAAACCATAGACATTTTAATTTACCACAAACAAAAACAAAAAAAATCGTATGTTCAAAAATGCCCCCAATCACAGCATAATTATTTTTTTCCAAACTATTTTCTAAACAATTTCACGAACATAATATTTAAAAATGCTTAACATATATTTTCAAAATGTGCGAGGTCTTCGCACAAAAACTCATAGCTTCTTAAATCAGGTCCTTTTGAACAATTACGATATTTATCTTATATGTGAAACTTGGCTAAATAAATCAATCCAGGACAGTGAATTGTTTGACAATAGGTATGATGTATTTAGAGAGGATCGGAACTACTTTTTTTCTGGACAGCAGCAGGGAGGGGGGGTACTAATTGCAACATCCAAATCTCTGAAGGCTCAGAGAATTCCCTGGTCTACGTGTACTGAGGAGATCTGGATATCAGTGCCAATACTAGGTAACAATAATAAACTCAAAAATTTATATATCTGCTGCACATATCATCCACAAAACACCAACTACATCCACAACCTAACTCATCACTTCAACACCACATCAGACCTGCACGCAAATCACCCGGAAGGATTGTTTTTATTAGCTGGAGACTACAATATATCCAAACTAAACTGGAAGTTAACCGAAGGGCAAAACCAATTAGAACCAAATTTTCCAGAAGACACTGCTAGCTGTGCCTTGGTAGACTTCCTTTCATTCACCCAACTACACCAATTCAATTCTATAACCAATACAAACAAACGAATTCTTGATTTAATCATGACAAATATTTCAAAATGTAGTATAACCCATTGTACCGAACCTCTGACGCCTGAAGATTCACATCACAGAGCATTAGACATAGAGTTATCACCTGTTACTGTACCGTCTCTCTCCAGCTCATCTAGGACAGTTAAAATGTTTCACCGAGGTGATTACGGTCAAATCACTGAGGAATTATCCAAAATAAATTGGAAACTCCAATTTCAAGGTAAGGATACCGAAAAAGCCGTATTAGATTTTTACAATATCATAAATGACATTATTCGCAAATATATCCCCGAAAAAAAAATTTACGGTAATTTAGAAAGGTTTCCCCCCTGGTACACTTTACCACTTATTAAAATTGTAAAAGAGAAATTAAAATATCACAAGAAATGGAAAAAATACAAGAACCTGGCTGACTACCAATCATTTTCAGTACTGAGAAATCGTCAAAAGAAGATCGCGTTAGAATGTTATGAAAACTTCATTATGACGGCAGAAGATTCAATAAAAAAGTGCAGCAAACAGTTCTGGTCATTTGTTAAATCAAAGAAATCCTCTTCCGATTTACCAAAGCAAATGTATCTTGGAGATATTTCCTGCAATGATGGACAATCCATATGCGACCATTTTAGTGATTATTTTAGATCAGTTTTTGTAGAAAATTCCAACCCTCGCCTCAATCTTATAAACTGTGAGAATGATGACGACAACTCTAATCTACATATCCACAATATTAACTTCAATCAATCATGTGTACTTAGTTATTTAAAAAAACTTGATCCGAATAAAAGTGCGGGATCTGATTTAATTCCATCCATATTTTATGTAAAATGCCGGGACCAATTGGCTTATCCTCTCTCCTTGCTATTCAAAATGTCATTTGAAGAAGGCAACTTCCCCAACGTCTGGAAACAAGCACTCATTACACCAATCCACAAAAGCGGGGACAAAACTAACATTACCAACTACAGGCCCATCTCCAAACTCCCAATTGTCAGCAAAATCATGGAAAACATAGTTCTTGATCAACTTTTTCCGGCGGTACAAACAATCATATCTAAAAATCAACACGGCTTTTTCAGAAAACGGTCGGTCGAGACAAACCTTCTGGAATACACAGATTTTATTTTAAATTCTATGGGTGGTAAAAATCAAGTAGACTCTATCTATACGGATTTTTCAAAAGCCTTTGATAAAATTAACATTGACCTGCTTCTGAAGAAACTGTTAAAAATCGGGATTAATGGTGACCTTCTCAGATGGATCAAATCATATGTAACAAACAGAAGTCAAGCAGTTAGAGCTAAGGGTTTCTCCTCGCGTTTTTACAGTATACCTTCAGGAATCCCTCAAGGATCACATCTCGGACCTCTCTTGTTTATTTTATATATCAATGATATAGGTAAATGCTTTAAAAATTCCAAATTCCAAATTTTTGCTGATGACACTAAGATTTACAAAAAAATCACTAATATTAATGACAGCCTAGAATTGCAAGATGATATCAATAGGCTTGGAATATATTGTGCTAACAACCAACTGTTCCTTAATCTGGAAAAATGTAACACAATATCATTCACCAAAAGCATAAACCCGCTAATATTCCCGTACAAAATCAATGACGTAGAGATAAAAAGATGTTGTGAAGTGAGGGACTTAGGAATAATAATGGACTCCGGAATGTCTTTCCGAACACATATAAATTCCATCTGTGACAGGGCGTACAAACTTCTAGGATTCATCATAAGAGTGACCAAACCATTTAGGTCTCCACACGTAATCAAAATACTGTACGTCTCTTTTGTTCGCTCAATATTAGAATTCGGATCAGTCATATGGAATCCCCAATATAAAGTAAATATTGAAAGGTTAGAAAGAATTCAAAAAAAGATATTGAAACACCTAGACTTTAAATCCTTTCGAACTTCAGAAAACCTAAAAGACTCATTAACATTCCATAATTTATCAACTTTACAAGATAGAAGAAATATATCTGACCAAAAATTTTTATTCAAAATCATTAACAACGTTGTTGACAACAACTATCTTCTAGAACACATTAATTTCCACTGTCCAATAAGAAACACAAGGTCAAACCAACTATTCCACATCCCACACTCAAAAACAAATTACACACAACATTCATTTCTCCGAAGGACGTGCACAAAATACAATGATATCTTTTACGACGCTGATATTTTCCATTTGTCCTCAGGCCAATTTATTAAATCCATAATAGAAAAAATTAAAACAAATTGTTAATTACGAACTCTCCACCCCTGCTGCATGTTATTTTTTTTTCATTCTCATTATGTTGGTTTTCCTTCTTTTTATTATAATAATAATATTTGGATGATTTATATATCCCATATGCTTTAATTTGTGTGTGTGTGTTTTTTTTTTCTTTCATTTCTGTTGTATATATATATAATTTTTCTTTTTTTCTACCACTTTATGTTTTTTTTAATGTTTTAATCCATGTTTATATATTATAAATTGTAGCGGAAACTTCGCTGGTTAATGCAATCATGTAATATGTTACTTTCTTATAAAATATGTATAACTGTTTGTTTCCTAAATAAACTAAAATAAAATAAAATAAAAATAAAAGTATTATAAATTAAAATCCTCCGCGGCATCCGTCTGTCTCTTCGCGATAAACTCAAAGACGGCGGTGGTTATAAAGGTTGGATAACCATCCAGTAGATGACGTTGTGTTTTATTAGCCACAGCAACGCGTTTCCGGGTCAGCTAGTTATAAATAAATGAAACAATTTAGCTTTGTTTGAACCACTTTTATATTTGAGTAAATCCGACCGGTTTCAGAACGACCGTACATTTTAGCTTTTGTGGCTGTTATATTATTTATTTTATTATTTACGGTCGTTCTGAAACTGGTCGGATTTACTCAAATATAAAAGTGGTTCAAACAAAGTTAAATTGTTTCATTTAAAAAAAAATTGACTGCGAAACGCTAATATTAATTCCATCTACTCGTATGTACCTATGGATGGATTTTTGAAATATATGTGTGAGTGTACACGATAATGTACTGTATTGAATTTATAAATGACATAATTGTTATTCAGGTGTGCAAATATAATTGATGAATTCCACAATGTCGAATAAAATAAGGCTCACTGTAGATTTTATATCGCGATAAAGAAAAATGGCTATTTTACGAGGAACGAGCCACATCTGTCAATAAAACTACAATAATTTGTTTTATACTGATACATTCCAATATAAACGATCGTAACAAGTGAGTCCCAACCAATCCATTACTTGGAAATTCTATTGGCCGATTTTAACCCATCTGCCGAATTTTACGACAGAAATTTATAGTATCAGACACCGAAGGCGGAAAATATGTATCATTTCATAAATCAGCCTGATTTACAAGTGAAGGTTTAGGTACTGTTAATAATTTGTAAACGATAATGGACTTCATAACTTGTTTTACACCAAAATATGAAAATAAATCGTTTATACAAATGTTAACAAAATTAATAAACACGTACAACATGTCGCATTTTCATTTCAGGGTGCAAAAAACGTTTCTACCAGTTGATTCTAATCTTATGTTTCTTCTAATGCGTGTTCTATGTAATACCTTTTCATATAAGAGGTTGGCCATCATCGAGGCTATCTTCATGCTGCAAACTCAGCTCAATCAACATAGCGGAAATGCATTCGTAACAGTGACGATAGTTTGGAAACTATAAGGATGATCTTTTATTTGGTGTCCCACATGATATTGCAGTTTTCTTGTATTAATATCTAGCACAATTTAGCAATATTGAAGATGATTATTTATTTTTTTATTAATTTTTGGGAAATCGACAGTTTACATTTTTTCAGTTTGTACATAAGTATTATACAGCCAAAATAAAACCAATTATGGATTTTCTCCTTGTGACTTTACCTCTCTACTGAGACAGTATAATAAGTAAATGAAATGTGTTATTATCTTAAAAGTGTTGTATCAAGGGTATTTTGTGGATGCGACTAACGAAAGTTTATGTAACTTTGGTGTCAAAGCTTGATTTTCTTTCCATAAGAAAACACAAAAAGGAATCATCATTTTTCACAAATTTAAATTTAATTCAAGGATAAAAAAATGTTAAGCACTTCACTCAATTTTTTAAATGGGTGTGCTCATCAATAACGCAACATATTAAACATTATCAATATAGAGATATTCATGCTGTTTGGTCGATGTTTATTTAAAAAATCATCGTGTGTACGGGTCTTTCAACTAATAGCGCAGCAAAAATATTTATATCAGCGATATTTGTGGTGCATAAACAGCAATGTATGAAAAGCAAACATTCGAATTATTACAAATCACAAATTGATTTGATATTATAATGAAAATGCGAAAATCCTCCATTTCCCAGATCCAACCTTCAGTTGGTGATATATATATACAATTTGCGGAAACCAATACACCGCTTGAAAAAAACCGGCAGACAGCGTGCGTGTTCTGATGCGAGCGATTGTTCTTGCCCTATTGACCGACAGAACCTCACCATAAGCAAATACTTCAATCAGAGTAGAGGAGTCATAAAACTTTTAAGGTTTTAAGCAGAAAAATTCGTATCCGCAAAATTTCAGCTATCCACATTTTACAATCCATATATTTATAAAACATGCCACAGGGTGAACGTATCCGACAAATTACAAAAAATACATTAAATAGAAGCAGCATAAATAACAAAAAGTGGTAAGTTGTGCCAAGGAGTTTAGCGTCACGTACTTAGATTTGCCTACATCAGTTGGCTATTGTGTTCCAGACGGTATCTATGACGTGACTAGCGTTTCGTTGTCTTTTTTAATAGAATTTTATTAAAAAATTCAACGGTATTACGATTTTTTTATTTAAAAAAAAACTATCCGGGAAAATAAACTTTAGTTAAATCTTTCGCACATCGTGAGCTTACCGGGTTACGTAAACAATTTTCTGTCAATAATTGTCAAATTAAAATTTATTACATATAACAAGCTAATGATCTTAATTTATTTTTATTTTAACCTAATGAGTAAAACCTCAAATTGTAATATTTAATTAATGAAAGAGAAAAATCAGAAAAGGTTACGGTCCCATCTATGGGCGATAGTGCCCCACGTACACAATGTATAAGCATACCTCGTCATGACACCGGTAACAGGAACCATAATATAATATTTTTCGAAGGTATTCCAAATTAATGTTTGCAGTGTTCCACGAGGCATCAAATGTTGGTAGTTATATCGGAGAAGAACATTATTCTCCTTGAACCTTCTTCTTCAGAAGTAATAACAAAGAATCAATTCGCATAAAGATCCATGAAACACACTCTCTAAAGCACTAAGTTGGTGGCGATAGTGCCCCACGGTGCACAATATGCAGACATACCCCGTCATGCCACCGGTAACAGGGACCATCTGTACATATAAAAATCAAAATATGTTTGCTTGAGAATGTATGAGTATATGAGTTGTCTATGCGTTGCTAAACCATTCATTCGATTGCGATGAAACTTTGGGGATTTGATGCGCGCTGAACCGCGATGGTTTCTGTATACAGTAGTGAGCTCTGCTGTCATGAAATTATGCGTTAATAAACATTCATCCGATTGCGATGAATCTTTGCTGATTTGATGTGTGCATGCCCGCTATGGTTTCTGCATATAATAGCATTATGCAATTTGTTTAATAAAATTGCAATAGGTGGTACGCGAAAACTGAATGTACCGGGACTGAATGTATGGAATGCGGGAGGGGGGGGGGGGCGGGGGAAGCGGAAGAAGGGAGTGGGGAGAGGGAGGAGGAGTAGGAACGCAACGTGAAGGGAAGGAGACGCGTGAAAGGAAGGGGAGACGGAAGGGGAACGGGAACGGGACGAATGGGAAAGGACACTCAGGGAAACAATTTCTTTAGCATGGCATAGGAACGCATGCCGGAACTCGCTAGTAATATAATATTTTTCAAAGGTATTCCAAATGTTTGCGGTGTTCCACTGTGCATCAAATGGTGGTTTTAGAAAATCTTCAGAAGTAATAATAATGAATCAATTCGCATAAAGACCCATGAAACACACTCTCTAAAGCATTAAGTTTGTGGGCGATAGTGCCCCACGGTGCACAATATACAGACAGGCCCCGCCACGCCACCGGGTGTAGGTACTACTAACAGGTCCATTGTGCCCCATTCTCCATTGTTTCCGCGGAAAGGGAAACCGCACGATCTTCGCCTGATAATAATGGCATCGGTTCCGCTATTTGCTCAGATATTATTCCAGCAATTTATATATGACGTGAAAAGGTTCTGAGTTTTACACCAAGCTAACTGGTGTAAGTGAAATAATTTGTTTAAACTAACTTTAAAAATAATCCGCAGACTATTCGTTTGTTTGTGGTGTTTTTAACTACAACCTAGCCTACAACAAAATAATACAAGTACTCTGAATTTAAGTTTGACCGTCCATAAAATAAATTATTAATATAACCAGCTGAACGAATAACCTATAACTGGTAGTGGAATTTAAAGCACTGAATAAAAAGCTTTCTTTCTCACTTTCCTCGATGCATTTTTCTTAACAAATTCTGGATTGCTTTTACACAACGCTGTCATTGCCTTTTATTATTTTAACGTAAGCAATTAAAGTTATTTATTTTAGTACTACTAACTTAAAATAAAATAAAACATTAAATAAGTAACTAAGTTTTTTTTTTAAATACACATGTGCTACAATGAATTATGTTCAAATAAAAAAAATACAAGGCGAGACAATTGGTAATTAAGGCGATGCACCATCTCGTGTAACATTCGTAAGCGGGCCACTAATATCAACACTCCTTATATAGGTTGTTAAGGGACGTACTTGACTTACTTTAACCAGTGATTCCTGACATTATTTGGAGTAAAAAATGTAAATAAAATTTTGGTCTCCGGTGACATTATTGGTGTTTCTTTTTTCTACAAAAATATAAAAAAATGGTGGGTGTTGGACAGTTGGAGGCGGAGTTAGGAGTTGGTCGGTTACTCGGCTGAGCAACCAGTGACGACATGCAGAAGAAAAAAAATTGTTGGATTTTGAAGAAAAATTTTTGAAAAAATAAAAAAAAACGTCATCCAAAAAGTCACCGGAGACAAAAATTTCATTTACATTTTTTACTCCAAATAATGTCAGGAATCAATAATTAAGGTAAGTCAAGTACGTCGCTTAACACCCTGTACAGATGGAAAAAGTTTTAAATTCTTGTTCAACATCAGCCACCCATTTATGTAAAAAAAAAACATCACAAAAAGCGTGTTTTCCTTTATTTTGTGAAGTTCAGACACAAAATATTAAAAATTATCGGATCATTTTCTAAAAACCGAAAAGCGATTCACACTTTAAAGCAATTTTTATAGGCCCGATTTTTTTGGACTTTAAGGAATACATACTTATTAAAAAAGAAAATAAAAAAATGCTCGATAATTTTAAAGGCCGTGATCGAATTTTCAAACAAAAACACACATTATTTTATTTAATTAAATGAAGACAATATAAGCGAAACTCAATCGAAAATCTGAAAACAGAAAAATCAGAAAAAGATATTGACACATCTGGGACTCGAACCCAGGACCTCTCGCTTACCGGACGAACGCGCTAACCACTGCGCCACCGTGTCGATATCCAATTCGGTCACTTTTAACTGTATCATACTTCGACTAAGATATTTTCGATTGAGTTTCGCTTATATTGTCTTCATTTAATTAAATATTATAATTTGAGGTTTTACTCATAAAGTTAAAATAAAAATAAAAAAAATTCATCCTAGACTTGCAGAAAAGTCAATCGATGTCGCATATTAAATAAAATGGATAAAGATTTATCCAGACACTATCTAGAGAGCATTTAGTTCGGGTTTGAATCTTGCAATCATACATAAAGATAGCAGCCAATAGTATATGCGTTAAGAAAAATGAAGATAGTGTGGGTGGTTCTTAGTCGAAGTATGATACAGTTAAAAGTGACCGAATTGGATATCGACACGGTGGCGCAGTGGTTAGCGCGTTCGCCCGGTAAGCGAGAGGTCCTGGGTTCGAGTCCCAGATGTGTCAATATCTTTTTCTGATTTTTCTGTTTTCAGATTTTCGATTGAGTTTCGCTTATATTGTCTTCATTTAATTAAATATTATAATTTGAGGTTTTACTCATAAAGTTAAAATAAAAATAAAAATACACATTATTTTGTATAAATTCGTAGTGCTTCGCGTTAAGTAGATATTAAATAGGGAAACTAATAATAATTCAATATTTCCCCGGCAATAGGCGACTCTTCAAGACCTTCAGCAAAGTAAAAATATTAATATTTTACAAAGGAAATACAAAGCTAATAAAAAATATTTGGTAACACAATAACGTTCGACATGGCTAGTCGTACGAGTATGTAGGAAGTGTCCTCGAGACACCCTTCGGAAAACTAGGCACCGGAAGCTTTCCTAACAGACACATTATTTATTACATAAATAAACTCTCACAATATATTAAATCATTTAGAAAAGTAATGGGGACAGTTTGGCAAGCTCCAATTGGCAAAGAAAATATCATTTCTTATAATCAACGAAAGGGAAAATACCACAACTATTCACAATTCCACTGAAAATTTAATTTTGTAAAATATAAGATAATGTTATCAATATTTACGCATATTTTTATCGTTTCATTAAATACATGTATTTTTAATTCGAAAAGTATAATACAGAAATTTTTTATTTATTTTAAAAGATGAAATAATAATAGTTGAAGGTGTTACGGCGATTCGATTTCTAAAGGGGTTTACGCTTTATGTTGATGAAATAATAAAAATTAACACCATTATTTATTCTTAATAAATGTAAAACTGTGACTGTGCTTATTTCTTATTTACTGATAATCTTAAGATATACAGTAAAATTTTTAGTGTCCGACCTAAGGTTCGGATTCGGTTTCGGTTTCGGCAAGTTTCGGCAAAAAAATCTAGTTTCGGCATCCGTTTCGGTTTCGGTAGAAAATCTGCCGAACCTTCGGCCGCACCGAAACTCTGCGTTCGTGAATTATGAGTTCGGCTGACTTCTCGTATGTCACCCGCCATCATCAGCTGAGTTCGCCTACTCAATTAATGAGGTCCTTTACAGTGTAAGTGTTGATTATTGACAAATTTTTGTTCCAAGAAGTAGTGAACATGATTGTTAATTTTTATAATTTTTGTTTGTTTTATAGCAGTAATATCAAAACCATAAATAATTATTTGTTCACACACTTCGATTATCGTTCTTATTTTTTAATTTTTTTTTATTTAACACGTGTAATAAGAATTTTGTGATTGTAAACGCAATTAAAATTAAAATACTCAATTAATGAGGTCCTTCCTTTATAATATAAGTGTTGGTTGAAGTAACAGTAAAGGCTCGATGACACAGAGCGAGTTTTAAAAGCGGATAAATCGGCGAGTGAGATTGTCATGATGACACACAAAACTGTTTCACTCGCTCAGTAGCGTATGAAACTGAGCTTGCAGTTGCGCTGCTAGCGCCAGTAGCGAGAATAACGATGCCTGCATGAACTAATTCTGTCAGATGTTTGACAGTCAAAATCAGCTGTTTATTGGCAGCCATTTTGAAAACATAATTAAACCAATCACGAGTAAGCGTGTGGCGAGTAAGGTTGACGACCTTTTAAATTTTTTTTGTAGATAGTCAACCATCCGCTAGTTAGCAAGTAACACTATGACACTGAGGGAGTTTACTAGCAGATAGTGAATTTCCCAGATAGTAGCTTGTAAACTCGCTCAGTGTCATTGACGCTTAATATAAAAAAAATCCCGTACTTTAATTATTGTTTTTTTATTTCATTTAACACTTGTTATTAACTGTCTGTATAAGTGTAAAAAATAAGACAAGTTTCAGTAAACAATAGATTTTTAACATGCCTAAAAAAGTTTCGGTTTTGGTCTCGGTTTCGGTTTCGGTAGAAAGTTCTGTTTCGGTCGGACACTGAAAATTTCTAGTACCTGCGATCATGATATGCTTCAAAATGACCTTGATGCGCTTAGTAACTGATGTAGTCAGAATGATATGTTTTTGCATGTTGATATATGTATCGTAACCATCATATCGTAACTTTCACTCGAAACAGGTGTAGAAAGGGTTATGTATATACCAATAATAATTACAAGTTGAAAGTAGTTACTGCCAAGAGATCAAGGCATTATACTCCAATCTTAGGAACGGCTACAATACTTTGTTTTTCTTAAATTAGAAAAATAAGACAATCTACCGACATAACACGTTTATACAAAATTATTCCCAATAAGCCTAAACCACTCAATGTCTAAGTAATATACACTTTAGAGAAAACCGGGCGGCATTTTGTCCATACAAACTTATTCCCCAATTTCCTCTCTGGATTTTGACAAATATCTGCAAATATTTCATAATATAATAAATACAGCTATCAACATGTTTGTTTTTTTTTGCTAAGTTACTCGTACTTCTTACAGGAGTTAGGATACTCTGAAAAGGATACTCTCATTAAAATTGTCTGGTTAATCAACAGACGTTCAGTATACAAAATAGTCATTTTATTTAAAAAAAGCAAAACGTACAGACATAGAATATTTTCTTCTAATACAGCTAGTAAAAAAATCGGTCCAGTTTTTCAGAGGAGAAAAATGGGGAACTCAAAACATCGATTTGATAATTTTATTTAGGTATTATCAGCCTAAAATGCAGTTGTCCCTTTCGCTCAGTATTTTGGAGTAGACGTTATTTAAGGATTTATTTAATAACAAAAGGCCAAGGAATGTGACGACATAGACATCATTATAAATAGATATGTTTTTAGATTTTACACATCTGTCGGATAATATTACACATCTATCGGATCTGCCGGATCTGCCCTGATGATAACCGAAACGTTGGCTAAAGAAGGAGGTAGCGCAACACGGCATAACACCCAAAAAAAATAACGAAAAGCATTACAAATAGCCACACATATTTAAAAATAAACATATGCTAATATTATTACACATTAACCAATATGAAGTCATGGCAAATAAAAGTATTTGAACTAAAAATTATGTAATTGATTTATTGTTTTTTTTTAATCTTCCTTTCTACTCTTTTTCTGTATTGTAAACAAACTTATGTTTATATATTTAACTTGCTTAATATAATTTATGTTATTTCACTGATAGTATCTCGTTCTAGTAACAAATAAACTTTGATTTACGCATGCTGTGAACATTGTTTAATTACAGTGATAATATCTATGCACATTACAACGGCAATTTCATTAATGTAATAATTGTTAACACTCTTTTAATGTTTCAAACAATAGATAAATGCCCTGGTTTGAAATCGAACCTAAAAATAATTAATAAATAATAAAGGAATATTCGAATAGAATAACTCATTTTGAAAGAATGTTTTAATATGTTTTTTGATCATGCAGACATTGGTCAATGTTGCGTAAAATTCGTTATTGACGATATGTTTGCATTTCACACGTCTGCAATCAAAGATACATTGCTACATAACTGTTTAATATGCAAAATGAAAACATAAAATAAACACTTGCCAAAAATGTACGTCAATGATCACACTGATGTTTGAAAGTCCTATATTAAAAACACAAACACTAGATTGCATGTTTGAACAAAAAATGTTTGAATTTACAAAAGTTGTGTGTGCCGAACAACTTATGTAGGAAGTTTGTACAATGCTCAGCGACACGTTAAAAAATGAAAGAAATAACAAACAGAGGAGGAAATGCATACAAATAAACGGGACGCCGCGCGCTGTCCCATAACTTGGCGACAGACGACAAACTATTTTCATTAATTTTCCAGCGATATAAATATGTACAGTCGTATAGTATACGGCGTACAGCACACTAGGTATAGGGCTACAGGGCACTATCTAAAGCTTAAGATGAGATAACTCAGAAGTTTCCTGGCAAGGAGACTATCCAATCTTGCCCAATCAGTCTCCGCCGCCTGTGGGTAGGAAGGTACTAGCGAAGAAATCCTGCAGCCACTTCCCTAACGGTACCAACGACAATACAAACTTTTAAAGTTTATTTTTAAACTTGGCAGTGTAGACGGATGAAAAAGGACGAATCACTTGCCTGATTTCCAGATCCCGATATCTTCTAAAAGTTCATTGTTTGTGACTGAGGGGAGGAGGAGGGGCGTGAATTTGATTTGCATGCAAATCTACAGTTTGATTCCAAGGTTGATGAAATTTTGATCACTCGATCTTATAAGCAATTGGGGAGCGGGAATGGGTACCACCACAAAAAACCGCTTCCTTTGGTGACTGAGCAGGGGTGACCCGAGTTTATAGGGTTAGGTTTGTCTACAACTTGTCGGCAGATGCGTCTGCCCACTCACTGCGTGGCGGGCCGGATCAGGAGAGACTGGTTGGAGGAGACCTTTTAACCTCTTCAGCCGAACTTTCTCGATTCGTCGACTAGTACTGCAGTGGGAGGAATTGATTCATACGTCCGTCTATCCTGGATACACTGAACCCCACCCAGATTCCCACCCACCCAATAAACCTATTCATTCCCAAATCTTCTCCTTTCTTTCCTTAAAAATACCCTTCACACAGCATCCCCAAAGATAACGTAGGCCCTGAGGAAAATCATTTTATAGTATTATATAATAATAACACGTATTGATCATGGATATTTAAAGTACTGTAAAGGACAACACTTTAATTGTTCAGGAGAGCGAAAAGAATTATTTTTATCGTTTTTCAAAAAATCGTATAACCTGTTTTGTGGACATGTAATTATGAATTTTCATTATAAAATAACATTGAATAGATCTTTCAGAATACTTAAAATTTTTGTAAATTTTTTTAGTAACAATATTTAATTTATTTTTAATGAAAATCCTCTTAAAATGCATGTCGTAAAAGACGCAATTATTTTTCTACAAATATTTCCACGACGCAGATCAAAAGAGAAAAAAGGAGAAAAATTACATATTTAACTCATCTTTGGATTTATTGTCCTTTACAACATTTCAAATTTCTATGATCGACATTGAATGTTTCACCGTAATTTACCAGAGAATTAAACAGAAATTAGAGAAAACAAAAAGGTCCCACGGTTAAAATTTTCCGGTGATTATAATTACGTTAATCTACAAACTTTCAAACCGCAGTACAGCAGTACTGCACTTTTAAAAATGGGGTGTAAAAATAAATTCGCTTGGCTATAATCATATCCACGTGGCCGCTATAAATAATGCGCTGCCTTCCACCCTTTGTAGGGATTAGAGACTGGGTTAAGTTTACGTGTGCGTTGGCATAAAAGTGCGCGTGGAGCTAATAAGGGTCGGTCCCAGAGGAGGGGGAGGGCAGGGGCTGTCAAATAAGTCCTCGGCCGACGCTAATTGGGAAACAGAGTGCACCACAAAACATTGCGTCGAAACAACATGAGGTTGTGTTCATTTAATCATAAATAATAATTTATCTGTGGTTCCTGAAACAACTTAACTAAAATGATCACACAATGATTTTGAAAATTCTATAATAAACGCACACGATGATAACGATAAACTCACATCTAATAAATCTAAGAAAAATAAAGATTATTTATCTCGCATGTTTGTTGTGTTTAACCCTCCCGCACCAGAGGGGGGTAATACAAGTCCCCTATCGAGAATTTTGCGCGATATTAAAGTTTTTTATTACCTCATATACTGTATAAATTAATTAATCCTAAAATCTTTAACTTCCCCCCCCCCCCCCTTTCATAGGTCCACAATACTAAAAAGAAGCCGGAAGTGCGATCGAGAAGTGTGCATTTTAGTGTAAAGAACTACAATAATATTATGTATATGAGTTATGTTCGGTTTTGTACTCTTTTACCTAAAGATTGACCGCCGGGTGAAGTATGGGCAATATCCACTTAAAACGGTTAGCAGTTACTTTTACAGATCTTTTAAACTACGCAACGGATTTTAGATAGAGTGATGATGCATGTGGAAGGTTTTTAGGTATATAATTTGTCAAGGTTTTATGTAAACTGGTTTAAATATACATATAAATAATGGGAGCGGGCTGGCAAGCGGAGAGCAGGCAGCGTGCTGGCATGCGGGCGGTGTGGATTTGATTTAACAGATGACGTTGGTTAAAAAGTTGGGTAATGGCTTGGCGTTGTGTTTCGTTAGACACAGCAACGCGTGGCCGGTTCTGCTAGTAATATATAATCCTGATTAATTTTTGGATTATTACGCCGTGTTGCGCATCCTCCTTGTGGATAATTCTAATACTAATTCTGTCCGAAATGTTGCCTAAAGAAGAAGAAAGAAGAATCACTAGAGAAGCAAAGAAACTTTAAATCAGCCATCTAATTCGAGAAGCCACGCATACGAAATCAGATGTTGAGTTTTGTAAAGTAATGTTTCCTAAAAAGATTTTTTTAATTTAAAAAAGGGAATAATATTTAATACACATCATGTTATAAAAAAAAATTATTCAAGATTATCACTAAACTGAAGGACGCCTTTACATTTATATAAGCTCATAAACAGCCAACGTATAGCATAGGTATACTTCTGCTGTGATGGAGAGCCTATCAGGCACAGTAGGGGTTAGTACGTTCACTTTCATATAATAAGGATGGAATTAATACGCCCGTAATTATATCCACCGGCTAAATCGGTCAATTTCATACACAGGCATTCCGCAGAAGAAATCATATGTCATATTAATAGGCTTACTGAGGGAAAATGCGATATTAACCATAAAAAATTCTGATAGATTCGAGTACGGCTTATTTGGAAATAAGTCTTCATAAAAAATAGGTAGTACGTTTTTACGGCCAAGCCTCTCAAATAAAACAATTAAAAATTAGAATACCAAACTTGTGTGTGATTTCCCTATCAACATAATTTATAATATTTAAATAAATTATTATGAAAATAATAAACTTTAACTAAATCACTATTTTAATAAAAATTATCTGCATGTTTGAGAAGCAAAGGTTCCTTCATCAAGATACAAATTATGTAGCCGCGCGCGGTCTGTGAGACCGCAGCGATCTTATTTTACTGATTATGCGATAACTATAAACAATAGACCATTGCGCTTCCATGATATCCTCGAGGGGGGGGGGGGTGAGGTACGTCCCCTCAGTACTCGCACGTGTTCTTTTGTTAATATTCGCGGTCACAGATTCCGCATGCGACTGGTTGTGTACTTAAAAAATCTCTTGAATAATATTTAGAGCTGGGTGAGTTTTTCATGATATTTGTATCATTTTATTTAGAACTTAGTTTTATTTTACATAAATACGTTATATGCAAATAAATAGTTGTAAAATTTTACATTTTTTTGTAATTGTGTTGATTTATAGCGTTGTTTTGTGTCAGATATCTAAAAAATTGAGATTTCACACTCTTAAACTATAACTTACAAATTAAAAAGGGTTTACCAAAGAATGTTTTAAAGTTGCGGAATCACAGACCGCGCGCGACTGCTTATGTTCGGCGCAAGGGTACGACTACTGGAAGGTTAAAGGAACCTTTGGTTTATTTGTTTATTGGATCGCCAACAAAATACATCACACAATTATTACAGTAATTAACATTTTCAATATAGTTATATAGGAGAGCACACCATTCATCACAATATTCTTTGAGCAATGATAAGTTTAAATTATAAGTACATGAAACAAAGAGAATCGAAATGAAATACAGGTAATACATATTTAGGCATATGTATACACACATATATGCACACCTGACTAAACTGCATCATGTCTGCAGTAACTGCACACATGATCATGCATAAACATATACACACAAACATATTTTAAAGCCAATGCATAATACAATATGTATGAAACACAGTGGCTCTAAGTGAGGAAATCGTCAGGTATATGCAAATATAAGTTCTTTCTGAAGGTGGTGATTGAATTCAAAAATATATCCAAGTGTTCACGATCGCGGTGTTTATTATAAAATTGAGTAATTTTTTTATGTTGGTTTGTAAAAACTTGAATTACTACGATAGGTATCGATCTAAAAGAATATTGTAGATACTTACTGGATATTAAAATAGAGATTTAAGCAAAGTTAATTATTTTATTTTAAATAAGACGATGCCACCACAATTACTGAAGAAGTTAATTATAATTATTAATAAAATAAAAATTAAATCTAATAATTTAATAGCTCAGAAATGCACAAAATAATTTGCAAGGCAGATAGAAACATTACACCTTTAAATTTATATGACGAGAATGCCAACATTCTTATAAATACTAACCAGGAATTATTAGATTCCTGGTCAAATAAAATTATTCATGCAAAACACTTCAATTATCTCAACCAAACGAATGTTGACAAACTTTCGTCAAACAAATGGTTGAGTATTGGAGAGTTGAGCGCAGAAATAGAAGGATTTATGCTTGCCATTCAAGATAGAGTCATTAATACTAAAAATTATAGGAAGCATATAATCAAAGATATAAATCAAATTGATGATTTATGTAGAAAATGTTTGGCTTTTCCGGAAACTATAGGACATATTATATCGGAATGTTCTATATTAGCGCCGTCCGAGTATACATTTAGGCACAATCAGGTTTTAAAAATAATCCACCAAAGTTTGGTAATTAACATAACTTGATTGACTGCCGTTATATAGTACCATATTATGAATATGAACCAAATTCATTTTTAGAAAATGAATTTTATAAAATATATTATGATAAAACTATACTAACAGACAGAACAATTAGTCATAATAGACCTGATATAGTTTTACATGACAAAATTAAAAAAATAACTTATATCATTGATGTAGCTATTCCAAATTCCTGTAATATTCAAAAAACTGTTTCTGAAAAAATTAGAAAATACACAGATTTAGGAAATGAGATTAAAAGAATTTGGCATTCTCGGACTATAAAAATATTACCATTTGTTATTTCGGCTACTGGCATTATACCTAGGTCTCTGATTCAAAATTTAGGCGTATTAGATTTGTCAAAGAATTTATATATAAAAATGCAAAAATCGGTAATTTTAAATACATGTAGGATTACAAAAGATTTTTTAAATATTTATATTGAGGGATCAGTAGGATTTATAGGTTCAATTAGGAATTCCACAGAGCCGAACCCTCTGATATGAAAATATCTGGAGTCGGTGAATTATTTTCCCATCTGGTCTCTGGTAGGTTGACATGTTGTTCTTGTATTGTTTTGTAATTATAATACATATAGTGCAATTGCATAACGTGGATTGACCAGATGATCATTTGGGAAGTGTGTGAAAGGGTTTAGTTTTTCCTGTGGGGAAAATTAAACCCGGACATTTAAATCTGGTGCGTTAATAGGTACTATTAACTTAACCTTTTCACAGCGACTAGGTGTAAAGTTTTATATAATGTAAGCCCCAGGTATTTGAACTCCTGTCACATAATTCGTAACAAATCGACGTTCAGTGCTATTTTCTTTACAGCATAACAATTATTCTGTCGTGATTGACGGCGGAAATTTGATCAAATCCTGAAACCCGCAGAATAGAATAGGCGGTTAATGGGAATCGTTAAAAATTTAAAAAAATTAAATGGCACTAATCAATTTGTTACGATGTTCAGATCTGAGGTTCAGATGCGATAGGGTTTCAAACAAAATGTTTAACCCAGAAATTTTAACTTTTGACTTGTGCAAAAGATAAAACAAAGGTGAAGTTTTATGTCGAGTAATGAAAAATATTTTTATAGCAGAACTTTAGCAGCCGAATAATTGGCAGATACATTTTAGTTCCCGCCGTCGAATAAAAGGCCCGTCATCTTTAAGTTCGTAATAAAGAAAAGCTCTTGCTCTGCAAGTCGAGAGCCGGTCTTTGATTAAGCTCATTACGGGGAAAAGTTCAGCGTGTCTAGTGCTCTCTATCGGAAAGTCTGAATAGGGCGGAGGCGGGGGCATGTGACGACCGTACCGCCCTTACCGTATGCGCGGACGGACCAGTCCGCAGTTCACTCACACTCCTCGGGGATGATGTATCTCGTTATTATCGTCTAAGGAGCAACAAAGCCGGAGGGTGGCGGGGGTGCGAAACTCCCCGTGGCTGGCCTTTCGTCAAAGGAACCGTTTCAGCGGATGCCAAATGAGAAATAGTTCGAAAAAATACGTAGGTACTATCGCCACTTAAGGAATAATTTGAATGGAACGCCTAAATTGAATCCTTTCAGAGCATACATGACATAATCCTCTTTTCAACGGAGTCGAAGACGAACAATTTCGAGTTTGAAAGCAAACGAACTCACCTGCAAAAATATAACTACTGCAGTTTTAGAAATGAGGTATATCGTGATAATCGTGGAAATCTTTTTTTAAATTTTTTTATTTTTGAATGTAGCTATTACTTTGTGGTTATCCACTATAGAAAAATGAAACAATATAACTTTGTATAAACCACTTATATAATTTGCAAATCCGACCGGTTTCGGAACAAACGTTCCTTCGTCAGGGAAAGCTTATACTAATTTGACAGTTTAGAACAATGTTTTATTATGGTAGGGGTGGAGCCGTTGTTAGTTAATAATGTAGATTGGGTGGGTAGATATAAGTGTATTCGGATTTGCAAATTATATAAGTGGTTTATACAAAGTTATATTGTTTCATTTATCTTTTTTTAACTTGATAAAGAGTAGAAGAGGCTAGTAAAACTTTAGCATTCCCATTTTAGGAGAATACTCCGAGGCTGACGAATGTGAAGTGGGAATAGACAAGAATAAGGTTAGGAAGTAACTGTGTACGCAGATTAAATAATTAAACAAAACCATTTATAGCAGCGCGCATCGTTTCGATTCTGATGGTGTACGGTGGTGGAATGCACGTAGTGAAAAATTCGAATTGCACCAACAACGAGACGATACTGATAGTAATAATTAATGTTAATAACACGATGTCAATGTAAAACACATACATTTCCACTCCTTCTCAGTTTCATCTGTTAAATGAAAGTCAAAGATCTTTAATGTTACCATGGCTATTTCATTAGTCTCGCATACAGAACACGATAGGAGAAAAGCAGACCTACACAGTGCTTTCATGTTTTGTTGACAGTAAAGAAAATACCAGCCGTAAATATGAAATGAAAATGATGATAAAAGAGATTGATTTTTGGGTCATTATGCTTTCACCTTCTTTTGTCAAAGTTTCGGATAGCGTTACAATGTACATAAGAGAAGATTGTGGTGAAATGAAGAGGTGATAAGGGAGGAGGTATTTCAGAAGGTATAATTTAAAAAGATAAATTAATTTATGTTTTTCAGTGTACAGTTTGGTGATAAAAATGAAAATCTTCTATATATATAAAAATCAAAATAGTTTGTTTCTGGGTTTGTATATAAATATGGGTATGTCCGCTATGCGTTGCTAAACCATTCATCCGATTGCGAGGAAACTTTGGAAAAATACTAATAAGAACCAAAATATTTTACAGGTCTAGCCAAAATGTAAAACCTCTCAAGCTTCAATCAAGAGCAGAATGTCCCCCGAACACTGTAAATTTGTGTACGGTAGCATTTCACCTACCGGAATATTATTTAGGCAAGGCAGGTAAGGTACCGATTTTCACTTTCGTTTGATCCCGTGATTGTGGAAATTGCGCTGGGATCAAAGATGGGGATTCCTGCGTAGAAACATATTTCCTAATGGAGGTGGGTAAAGAATGTTCCATAAAAAATACAATGCGGTTTTTTCGTGATTACTGTGGTATATATATTTTTTAGAAAAAAGTTTTAAAAAAAACATTTTGTGTTCCGTGGTACAACTTAACCATAAATACACTTTTTCCGCCAATTTTATGGTACTAGCATTTTTAACAATACAACATCAGTTGTAAAAAATAACTTTCATTGTTGTTGTTTTTTTTAACATTAACTCCACACAGGTGATCTTGAGGAAAATAAATTCCCTCAATGCCCATGTTGTAGGAGGGAGGAAACACAGAGGTTGGCAAATCGTTCCACAGCCGAGGTGTTGAACTCAAGAACGAGAAGTAGAAACGATCAGTTCCTATGTGACAAATATCAACTATGTACAAATATTGGGGGCGCGTTTTTCGTGTTTCCCGACTATGCACCAGTGCCGAAGGAATCAACGCTGATTTTTAACACCTGTGCTCTAAAATTGCAATACCTTTGTTAAGATACGAGAATCTATAAAACGGTCGGCCCGTTTCTACACAGAGTCGAAAGTTTTGTTTTAGATATTTTGGTTAAGAGGTGGCTGCCAAATTCAACCGTGGGGCGCACTTGCTATTTGTAGAGGGTGTACTATTAGAGTTGTGTACTATTAAATTATCCACGGGTTTTGTACAGTACGCCCAGCTTCTGAGCGGCTAACTCTCGTTTCGATGGAGCCGCCGCGCCGTATCTAAGCTGGTCACTTAGAGTTACACCAAGCATATCAATGGAACGCCTGTTGGAAAGATTGATTTTGTTGAAGGAAACAACATGTATTATATTACATTACGATTATTGCAGAAGTTGTAATTTTGTTTTGCGACCTCATTCAAATGACAATCTATTCACTGAACAAACTAGTGAAATATTAATTTTTCAATTTACATGAAGAAAGGAAAGTTTAAAACTTTTCTAGTGAGAAACGTCATTTTGTAACATGTGTATAATTACGCATTCAAAGATCTTCTTCTTAACCTAAAGAAAATAAAAAAAATATGTAGATGTTGCCTGCATCTAAAACTGCAATTTAAAACTCTTGAATGTATTTGTGTACAACGATAGTGGTTCAAATTGGTTCGAAATCCTTTGAAACACCCTCCTGCAGTCCCCCTTACCCCGCAGTAGTCCTACCAAAGATAGTGCGTATTCTATTATCTTTGAGTCTTACAATATAACACACCACTACACAAAAAATATACATTTATTTAAAATGATTCTACACACTGTAAAGTAAAAAAACACATTTTTTAAAACATAAGAGTCAAATGAAAAATTTCTTAATATAAAGCTTACAATACGTAAGAAAATGCAGATGTGCAAGAAATATTTTATGCGTAGACGTAAAAAAAGCTTTCAGAGAAATATGTCTATGGAGTGGTAATTCTAAACGATGCGGGAACGACAATCACTCAAAACTCGGGGATTGTCCTTGGCGCGCTTTTTGAGAAATAAAGCCTCATTCGAGATGATGTCATGGAGGCTCTACTCCGGTAGGAATATGCAGACGAGAGTGACTCGAACGAAGTGTGGGAGAAGTGAACCGTGGAAAATAACCCCCGGCGGGAAAATCAAATATTGAGAACACATTTATTTCCATTGCACCATTTCTAGGGGAAACAAATTCAGATTTTAGAAGTAAATTGAAAAGGCTGTTTGATGGAATTTAAAATATAAACAAAACAAGTATTTTATTATCGTCTTATATACAACGTTTCAACTTTAAAGTATCGCTTTGCAAAAATATTTGATTATTATATAATACTAGCTGACCCGACGACCTTCATACCGCCTCAAAAACAATAACTGTTGAAGTCAAAAATTACACCATGAAGCAATCATCAATGCACAACGTCCGTGTATTGATTTTGTCAGTATCAGAGACGGCATTGTGTATGGATTTATATTTTTTGTGATTTTCTTATTTTTCCACTTATTAACGATAATTTGTGAACCGGGAACCATTTATTGGATAACCAATACCTCTGTCATACGTCACCCATAGGTCACCCTTAGGAATCGCACCTTAGGGAACGAACACATACTACGTGACCAACTTTTTGCAATTTTTAACCCCCCCCCCCCCCTCCCCCCCGGTGACCAAAAACCTAAGCAACCCGCCGCTCATTTGTACCAAGCGTGGTATTTTGAAGACACCCCCCTAAACAGGTCACATAGTATGGGTACGTTCCCTTAAGTGGTTCGCTACGGGGTGACGTTTGTCCGGCTCTTGGCGGCGGATGCGTCTGCCCACCTGCTGCGTGGCGGACCGGATCGAGAGAGACTGGTTGTGGGAGGCCTTTTGACCTTTCCAGCTGGACTCTCGCGACTCAACGCCTTGCACCGCAGTTGGAGGGATGGATTCATACGTCCGTCACTACCGGACACACTGACCCCAGATTCCTACCCTCCCCTCATACCTTTTTCCTTCCCAGAACTTCCTATCCTTCCCTTCCTTAAAAAGACCCTCCACACAACATCCCCTAAGATGACACAGGCCCTGAGGAAAATAATTTTCTTCGGGCCTCATGAGTTGTGGAACTGAAGTAAAAAAAACATTGCTTTCATTTTCTTTATACGTGTGGGGGTTTTTTATTTTAATGATTGTATCTTTCCTTTGGATGGGTGGAGACATACGTTCATCGTTTATCTCATTTTTGGCTATTGACATTAAGTGTGTAAGAAAGAGAGGCAGCATTATATGTTTTAGAATAAAAACAAAACAATCAGCACATTGACATTTGACGTTTTTGAATTATTGGAACTCACTCACTGCTCAATATTTATAGGTACTTATCTTTGATTATATAATTATATAATCAAAGGTACTTATCATAAAATTCGTGCAGCTCTTTCAAAATATGAGAATTTGTTCCATACAAAATGTATGGGGAAATTAATTTTCTTCATAACTTTCTTTTTCGTGAAATTTTGCGATGTTTTAATGGTTATTCTGTTATTCGGGGCGGAGACAAATCCAACAAATCAAAGATCATCAAAATCGGTCCAGCCGTTCTCGAGTTATAAATAGTGTAACTAACCCGACTTTGTTTTATATATTAAGATTAGTTATATTAAAGAAGTAGGTGGAATGAAGGGTATTTAAGTCACTGCCAAGGTGGGAAACAACGATTCGGAATCGAAATCTTACTTAAGGGGGGAAATGGGTGTAGAGGCTTCAAAAACTTCATTTTTTTCTTTCATAAATCGATAGTAGAACTATTCAAAAATATATTCTGAAAATTTCAAACCAAAATTCCACGTCGTTTAAAAGTTATAAGCGTTTGAGTGAGGGTCCCTCAATCGAACTACTATTATTTTATTGCCACTCTTATTTTCAAACGCGTTTTTATCAAAACCACTTTATTCGAATTTGTGTAACCTCTAGCTCCTACAGTTTTTGATCAATCGTTATCAAACTCAACACATAGTTTCTTTATATTAATGCGCTCTATTTGAACCTCAATCCTTTAACGGTGTCCTTAATTTAACTATTTTTTTATTGCAAAAAAAACGTACAAAATAATGGTTAAAAATCTTACAAAATTTTCACATTCCTCAAAAAAATATTAATTTTCGATATTTTTGTGAGGAGTGAGGTTCAAATAGAAGAAACACTTATAAAAAAGTAGATTTTCTAAAAAAATGATTTTAAGTGCAAATTTGACCTCCAGGAGTTACACAAATTGCCCAGCCGGATGGCGACTTACAATGCGCGGCAGCTGATGTCTCCGTTATTTTTTGAGGAAAATATTTAAAAATTTTAGAATATACTCTTGAATATATATGTCAAAAGACCACAAGGTATAAATAAAATATATATATATATATATATATATATATATATATTCCTTATGTGTTAAAAAAAACCATGAAAATCAATCAAAATACGCCGGCCTACACCAATTTCCCACCTTAAATAAGTCTTAGTTTTGTATATTGACTATGTCTAAATGGGAGATACTCTCGGTATCACCCATTTGAAAGACCACCATTCAGAATCTAAATGTTGCTTGAAATATCTTTAGCCAGGTACTTTCTCACATTCATCTACCGAATCTACCCATTCCTTAAGTCTCACAGCATGCCACATACATACTTCAATTTGGGATGACATAGTCTCACTGGAATTCGGTTAGCAGAGAGCAGTTGGGACTCGACGCGTTTTCTTATCGGTCTTATCACTTAAAAAAAAAACAATTCCGAATGTGTGTTTTATACAAATATAGCAACATTCTCAATGGACGTACCATATCCGAAGCAAAATAAAAACTTTCTTGATAAATACACAACTGAAAAGTTATCATGCATATACGATGAAATATAATCTACTTTTGTCGGCATAAAAAGGATAAGAAAAGGTCTGATTTATTTTCTAATTTTAGCAAAAGCTTTGCCAAATGCCCTCTACCGCCAGCTTTATGTATTTCCATTTGTCGGGAAAGTAAGCTATCAATACAATTAATAAATCAAGGAGGATTTTGACTGGAAATTTCCGAGTGTACCTTTCCCGACATTATTTTCATTTGACATTCAGCGGTTATTCAGAAAGCTACATTATTATGTTTGTAGCAAACAATATTGACGTAAACGAGCCAATTCCATTTGCACAATTTTAGATAAAATACGAAGAAATTAGTAACTTTTTTATTTGTTTGGATTTGTTAATTCAATAAAAGTGAGCAAATTGACTTTCGCTGTTGTATTAATGGTACAGTTACGACAATAAAAAATATTCCGTTAAGTTTTATTTCATTACTAGCTGGTTCCTGGCATGCGTTGCAATGCCATATTCAAAGAAATAAATTGTTTCACCATGCGAGTCCTTTCCCATGCGTCCCCGTTCCCCTCCCGAATCCCCTTCCCCTCCCGCGTTCCCCTTCCACCTTCCCCGCCTACCCTCTCCCGTTCCCCCGTCACGCCAACCTCCCTCCCGCGTTCCACATATTCAGTCCCAGTACATTCAGTTTTCAAACAGCTCGCGTGTCACCTAATACAATTTTTTTTATTCAAATTTTCATACATTACAAACATTCATTTTTGTGTATTATAAGAACAATCAATCTAATTTGTTACCTAACATAGGTACCTATTTAAAATATCTATAATTTAAAAAAATCCATAGACAACAGCTGCCTGCTAAATTCACATTCATCAAACGCGCGAACTGTCAAACGTGCGAAGTTAAAATAGTCGTTAAGTTTTCTGAAATTATCCAATTTTCCGCGCAATTTTCCTTTCCGTAAGAACCTTCTACAAAGTTTTAGAAAACTTTTAAAAAACATATGAAAAAGGTAAAGTCGTTCTGAAGTTATGGCGTGACCAAGGGAAACAGGGATTCATTTATATATATATACATATATTATACATATAGAGATAGTTTAACAATGGTATCCTCAATTCGCGAAATGTCGAGAGGATGGAACAAGTAGAAGTAAAGAAGAAAGGTTTGGTTCAAGATTTCCTTGAAATACAAATTAAGCTGACAAGTAAACTTTTAGTTCTGATAACGTACTAGGACGAACTTTTACCCCTAATCACTCATTAATAACGACTTAAAAATTCACGCTTAAAATCACAAGATGTTGTTATTAGCTCTATTCAACTGTAAGTGTATTTTAAATTTATTTAGGTACATTTTAAGAGTAATACAGTCGGGAGCAGAGTGCCAGAAGACTCTAATTGAAATTACGGAAATTAGGCGCAGCTAGTGAGTAGTGAGCGACAACTGAGTTTGTGACACCGGCTGCTGGCTTCGGAGCGCGCAGTTACAGGGTGCCGGTGCCACAGGGTCCCCTGGTGAGGCTGGGATGCTGTGACGCGATCACGTCACTCCCGTCAGGCCCGGGGCGGGATCAAGATCGACGCCGAATAATTAATAGCCAATTAGCAGACACATAGCAACAGACTTAGAGAATGGTGTGACATGTCTTAAGTTAGTATATTGAATGCTTTTCAAAATGTGCTGAAGGGGAATCAAAAGTAAGCACGATTCTTGAACAGACCCAGCAAACATACTTAACATAAATTTTTTCTACTCTCTCACATCTATCCTTAAGCTACAAATATTAAGATGTGTTTACTTTGCACTTTTCCAATCAATTGCTACATATGATACTGTGGGATGGGGGGTAATATATAATATAAATAAATAAATATAAAGATGAATTATTTTTTGCACCCTTAAATTCTTAACATTTAATTATTTATTATTATGGCTTTTAGAAACATGTGTTACATGATAATTTTGTAGAACAGTAATCATGAAGGAAAATATGCTATTTAAATTATATAGAACTGGATTTTTGAGGTATTTTATTATGGCCTTCTTGCAACTATACTCGGTGCAGTTGAACACATCTACTATTTCTTCGAAAGTATTGCCAACTGGAAAAAATCTAATTCAAGCGAGTATGACATGTAATATTGTTGCAATTAACCCGTTTAATCACAGGAGACCAGATTTGTCCCAACGCACATAGGTCTCACATAAGACGCCGTAACTCCCTTACTATCATAGTTAGAAATATGTTCTAATCGGTGTTAGAAAGGAAAAACATCATGTTTTATATTCCAATCTAAAAAATAGCCACCAAAAAAATAAAATGTACACTTTTATGTACACAAAGTTTTGAATCGCAAATTGAAAAAAGAATTTGAAACTTCGGGAATTTTTTAAAAAAAAATTTCATAGAGCGACAAAGAATTGAGGTTACAATAATGTGTTTGTTATACATTTGTCTAATAAAATGTGCATCTGTTTTTAATTTTTTTTTATTATCAGTAACTTTAGTTAGAAAAAACATAAGGTGACCCATTTTGAAAACTTTTTTATGTTTGTATGCAAAAATTTTATAATTTAAAAAAAATATATATTTTTCGAATTCTATAATTTGAAAGCGTATTTCATCACCATTCTAAAACAGTTTTTGGTTTTTGAATGTGTTCAGAAATATTCCAAATATTTGCATTTTATTGTAAAGCGAAAATATTTTGACCATCCGAAAAAAAAGCCAAATTTTTGAAGGGTTAAAAGGAATTTTAGATCGAGTAGTTCTTGTTGGTATATGGAAGATAATTACTCTTAGTAAATCAGGGTTGTCTTTATATAACACGGTGACCGGACAGCTCAACAAAGTGGCACTTCATTTTGGGAGGCGGGTCGGGAGAGAATGGTTGGGGGTAAAGATATTCAAATACAGAAGAGATATGCTATGGTGTCCGCGCAACTGTCGCCGGACTACGCGCTAATTAGCGTAGTTTTCATACAAAAAGAATTTGTTCATTTCGTTGATTTGTTAAAAATGTGCATTAATATTCGTTAACAATATATTTTGAATAAGGAAAGAATTCGTTCATTTAGTTTAACGTTCGTTTGGTTTATTCGTTAATTATTTGTTAATTGGTAAACAATATCGGCGACACCCGGAAGCGCAGACCCACATAGTAAAAACAGCAGATAGCACATCTACTTATATTTCAATATATTTGGTTGGGGGAGTCCCTTTGACATCTCCAGTCGTACTCTCTAGGAACATCGCCTTGCACCGCAGTTGGAGGGATGGATTCATACGTCCGTCACTCCTGGACACCCACCCCTCATACCCTTTTCCTTCCCAGACTTCATCTCCTTCCTTTCCTAAAAAGACCCTCCACACAGCATCCCCAAAGATGACATAGGCCCTGAGGGGAATTATTTTCTTCGGGGCCTCCTGTGTGGAGCTAATGTAAAAAAAACTTCATCACTCCTTTGAAAAGTTATTAAAAAATGGGATAAACACTAAACATGTTAAGATGGGTTAGTTTATGGGCTATTTTTTTCATCACTTTAATTATATTTCAAAGGGGCGTTAAAATACCATCATGGAACCCTATAATACCACTAACACTTTTTTTATAAGTTGGAAACATGTGTTCTATCTAAGAATTTTAATAATTTTATTATTTCATCAAGTCGCTGAAATTTATGGTTTCTACAGGTAGACAGGGGTTTTTAGTTATGCTGATTTTTTTCAATGGAATCGTAGTGGTTTTTAAAGTGAGGGGACCAAATAGAAGAATTATATTTGACTTCGAACTAGAAGAGAATATAAGATTTTTAATATTGAAATACTCTTTTAAGTCTCTGCCTTTACGGAGAAAGAAGCCAAGAATTTTTAATACTTTATTAGTAACTGTATTAATGTGCGAAAGAATCCAAGCCAAGCCAAGATCATTAATTTCAGGGACAGAAGCGAGGGAACATTGTTAATTTTATATTATTGTAATTTGAATACGAATAAAAAGTTTTGTTCGTATCAAATCCCAATTTTTCAAAGAAAGATTTACAAATACAATATTTTTTTATTATACATTTATACAGCAAAATAACATAATAATAATATTTCAAAATAACTGTAAATATTAAAATGTGTACAAGTGTTATTATGTCTTGTTTGTCTATATTAGATCCTAGCTAGGCAGATTTCCCGTTCTAAGGAACCAAATGCTGATTGTATCGGTGATTCAATTCAAAATTATAATTGCAAGCATTTTATGGGCGAACTGAGTTTTTATACAAAAAAAAAAAACTATTCTCATTTATATTGCGTATTGGGCACAAACAAACAAATTATCTTAATATTTTACAGCGTAACTCACTTAACGGTTTTTTTTTCCAAAATAATTAAATTACCCCTAACTACGAACGAGCAGATTATCAATAATTTAAACTTAAAGAGGAAACCGGGTGGCGTTTTGTTCATACAAACGTATTCACCAATTTCCTCTCTGGATTTTGTCACTACTGCAAATATTTTTTTTTAATATTAGGTCCTTACACATGAGATTGGCGTTTTGTCGTACTGGCAACTTTGATCTCAAATATCTTCTCTTTGGTTAGGAATTCCAAATTCAAATTTTTACAGCTATTTACTCATGTATTTGTGTTTCGAAAATTATAATTCATTTGTTTTTTCCTAATTTTTTTCTTTGCGTCACTTAGTTAAAAGCAGAAACGGCTCGAAGGATTAATGATGTGTATGGCGACGGTGCCGCAAAAGAAAACACAGTTGTGTTTTTTTTTGTGTGTCGTTCACTACAGCTTTCTTAAATCTGGCCAGACGATTACGGCAGATGTCCATTGTCAGCAACTGCAAACTATGATGGAAAAGCTCGCTGCTAAACAACCGAGGCTGGTTAATCGCTCTAGGCCACTGCTGCTTCATGACAACGCTAGACCACACACTGCACAACAGACGGCTACCAAATTAGAGAAGCTTCAATTGGACATCCACCGTACTCTGCGGCCCTTGCCCCAACAGATTACCATTTTTTTCGAAATTTGGATAACTTCTTGCAAGGGAAAAAATTCAACTCCGATGGGGCAGTCCAAACCACCTTCAAAGATTTTATTGATATCCGTCCGATTGGTTTTTTTACTAAAAGGATAGATGAACTACCTATGAGATGGCAAAAGTGCAAAGATAGCAATGGTACATACTTTCATTAAATAAATATATTATATTTAAAAAAAATCGACTTTATGTTCCTCCCATACAAAACGCCAATTTCATATGTAAGGACCTAATATAATATAGATATCGACCACTAGCGTGTCGATACGTTTTGCTGTTTTAAGTTACTTCTTATAGAAGTTAGGACCCTCCAAAAATCGTTAAAATTGTCTGGTTTGATCGTCATCAGCAGATGTTCAGTATACAAACTAGACAATGTATTTAAAAAAAAAACGCACAAACGTACAGATATAGAATATTTTCTTCTAACACAGTTGTTGGTAAAAAAATCTTAATAATCGATCCAGTTTTGGAGGACAAAAATGGGGAATACAAAACTTCAATTTTGATGATTTTATTTAGTTATTATTATCAGCCTGAGGTGTAGTTGTCCTTTCCGCTCAATATTAGGGGGAGTAAGAAAGACAGAGACAGCATCAGTTTAGTAAAATACCTATTGTTTAAATTCCTCAGCGACCGGGTTTCCTCTTAATAAGGATAACACTAGCACACTGGTAAATAATTAAATAATAAAAATCAATAATTTAAAAAATATTATAACGTTTTAAAGACACATATTGATCACGTAACTTTCGAGTCTCGAATTCGTTTATTTGTGTGTAAAAAAACTGGCAAACCTTTCTTTTAAACCCTACAGTGTTAACTAGGTAAGTGCTAATGGACATATTTATAAATAACCGGTGTTCATTTGACATTTAAATGTTAGTAATATATGACGGAAATAAGCTGCCAATATAATGGGCTATCTACGGAGTAAAAGAAAATACGGAAACGATACGATACGATACTTCTTCAATGTTCGGAAATAAATATTAAAATTAAAATAAATATTTAAAGAACTACGCCAAGGAGACATTTTCTTAATCTTGGGAAACTTCTGTAAAATAAACCATGAAAAATATTTATATTTGAAGAGCAGCCGTTTTTAAAGAGTTTGTTAAGTGTGATAATTATTGTTATAATATATCATTAAATGGAAAGTGTGATGTGAATTGCAGAAAGGAAATAATAAAATATAGTGATGGTTGCCAGGCACGACGGAGCAGAGCTAATGAAGCAAATAACTTTAATGGACTTCCACGTGTCATAACTATTATTATAAACGTTCACAATTTAAATTACTTCCACGGGAAACTATCGGATAAATTTTTCTCATTATAAGAAACTTCCACGTGTAACGGAAATATGGGCGAGGCAAAAGATTGAGGTAGGGATGTTGGTAGATTGTATTCCCTGCGTTGTGATTTAAAATTGAGATAATTATACAATAAATATAGGCACTCGTACCCACATTTTCACAAAGTTTTTCACGCTTTGCACAAGGTGAAAACCATAAAAAGGTAATATCACGCTCTTAAAATAAGAAATGATCACAAAAATAACCGCAGTAGATGGTTGATGTGAAAATCATAATGATATATTCATATATACAGCTTCCTTATCAGTGGGCGCAACAGGGTTCTCCGACAAAAAGCGGTGGTAAATTAATAAGTTACCCAATAAATTTTAGGATAAAAGCACAAAAACTCTGGGACCGTTAACATAATACAAAACGTGCTATCGCCGAAATGTGGGGGGCTTTTATAATATTCAGAAAGGCGACAGGACATCAAGAAAATTCAGCGCTTTATTCGCGTCAACTTTCCGCATACAATCTCCTGTTCGGTTCACCGAGTTTCAGGATGGTACAGTTTCTAAATTTGACTGAAGGCTTTCTCTCGTCCCATCATTTTGTTTTGAAGTTGCTACAAAAAATGACGTGGCCCCTCCTTTGTCCAGTTTATAAATTTTGCATGGTTTTTAACGGGAACAAAGCCTCTTGGCTGAATGGGCGGAGCTGAAGATGAAATGGGGTGATGGAAGGAAACCTTGGCTATTTACAAACTAATGCATATTTGATTATACGTGCGAAACATATAGATGACGGTACAGCTGGAGCCGGGAAAATGGTGAGAAGATTTTTCGTGAATACACACAAGCGATTCATCAAAAATAAATGGAAGAAACAAGTTGAAAATAATATTCAAATACCGCCTTGGAGATGGGAAAGAAAGAAAAAAAACGAACACCAAATATAATTTTTATCTTTACATATTTTTATAAATCCTAAATAGATGAAACACATAATAGTTATGCTTATTTTAAATACTTTACATGTGATCCTTCGAGGAAAAATAAATATATGTAAAACTTGAGTTCGTAGAGTAGGTATATTATTTTTTAGAAATTAATAAAATTCCGGAAACATAATTCACTACTAAAAACACTGTTATTTTTTTTAAATTTTAACGTTCAAAAATAGTTATTAATAGTTTCTACAACACGGCAATAAATGTCGTCTGAAACAATTCAATCAAAATCTCAGGGTTAATCAAAAGAGACACTTTGCTTTAGGGACAAAACAACTAAAATAATTAAGGAAACGGGCAAAATGTATTATAAGACAATTCCTTTATTTGCCGGGAAATGGTACGGCAATTTTAATTAATTCAAGCATTAAGGAGCTTTGTACAAAGTAGAGTAAGTTATTTGAAAGCCCCAATTTCAGGGAACAATGCGATCGGCCCTGTGTTTTATCATCAAGTTGAGTCTTTATCGAGGGACACTGATCCATCGCACTCATATTTCTCACTCCAACGAATTCGCACCAAGAGGAACTAAAGTCCACATTTACAGTCAGCGGAATGTGGTACAAAACTCGAAGTGAACTACAACGAGAAGATAAAGTGGCTGCGAAAAAAACGGAATCACTTTTCGCTATCTAATATTATGGATAGGTGTTATTTTTATTAAAACATTTTATTTATCTAATAAATAATCGATTTTCTCTTTTTCAGTAAAAGCAAGGTTTATTATGTTCATCTACCGTAGAAGTCAAAAGGGTAGGCTTGTTGAAAAAGTATCGATATATCGATATTTTTAATTCATTATATCGATATTTTTAGCCGATATATTTTGATCCGATATATCGATACAAAATATCGGTGACCAGACAACTCAGAATGAAACCAACTCAGAAGCACCCCAGAAAGGTCATTAAGAGTGATGATAAAAATTATTAAAAAAGTTGGCTAAATAGGTTAAGTTGGGTTAGGGTTACCGGCTATTTTAAAATTATTTTTTCGTAGCTTTTAATGACCTTTCTGAGGTGTTTCTGAGTTGGTTTCATTCTGGGTTGGCATGGAACCAAAATATCCAATATAGAAAATTGTATCAAAAACGATATTTTTTTAAATTTATGTATTTCAAGTCACTACAATCCAAAACCGTATAGGAACGAACGGAAAAAAGTAACTGTATTGGGTCATGACATCTGGCGGTTGAAATTTTAACTATTAATAGCTTACAAATCTATTGTCTTTGCATTAGTATTTGTGATCACCAATACTATCTCATGTGCGTAGGTACATACATAGAAATGTATGCTATTTTTCGCCATTTTTTTCTAAGCCACTCCTATGTGTTAGTTCCCAATTGTCTATGGTTATTGACTATACCTTGTTCCAAACACGAAGTCCTTTTTGACAGATTAATACGCCAATAGAATGTTACTGAAACGCATACAAACTTTGTATGCGTTTCAGTTTACATATAAGTTAGAAGACAGCTTTTTAGTTTTTGATATTTTTGTAATTATTACGTAATAAAAGTGAATAGTGATAGAAATACCTTCATTTTTATTGAGATTTTTGTACATTAAAAAAAGCAAATTGTGTACAAAGATTATTATTGATAATATTGAGCTGAATACACTTTTATTTTAAAAACGCAAAATCTCTTGAAAATTTGACCGATATATCGATATTTTTTCCTCGATATTGATATTTTAATAAATATCGATACATCGATATATCAATTTTTTTTTTTCACTTTCGACATCCCTACGAAGGGGTAGTGAGTGGAAAGACTTCATGTTTTTACTGGCAGTTTTCAGTTCTATTTCAAACATAGTTCACCGGAAACTATTGTTTCATAAATACTCCTTTTTAGTTTTAAACTGATTTTTTTATTATGAAATTAAGTGTCAAAACGACACATCAGAGCCAAATTTGCATGCTAGTGCAAAAATAAAAGATAACAATTATTGAATTTTGGTACTAAGTATATCGATCACGGAAAATTTAACGGCTGTAAAGAACAAACATTTTAATTGTTCAGGGGAATGAAAAGAAAGTTTTTTTTTATTTTTAAAAACCATTATATATCCTTTTTTGGTAGACCTATAATTATAATTATTTTGCCCGATCACACTTTTCGTAACGCTCTCGTCACGCATTCACCAGCTTACTCCCCAAGTCAAGCGTTCGTAAAGAAGTTTTACTTGAAAATCTGAGGAAAATGACTTATTTAACTCAGTTTTGAATTTATTGTCCTTTACAGCAATTCAAATTTCCGCTACAGATAAGCTAGCTAAGAATGACACGTTTAACTGTATTGTTCACGGACAACAGTTTTTAAAAGTGTGATTTTATTCTTTTATCAGTCTTAGATAATAAATTTAAATCCAGACAATAGATAGTACAGCTAAAAATTTAGCCTTAAACCCGTGTCAATTGTACGGGTTACAAAATGAGTACGGATTAAGCTGTATCTTTGGGTCACGCAGAGTGGCCTGTGTTAAAGTTCCAAGGTATACTTATTTACAGAAACCGTTCATTGTGGCGGACTTGCCTCACGGGGTAAAGTGGTATTAGCTTTGTCAGCGCTGTAAGGACTCCACCTTGAAGGCTTTCGGAAGAAACTTTTATTGGGGATAATGGAAAAAGGTTGAACATTTCCCGCTGTGAAGGGTGGCTTGGAAATGCTGCCGGCCGGTGATGGACCGGCCGATGGACCCATTTGGTGACCACAGCCGCGGTGAATTCTTATTACGGGGTACAAATCGCTATTTAATAAACATGTCATGATTTATATACTTATTTGACGCTTTACACACAAAGGAACACTTTTCAGTAGAGTCAAACAATATTAAGAAAGAATTTCAAAAATTTATTTTGAAAAGTGCATTAAAAGTCTTTGGCCAGCACGGTTCAAAATGTTATTTAATACAAAAAAAAAATTGAGCCCAAATCAAAAACAGAAGGCATTAACCGATAGAATTTACTAAAATAAAAATGGAAAACTTAATGTTTATCGAAATAAGGCGACCGTTGAGAAAATTGTCGCAATAACTGATCGGCATTGTTTTTGGTTTGCTTCAATAAAAGATTGCGATGTTTTTAAACGGAGTTATTATTTCATATTATAATCAATACATAGTTTTTTGTCACCAACAAGTCCATTCTTACGCACAGTTTTTACTAGTAGTAAATGTGACTAAACCGGCCGTGAATAGATCAATACAAAAGATAGTCGAGCTGAGGGAGCAAATTTTTAAAATTATTACAAGTGGGATAGGCGATAAAAACGACGGTCCTGAAAGAAACAGGAGGACCCCCCGGGAGACCCTTACCCCCCGCCAAATGGCTTCTCCACCCCACCCTTGTCACCCGCCACCACACCTCCGGTAGCCAGGGGTTACAACCCCGGAAACTGTCAGACAGACTGAATATTTTCTTTGTCTCTTATGACCTCCATAATAAAATCATGACGCCTCTTAGGCTTACAAATGATGAACTTTTTTTCGTTTTTTCTTCGTTGAATGGTATCCAGTGTGTCTATGTTAAAAACATCCCCTCGTTATAACTTACATCAGAGATCTTTGCCGAATAATTGATTGGTGAAATTTGCAGGTATATACTCAATAACATTTTGAATCCAAGAAGGTGAGAATTACTATTTAACATACTATGTACTTTAAAAGTTCCAAATTGTCTTTTTATATTCTCCATTTATATTTTTATTTTATGTCTCCATCACAACACAAGCAACATTTTCGGCTTTCTATGGTGGTAGTAGGAGATTTTCAAATATTGTTGGGTTATTCGTAACCCGGGAATGTTTGTCTTTCTTTTTAAAAAAAAAATATTCACATTAAAAGTTGATAAAATAATAAGAGGCAGAGGCATACTACTGAGAGTTACAAAGTATCTTCTAAAAACGACTCCTACAACAGAAATAGAGGTTAAAGGGGGGCTTTCAGCGCTAAGACCATACAGACACATTTTTTCACTAATTATATTGAAAACTTTTGAAAACAGCGAAAGAAAATCACGTAACCTCCAATTAAATTGAATTTGTGCAAATTAGCAAACAGTGCCAATTCTTTCATCCAAGGAACCAACAAACAAGCGGACTAATCGAATACATCCTCAGATTCAATACGAGTACCTACAAAGGTGTGTAGAAATTCGGAGGTATTTCGACGTTAGAAAGCTCGAAATGTTTTTAGCGCTTTATTTACATAACAAGTTGAAGGACAGAAATATTTCTGTTTCCAGAAACATCGGAATTTACGGTTGTTTGCGTGTAAAAGTTACAACTTGTAATGTTTCTTAGAAATTTTAAACAGCCAGACACCTGAGAATCGCTGCAGAAGGCCCAGAGCGGAATTAATGTGGAAAGTTGTGTAAACATAATTAATCAAAACTTTTCGAATTTCTTCTCCTGTCGTCCGGAAATATGTTAAGGTGGCATGGAAAAAAGATACAGAAGCAATGAATCAGAGTTGAATCTAGAGTATTGCTAACCGAAGAATCTAATCGTCTAACATTATGCAATATCACATTAGAATTTGAGGTTGTAAAAATATAATTAAGTATGACGAATGTACACAATTGATTTTTTAATATAGCACGAATAACTACGTATTTATCACTCGATCAGTTTCTAAGCACATTTCTAAGCGTTACCATTAATAATTTACCACTAACTACTATGCGATGACTTCGTAATGGTCGCGTGATTATATTTGGAACATATTTCATGATAACTAGCAGTTTAACCACCGATATAATATGTTAACATACGTTACGACCGAGCAAAAAGGGACAAAGGGAAGACTACGAGTAGGAAAAAGTGCTTTTTGCAAATGCTCCCTTGAGTTGGAAAGAGTTAGTTCCGAAGGCAATTTAAACCGCGCGGTAAGAGCCATCTAACACGCGATTCAATTCCTGTAGCGGTTAAAGCGATGGACAGATAATCAGTATTGATGTTGCCAATACAGAATTGTGTAGCGAGCGATACCCAACAGTCCAATAGATTAGTTCGACTACGAACCGTTCCCAGTTTATTAGAAGATATATTATGTTTATTCCACGTCGCCAGTCAAAAGTGTTTCAGTAAAACATTAAGCTCAATTCAATAGTGGTGAAGTAAAGTACGTTAAATTATAGAAGGGGTTGATAGTGGGGAGGACGCTAGATAGGCGGTAGGATGGATCGAGTTCGAATCTTACAGCTAGTAAGTAAACCATCTTATGTCCGGAATCCGCTGGAATCTTACTTCCATTTCGGAACAAGTTATGTTTCTTTCGTAAAGAAAAAGTATGAAAAATGGATCTGATAGCTTGTTACATTTTTTTTTTAAATATTCATTATGAACAATTATAAATGATGCTTAGGTATTTTGTAAGATTATTTAAAACCTATGAACGAAATAAATTATTTAATACATGAATATGTTATAGAATGGCGGTCTAAGGGATTGCGTGCCATTCGCAGTTCAGTTCGCTGTAACTGGGACTCGTAAAACGTTCTAGCTAAATGCCAGTTAACCGTGATAGACGGTACCAAGTTCGACGTTCACTATTTGCCGGAAATAAATTAAGTAAAGTGTCTCTGACGCGCGGAAAATGAGAAAAACAAACAAAGGGTTTTTTTTCTGAGTTAAACGAGGGGGTAACTCGAATCATCGGACGACGCGATCCGCCTTTACTACGAGACGTGTCACTTAAAAAAAAACTGTTTTGGAAGATCGCGGTCTCCGAGGAAATCTAAAGCACCCGTGAAGAATGCTTTTTCCTAGAACAATGGCACGCAGAAATCTCATTTTCGCTGTCAAATAAGACTAGAAATGAATAACTGATACTCTCGACGCGATCGTTAAACGGAAAACGTCTTTTTATTTCTTCAACTTTGCGAAAACTCGCGAAAACTAAACATTTAGAGGTTTCACTTAATCAACGCTTCGAATTAAAATTTTGTTCACGTCTTTCATATTTAACCGCAAACTAGAGTTTGTCTGGAAAGTAATAATTGCTTCGGTAATAATAAAGAACGATTTCCTCCGAGAATCTTCTTAGACCGTATCTTAGATAAACTTTCCTCGTTATTAAATTTCTTGGCATTTATACTACAATTTTATTATGTAGCTGGAATACCTTTTTCATGTGAATATCCCACAAGAGTCCCAACTATTAGATAGATAGGATGGGGAGGGAGGGGGGGGGGCTAGCTATTCAGATCTGGTCACCAAACACGGTTAATGCCTTACTAAGTAGTGGGGAAGGGAAGAAGATAAAGAAAGGGAAGGGGACCTAGCTATTAAGATATTTTATTTTAATTATTTATTTAACGCCTAGAGGACTTTTAAATGTTTGGTAGTACAATTAATTCATGACGGATCATTTTGAAACGGATAAAAAAATAAATAAAAAATGCACACAAGTCATAAAAATACAAAAATACAGATATATTATTTAAGATCCACCAAACTCGTTAAGTTAATATTAAATATATCAACATCACCTAAGTACTGATTTCCCATAGTGTGAAATCGTTGTATCGGAGAGTGGGCAATGTAGTTACGCTTATGAATGCTGAGGTAGAATAGTGTATTTTGTCGTGTTGTTACTGTGGGTATTCGTAAGTTTATGAGTGCAGGAGTTCGCAACAGTTGAACTTAGAGTATAGTATTTTGAATAAGAAGGTTAAGTCGTTTATTTTACGTCTGTTTTCTACTGTTTGTATTTTTAAAATATTTAATCAAAACTATATTTTAAGTCTTCTAGTGGGATACTTATTTTAAAATTTATAAAACGCAAATTTTTTTATATTCGCTCAATGTTATTAATGTGAATTTTGTGAGATGGAGACCAAACTACCGAGTTATATTCAATTAGGCTTCTAACTAGAGATACGTATGATATTTCAATGAATAATATATAATGTATAATAGTTTAATGTCAATAGATCTGGCCGCCAAACAAGTTTAATGCCTTAGTAAATACAATTTACACACCTACTCATAAATGTTGTCACGTTGAAACTTAACATGGAAATCTTTTCTCGCGTGTTGGCTCATAGATAGAAGCTAAATAGTTGTAGGATATATTATGAAATCCAACATACATACATATTAGGTGCACAGGCAATATGTGGCTACTGCACTGGCATTGTTGGTCATTTGCATTGCAAATTTAGGAGGTCACTGGATCAAATCGATATAAAGCAAAGCTAGAAAACAACGTGGGTATAAAAAAAACACACACACAGAAAGGTGACAAATATTTCGTTTCAACAAAAGTAGGTAAAATTAAACCAAATAAAATATCGAAAATATTGCGAAAATGAATTACCAAATACTATATATTTGTTAGGTTATTCATTCAGATGAATGGCGAAGTAAAGGTGTTATCTTTGCATTTAAATTCTGCAGAAATTGCATGCAAAATAAATTGAGTGAAGTGCAGTCAATTAATTTGAGGGAGCAGAATGTAAATTCTCTTTGAATATTCAGGGTTATCCCAGACACTTTCGATAACAACTGTTTTTTGAATAGCATTTAATACGAGCATTGCATAACTTTTTTTGAGACAAAAGGATTGGCTTAATGAATTTAGTGCAATTAAAAAATTATCATATTTATATAACGCTCGTGAATTAAACATGTGAATGCAAGTTCTATTGTTCGACGTTTCTGAATAACTATCTTTTAATAATATGTAGGTAACCAGCTACACCAAGTAATTTAAAAAATGCAAATTTATTGCATTCAATTGTCAGCTGAGCATGTGAAGTACATTGTACAAGAAGTAAGTGTGTGCAAATGAGGATATGAAAAGTAATCCTCATTAACAACAAGGTGAATGCAGACGAGAGGAGAGTGTAGGAAGATGGATGGGCGGAGTGTGCTGGAGGTCCATTGTTTTGGAGTCATTGCTCTGTCTTAGTCTCTGACTAGTTACTAGTAACTCTAACACTACACGAACTGGGCTGGGATTTCTAGAAAGGAAAAACAACTAAAAAGTAGAGCGATAACAGTTAGTAAAAATATTAACGATTACAAACCATGAATTTTGTATCATTAGACGAGTGCCAGAGTAATAGTAATACAATTAAAAATAGTGTATGTTCAAGCATTTATTTTAATTATTGTTTGATAATATGTTTAAATTTGTATATTTATATACATGAGCGCGGTGTATATTCGTATTGACGTATAATATAATATGTACTGAAAACATGTTTTGAATCAGTGAAAATAATCATGTTTGTACATAATTTATGATACATTGTAGTTACAACGCTTAAAAAAGTCATGTATATCATTACATACATAAATTATATCTAATATTGTAAATTTTAATGTAGTTTCTCTTATAAGTGTACTATGTATTATAAGTTCACACTGCTAAACACATAATACCCTAACATAACTTCAACTCTTATCTTGTGAATCTTATTGTAATTCCTCCATCTTGTTATCAGGTACCTGGTTTACATTCAATACTACTAACTTACCTACTTATTTCATACTCTGTAAATCCGAATATTTTATATGTTACCAGGTTAATTCGGTAAATCCGAATATAATATATGCTGCCAGGTTATTTTTCTACATCATCACAAAATCATCACAACATCGTAGATGTATGTAAATACACATACGAGTAATATATACGTGTCTTCATTACACAACTTAGTTTCAGAGAAAAAAGTTTTTTTTTTTTTGTTATGTAATTATGTGCATTTCTTAATGAATAATATGAACTAAACATGTCAAATTGTCTGTCCTGGAACGGGAAACTTTCCTAGTTGGACAGGCAAAATTTTCTAATATGTAATTTTAACTTTCTTTTGTATCTATCTATAATAAACAAATTTGTTTTCAGAAAAAGAAACGAAAGTTGTAAAGCGTTAATTTTCATTATATATCACAATAAACAAAATAAAAAGTCACCCGCAGAAACACTGAGAATATTTATTAGAAATAAGAAACTCACAATTTAATTTGTGTAATCTCTTCGTGCTGTAAAGAAGTTTCGTAAAGGCGTAATTTATTAACGATTGGTTACTTTAATATTGCTTACCTGAGTTTGCCTTTCCCATTCCTGCTTCTTTGTTCTTACTTTAGACAAAAGTTATAAGAACAATCGTGGCGATTCGACTTGAAAGTTGAATTAAAATTCGAGTGAGGCGACATTATGCCGTTATCATTGGACTTTGAACACTTAAGCTTAGAATACACATAATATCGGAAAGGTACGGAAAGATAGGAAGGTGAGCCATTTCCCCTTTCGATGTAGCTCGGGGAAATGTAAGGGAAGAAATGCTAACAGAAGGCTCCCCCGATGGCCAACAAATTAACATTTTTATGGCGAGAAAGGCTTTTTCCCACTGAAACCCGTTATCTTATTGTCTTACTTTCGAACGATGTTATCGGATAATTTTAGGAAAGATTTCATTATTATTAACATAAATTCATAAAAACTTGAATTGATTTTTCTGAAACGGATGAGTTCTGAGCACAACAAACAACAATAAATTACACAGGTCTACAACAAAAATGCTGTCTGAATGTTTTCAACTGATTTCTATGTATTTAGGTGTTCTGAAAACTAGAAAAATACTCAAAAAATTCCAGAACATCAGGTTATTAAGCAAAACGGTGTACATATATATAGATATAGATAGTATATACAATAGTGAGCTCTGGCAATAAACATTCATTGCTAAACCGTTCATCCGATTGAGATGAAACTTTGGGGATTTGATGTGTGCATGCCCGCGATGGTTTCTGTATACAATAGTGAGCTCTAGCGTCATGAAATTACGAAAAATTAATTAATCAAATAAAAATTAATCGCAGAAATGTACGTACGCGCATAACTTTTGAACGACTGCACCAAAGTGGATAATTCTTTCTTTTGTGTTCGTTATTGTCAAGACAAGGTTTGTATAAAACTACTGGTGAGCTCTGGCATATGAAATTTGTATAAAAAAATTGCAATAGGTGGCAAACGAGCTGTGAAGACAGAATGTACTGGGACTGAATGTATGGAATGCGGGAGGGGGGAGTGGAACTCGGGTAGGGGGTTCGAGGGAGGGGGGGAGTGGAACTAGGGATCGGGGAGGTTTAATCTGAATTTTTAGGCAATAACAAAGACCTTAACTACAAACAAATCGTTAAAAGCATTTCAAGCTTTAGGTTGCCTAATGAGTTTAAAAGAACATTTTCTTCATTCCCACCTCGACCACTTTCCAGAAAATTTAGGATATGTGAGTGAAGACCAAAATGAACAATTTCACCAAGATATTAAGAAGATGGAAAAAAGATACCAGGGAAGACGGAGTATCTCAATGATTGCAGACTACTGTTGGACGCGTCAGAGAGGCCTTCCAGATGCTTCCTACAAGCGAAAATGTAGATACCAAAAGGAGTCTCACTGGGAAAAAGAAATGTGTTCAGTGCTTACTAATCAATGTATTTTAGATAAAAAAATAAGTTTTGTTAAGCAATTATAAATTTAAAAAATTTTTTTTAGTCTTTTATCTTTTATTTCAAGGTGATAACTTGTTCAACATAGATATCTATATTGTCAGAAAATGTGACGTTCTGTGACAAAATGAAAGTCATTTTCGGATTCGGCACACCCAAAAACATAAGAATTACGCAAAAAAACCAAAACAGCTCTCAATTTTTATTTTTTTGTAGATTTGTTTTGTCTGAACTATTCGTGGTAAGGCGGTGTTGATTTAAGATGTTCACTGTCAATAGTATTTTGTTCTGTTTTGGGGCAAATAATATTGCAATTGATATAATATTGATATTATTATAATATTGATCATATTGCAATTCCTTCACATGTTTAAGTCATTTAGCCTTTCTGTGACATCTACCATAATATATTATGGATACAGCAAGGCTGCCAAAAAGGTTGAATCAGGTGGAAGGAAGATTTCAATTCTTAATTCCTCTAAAAACAATGCACGAGAGAGTGATTTCAAACAATATAATCACCACAGTACGCTACTATACTTTTAAGTGATTAATATTTGACCTAATGTAACTACTTAATCAAAACACTGATAAAAAAGAGCTTAGCTTTTAGATAAAAAAAAATAAAAATAATAATAATTTGGCACAATTCCATTCCCACCTGTACGTAAAATTATTAATTAATTTTAGTTATTGAGTTCGTGAATTAGTCCGTGCCAAATTTGTTTATTTAAAATAGATTTAATTATTTAAAAAAAAACAAGAAAAGCTGTGGTCACTCATTTAACACGTTGGCAAACTCATCAAGAAGCTTTTAATGAAGCTAGATTGCACGTGAGCCACACAACAATAAAGTGAATCCACAGAACAAAACATTCTGCAGAATCATGTCAGCCCCAGTGAGGTGAGTTCCCGAACGTGAATAGGCCCAGGTTGGCCTTAATTACCGCAGGGGTTGCTCCTGGACATCCCCAGAAAACAACCCCCAGCCACAATACATGATAAATGATATGGCATAATATAACTACCTCCCGGTGACCGGTGCCCGGCACAGCAACAACCAGCCCTGAAGCGGCGATATCGAAACCGACCAAATGAAGATTAACCGTTCGGCAAATTTCCGCGTTAAAAGCGAATGAAAAAATGACCGTGTCTTTGTATTGCGGGTTCACGAGAATTTTAACTTTTTGGTTAAGACAATGAAAAGCAACAGAACACGAGTAATAAATTGCCACAATTTGTTCTGTGCACTTTGCCTGAAAACCGTCAGATAAATTTTAAAGACCGCAACAACAAAATAATTCGTTCACTTTGGCAACATTTTTCATTCGTCTGCATTGTACCGAAAGCAAGACAGCTGAAAGACACCACTAATCGCTTAATAAATATCATGTCTTCAATTTCTCAGTAAATTAATGTAATTTTTCAATTCACCATTCTTGAGAATAAAAACAGTTAATTTGATGATTTTAACCACCTGCACGTACAAATACATTAATCTAGTTGGCTTTATTTATTTTTGTTTTTTAACAGAAAGCGAAATAAGCTTTAATTCACGACCCTCAGAGTATCATAAAAGACGAAAGCAAATTTTTGCACACTCGCAAAAACTCGCTACCGTAGACATTGCAGAACGCAATAAATCTTCCCGGAAAACGGCAGGGAAAAGGAAGTGACCATTTTTATTCAAGGCATTTTGATTGCGCTCCGTACCGCGGATATCGGCATTCGGCCAATTTATCTTCTTGAATAGGGAAATGGAGTAGGATCTCGGATTTCAGTCAGAATCCGTAGCCATGGATCCGCGAGGTGAGCCTTCCAGCCAGCAGTGACCAGGCCTCACTCCAATGAAAAACAATGGGGTAAAGAAAACAAAAAGAAACAAACTACACACGTGTGAATGGATCCGGGTTCTCTCACGGTAGCTGAAGGGTGGTGGAAAAAGAAAATCAAACGGTGAAAGGGATAAGACGTGTAAGGTTTTATGTAACATAGGAAACGTTTTTCTAAAGAGCAGCATTCGTTATGGACGTTAGGTGTAAACGTGCTGACTGGAACTGAGAAGATAATTTGCCGATCTGTGAAATTGATCGAAACGTGTAGAAAGGCTTCAATTGTGTAGGAATTTCTTTAGTCTAGAAATAAGTAGGTATGTGGTCAATATGAAAACCTTGATTTTAAATGTAATTTTAATTATTTCAAAATATATTTATCTGTGGCGAAAGGGGAATCTGTGTAGAGTGTAGAGATTTAAACGTCGATTATACCCAGATAAATATATTTATACACGTATTCCCGATTCTACGCTAATGTGTTACGCAATAACAAAGCATATTGAAAACAAAGCATTGAAACTGCAGTTAAAAAACACATGTAACATTTTACCTTTGAAAGTAAACTCCAATCACGAGCAATGTACGGGAATTAAAATAGTTCTCTTTAGCAGAACCTCGGGGAATTATTCGAATTTTATTTATAGGAATTTCAACATAACATCGTAGCAGAAATAACGAAGCCTAACAACAGTAGTTGCAGATAAGTAATATATTCTAGTAAACCGTTACAACTGCTCGATAAATGGAATCCCGACTCCACCGTAGTTGGAAGCGGAAACGCACCCAGGAGCAGGTAAAATGAACATTGCACTATTTGAATATTTGTTGTGACTAGCGCACTATTCAAACATGTTCATTTCATTGCGCAACGGAAATATAGTTGAACGCTGGGTGCTTAAATTTCTATTGATTCGGGAGCACAAGCACGGCGGAAATAAAAATAGGTATAAATAAATATCTATATGCTAATAGAAAATAGACATTTTAAAGTTACGTGTAATTTAAAAATGAAAACATTACAACAGTGGGAAAATGTAATTCCCTTGTACTTAAATATATGTCTTACAATGTACATCAGTGACCAATCAATGATCCAACATAAACTTGCGGTAATAAGGTTGCTGTTTACATAATTATAATGTTGGTATAGTATAAATACGCAGTCGCAAGTTGCAGTACACACCATTTTACTCAGATGATGAGTGAAAATTTAATCACTTGGGTCACGTAGTGGCGTATCTGCCACGAAACATCAATAGCTGTTGAGTCACAATGCACCACATCTGCCACGAAGTGACACGTCCTCGTAAAACTCCTTCTAATTCGCAGACATACATTATTATTAGTCTTAGAAAGAGAAAACAACAGCTTTCGCATTGCAATTAAAAGTTTACCATCAGCGGTACTATTTCTAAATAAATTTCTAATTTGACAGATTTTGTAACTAACATGATATTATATTATGTAGACCCGAGGAGTTTAAGGAAATTTTAATAATTTATCTTCAATAACGTTGGATACCGTTACAAGAAATTTAATTATATATTTAATTTACCAATTCGTAAGTCAACATGGAAGTCTTCCTCGCAGACTGAGAACTTTCAAGAAACAACAACTTTGGCCGACATATTTGTTTAAAGCAAACACGATCGGACGCGGCAGAGATACAACAGAATGTTTAATTTAATTTCACGGAATGATCCACCTAGGAAACTAATGAAAAACGAAACGAAACGTTTTAAATTCACCCTGTACACCGAGTCTGTACACGAGGCAGTAAACTTCCGTTTCCACGTGTAATCTCCTGTTGAATGTTCCGTATCCGGCTGGGTTTGTGCTGAACATAAAACGGCGAGGATTTTTTCAGATTTTAAAATGAAAAGATTTTCAAGTTATTGCTAGCTTCTATTTCACGACGGACACTGAAAAATGGTTCACAGAGCACGTACGAGATTTTGTAGTATTTTATTTTGGCTTAGTTTCGATTCTTTGCGGCAATGTATTTTACAATATTTATATTTAAATGGGAATTATGAAGGGTAAATCTCTGTGATTTGCGTAAGCTCATTGTAGCGGTTAAATGCACGTTTTGTTGATTCACCACAGTAAATTGAATCCGACGATAAATAATATATAGGTACTATAACAAAAGGGTTTCGGCTAACGGGTATCTCAGTACTAATTTCGAATGGGAATCGCTTCATCGTGATTAATTTTTGAGTTATTATTGCCGTCTTGTGCTCCATCCTTCTTTAGCCAACGTTTCTGACAGCTCAAAGGGTCATGTCACTACCTATATATAGCCTTGATCCTGTGTCCCTGGGGATGCTGTATGAAGGATCTTTTTTTGAAAAAAAAAGAGTAAACGAATAATAAAAGCAAATTTTGTAAGACAAACCTCATTTTTGAGCTAAATATTCTAAAAACATTGTAATGTTCATCATTAGGGTAGCAAAGCAACTAAATAAAATGCAAAAATAAACGAATACTCCGCGACGTGTAAAAAAGATAGTTTCCCGTTTGATCGAGATTCTCTTACAAGGATAGATCGGTAAATTGTAAAAGAACTGCACACATAATCAATTTCGGATACTGCGCCCGGAAAAGCGACGTTTGCCACACATTTTAAAGATGAGAACACTGAAAAGGATGCAGACTGCAGAGTAGTGATTACATACAGTTAATAAGTTATTCTTGTCCGAAGATTGATTGAATTCTATTTTCTCCCGTTTAATCACAGGAGACCAGATTTGTCCCAACGCACATACGTCTCACATAAGACGCCGTAACTCCCTTACTATCATAGTTAAAAATATGTTCTAATCGGTGTTAGAAAGGAAAAACATCATGCTTTATATTCCAATCTAAAAAATAGCCATCAAAAAAGTAAAATGTACACTTTTATGTACACAAAGCTTTGAATCGCAAATTGAAAAAAGAATTTGAAACTTCGAGAATTTTTTAAAAAAAATTTTCATAGAGCGACAAAAAATTGAGGTTACAATATGTGTTTTTTATACATTTGTCTAATAAAATATGCATGTGTTTTTTATTTTTTATTATTATCAGTAACTTTAGTTAGAAAAAACATAAGGTGAGCCATTTTGAAAACTTTTTTATGTTTGTATGCAAAATTTTTATAATTTAAAAAAAATATATATTTTTCAAATTCTATAATTTGAAAGCGTATTTCATCACCTTTCTAAAACAGTTTTTGGTTTTTGAAAGTGTTCAGAAATATTCCAAATATTTGCATTTTATTTTAAAGCGAAAATATTTTGACCATCCGAAAAAAAAAACAAATTTTTGAAGGGTTAAATTTATTTAAGCAAGCGTGTAGGCTTAAAAAAGAAAGATATGAGATAATATAATTATCCTTTCAAAAGGAAAATGTATTATGGAAATAATTTGTCATGAATGCATAGAAACACTAAATTGCATCGAATTTTAATTTTTTAATTTGAACCTTAACATTTCCACCTGATAACATTTGAATTGGAAGTGCTACAAATCTAGAAATACATAAGTCGTCCCGGACAGAAATTTATACAAACTTTTAAACGATAATATCAAATTATCATTTTTTATGTAAAATTAATAACTAACAAATAATTTTTTTGTTTGTTTCATGAGTGGCAAAAACGTAATAGTTATACGATTCGAATGAAACATACGTTCGCGAAATGTCTATAGGAGTTTCGATATTGTAGTATCTTCCGTATTTCGTTTTCATATAAGTCGTGTGAACGACTATTTATTTAGGACGATCGTCGATGAAGTGGACACGATCTCTCCTTGGGACAATTTCATTTTATCTAATTTAGGTTGATCAAACATTACCAGACACAATAGCATTGTTTTAACTATAATTTTTAAAATATATACAGCGTGTTATCGTTGACTTCTGTTGTCATGACATCAGCGCGGCATTTTCTATCTGGAAGTTTTAGGTCAATTTTTTAGCTCATAACTTCATTTCCATCACGAGCAATGGAGGTTTGAAATATTCAAATGTCAAAATAGACAAAATGGTCTAACTAAATGAATAAATAACCAGAAAACTAGTCAGCATAAAACATAATTTGTGCAAAATTGACAATCTGCTTGAAAACTTAAAATCAAATAACCACATCTTCCATAGTTCTTTCACTGAAAGCACAGCGTACATTTTCTCGAGAAGAAATCTAAATTTTCCACTTATAGAAGCTTATTCAGCGGCCGTTGCCGTTTTAATAAGAGCTGCTTTATAGGAAGAAGGCTCATTATTTGGGCGATGAAATATTTTTAACGGAATAGCGTTTTGAAATTTCATACCTGGCAGATTTTAATATCTTTTGAATTCGTAAGACTTTAAATATTTTCAACCTTCCGGAATAATAGCATTATCTACGGTAACTTTGGAATTAAAACGAAAAAATGTATGTATTAAGGATTGTTATTTCAGTTAAATTAGGCTGACACTTTTTAAACCTATGTAAATGTTTTGTTTTGTCCTTATAGGCATTACCATTACTCACAATATACAAAAAATATTGTTTCTTCAATCTATCACATGTGTAAGGTAGCGAATTCAAACACAGGCGAAGGAAATTATTACAATTTAATTAATTCATCAACTAGTGGGTTTAATCAAATATATACAGCTGACAAATTACATAAGTAGTTAAGCGGGTTTAAATGTAAATGAGGAGTATTCTCAGTTTTAGGTCTCTATTATTCGATTCTATTATTTTCGACATTTTATTGAATGCAAGCCTAGACCTCGCTCCTAGATGCGGTCCTATAGAAGACTATTAGGAATTTCCTGGAGAGACATTACACATGAGGAGGTTCTCCAAAGAACCGAAGGAGGAAGGCACCTGCTCAGGACCTTGCACGAAAGGCGTGCAAGATGGATCGGCCATGTAATACGACAAGAAGGCCTCTTGCATGCCATAATGGAGGGTATGACCGAGGGGACAAACTCTAGGGGACGCCCACGCAGAGAGTACCTGGAGGACCTGCTGGTGGACGTGCGCTGCTTATCATACGCAGACTTCAAAAGAGCCGCACAAGACAGGGAAGAATGGAAGAAAAGACTAGAGGAAATTGCTGCAAATCCATCCCAGGATTGAAACCAGAGAGAGAGAAATGTTAATATATTTTTTTTAAGTAAATTATAATAATGTAGATTAATGAAACAATTCAACTTTATTTGAACCAAATCCGACTGGTTTCAGAAAAAAACGTTCCTTTTTCAGGGTTTCATTGTTTCATTAATCTATAATGGATAACCACAAAGTTAGAGCTTCATTAAAAAATATAGAATAATGTACCTTTTTCCAACTTGTTTCAGAGTACCTAACTCTCAGTATCATCCCGGGGACAGACGACCGTTAAAAATCGAGACGTTTTACTTGAAGTGACTTAGTCGGTGTGAATTGACTAGATATTGACGCCAGGTATTGCAACATTCTCTTCTTCAAAAAGACTTACTTAACTTCGGTGTAATAGGTAAGCTATAATTTACCTTCTTCATGCAAAAATATTCATAGTGAAAAGTAGTTTGACATTTTGTTTATTGACAATATTATTTCGCCCAAGAAAAAGTTGTGTTTCGAGTGCACAAACGAAAAATTGTTTTGTTTATTTATTCTGTTCTCTGAAAGTGGCAATTCGGAAAAGACACGGAAGAAGAAAAACAAACTATTCGTACAAAGGCTTAAATCCTACTTCTCAGACATGAGAAATCGCAATAAAAGTCTGCATACAAAATGGGGATAGTTTGTCCACAGGTTGTCTTTGCATCTCGAGGCGGCGGTATAGTTTCCGTTCCCTTGCAACGACGAAATATCCAGTTTGAAATATCACGACCATTGTTTACTGGGAGGGATTTCCTACCCAAGTTGGTGTGACGGTCTGTCTGGAGTCTGAAGTCTGGGGGGTTCCCGTTGGATAGACTGCAAACTGCAACTTGAGGCAAACAAGACCCCTCCACTCCCCACCGGCGGAATAACCAACACGAATTAACTGCAAATATTTTATAATTGAACCTGCTGAACTCCCCGGCGTTGCGCGGGATTTACACAGAATTTTTCAAAATTACACTTAGACAGTGACGGTCCAATGGGGTATTTCCACGTGTTTTTTTTATTGCGTAAAAAAATTAAGCAAAAAATTACGATGATTACAGCATTTTTATTTTATTTTTATGTTGACGAATAAATTTTCTACAGCGAGTTAAAGTTTCCCATTTTGGAATTACCGCAAAAACGATATTTTTGGGCGTGGCTATCGTGTGACGTCATGAGTGAGGACGCTCACTGACAGTGTTTATTTATGCTAGATCAACTGAGCGTCACTTGTGACGTCACAAACCCATTTCCCAACCTTGGGCCGTTTTTATTTGATCAGTTTTAGATCGTTTTTAAAATCAATAATATTGAATGAAAACATAAAAATCAAACATTTTTAGTAGGATTATTAAAATCAGAAAAATAATCTTTAAATATTCCGTACATTTTCAACAGAATTCCTCGTTTGTGGAAAAACCCCATTGGGCAAAGTTTCGTCAACCTCGGAATAAAACTGTAGATTTGCAAACAAATCAAATACAACCGCCCTTCACAAACAAACAACTTTATATATCATACTAGCAGACCAGGCCACACGTTGCTGTGGCTAACGAAATGCAACGCCATTACCCAATCTTTATAAAATCCACACCACCCGCTTGCCAGCTGCCCGCTGCCTGAATTGAATATTTGAATATTTGAATTTATCGGCTTTTCTCTACGATAATAAGCATGTATTATACATATAAACTAATTAACTCGCCACTAATTATACAATGCTTGCAACGCAACACTGGATATTTGAAAAGGGAAAATCAAATACCTACTTACTCTAGGACATCTATTTTCCAATTTCTCCCGTGGAACGAATTTCAAAAGTGACTATAGTACGGGCCCGCCAGCCGTTTTAAATCGCACAAAAATATGTTTTCTTTGAATTTATCGGCTTTTCTCTAATATAATTTGCATGTATTATACATATAAACATTCCTCTTCAATCACTCTATCTATTGGTGAAAACCGTATGAAAATCCGTTACGTAGTTTAAAAGATTAACGCGCACATACATTTTGAGCGACTTCATTTTATACTACGTAATGAATTATTCATTATTAGATTATGAATTCTTTTCTTTTTTGTTTTGGGAAATTCTATTCCGGGAAAACGAACTGAATATTGTTCTAAAACCCTCAAAAGTCTAAATATAGCTTTTTTGTACGGGCAAAGTAGTCGAAATATGGTTTTAGTAATGAAAATACTAGTATTGTTGAAGCATAAAAGAACAACGTCCCGTCATAGACAAAGCAATATTCTTTTAGGGTTGCGAAACTTTCAAATCTGAAAAAAATAATAATCCCCAAAGATGAAAGGCAGAAACATCAGCGAAAAACTTAAAATCAAAACCTTCAGGATAAACTGAAAGCAAGACAAAATCAACAAACAGCGCCCTTAAGGTTTTTTTACAAAATCGGCGCTATATAAATAAGCCAAATATTAACCCTAGAAAGATAATCTACGTCTGAGAGACGGGAATAAATTCGGTGTTTGGGTTAAATTCCTAAAAAATAAAACTAGTTATTTTTATACTAATTTGGGGTCGGGGAATCCGAATCTGAAAGAATTAGGCGGCGGCAAGCAATATTGACAGAATTACACGACTTTAAAAATTTTTATACACATACAGGAAAATAGCCATTTTGGAAGCATTTTGATTCCTAGAAAATCAAACTAGTTATTTTTATACTAACTATGGGCCGGGGAATCCGAATCTGAAAGAATTAGGCGGCGGCAAGCAATATTAACTGAATTAAACGACGTTAAAATTTTCTATACACACACACATGAAAATAATCATTTCGGAAGTATTTTGACACACGCAGTACAAAGATCATAGAAAAAGAAGAAATATACAAAAACATGTGCCGGCAGTGTTACCAGCTCTCAAAAATATTTATCCCTATATCAATAATTTCCGACACGATAATTCTTCACATAACACATTAACCTGATGAATTACGACTATCTCAACGGCGTATTCTTAAACCAAAAGTATGAAAATTCGTAGTCTTAAAAATGCGTAACCTAACCTAACCTAACGTTAGGTTTGTGTAACATGGTTTGTGCCCCTTTATACCGCCTGCTCGCGTCCCTAACCTAACCTAACCTAACCTTACGCTAGGTTTGTGTAACATGGTTTGTGCCCCTTTATACCGCCTGCTCGCGTCACGGCAAAAAAACATCCCTGTTTTCAAGTAGTTTAGCGGCTACGCTAGGTTTGTGTAACATGGTTTGTGCCCCTTTATACCGCCTGCTCGCGTCCCTAACCTATCCTAACCTAACGCTAGGTTTGTGTAACATGGTTTGTGCCCCTTTATACCGCCTGCTCGCGTCACGGCAAAAAAACATCCCTGTTTTCAAGTAGTTTAGCGGCTACGCTAGGTTTGTGTAACATGGTTTGTGCCCCTTTATACCGCCTGCTCGCGTCCCTAACCTATCCTAACCTAACGCTAGGTTTGTGTAACATGGTTTGTGCCCCTTTATACCGCCTGCTCGCGTCACGGCAAAAAAACATCCCTGTTTTCAAGTAGTTTAGCAGCTACGCCGGGTTTATGTAACATGGTTTGTGATACAAAAGAACGTGCCCCTTTATAACGCCTACTCGCGTCAAGGCATAAAAACTCCACAATACTAGTTGGTGTACCTTCCTAAAATATTTGAGAATCAATTATAAAAAATAAGTACTTAAAATATAAACATGTTATTTTACGTTATAAATATTACTGCTTAATGGCAACACTTAATTTTGTGTGGTAAAAACATCTATGTTATCGTGTTTTTCTATGATCTTTGTACTACATGTGTCAAAATACTTCCGGAATGATTATTTTCATGTGTGTGTATAGAAAATTTTTAAGTCGTGTAATTAAGTTAATATTGCTTGCCGCCGCCTAATTCTTTCAGATTCGGATTCCCCGACCCCAAATTAGTATAAAAATAACTAGTTTTATTTTTTAGGAATTTAACCCAAACACCGAACTTTAGCCGAGAGACGTAAGCGATACACAGGAATTGCTGTCTTTTTTTATTTCGCAACGTAGCTCGCTGTCTATCTCAGTTAGCTCAGTTGCCGAGCAGAGCTTGCGCGTGGCGGCTCTGTCATCACGGTAAGTACCTACAAAATTTACGGAGAAAATACATACCCCTTATGTCCGAGAGATGTATGTTACCTTTTGTGTAACTTTCAGACTTGTTGGTATAAAGGTGAATTAGTGAAATAAAAAAAATACATGTATTATTTTTATGTACCTACCTATAACGATTGATTAGCATTTAAACTTTCATAACATATAAAAAATACGATTTAGACATAAAATGAAACATTATTTTTCATTTTAAAAAGTCTTAATATTTTGTAGTTGATTTGTAAGAGGTTTACAGAATTTTCTTATTTTTTTAATTACAATATATTTTTTATAATTTTTTGGTTTTTTTTAAAGTACAAAACCCTAAACTAATTACTCAACTATCTGTAAACTGCGTAAGTGTGATAATATGTGAAATATTCACTTTTAAACTTCATTACGTCTCTAAGACCTAAGACTTCTTCTTCTTCTTGTGCCCTGTCCGTTCAACGGACGTTGGCTATCATGTTGGCTATGCGGACTTTGTTTACTGCGGCCCGGAACAGCTCCATGGTAGACTGGCCAAACCACTGTCTCAGGTTTTTCAGCCATGAGGTTCTCCTTCTTCCAGGGCCCCGTCTTCCGGCAATCTTTCCCTGCATTATGAGATGCAGGATCTCATACTTCTCTGGATGTCTCATCACATGTCCAAGATATTGAAGTTTTCGGATTTTTATAGTTTTAATTACGTCCTTTTCTTTATTCATCCGAACCATAAAATCTTCATATGTAACCCTGTCCATCCAACTCATTTTAAGTATTCTTCTGTAGATCCACATCTCGAATGTCTCAAGTCGCCTAATCAATTCTTCAGTAAGCGTCCATGCTTCCATTCCGTAAAATAATATCGAAAACACGTAGATGACCATTCGCATTCGTAATCCAAGGTTGAGATCATGACTGCAGAACATTTTTTCATGCGGATAAAGGTTGCACGAGCTTGCTCAATGCGGCATTTGATTTCAACCGAAGGATCCCATCTATCATTTACATTGCAGCCCAAGTATACAATACTCTGTACCTTCTCTAGTTTTGTTCCAGCAATATAAAGATTTTCATCCAACGCGTATGTCATCCAAGACCTAAGACGTATGATTATATTTCTAGGGTTAAAGCTCTGCTAAGATTTTAAGTAGGCAAATATCAATGCATTTTTCGTAATCAATTTTTCGAATTGAATTGTTCGAAATGCAATTTTTCGAACTTATATTTTTCGAAAAAAATTTTTTCGAACGTCAACTGACCGAAACACTAGTTTTTCGAATTGATATAAGTATATATATAGTACGTATTTTATTATAGGATGGACAATATCAAATAACCTAACCTGACAGTATCTCGTTGCAAGTGAAATATATATTTTAAATGTTGATTAATAAATTCGAAAAATATGTCTTTCGGCCAATTGCCGTTCGAAAAATTTGTCTTTCGAAAAACTAAAATTCGAACAATTGATTGCGAAAAACATAACTGCTCCCCAATGCAACGAGCATTAGGAAGACAAGGCAGAAAAGTTATACTTTTTTTTTAAATATCTATTACAAAGGATGGAAGATTTTTCTCTTCACAAGGGGGTGGAAAACATAAAAATAATTTAGTTTTTTAAACTTTGTTCGTAAATTTTCGTATAAGCATGGTGAAACTAATTTTTTTTTTAATGAAGCTTATTTGTAATACTGATCAAAAGTTTAAATTAAGACTTCAATGACAAATGACAAATCAAAAGTATAAACGGAAAGCACTATGAAACAATACATAATTACGCGTTCTACTGCAAAAGTGTCTCAACTACCCGTACCCGGTGGGCTATGGAATTCCCATTTAAAAAAAAAATTTATTTTTTTTTACATTAACTCCACACAGGAGGCCCTGAGGAAAATAATTTCCCTCAGGGCCTATGTCATCTAGGATGCTGTGTGGAGGGTCTTTTTGAGGAGAGGAAGGAATGAACATTGGTCTTGAAGAGACCCATGATGTAAGAAGGAGGAAACACAGAGGCCGGCAAATCATTCCACAGCCGAGCTGTTGAACACAAGAACGAGTCGAAAAAACGACCCGTTCTCAATGTGACAAATGTCAACCGTGTACAAATGTTGGGCACGCGTTTGGCGTGTTTCCCGACTATGCACCGATGCCGAAGGGATCAATGACGCTAGTTCCTCGGAGCACCTTCCATTGTAATACCGGTAGAACAAGGATAGCATTCCCATCCGACGCCTGTGCTCTAAAGATTGCAATCCGTCTGTTAAGATGGGAGAATCTATCAAACGGACCGCCCGTTTCTGCACAGAGTCGAGGGTATTTTTCAGGTATTTTGGAGCTCCAGACCAGAGGTGGCTGCCAAATTCAACCGTGGGGCGCACATGTGATTTGTACAGGGTTAGAAGTTGTGTACCTACTATTAAAGTATCTGCGGGCCCTGTACAGTACGCCCAGTGAAATGTGAGGTTATAAAGCGTGGGAAGAGAAATAAGATAGGTAAGAGGAAGGTTGGAAAGTACCTGCTTTTCAGGTTCTATTACAAAGCATTGCTACAGCCATGTCAATGGCCTCGTGTCCAAAACACTGAAAATGAGATAAAACGCCATTTAGATAAAACGTAATTTCATAATTTATCTAGATAAATTCCTCTAGAGGAACTAACTCTCACTCTAAGTGGCTTTTTTCACGAAAATCGTTTTGCAAAATCATTTGCAAATATGTCACAAACCATTTAGAAGTAAACCAATTTTGAGAAATGTGATAGTTCGAGCAACGTGGTGTAGATGAATCTAGTGCTAGTAGATTTTATATTATTATATAGCTCTCCAAGAGATGTCTCTAGTATAAAGGTTCGCCCCTCTAGTTCAGAAGCGGGGTGAACTAGGAGTTAGGATTCTACCAGTAGAAAGATTTTGAGAGCCTAAGAGAACGTAAATTAGTCTCCTGGCGGTTATACACAGTCGTTCCCGATTATAAAAATTTCTAATCAAAATAAAGACACTTCTTCAATAATCGCTAATTTAAATAATATTTGTTTTAAATAAATGCTAATTGTTATGTTGTGGAGGATATGTTATTATTTTATAAGAACCACTTGCAACAACTGTCGCAGCCGGTACGATGTTTTGTTACCTCTTTTAAAATAGTTAAAATGGACATAGGACCATTGACCTCTCGGCTACAGAATTGATAATAATTATATCTTTAATAATTCAACATATTTCAATCAAGTCACAAGAATATTACGAAATATATTAGCAAAAAAATTGTACTGACTTGTCTATGTGAGATTATATGCAACCACATTTTGATAGTAGTTTGATAGTGTATAATTGAATTAATGCATTCGCGGTCAAAACGCGTGCGGTTTATTCTCTAGTAAAAGCATTAGTGCCAGCGATGCAGCGATACACTGATGCGGCCTTATACAAAGCGATAACTCACGGTAAGTACGCATAATATATCAACGACAAGCTATCTCCGTGTAGGCCTAATGTTTACATTTTGTTACATACGTCGTTTAGACACGCCTTAACAACCCAGACAAATGGAACTTGATGAAAGAATATTGGGTAATAATAGAGCTGCATTGTTGTTTTACGGATAAAGCTCAGTCTACACTTAAAAGAAAAACGATTTGTTACTAATAAAAAAATGTATTTGAAGTGATTATTTCATCACGAGGGCGAAAATGTAGTCACCGTAGGATGTTCGTCGACAACCACGGCAAAGCGATAAGCACAGGGCTCTGAGGTTGAAGTTTTAGAATGCTAGAATAAGTATCAAGACACCAGTAACGTACCGGTGAGAGAACACGGCGATTTGTTTAGAAGAGGAGTGATTGATAAATTATTATCAGGAATGCTCGATCTTAATACATTAGAAGCCCGCCGAAAAATATTTTTAGGAAAATATTTTTTTAAGATAATCTCTGGAACTATACATAATCCACCTATTTTGAAAGAGATTAACTTATATGTCCCAGACAAGTATACTCGTGGAAGGTCCCATACCCTTTTTTATGCTCCAAAAGCGAGGACTTCTGCCTATCAGAACGCGCCAGTCAACAGAGCGACTGAACTGCTCAACGAGTCTGCATTGACCATCGACATTTTTAACGTAACCTACAGGCAGTTTAACAATTATCTTTTGACGTATGTCACAAAGTAGTGAAACTGACCTTTTTATGTGTTTTGCTATACTTTTTGTCTAATTTGTAATCTTCTCCATAATGTATTGGTGAATAACCGTTATACGGAGAACATGGAAAATAAAATAAATAAATAAATAATAAATAAATTATCTATTAAAAGACGGTGCAGTAGACAAGCTGTTTTAACTTCTTGCATTCTGTCCAAACATACATTAGACAGACCAGTATAATAAATTATTGTAGTAATCCATTTCGTAAACTGCAAAAGCGTCTACTGCAGTCTTGGCAGTGTTAGATCAAATAAACTATAAAAGATTTTAGTGCAATTTCAATATACTTTGACGACCTCCGTAGTCCAGTGGGTAAGACTCTTGACTCACAACTCGGAGGTCGCGGGTTCGAACCCGGCATGCGCAAATAAATTTTATTTGATTAATTTGTGTTATTTCACAATTAATTCATTTAAAATAATATATAGTATATTTGCGGCATGTTCCAGAGTGGAAGATACTATTAGTATCGCCCTGGTGTAAGACCACCATTCAGAATTGAAACGTTGCTTGAAAATGGCTTTAGCCGTATTTGGTGACCAGATCTGAATAGCCAGGTACTTCCCAACCTTCCTCTCCCCCACCTCCTTCACCTCCGCGCTACCTTCAGCCTCACAACATACCCCAATTGGGGATGCCATAGTCTCACTGGCTCCAGACGGGAGCAGTTGAGATTCTTGTGCGGTATTCACTGTAAAAAAATAATAAAAATACTAGTATTATGCATGTTTGTGCCAACTTGTGAACAGAAGCAGTACAAATGTATAAACAAAGCATTGGAGAATAAGATAACAATAATAATCTAAGCAAAAATATGAAAGAGAACAAGACACAGAAAAATAGAAAAAGATAAGGGTCGCAACTGGGACTCGAACCCAGAACCTCTCATCTAACTCGGGACGTGCGCGTTTTTTTTACCAATTCCGCCATTGCCAACTTCTGTCAAACCGTCATATTAATCAATTTCAAATTTTAGAATTAACAATATTATCTTCAATTAACTTTTTTCCATATTATAGGCAACTACCCTTTTTATTGGAAACAATCATTCTAAGAATTGGTTTGTAACCTAGATAGCGTCTCGGATAAATATATCCGATATTTTATTTATATGGAAATTTTATTTATATTTTATTATGAGTACTTTTTAAAAAGTCTAAATGAATATTATATTTTTTTAAGAAAAACTCTCTTTTTATAACTTTGAAGGTTATTACCATCAATGTAATCTATCACTGAAGAAGAAGATAACAATAATAATCTAAACGAAAATATGAAACAACAATACACAGAAAAATAGAAAAAGATAATGGTCGCAACTGGTAAATATAGTATTACACTAAGTAGAATCGGGGAATCTCCAGGCTACGAATGCACGATTTCTATTATTGAAGCCAGCTTCTTTATCAGCTAATGGCTTCCTAAGTGTGAACTGACTGCAAGAATCGTCAAAGTGTCAACTAGGTGTGGCCATTAATTTATAAGTAATAATAGGCGAATATGAATGAAACATGAATCACCGACGCGCGACGGTCGAACAGCCTACAAACCTACCAGGGTGTGTAGGTGCCTGGTACCTAGTAATGAGTAGAGTGCCCTTCATCATAACAGACCTAGACGGTTTAAACTAGCTTCACAGGAAGAGTTAACCTAGCGGGGGCGGCTGCGGTGGGCGGATTACTATACGCCGTGGGCAGCCGCTCTTACCGCATCGAAGCAACACAAACACCGTTCTACCGCCCTCACCGCGTTAAAGCAAATTCCACTCTACAGTGAGGTGTCTCAAGGATTATTAAGTATTAAGCCGTTTCAATATCTCTGCTAATATGTTCTATATCTGGGAATTTCGACGGGGCCGCTGCAACCGGACAGACTTTCACAGAACATATAAATTAGTTTATGTTTATTTACCATTTTTCAAACGTTAAGGTCTATCAGAGGTACGTAGCATGTACCTATCAAAAAAGAAGGCATGCGTGAAATCAATGTTCAGGAAGAACTATGAATAATACGAGACTAGAAAAAATATGAACTGGGGATGTGTACTTTTTATTCGTTTTTTCGAAGAACTTAGGACATAAATTTCTATATTTGATACTGACGATAAACTGGAGGTGGAATTCTATTATAATGATATTTTAAAATAATTTAAAACCTTTATCATTACACACATTTTATGAATATTAATTTTATAAAGAATCCCAACCGCTCCCGTCTGCAGCCAGCGAGACTATGGCATCCTAATTGGGGTATATTGTGAGGCTGAATGTAGTGGGGAGGGGAAGGAGATGGGAGGAGGAAGGTGGGGAAGTACCTGACTATTCAGAAATGGTCACCAAACACGGTTAAAGCCATTTCAAGCAAGAGGTATATTGTGAGGCTGAATGTAGTGGGGAGGGGAAGGAGATGGGGAGGACGAAGGTGGGGAAGTACCTGACTATTCAGAGATGATCACCAAACACGGCTAAAGCCATTTCAAGCAAGGGGTATATTGTGAGGCTGAAGGTAGTGGGGAGGGGTAGGAGGCAGTGGCGGCTCATGACTTTTGGGTGTGCTAGGGTGCTAATATTAAAAAAATGGCATCATGGATGTTGTCGTATCCGAAATTTTTTTTTTTTTTCAAAAATCGGTGTTTTGTATGAAGATTTTTCAGGAAATCGGTGCGGCGCACCGCCAAACTGAAACTTCCTGAAAATTTTCATACAAAAAACTGATTTTCAAAAAAAAAAAATTTTTTTTTTCGGCTACAATAACATCAATAATGCAATTTTTTTTAATATCAGCACTGGGTAGGAGATAGGGTAGAGGAAGGTGGGGAAGTATCTGAATAATCAGATCTGGTTCAATTCTGAATGATGGTCTTTCATAAGAACGATACGAGTATTTTCCACCCTGGAAGATAATTTCAGTATTTCTGAAATAGAATATGAATACTTAGAATATGCGTCGATAAAATGATTGTATTATGTTCGTTAAATTTTTTGTAAAATGAATTTGATTAGTTAGTTAGAACTGCTGCTCAAGTATTCTTCTTAATTCTATAAGACATAAACTGTAATTGCAGATAACAGAACAGCTCTTTTATCATTCCGAAGTTTTCTTTTAGCAGACCTTACACAAGTAAGACAAAAACTAAAAAGTCTCATTATTTTAACAACAAAACTTAGAGATTCCACAAGTTTGTGAGTTTGTCGACATACGTCAAGTCTGGAGTCATTATAAAGCGACAACTTGAGCAATTTGTACATTGCTTACATGACATTCTAACACGCGAGTGTTCGGCTCTCAGAATAAGCCAACTGGACAGTCTGGACAACTACAACAAACAATACATAATATTCAAATAGTAATAGATAACACTCCTAAAATAAATAAATGATAAATAATAAAGAGCGTTTCCATTGTGTCTAACAATGTCCACCGAATCAGGTACATTCACATTACACACATCATTTCAAGGCAGTCAACAAACTTTGGCCGTGAGAATCTTAAATTCATTATAAAATCTGTTAATTATATTATACTAGCGAGTTCCCGGCACGCGTTGCTATGCCACTTACTAATGAAATTGTTTCTCCCTGCATGTCCTTTCCCATTCCTCCCGTACCCCTTCCGCCTCCCCTTCCTCTCCCGCGACCCCTTCCCCTCTCGCGTTCTCACTCCGCCTTCTCCACTACCCACTATCCTCGCCCGCTTCCGCAATCAAGTTCCCCTCCCCTCCCGGGACATCAAATCCCCAAAGTTTCATCGCAATCGGATGAATGGTTTAGCAACGCATAACAACTCACATACATAGACAGAAACAAACATATTTTCATATATATATATATACATACATATAGATTTAGGTACACGTACGGTGTCAGTCGTGGTTAATAAATTAAAAAAAAATAAAAATAAAAACTGAGCACATGTTACAAAGATAAAAATAAGTTAGTCAAATTATTGTGTTTAAGGTGCACAGAAATCATCATTGGGAGAAAAGGAGGAATGGGTAACTTAATTTTAAACGTTGGAATATAAAGAAATTGCGTTGTTTCTTACGAATAGTATTATGAAATAGCTTAATTCGATAGACACAATTCTCATGAATACGAATAAAACAACAAACATTCTCATGGATAAAACAACAAAACATTGTAAATAAATAATTGTACTTGCGAAAACAAAAATAATCCAGTCACTTGAAAATTCTATGATCATTAATGGCTGCTGAAAATAAGTGAAAGAGAAAAACAAAAGTGACATTTCTTACCTTATTGACCTGTCGCCTTTTCAAGAAATACTTGTAGTTTATTCTCACAAAAAACAAACACAATATTAGTGATTTTTTCAATTTGATAACAACGCACTTGGAAATAACTTGTTCTCACATTCAGCACGGAGACACTTGTCGCCAGATTATCTTGTCACCTGCGAACAAACATTTCATCATTAAAAAAACATTCTCTTTCGGAGACAATGCACATAGAAAAGCGGAAGTAAATTAAGTGTATTTCCAGGGGACTAGCAAAGGTTAGGTTATTTGTGAGAAAAGTTATCCTTATTTCAATGTCACGAGATAATAACTTCATTGGTGATAGTTTGAAAACTTTTCTTGTCGTGAGAAAACTCAAATATCGTTTTAAAAAAAAATCTTCAAAAACAATCAGTTATAAGAAAACAATGTTTTTTTTAAAGATTGTTGGTAAGTTTGTTTATTTTGTCAAGCAACATCACATGAGTGATACAAAATCATCAGTATGTTACATTCATTTTGGCAGATAGGACATTCCGCTTCTTTTCTGATCCATTGAAGAGACGCGAAGCTCACAGAACTCACAGTGACCATTTTTGTAGATTCTTAATGACAGATCACATTTCGTAACATGATAGAAATGATAATTGTTACAATAATTGGCTAAAGTTCGGTGTTTGGGTAAAATTCCTAAAAAATAAAACTAGTTATTTTTATACTAATTTGGGGTCGGGGAATCCGAATCTGAAAGAATTAGGCGGCGGCAAGCAATATTAACTGAATTAAACGACTTTAAAAAATTTTATACACATACAGGAAAATAGCCATTTTGGAAGCATTTTGATTCCTAGAAAATCAAACTAGTTATTTTTATACTAAATATGGGCCGGGGAATCCGAATCTGAAAGAATTAGGCGGCGGCAAGCAATATTAACTTAATTACACGACTTAAAAATTTTCTATACACACACACATGAAAATAATCATTCCGGAAGTATTTTGACACATGTAGTACAAAGATCATAGAAAAACACGATAACATAGATGTTTTTACCACACAAAATTAAGTGTTGCCATTAAGCAGTAATATTTATAACGTAAAATAACATGTTTATATTTTAAGTACTTATTTTTTATAATTGATTCTCAAATATTTTAGGAAGGTACACCAACTAGTATTGTGGAGTTTTTATGCCTTGACGCGAGTAGGCGTTATAAAGGGGCACGTTCTTTTGTATCACAAACCATGTTACATAAACCCGGCGTAGCTGCTAAACTACTTGAAAACAGGGATGTTTTTTTGCCGTGACGCGAGCAGGCGGTATAAAGGGGCACAAACCATGTTACACAAACCTAGCGTAGCCGCTAAACTACTCGAAAACAGGGATGTTTTTTTGCCGTGACGCGAGCAGGCGGTATAAAGGGGCACAAACCATGTTACACAAACCTAGCGTAGCCGCTAAACTACTCGATAACAGGGATGTTTTTTTGCCGTGACGCGAGCAGGCGGTATAAAGGGGCACAAACCATGTTACACAAACCTAGCGTAGCCGCTAAACTACTTGAAAACAGGGATGTTTTTTTGCCGTGACGCGAGCAGGCGGTATAAAGGGGCACAAACCATGTTACACAAACCTAGCGTTAGGTTAGGATAGGTTAGGGACGCGAGCAGGCGGTATAAAGGGGCACTCGATTTATAAGGTATGTTTTTGAGAGCTGGTAACACTGCCGGCACATGTTTTTGTATATTTCTTGTTTTTCTATGATCTTTGTACTACGTGTGTCAAAATACTTCCGAAATGATTATTTTCAAGTGTGTGTGTATAGAAAATTTTTAAGTCGTGTAATTCAGTTAATATTGCTTGCCGCGGCCTAATTCTTTCAGATTCGGATTCCCCAGCCCATAGTTAGTATAAAAATAACTAGTTTGATTTTCTAGGAATCAAAATGCTTCCAAAATGGCTATTTTCCTGTATGTGTATAAAATTTTTTAAAGTCGTTTAATTCAGTTAATATTGCTTGCCGCCGCCTAATTCTTTCAGATTCGGATTCCCCGACCCCAAATTAGTATAAAAATAACTAGTTTTATTTTTTAGGAATTTTACCCAAACACCGAATTTGTTCCCAATAATTATTTAAGATGCATACCAATCTCAATGATCAGAAAGCTGTTTGTACGTAAGTACCTACATATTTATTTTCTTAGAACAGGCAATCTGTCTAGTAAGGAATTAACATTATATACCTAACTAGCAGACCCGGCCACACGTTGCTGTGGCTAACGAAACACAACGCCATTACCCAATCTTTATAAAATCCACACCACCCGCTTGCCAGCTGCCCGCTGCCTGAATTGAATATTTGAATTTATCGGCTTTTCTCTACTATAATAAGCATGTATTATACGTATAAACTAATTAACTCGCCACTAATTATACAATGCTTGAAATGCAACACCGGATATTTTAAAAGGGAAAATCAAATACCTACTTACTCTAGGACATCTATTTCCTAATTTCTTCCGTAGAACGAATTTCAAAAGTGACTATAGTACGGCCCGCCAGCCGTTTTAAATCACACAAAAATATGTTTTCTTTGAATTTCTCGGCTTTTATCTAATATAATTTACATATATTATACATATAAACATTCCTCTTCAATGACTCTATCTATTGGTGAAAACCGTATGAAAATTCGTTGCGTAGTTTAAAATATTAACGCGCACAAAACATTTTGAGCGACTTCATTTTATACTATGTTATATACCTAATAAAACGTATTCGGGCCTACTCATTGTCACCAAGACACAACCAAGTTATTATGTTTCCTACTGCTATGAATATAAATAAAATGCTTTCAAATAATATGAATATATCCGAATTAAAAAAAAAATGTTTTTTTTATTTTTATCGGTAACCTTATTCTGAATTATTTATATTCTCCTACGAACAGTAGACATTTACTCATGTGAAACAATTTGATTAGCTATCAAACAAATTTGTTCAAAGAGACTGAAAAAAGACTGAGAAAAGGCTTCAAATTCAGCGAAAAATATTAATAAAAACAATCGGAGATAAGTTGCACAATGCTTCACAATCAAAGTAAACTTCCTTCTCACTGAATCGGATACTTCTAAATGTTAGATTTCAATAACAATCTCGGCATCGGAATAATTGAATCGAACCAACGGTTTCGATAGATCATACAAACTGCTGAGGATGCAGGACGATGAAGATAATGATTTAACTAAGATTCGGTATAAATCTGAAAATATGAATGCAGCTAAAAAGAATTATATTTAAAGGTAAACTTGCATGTTCAAACACATAAGCTTCCTACCACTTTCTCAAGGCCCATCTGTCGCCACACACGTGACCACTCTATTATATTTTTGTGAAGATACAAAAATCGGAGCAGAACTTACAAAACTGACCGATGCACTGGAGCATAACGGTTACCCAGCAAGGCAGACAAGGCAAATCATACCCAAAACTCATAGAGCACGCCTGATTACGGAGACAATTGAAATTCACAAAAATCCTATAAATATTAATAGAGACAACGGAGCTAAACTCAATAGTTCTTGGGATCCGGTAATTGACGGTTACATCAAGGCTAAACGCAAATAAACATGTTGAAGTATATTGTAGCGCCAGCTCGTAGAGGACTGGAGCTGGCGACACGGTGTCGCTCCTAAGTAGATAAGTACAAACATCACCCCTAACTTTAACACATCTGCCCTGATGATGGACACTGCAACGCTGTCCGAAACGTTGGCTAAAGAAGGAGGTAGCGCAACACGGCATAATACCCCAAAAACTAATAACAAAAATAATTTATTATCTTTACAGGTTGTCTGTATTATTTTAGTCCCATTTTTTGTTAGGTTAGGTTAGGTTAGTTTAGATTATGTTAGGTTAGGTTTTAGTAGATATTTTGTCGGAGGATGGAGGATCTATTGTCCGTAGGATAGTTTCTCAGGGATATTTTGTCGGGGGGTATTTTGTCGCGGGATAAAAAGTCACGGAACCTTTATACCTGGAGCCAGTGAGACTATGGCATTTCCAATTGGGGTATGTTGTGAGGGTTAAGAAAGTACTTTTTTTAGACAATGATTCTAGATCCCGAGTATCCATACTCAGTGAAGCGCAGTTGGTTTTATTTACAATTAGCAGTTGCATTTCAGCAGGGTTAGTATTAAGTACCTACCATAAACAAAATATGGGATACAGATGGCGTATTTAAACAATACCTTATAGGTACCCGAGCCATCGAGGCTAGTATTTCAGCCAGGACAGCAAGCCGATATGCCGGCGTCCTATCCTAGTAAGATTCTTACTCTCCTGACTAGGCACAAGCTAGAACGGTTTACACAATGATAGGAAATTTTAAGCCTGGCTGAAATACTAGCCCCACCGAGGCTAGTATTTCAGCAAGCCGATATGCCGGCGTCCTATCCTAGTAAGATTCTTACTCTCCTGACTAGGCACAAGCTAGAACGGTTTACACAATGATAGGAAATTTTAAGCCTGGCTGAAATACTAGCCCCACCGAGGCTAGTATTTCAGCAAGCCGATATGCCGGCGTCCTATCCTAGTAAGATTCTTACTCTCCTGACTAGGCACAAGCTAGAACGGTTTACACAATGATAGGAAATTTTAAGCCTGGCTGAAATACTAGCCCCACCGAGGCTAGTATTTCAGCAAGCCGATATGCCGGCGTCCTATCCTAGTAAGATTCTTACTCTCCTGACTAGGCACAAGCTATAACGGTTTATACAATAATAGGAAATTTTAAGCCAGTGTCATTGCAGTGACTAACGCAACCACATGTCATTAGGGAAGAACACACTATACATTATTTCAAAGGTCACAAAAAATCTCTTGCAAAAGAGACATTGTTTATACGGAAATGAATATTAAATCCCTAGGTAGAATGTTACGTAGATATATTTTTACCACCCACATATAAATCAATAATGAACGCTTTGTGACAAAATACTTACGGAGACTGGTAAAAAAGCCAACAAAAAATATGCGGGAATTCTTATCTTGCCGGATTAAGGGTTTAAAGCTAATAAAATAATGTGATCTATTTTTTACGAGTGACCGCCAAAACGTGTTCTCTATTCCTTCATTATTGATACAACACTCATCTTGCTTTGTTTGCTGAGTTTCCCGGACCATTTTTTACCAGAAATACATTTTTAATCAACGGTTACTGGAGCAGAAGGGAATTGATGTATTTATTCACTGAGGTGTTATGGACGATTAAAATATGGTTTTTGTGACTACTGGCTTCTGTGTTTGACGAGAACCAACGAATGGAGTTTTCAGCATTAGGTGAATATAAAAATATACAGATTATTTTTTTGTGATTTGCTGAAGTTTGCGTGGGAACGGACATTTATGAAATATATTTTTTGGTAATAATATCTTAAGACGACTTTTTCAGTATTGTGTAATCGTAAAATCCTGGGTCACACGATTCGATTTTTGTTGATTTTACAGACAAAAACCAAAAAAAGTACAAGAAAGTTAACACGATATGTATTAAATTAAGCGTCCATTGTTAATCAAGATTGCGTCAAGTGCAGAAGTTGTAAAAGAGGTGAACGAAAGGCCCTCGTGTGGAAGGAGACACGACAGTTGATCCGCCGGCAGTTGGCCTCTCGAAATGATATTTAGGTACTACAAAATTATAGCTTTGTTGTGAATTATTTACTAATTTCAAACGTAAGATCGACTTCAAAAATATCCTTATAATAAGTTAGTATGAATATCAAACCGATTTATAGAGTCGATTTTTGTACTTATGTGCTGGTATATCTTAATATATAAAACGAAGTTGGGTTAGTTACCTATACCATTTATAACTCAAGAACGGCGGGACCAATTTTTATGATCTTTGATTTGTTGGATTTGTATCCGCCCTGAATAGCAGAATAGCTATTAAAACATCGGAAAAATTCACCAAAAAAAATTATGATGAAAATTCTTTTCTTCATACATTTTGTATGGAACGAATTCTCATATTTTGAAAGAGCTGCAGCAATATACACGCTTTACCTTTAGTAAAAATTTATGTATTTAAAAAATTAAAAAAAAAACCTTTTTTCAGAATAAATTTCTGGCATTTTTATTAATGGGTATATATTTAATAAAAAAAAACAACATTTCTTTTACAGAATAAATTTTATGGCTTTTTCACCAGCATTTGGTTCCTTAGAATGGGCAATCTGCCTAGCTAGGAACAAATATCGACCTTTAAGGCATAATAACACTTGTACACGTACACATTTTAATGTCTATAATTATTTTGCAATATTAGTACAATATTTTTTTGCTATACAAATATATATAATGTAATGTAATAAATAAAAAAAATTAAATATTTTGATAAATATAATATTGAATAGTGAGTGAATTCCAAAAATTCAAAAACGTCAAATGTCAATGCGCTGATTGTTTTGCTTTTGTTCTTAAACATATAGGCCTTGTGCGCACTAGCGGCTAGCCGCGTAGGCGGTCAACCGCGCGGTTTGCCGCATTTTTATTTTAGTATGCAACCGCTCATATCCGTACGCACCCAACCGCCGAAAAATTTCATACTAAAATAAAAATGCGGCTAGCCGCTAGTGCGCAGAAGGCCATAATGCTGCCCCTCTTTCTTACACACGAAATGTCAACTGTTGAAAATGAGACAAACGGTGAATGTATGTCTGCACCCCTCCAAAGGAAGAATACAATAATTATAATAAATCTTCCCCACAAGTATAAAGAAAACGAAACGCAATTCCCGTAAGTAAGTGGAAAAGTAAGAAAATCATAAAAAAATATAAATCCGTACACTAATATACTGACAAGAACAAAACACGGACAGTTGTGCGTCGATAATTGCTTCATTGTGTAATTTTTAACTTTAAAAAAAAGCAAAATTTAATTCAGCTAATAAGTTAACACAACAGTTGCTGATTATGAGGCGGTATGAAGTTCGCTGGGTCAGCTAGTACAGTATATAAACAAGTAGATTTTTCCTTGATTCATTTGAATGAAAATATATTTTATACTTTGTTATTCGGAGGTACATCATCTCTGCACATCCCTTCAGGGTCACTTAGTTATTTTTTATGTAATTAGATATACCGTATTTTCTCTAAACCGACTGCAAATTGTATATAAGTATGCCGGGGGGCAAACTGTCGGCGATCATGGAACCCTTGTGTAGGACGCTCGGCTAGCAGTCGTAACGGTCGTTGCAACTCAAAGCAGTGGACTATTTACCGAATATTTTTTTTATTAAAAAAGTTTAAATTTGAATAATTATGGATATAATGAAAGTAAATAGAATCATATATATTTTTTTCAGCAAGCACATTTTTTATTCCAAATATCAAGAACCCATGGTTTCTGAACTTATCATGAAGTATAAACATAAAGGCGTTCAATACATATTGGTGGGTCAACAAAACGCTGGTCAACGCACGAAAACAAACTAAATAACCGAATTCGAGTGAAAGACACGTGTCGAACCGGTGTCAACTAAAACGATGACTCACACGAGTCAACTAAAACTAGACCACCGATCAAATCCATTCAATTCAACTACAAAGTTGATCAACTTTGTTTGAGAAAGGTTGCCATTTATCAACGTCTCATCAACTGTCAGTCGAGACAAAAATCAAATCGTGTGAACCCATCGATATATTAACTATAGATAAGCCCTCCCGTACCCAATTCCAATCCCAAAGTGACACCACCTACGAGTAATTTCATAATATAACTACACATCGAATTCCTTGCATCTCTTGCGTGACGTAGTATTTTACTAGGAAGAAATTAAACATTTTTTATCAATTCACTTTTCTCGATACGCTGCCTCGAATTCATATGTTATGTATATATTTTTTAGATATTCATATAACTGGTTAAATTGTTAATAATAAAGTCCGAGATAGCCCATACCTAAAATATTTCTAACTGCCTGAAATTTGTGTTTTAAAAATGATCTTCACAAAGCTAGTAATTCCGTTACCGGGAACTTGCTGGAAAACAAATTAGCTCCACGCAGACCAACTAAAGGTACAAACCAATGCTTCTTGCAATCTTTTGACTGTGAGATAATGGACTTTATTTTTGATAAATGTTTTCATAAACCAATATTTTTGGTTTCGGTGTCATTTTTAAGACCCACACGCCCTGTCTTGATATACTTGGTCGAAGTGTGAACCCAACTTCATAGAGCAAACAAAGATTTTATACGCTAAAGCCTGCACCACTTCTATATCTTACAAAGAATCACTAAAACCTGTAAATAAGTTTTGAAGACTAACTTTTTTTTTAAAAAGAAAGTCAAACATTCCCGGGTTACGAAGAAACCGACAATATTTGTAAATCTCCTACTACCACCACAGTAAGCAGAAAATGTTGATTGAGTCGCGATGGAGGACTTAGCCAGCCGAGGAATTGAACACGCAACACCCGAGCGGGACCCAAACGCGATGCCAAATCAGCCACTGACCGGTCGACACTTTCAAAGGCTAACGTAAGAAATAATATTTGTATAATTTGCATAACGCCGTTTTTTATCAAAAATACCTCAAGGCCGCTTCCACAAAAAAAAATATAAGTCTAACAATTTATATTGTTCAACGCATAAATTGTTTTTGTGTTTAATTCGTAAAACTCCATTTAATTTTTTAAAATTTAATTTTAATAATGTTACCAAGTTCTGCAAATTTAGTAATTATTTTTATTAAGCTGTTTCACCTTACACGGCCATTTTCAAACTTTGAAAATGTTTGTGAAACAGTTTGAAAATGGCCTTGTAAACTTACTTGCAGAACTTTAAAAAAACATAATTATTTTTTTTTTAAATTGTTCAACGCAGTCCTGTCCAGTTGAATTGAAATAGCATATAAATATATATTCATGGTGATATATGCTTTTCCGAGCCTCAAAACGCCCTTTTCATCCCAAGAATTTCTGTACGAGATTTTTACAATTTTCAAATATGCCCAGACCCGGATGCAAAAATTCAGTCAGAAATTGAATTTTTTTTACAAAACGTTAGCATCGAAAATCATGTCATGTAAATCGATTAAACAGCTCAATATCTACCTACGCTGCCAAGTAGCAAATTTTGAGGCAGAAATATTTTTTTTATACAAATTAATTATTATGTTTAAGGTAATTTGTATAAAGTGTAACTACGTGGATTTTCCTTTTCTTTTAATTTAATATTATAGAATTAATTAAAAAAAAAATTAAAAAATAAAACAACACTTTGTTTTTAACCACGAATTTAATTAATTCGTGGTTAAATACAAAGTGTTTTTTTTTATTTTTTATAATATAATGTCTAACCACAAAGTAATTGCTTCTTATGAAAAAAAAAAGATTTTCATTCAGACAGAGACTTTCAGTGAAATAAAGTTTGTACGACTATTGAATGGATCGGATGAAAGCGAAATAATTAGCAAAGATTTGTTTGGGGGGATTCAGACTTCATTTAAGTTTTGAATGGAAGATTCAGTAGTAAGGAAAGTTTTAATGACATCGATTGGTAAAATAGGACCACGGCAAAGGTTCAGAAGAGAAGTCTTATTCGAATTAATGTATAGAACAAAGTAGAAAAATATCACAGAAGGTGGATATAGAAAAAAAGAGCTGGAGCGATTAATACCTGAGAACTATCCAAATTTTAATCTCCAAACCTCTAAGCTTAGTTTTGAAAGACGGATTAACCTCTCAGTTCTCGGGCCTATTTAATCAGAAGGTCAAAATATTTCCGCTTTACAATAAAATCCAAATGAAATTTGTTTTTGAAAGGTGATGAAATACGCTTTCAAATTTTATAATTCAAAATAAACATAAAAATTTTTTAATGTAAAATTTTTGAATGCAAACATAAAAAAGGTTACTTTTTTTTAACTAACGAACATAAAAAACACATTTTATTAGGCAAATGGACCATAAACCGCTTTTTGTCGTTTCATGAATTTAAAAATTCTCAAATTTTCTTTTTTTTTCAAATTGCGGTTGGAAACTTTGTTATCTTAAAGGTGTACATTTTAATTATTTTGTGTTTAACTTTTTTAAACGTGTTATCTTTTTCTACCACCGTATAGAACATATTTCTCATTATGATAGTAAGGGAGACACAACGATTTCCATGAGACCTAAACGAGTTGTTCCGCAAAGCGAGCAAATTATACCGATGGGCTAATCAAGTAAATCAATTTTTGACAATGTACTATAATAATTCACACCCAAACCCAAGATTACATTGCTTCGTGCAAATAGGTACATTAACAATGCCAATAAAATTTCGCAGCGCGAAAACGATAGTTTTTACACAATAAAATCAACCACTTCATGGTCAATCAGCACAGAGGAATGCATAATGAATTTTCCAATAAAGATCGTGCATTCTGTAACGACATCGTTCACAAACCGTTGAAGAATTTATCAAAATGATTATTTGCTTCAGTGAGGAGCTGTAGCGCGAAATGTTTCAATTTGAAAGATTTGACGTCAGCTTGTGTTTGTTAAATTGTATGATATTATTTTAGAATATTTGGAGCAGATACAACTTGCTTCGCCTGAGTATCAAAATTGTTTTGTTCTCTATCTAAATTTAACAAAATGAGACGATCTCTATGTATATTTCAAGCTGACGATGGAAATGACAGTGTGAACTAAAAATATATATAGACCTAGAAATTTCAAACAAAAGAATTGCACCGATTTTAAGTGACAAAAATAACAAAACGCACTAATAAATAATGTCATCACAATACAAAATCTAAAAAATCATATTGTGAAAAACATTTAAAAAACTAAATATTTTTTTATTTAAAACTACCAGTTTGCACTCTTATAATATGGCGAAGAAAAAAAAGTTATTCTAAAACCACTAGTTTGCATTCTTATAATATGGCGAAGAAAAAAAAGTTATTCTAAAACCACTAGTTTGCAGTCTTATAATATGGCGAAGAAAAAAAAGTTATTCTAAAACCACTAGTTTGCAGTCTTATAATATGGCGAAGAAAAAAAAGTTATTCTAAAACCACTAGTTTGCTGTCTTATAATATGGCGAAGAAAAAAAGTTATTCTAAAACCACTAGTTTGCAGTCTTATAATAAATATTTTGAACAAAATAAATTAAAAAGCAGTTATAAAACTACTATTTTGCAGTCTTAACTATGCCAAACAAAATAAAATAAAAAAAGAATAAAAAGATATTCTGAAACTACTAATTTGCTATCTTAAAATAAATATTCTGAACAAAATAAAATAATAAAAAGATATTCGCCCAACGTGGGGCTCGAACCCACGACCCTGAGATTAAGAGTCTCATGCTCTACCGACTGAGCTAGCCGGGCTGGTGGCGGGTTTGCCAAAATAGAGATGTTCAATATTTTGCCCAGAAACATGCAACCCATTCTTATTTTTATTTTTTTAAACAAGAGTGGGTTTGAATGTTAATTTTGCGTAATTTTGTACCGATTTTTGTATTATTCCATAATCTATAATACAATAAGCACGGCATGTATAAAATAATGTACACATGATTAAATAAATAAAATAAATCTATTGAAATCTATATATCTAAAATTCTGACATCGGGCGTTGGGAAACAAGGTAGGCGGCGTTTGATTTTTATACAAATCTACAAACAAATGCACATTAGACCTTAAAAGCCAGAGAAAGGTTACTGTCAATGTCTGATTTCGAAAAAAATTGTCTAAAGCCCGGAAAACGCCCGGGATTTCAGCTAGTCTAAGAAAAAGAGGAGCATTCACATTACGAACCAAACTCTAGCAGGTGTCAATACAAATTTAGCCCGAAATAGCCCGAAAAGGGTGTTAGGAGCTTTGCATTGTTGGTTTACTGACTGTTGGTTAGTTGTGTTGCTGTTTCGGGATATAAATATACATTTTGAAATGTTTGATTTTCACAAAATATATTATGATTTTTGTTCCTAAATTTGCCACTAAGGTTTTCGATTATCAAAGAGGGAAACTTGTGTGGGAAAAAAGGTGTGACTATATATCCCCTCTACACTTGACGATAAAGATGTAGGAAATGCTGATGACGTAAGGAGTTTTTATACCTACGGGTATTAAGTATGCAGAAAGAAAGGAACAGTCATCAATTCTGAGCCCATCTGTACAGGAGTTACTTACTGCCGAAAGGGAAGGAGATATTAGATTTATGTGGAGTAATTTCCTCCGGGGGGAGGGTGAGAGAAAGCGGGCAAGAGACAGAGACGAGAGATACGAGGAAGAGAACGAAGAGCAAGACAGATATTTAGTTTGTAACTGAAATGTTATTCCTAAACGACTGCGAGGAAATTAATTCAGAGATTAAATAAACTTCACTCGAGATTTAGTTATACAAAGTTGCATCACTGTTTGAGCGCGGAAGTAATTGGAGTAGGTACATATTTATAATGGGTGCTTTGTAATCCAATCCTTAGAACGAAACTAATGAAATAATACTAAATTGAATACATTTTAAAGATGAGCTGAGATTGAAAATGATCATACAGTTGCTGTAGGTATACAAGCAGATTTGTATAACGAGCGTAACGCGAATAACAAGAAATAAAATTAATCATTCATCGCAATTTTTATCTCGTTTTCAGGAACCAATTATTTTGACAGCGCATTTAATTTTTTTACAATTGTTTAAAAAAGGTACGTAAATGAGGTATTCACGATAACCTAAGAAAAAAAATTAAGAAGTTCTTTAAAGCAATTCCAATTGCAAAAAAAAAAATTGTTTAGTGTAATCGCAGCTTTGCTTTTACGGGTAATGCAAGCTGTCCTCTGTGTTCAGGGAAAGCATAGAGGGAAGCACGTATTTGGATAAAATAAACTGACCACCTCGCATGGTATTAGGGGGGTTCCCACTCCCCCCCTCCCTCCCCCTCGCCACTCCCGCATTTCATACATTAATTCCCGGTACATTCAGTTTTCAAACTGCACGCGTGCCACGTATTACAATTTTTATACAAATTTCACAATGTCAGAGCTCACCAGTAGTTTTATACAAAAAATATCAAATTTGGTTCAATCGTTCGGAAGTTATGCGCCCACACACATTTCGGCGATTCATTTTTAGAGATAGGTATTAACTACGACGTCAACGTCGTTTCCACGACAACTGTTTGTTTTGCTTTTCTTCTGACATTTGCTCGATTTGGTTAGGGACAGAGAAAACGTATGATAAATAATTTCATAACGCCAGTGCTTATTCATAAGGCCTGAGCTTACCAATATAAACAGCCTATATTACTCGCAAATAATGTAGCTTTCTATCAGTGAAAGAATTTTTAAAGTCCATTCAGTAGTTTTTCCGTGAAAGAGTAACACACATACATGCATACATCCATACAAACTTTCGCCTTTTTAATATTAGTAGCATGTTTTTAGGTTTATAAGAACGCTTTAAAACCTCACAAAAATAAGAAATTGATTAATGAAAAAAAGACTTTTTTTTAACGAATCCCATTATCCCCGAAGTTTCGCAGTATGAGCGTGGAACACGGTGTATACAGAACGAACATCATTGTGCGGAAGTAAAAACTAAAAATGGTAATAAGATACATAATAACGTTCACGTAGCTACGAGTACGCGTATCTATAATCTAAGACAAGATATAATATGGAGTAACAAGCAAAGAGTCGTGTTTTTTAAATCATTTCATCACATTTCAGGCTCCACCGCGGAAGCTGAATACTGATTCCAGTTTCCGGCGGATATCAAACACTTGCGATTGTACCGCTTCCGAGAGATAAATATTATTCCCACCACAAAAGGTGAAACCTTTTCCAAACAGGTCGGTGCCGCCACACTGCGAAAAAACCCTGGTCACCTCTCGGAAATAAAATTATTCTACCAGAAATGGGGTTATTTCTCGTCTGCTATATTCTTCGAGTTCGTATAATAATGATTTAAATTAATACCTTACTGGAATCTAGTCAATTTCCCAAGGGTGCCAAATGAAAATCGTAGGCCGGCCGGCGTAGTCCAGTGGTAAGGTTCTTGACTGGCACTCCGAAGGTCGCGGGATCGAATCCCGGCGTGGCAAATAAATTTTATTTGATTAATTTGTGTTATTTCACAATTATTCATTTAAAAAAAATAATAATGTATATTTGCTGCACGTTCCAGAGTGGAAGATACTCTCAGTATCGCCCTGGTGTGAGACCACCATTCAGAATTGAAACGTTGCTTGAAATGGCTTTAGCCATGTTTGGTGACCAGATCTGAATAGCCAGGTACTTCCTCACCTTCCTCTTCCCTATCTCCTTCCCCTCCTCACTACCATCAGCCTCACAACATACCCCAATTGGGGATGCCATAGTCCCACTGGCTCCAGACGGGAGCAGTTGGGACTCTTGTGAGGTATTCATGTAAAAAAAAAAAAAAAAGACGTTGTAATCACATTAAGTACTGGAAGTAAGAAAAATTCAAATTTTTTAAAGTATAACATACACAGCAAAGTTTTGTGTTTGCATGCGAGTAGGAAATGTAGAATGGAGTAAAAAATATTGAATAATATGAATCTAAGTTATTAGTTGTTAGATACGATTCCGGCAGATATAAAATTTCTTAATCTTTTTAGAATACGATGTTATGTATCGATTTGAGTCAGCTAAGCTTTTCATAATTATCTCTGTTGCCTATTTTCTAATCTATGATTATTAAACAAAACAATGTTATTATTTTTTATGTATGTATAGAAAATAATACTTTATTTTCGTGCTGCGTTGCACTGTATAAAAATCTGATCACAACAACACGGGCATGTGCGTGGTAAGGTGGTCGAAAAATTAAAAAAAAAAAAAAAACAATGCAATAAACTGTTGTACCTACAGGTACTGAATAAAGAAAAAACATTTTAGTCTACACGCGAGAGGCGTTCGGAAAGTAACCGCCGTTTGGCTGTGAATGAAAAAAAACCTCGCATAGATGCAAATACTTTATTAAATGCAGTTTTCCATAATTTTTCAACACATTGCCATTTAAATTCAAGCACTTGTCGTAGTGTTTTACCAATTTGCAAATTCCTTCTATGTGTAACTCAGGCGGCTGGGTATATCCAACATCACAGCATTTTGAAGATCTCAATCGGCATCGAAGTGCTAGGTCCCAAGCGACTTCTTCACGATATGGAAAACATGGCTTGACTACATCATCGTAATAGTAAATTCTATATCAACATTTTTGGGAGGATTAGATACTAATTGTTGTCCTCCCTTATTTTAAATTCTTAATTCTTTTCGGAAACGAATCCCATATACTAACGCGCGTCACTATCGATCTACTGTTTTACAGAATTGATTCGACCTTTTTACGTTCATTAGCAAGCTATATTTGTCGACTTTAATAATTAACCTTTTGAAAGACAATGCCTAAGAATACCGTAGAATTTTTAACAAAGATAAAAAGAAAGGCTGTATCACAAAATCACTAATGCCATTAGGTATGTATGCAGTATGCAATACTCGTAGCACGGAGCGCAGAGGTAGCAGAGAGGTATGGAGACGGAGGACGGAGGACGGAGGACGGAGGACGGAGGACGGAGGACGGAGGACGGAGGACGGAGGCACTCCGCGATCACTGGCAGTTGGCAGGGTAAAAATAAAACCCATCGCTAATTCAGCAAGGAGCAGCGCATGGCTCATCTGCTGCTTCTGCCTCGGCGGATCCAAATTCGATGAAGAAGAATACCTGGAATAATTTATCGGGTTCTGCTCCTGCGCTAATGTAGCGTGTAACGAGCGCCTGGCAACTACTGCGGTCTACGGTGGTCTGTACTCTGTACTCTACACTCTCCCAAAATACGTTTTAACTATTTTTTCGAGTATCGATACTGGTTTACAGGAACCTAAATATTTGATAAACTAAATATATTCATTCGTGCTGTATTATAGTTAGTTAGACGTAAACATTAAGAGCAAAACATTCTTCGAAAACTTTTTGTTATTAAACTTAATTAGCAAAATGGGAAAATAACAAAGTGGCATACTATTGCCTTATTTATGATATGAAGTTTAGTAATTTCTTAAGATTCAACACTTAAAATAGGAATAACTTTGCGTACAAATTCATAACTTTTAACATTATCGTAAGCAATAACAATCAATAATATTTTTTCATAAATTTAAATAAAAAATACAAATATATTTTTAATATTAACTAAATCTAAATAAAAATATTTATTATGCCAAAGTTTTCGTTGAAGTAAAAAAAAACTTTTTAAAAGTCATTTTAGACTTACAAAGAGGGTAAATTTGCTATAAAGACCTTCCCGAGATAACTAAGAAACTTAACACAGTTTCCACGATCCTATTCTGTTAATCCCTGAATTAATCAGAATAAATGTTACCATAGAATGAAAAAGGAAAACCTTCCAGAATAATTATATACATATAGGTCATGCTCAGAGATTAGGTGAAACGAAATAATAATTACTTTCGAGTAATCTCAAAAGTATTAAACACCAGGGGGAAATCCATTTCATTTCAGCTAATCATAAAATTACTACGATGTTGGAAAAATTATCCCCTCGAACATATGGAATTTAAGGAAAATGCTACAACCGGGAGACGAAACTGTACCTGACACGCTACCAACGTTACACTAAAATCCCTGAACATTAAAGAATTCCACATGGATGGGAATGTGCTACAGAAAAACTTTTTTTTAACTAGGTCAACCAATTAAAAAAATATTTCGTTATACGGAGAGAACAAAATTAGACGTTTTTAATATCTTAATTGTAAATATGTGTGTTAATAAGTCACCAGTTTTAGGTTAGAATCTATATGTCTTAGTCATAAGTCACTAGCTATAAGTCTTAGATGTAAGTCACTAGTTATAATTGTAAATCTTAGTTGTAAGCCAGTAATATAAGTAGCTATAAGTCTTAGATGTAAGTCACTAGTTGTAATTGTAAATCTTAGTTTTAAGCCAGTAATATTAATTCTTTTATACAGGGTGTTAAGGGACGTACTTGACTTACTTTAACCAGTGATTCCTGACATTATTTGGAGTAAAAAATGTAAATGAAATTTTGGTCTCCGGTGACTTTTTTTGACGATTTTTTTTTTTTTTTTTTTTAAATTTTTTTCTTCAAAATCAAAGAAAACAAAATTGTTCCGCACGTCGTCACTGGTCACTCAGCCGGGTGTCCGACGAACCTCTTACCCCGCCTCCAACTGTTCAACAACTACCATTTTTTTATGTTTTTGTAGAAAAAAAAAAAAAAAAAAACATCAAAAATGTCACCGGAGACCAAAATTTCATTTACATTTTTTACTCCAAATAATGTCAGGAATCACTGGTTAAAGTAAGTCAAATACGTCCCTTAACACCCTGTATATTATTTGTACAGCGCCCTTGAGGTGATTTTCCACGAAAACGGCGCTATATAAATTAGCCAATTATTATTATTATTATCAAAAAAGATTTGTTAAGAATTTTAGAGATTTGACGTGCTGGATGTATACTTATATAAAAAAATTGCAAGATATTCAGAATTTTTATAGGATGTATTAAAAATATTAGTCTTTAAGTAGTCAATATACAGGGTGTACGAGGGTAAAGTGCATTAACTTCGGGAGGTGATTCTACATGATAGTACAAGTAAAAAAGATACCTGTTTTCGAAATTCCAACTTTTAGGGGAAGTTTTGAGCTAAAAAGATAAAATTAGTCCGGCGTGTGCAGCCAGATTTATTATTTATAGTAGTAAATAGTTAATAAGAGTAAAAAATATGTAACAACGAAGAAAATCTAAACTAAACAATTCAATTTATTTAGTAAAGAAAATTATCCTTAACTCGATAAAATAGACTAAAACACATATGGAATAAAATTTTAATTTCTAAACTTCGACAATCATACTCAGATTCTAAAAGAAATGTCTGAATTTTCGGTTCCCAAAAATGGCAAGTAATGAAAACTCGTATGGCGTAGTTTAATAACGAAACAAATTCATTAAAATGAGTACCCCAAGTTAAAGCAATTTAAAGTGCTGCGGGCTTCATTACTAACGCCATTACGTTCATAATATTGGAGATAAAATTATATTATTAAGCGGTCAAGTATTTAGCCCTTTGCACCCTCCCAAACTGCTGTAGACCAGGTTCAATATCTTACGCATGGAAGCCTTTAATGAGCTACTGCTGGTGCCTGGTTACACAGGCTGTAAATTCTCCCAACATCCTAATCTTGTCCAAACTTCCCCGAGGGGTATTTAACCCTCTACACTCTACACGATTCCACACAAATAATATAGGTGCGCAGATGTTACATTTTTAATTTGAATATTAATTGGAGAATAAAATAAAGGCGAGATGAATGATTGCCAAAAAAGGCTTTTGCAGGATAATCATTAATATACCTGGTTCAGCCATACAAATTTCCACATAAAATTATCACTTTGCTAAAAGTATAGTTACTTCTTCCTTGCATATTATATTCTGGGATAATGAATCGCCAAAAGCACCTCGTTTGTCCCTTTTCACAAATAATTCCTAATTAATATTAAACCTTCCTCACGTTTTAACATCCAGTTCCAAAGAAAAATAATATATTTCTTACTCGCAATAATGCCCCCGTGAGAAACCACAATTTAATGCTTGAAATAGCTTGACCTGTGTTAAATGGCCAGATTTTAATAATCTGACACTTTCTGCTTCTTACTGCCATAATGTACGTATTGCCCATTCATATGTGAACCCTCTCCTCCATTTCTGGTGATTGGGTCAATTCGAGTATTCGGCTCACGGAGTGCATTTAGATCCAGGTTACGTGAGTGCAATAGCATAAATTATTTCTTGGTATGGAAAATGGGACGGACGAGTGCGTTTATATAACACGCTTACTGAACCTGGGAATACAAATTATTTTCAAGGGACATATACAGAGAGACGCCAAATGCAATTAAAAATATTATGCGTGTGTGTAAAAATCTACAATCTGACAAAATTGAGATCGGTAGAACAAGGTAATGAATACCTTTATACATTGTTATCTGTGGTAATACTGTGTCAGTTGCTCTGTCGGGTTACCCGATACGTTTCAGACATTATACTCATACATACAATAGTTCTGATATTCGATAGTTGTCTGGCAACAAGTGTACAATGATTTCCATCAAACTTATTGAAACGATTCTTTCAAATAAAAGAAAAAAAAACAATTTTACTTTAAAATGTATCAACACAATTACTATTGTAAAAACTCAAACACTGACTTTGTTTGTATTATTATTTAAAGCAGGACTTTCTGGATTGCATGATCATTATCTGTAGGTATGTTTTCTACATTTGTTTGAATCTAAATTGAATTGCCTCTGCCATAGGTCACCCCAAGTGATTCGCTACGTTTGGTGACTTAGCAGGGGTGACCGGGTTCATGGGGTGAGGTTTGTCCAGGTCTTGGTGGCCGATGCGTGTACCCACCTGCTGCGGTCGATCGCCGGATCGAGAGAGACTGATTGAAGGAGGTCTTTTATCCTCTCCAGCCAGAATCTTTCGACACACCACCTTGCACCGCAGTTGAAGGGTTCATCGCAGTTCAAACGTCCTTCACTCCTGGACTCGCTGACCTCTAGATTCCTATCCATCCCTCATACCTTTTTCCTTCCCAGACCTTTCTATCCTTCCCTTCCTTAAAAAAAACCCTCCACAGAGCATCCCCTACGATGACATAGGCCCCGAGGGAAATTATTTTCCTCAGGGGCTCCTGTGTGGAGCTAATGTAAAAAAAATGGATTTATATAGATATCCACGTTTTCTGCAAAAAAATGTAAAATACCAAGTCCTTAACACATACCTTTAAAAAGTAGAATAAACAGATCTTGAATAATGTCCAGCTTTTTGCGAATCAAAAACCCCCCAACCAATGATGATCACACAAAGGTATCGCCATTGTTGCCACAAAATTGGCTATAAAACGACACCGAGAGCTTTTTCACCACAATACCAATTTGATGAGGGCATTATCCCACAGAGTCAGCATCGAGCATCGTGCACAGGTAATCTAATGACACTGCATCATCACCTGTGGGAAGCAGAAGCCGAGGCATTAGTCAATGTACTCGATTGGCCTATTTCACTAACCCGGCCTCTTCGTGCGGCTTTAGTGGTATTAATTAATGCAATCCACAGTGCTGCAGCGTACGTCTGTAGGTACTGTTTTGTCCGTAGGTATTGCTGTGTTTGTTGGAACTCCTGTCTGTGTGTTCCATAGAGCGGTGGGGGCTGCAGGTTGACCCACTTCGCTGATCAGTGTTGCTGAAATATGTGCCGCATTGATCCGAAGTCCCGGCCAGTTATAAACACCGGGAAAATTTGTTACTAGTTCGTTATGGACGGATATTAAATAAAGTGTAACCCAGTTCGATCGGCTGGGCGCCTTTTTTGTTCAATGTGGATGATTGGATAGGAAAATGAAACTGAATAAAAATATTTTATTTTCATTGCACCATTTTTACAACCAGCACTATATTTCCACACAGGGGTATGTAAACACCTCCGGCATCATTCACATTCACACAGTATCGTATGTCAACTCAAACATAATCTACTAAATTCGTTTCTTCAGTACTTGATTAACTGGAACGTACCAATTATACCTACAGCGTCCTTTTCCAGCATCCTGGATGTAATACGAGTATATTATTCTGTTGACATTTATTTCACCGTCCATCCGCGTCAAATGTCCCTTTCTAAACAGGTCAAGCGTCCGTTTCTTAACCTAGTTTCCAACGCTCACAACAACTTTTTACAGGTTCAAAATTTTACAATACATACGCCTAAGGCTTAAGGGAAATCATAACCAATGCCAATTTCGTCCTTCTGCCAATTCCATAACTCTTTTTAACGTAGAGTATTTTAAAAGATTATTTAGAAAACAGACATTTTTTACCTCTCAAAAACACAGAAATAAAATTTTAAGAATAGAACTAAGAAAAAATCGTGAGTTGCAAATGAACAGTATTGAATTTGCGATTTTTTTTAATCGAGCGTAATATTTATTATATCTATTATTGAATCTACTGTTTAGCCCTTTCAAGTGCTTTCTTAAATGTGAAATCAATACTGTTAACACAATAACAAACAAACAACATAAATACAGCGAACTTGATATCTTTGTAAGTCGCTGAAGTAATATTTTTCAGATGTTGTTAACGCGGGCGGCATAAACAAAAACATACCAAGCACGGTCGAAATTGTCAAGGCTTTATTTAAAAAGGAATTCTTAAAAAGTTTTCTAAGTTAGTACGACGAGACAAGGCGATGGATGGTCTCCTCGGCTTAGTCGACATAATGCTATCGGCGAGCGGAAGCCTCATGGCTCGGAAGGCATATTTCACGGGCATAAAAGACGCGGATTCGAAGACTTTCCGCAGCAACTTCCCAGTGCAAGTGTATTTCTGGGGCCAGGAGAACGGGGGGTTGAGGGGCGCAACTTTCGCTGAATCTGAAAACAAAATTGCTGCGCGCTTAAAGCTTCGTTTTGAAAGTTTCAGGATGGAAAACGTATTGAAAGGAAGTCATAGTGGAAAGTTATTTGAAGTGATGTTGAAAACAGTAAATAATGTGATGTAAGAAATTTCATCAAATTCTAACGATGAGCGAAATAGAAAATATGAAGATTATCAGATGAATTTATTTGGATATACAGCATTTCTTCGAGACATCGCCAACGGCACTGTTAACTTTATCCGAAATAAAAATATAAATATTTTTCAACAATAATAATATTATTGTTGTTCGATCATTTTATCATGTTTCATGGGGGTCGTGTCAATTTTCACGAAAGTTAAATTGAAATTTTAAAGATCAATTGTTAATGAGAGAAACGACGTTGCATGCAGAAAATAGTAGTGTTGACCTAGAATTTCTAAAGAAAAAAGTCTTTGCATTTGTGTAAACTTCCAAAACGTCAGAACTCACCAAGCAAATAGATATACTATTTCGTTGTTAAGATTATGGAGGACGGACATAGGACACTATTCTGCATCGTCTGGCCACCCGATTGGTCCCTCAGGCACCAATTGGATGCAGACCTTTCCTCAAGCAACTTGCCTCGCTTGCATCAAAAACTAACGATTCATTCTGCTTTAACTCGGTCAGGAGTCGCTGGTCTTTAATATTTGTTCGCCCTTCACATTACTTTATTATTGCATATATTTAAATTGGAGATTTATGTGTCTGTAAATAGTGTTAATAAACTTGTAAGTATTGAATCGTCTTACTTATTCGCTTTGCCATCTACACACTTACACAATAAACACATAACCCCCAAAAGATTCTCTTTAAGACCCAAACCGCTTCGAACGAAATTTTCTAAGCAAAAGAGTAAGTTGTCGTAACTTTTTAATAAAGCTCCGGGAGCGTAACTTGCTGAAAGGCTTTATTTTTAGTAATACAATAACGTTTGTTTCCTAAAAAAAACCAACATTGTCTGTCGTCTTCAAGGAACACCGCTAAATTTAACGTGCTGGAATAAACTGGCGAGGACATCTTATGTGTGATGCTAAAAATATTTATTCCATATTCGAATACACGGGTAGGTACTTGGGGGAACACTTTGCCTTCGAGGATATAGTTTTACCTCGCCTCGCATGGAACAGATTTCAAAGCTTGGGCACATTTTTATTCTTAACTAACTGGTTCCCGGCATGCGTTGCCATATTTAAATAAATAAATTGTTTCTTCCTGCATGTCCTTTCCCGTGCGTCCCGTTCCCCTCCCGCGTCCCCGTTCCCCTCCGGCGTCCCCTTCCCCTCCCGCGTTCCCATTCCACCTACCTCCCCGCCTACCCTCTCCTCTTCCACCGTCCCGCCAACCCCCCTCCAACAGCGCGCGAAATGTTAAACGCGCGAACTGTAAAACGTGCGAAGTTAAAATAGCCGTTAAGTTTTCTGAAATTATCCAATTTTCTGCGCCATTTTCTTAATTTTTCTTTCCGTAAGAACCTTCTACAAAGTATTAGAAAACTTTTTAAAAAAATGAATGAAACAGGTAAAGTCGTTCTGAAGTTATGGCGGAACAAGGGAAACAGGGATTCATTTATACCCATATATATATATATATATATATATATATATATATATATATATATATATATATATATATATATATGTTCATGAATTATTATGGTATAGAAATATTATTACGACTGCTTCTCTCAGCATTTATTAAGGTAAGAGATCCTTGTGTGTGCGTTGATCAAATTAATTCTTTGAAAAAGTTTTACTTTTTTTGCAGAAAAGCAGTATTCTTCAAGCTCAGCTGTTTTTTGCGTAAGGGAAATAATGTAATTTTAACCGCTCTTTCAGTATGTCAATAGAATTCAGCTTCAGTAAAGAAAATTAAAAGGAGGAAATTTAGTGGTTGCTAAACGATTGCCTTTTAATTTTACCAATGGGATTCTCGTGCGTTGCTTAATTGTATGTCTTCTTAAAAAACACAGAAATAATGAATTATCTAATACATTTTTGATGCAAATACAAGTTTTTACAAGTTAGTTACTTTATTTCCGGAAATCAAAAATATCGGCAGTGGCAACATGCATGGTGTACATGAAAGATTTAGAAAAAACGTGAAATCGAAAAACCTAAAATATTAAAAAATGAGAAAATTAACAGGGTAACTCGGTGATAGCGACCGGACAACTTAGCACGAATTCAACTCAACACCTTTGAAAAGTCGTTAGAGTATTTATATAAGTGAGTAAATATTTACAAAATTAGTTATATAGGTCATGAGCAATTTTTCTTTTTTTTTTTCTTAGCTTTTAATGACTTTTCAAAGAGGTGTTGAGTTGAGTTGTCATGCCTCGATGATATTATAAAAAATAACTACAACCAAACGCTTCTAAAAAATGACATCGGGTAATTTGTGATTACAATAAAATATTTGAGCAAATAAAATTTGAAGATAAGATATATCAAAAAGATGAACCAATGAAGTCGAGTGTCCACGCTTTTATTATCAAAATAAATACTTCTATAATATTATAAACGTATATGAAAGTAATATAAGTAGAATGGCGTAAAATAGAAAGAGACATTAAAAGAAGCAAGAATGTATTTATAATTTAAATAAAAATGAAGACAATATAAGCGAAACTCAACCGAAAATCTGGAAACAGAAAAATCAAAAAAACATATTGACACCTCTGGGACTCGAACCCAGGACCTCTTGCTTATATGTCTTCATTTTTATTTAAATATTACAATTTGAGGTTTTACTCATAAAGTTAAAAATTAAAAATAAAAATGTATTTTATTTTTAATTTTTAACCTTACGCAAGAAGACAGTGTTCAGTGGTGTGGACTCAGATCGTTTAACGTTTAGCATAAGTGGCATTTCAAATAAAACCCAAACGTTTTACGATTAATTAACTGTTTCCATAGACAACCAACACCGTCCCGACGGTGTTTTACGACTTTTACAGATGGCGGGGCCGGGCCATACACGTTTATTCCACTTACTAAATAAATAATAGAGTTGACGACTCTACACCACGGCAAAAAAAAAATTGACTTACGAAAATGTGGAATGTTTTTATATTAACAAAGATGAAGACAGTACTGTAAATTAAAAAAAAAAAATAACCTCCAAAATATGATGGTTTACAAAATACGAGAATACATTCAAATGCAAAGTTAACAGAGCGAATGCAACACATAAACAGAGTTCTCAGGCTCAGCTGGATGATCCATAAATCACCAGCGGGCTGTAAACAGGTTTCAAAGCTGCAGACGGCTCAAAGCTTCGGAAGTGCAATTGCAATTTGCGGTCGCTGGTGAGCCGAACAAAACAATGGGACGTTGAAAAATATTCGATACATCTCAAAGGGGTTTTAAAAACAAGAACATTCCCAGAAAACTGCGCAAGATAATGTGCGAAATTCACAAAGTAAAGGTATCAAAATCGGATGCTGGGAAACTGTTATCCGAGGATAATGTTCTTTGTATTATTATAACAAAGGAGATAATAAATTGTATGCTTAATAGACAAATGGCGATGTTTCTGGATTATAATTACACTGAAAAGATAGAAAATTATCGAACAAAATATTATTATAATAATAGTCGGCTCAATGGGACATCGCTTTTTTTCAAATGCCAGTACTGAAAGGCGCTTTACAAAGCTATAAAATACCTGCCTTTTAATAAGGTGGTTTGCCATAAAATATGGTTCTCAAACAAAATTTAACATTTCAATCATTAGAGAAACACTCGTAAATAGTTATAGTTACGACATTATTTAATATATAATATAATAAAACAAATTGCACATTAATTTGTATCGTTCGTGCCAAATATGCAAACACGGCCATTAAAGTGGACGAGGAATCCGTTTCAAACCATTTGCTGGTAGATGAGCAATCAATGAAGTAGAGTTTAATGCACTCCATGCATCGAATTAACTCTGAATAAAGATTAAATCAATTGTGGAACGACGAGGTTGATATCAAATACAGTTATGATACGGGTGAACAGAACACATTCCACTAGGACAAAAGTTGACTAAGCTACACATTAATCATAGTTAAAGCCGAGCAGTGGTTGATTATATTCGTACGTAGACACGACTCTGTAATTGAACTGTTATTGCATTGTTTTGAATCTTTCTTAACGCATTTTCTAATTAAAAATATAGTTTAAATATAGCTTTTCGAATCAATAATAACATAGGAACAAGCCTTAAAAACTCAAAAAGTGGAAATTCCAAACTTAATAATATGGTATACCTATATGAATTAAAATGTGACCACGCCGACTGTAACCCTACTTACATCGGACAAACGAGTAGAGCATTCTAAACTACTCGTAGATTCAAAGAACATATACGATGTTATAATAATAAAAGCACTTCTTCCAAATTCGCAGAACACCTCTCGGTGAATAATCACATTCTACTTTAAAACAAGGGACCTAAACCATTATTATTATTTAATTAAATAAAGGCAATATTAGCGAAACTTAATCGAAAATCTGGAGACATAAAAATCAGAAAAAGATATTTGCACCTCTGGGACCTTCTGTTTACATGGCGAATGCTCTGCCAACTGAGCTAAGGTGTCTACATCCAATTTGGTCACTTTTTAACTGTATCATACTTCGACTAAGAACTGCCAACACTATCTTCATTTTCTTAACGCACATATTATTGGCTGCTATCTTTATATATGATCGTGTGGAGTGTCGATACTCCCACCACCATTGGGACGCGAGGTGGGGAGAGACGCGGCACGGCCTGTCACTCCGTGACAATAGGTGCACCAAGCAACATCTCTGTTAATTATTATTTAGTAATTGTTATTTGTCAATAAACCGAGTGAGTACCAATCTTCTTATTTTATTTTAACAGAACCCTACATAGTAGAATAGATTTAATACTTATTATGAGAGTGAAAAACAACTCCCATAAATTTGGTGACCCCGATAAAAACACGCGAAATTAATATTTTTTATGACATCGCATTATTATTTGCTCGCGTACCTACCCACATTCTGAAATAAATTTTGTTCCCGCTACATCGAAACCCGAGCAGACGAGCGTAGCCTAGTACAAATGCCTCTTTAAAAGGGCATTTTATGTATTCTAGCGCATAACGCAAGGCCCACTCCCTTTTATTGACCGGTATTTATTATTTATTTGCCGTCTTAACTATTTTTCGCGTTTCGATATCGCTGATAATTAGTTTCTTGCGTAGGGTTCTGTCTAGATTACTAGTATATTCGTAGATATAATTGGTACCACTTGGCGCTTTAATAACGTAATTTGATTAATGCAAATAAACAACGTCACGGAGTCAATCGATTTCAAATAACATTATTACGCATTCATTATTATTACACGTAATAATTTATACATTTATTATTTATTATATTTGAGACTGCACACCATTACACACACAATTAAAGTTGCCCAAGCGAGTTAATGGCTAACACGCAGCAAAATAACGATAAAGATATGACGAACCAGGACACTAGTCATCAGGTTGCAAGAGTGGGGGTTCGGATGCCGCCTTTTTGGCGGGATAAGTGTCAACTGTGGTTAATGCAAATTGAGGCTCAATTTATCATAGCCGGCATTAGTTCCGATGCAACAAAATACTACTCCATCGTAAGTTGCCTGGACAGTGAAACACTAACCATGGTTAGTGACATCGTTTTTAACCCACCCACACGGGATATGTATGCCACATTAAAATCGGCATTGGTGACTAGGTTTACAGAGTCCGAGAAAAAGAAAACTGCCAAGCTCGTATACGGACTTCAGCTTGGAGATAATACACCGTCTCAGCTATTACGTCAGATGAAAGAACTGGCAGGACCCACCATCATCAACACGGAACTTTTCAGGACGCTGTGGTTACAACGGCTGCCTAATAACATGCAAGCTATACTGACTGTATCGGCCGATCAGGACTTAGACAAGCTAGCAGAAATTGCCGACAAAATGGCAGATGTCTATAGCAGCAATGATATATGCCACGTAGAAGGAGGTTTTCCTAGTTCATCCTACTCAACTAAAATAAGCGATGGAAAGCTAATGGAAATCAATAAACAGAGGCGATCAAGATCACCATCGCGTAACAGGCATCAAACAAAAAAAGTTTACGAACGATGCTGGTATCATTACAAGTTCGGAAAACTTGCGAAAAAGTGCATCGCACCCTGTGATTGGCCGCCGACGACAAAGAGTTCGGAAAACTAAAGAAGCTCTGTGTCAATGCAACTTACATAGAGCAAATTGGAAAAAGGTTGCACATCTGGGACCGGCAAAACAATATAAACTTTTTGATTGATTCCGGGGCGGAGATTTCTGTAATTCCCAGCAAATTCAAAACACCGCAAACATTTGAACAACACGAGCCAAATGTGGCACTCTACGCGGCAAATGGTACTCCTATCAAGACACACGGACTACGCCGAATGATGGTTAACTTCGGATTGCGTAGAACATTTCCATGGACATTTGTCATAGCCGAAGTCGAGCGCGCAATTTTGGGGGCAGATTTTTTAGAAAATTTTAATCTTCTAGTGGACCTTCGGAAAGGGAGACTCATTGACGCAACGACGGGACTAACGTCAACGGGGCAGCGCATTCACTATGCAAGTACGGGTATATCTACGGTCAACAATACAAGCAAATACCACCAATGTCTACAGCGATACCCTGCAATTACACGACCCTTCAATCGAGAAGTAGAAGTTAAACATTCTGTGGCCCACTGTATTGAAACAAACGGACCACCCACCTCAGCCAGGGCCAGAAGAATGACACCACTAATGCTAGAGGCAGCAAAGAAGGAATTTGCCCTTATGGTACAACAAGGAATATGTAGACCATCAAAAAGCTGTTGGGCAAGCCCTTTGCACATGGTACAAAAATCGGACGGCAGTTGGAGACCCTGCGGAGATTATCGCAGGCTCAATTCTCAGACGATTCCAGACCGTTACCCGATTCCACAACTGAACGATTTCGCTCACAAGTTGTCTAAAGCCAACATTTTTAGCACTATAGATTTAGTTCGTGCATACCACCAAATTCCCATTGGTTTGAGTGATATTCCAAAGACCGCCATCATAACACCATTTGGTCTCTTTGAGTTCACACATTTACAATTTGGGCTTTGTAACGCGGCACAGACGTTTCAACGCGTTATAAATCAAGTACTGAATGGCTTGGATTTTTGTTTTGCATATATCGATGACATTATGATTGCATCCGAGGACGAAAACAAACACATGGAGCACCTCGAAACAGTCTTCAAACGTCTTGAGGAACACGGTTTGATCATTAACGCCGAGAAAAGCACGTTTGGTCAATCCAGTATTAAATTCCTTGGCTACCAAATTTCAAATGAGGGAACGACTCCACTTTCCGATAAAGTGGAGATCATCAAAGATTTCCCAAGACCAAAAACAGCAAAGGACATGCGCAGATACTTAGGTATGCTGAATTACTACAGAAAGTTCATTCCAAAGGCTGTGGAGGCCCAACGATTGTTGTACGCCATAATCGCCAATACAAAAAAAGCAGACAAGCAACCAATCCAATGGACAGAGGAGCTCATTCAGGCATTCGACCAGACCAAAGTTGATTTGGCTAATGCTACACTCCTCACACATCCAGAAATATCATCAGACCTCGCAATTATGGTGGATGCATCAAATTTTGCTGTGGGCGCAGCCCTCCAACAACGAACAGAAAAGCAAAGGAAATGGAAACCGCTCGGATTTTTTTCACGAAAACTCAACAACGCACAAAAAAATTACAGTACTTATGATAGAGAACTCACAGCCATTTACGAAGCAATTAAGTACTTTCGAGGACAGGTTGAGGGTAGAGAAGTCACCATATATACCGATCATAAACCCTTATGCTTTGCGTTCACCAAAAAAGCGGATAATGATTCGCCAAGGCAAAGACGACAGTTAGATTTTATCGCGCAATTTACAACAAAAATCGTCTACACACCCGGAAAAGAAAATCAGGTAGCCGATGCATTATCAAGGATTGACGAAATACAAATTCCATCGCCAATCAATTATGAAGAGGTGGCGTTAGACCAAAACAATGACCCAGAACTCATCGCAATCATGAATACCGAGACTTCTCTGCGTTCGGAACGTGTCCAGATTCCCGGAAGTCCTACAACACTTTGGTGTGACATGTCTACTGGAGTTGTAAGACCATTTGTACCAAAGACTTGGAGACACCGTATACTTGATAACATGCACAGTATTTGTCACCCCGGCATTGGAGCTACCTACAAAACACTTAGGCAAAGATTCGTTTGGCCTAAGATGCAAAAAGACGTAAAAGAGTTTGTCACCACGTGCATATTATGCCAGAAGGCCAAGGTAAATAGGCATACCCACAGTCCTATTGGAACTCTACCGTTACCCAAGGAGAGGTTTAGGAATATCCATATTGATATTGTTGGACCCTTGCCTCCATCACGTGGCAACAACTACTTATTGACCATTATAGATCGTTTCACTAGATGGCCAGAAGCGATTCCCATTAAGGATATCATGGCAGAGACAGTTGCTCTCGCTCTCATGGAGAACTGGATAGCTAGGTTTGGAGTGCCCGATACAATAACATCAGATCAAGGACGTCAATTCGAAAGTAAGCTCTTCGAAGACCTCATGAAATTGTGTGGGGTAAAACACTTAAGAACAACAGCGTACCACCCGCAAGCAAACGGCTTAATAGAGCGATGGCATCGAACACTAAAAGGGGCTCTAAAAGTAGCTTCCACAAGTAGTTGGTCAGAGAGACTTCCATTGATTCTCTTGGGCCTCAGATCTTGCGTTCGACAGGATGCAAAAACATCACCCGCGGAAATGACATACGGAACTCCACTTAAGCTCCCGGGAGATTTTTTCACCGAGACAACACCAACAGATCCAGAGACGTTCGCTAGAAAGGTCACAGATATGTTGAAAGATATTAAACCCATACCAGCTACAAACCATAACCATGATAAACCTTTTGTACACGGTTTGTTGGGAACTTGCACTCATGTTTTCATTCGAACAGACTCGGTTAAAGCTCCCTTGCAGGCGCCATATGAAGGACCCTTCAAAGTATTGATGAGGGATTCTAAGAAAATGTTGGTGGAAATACGCGGCCATCAAAAGTACATAAGTATTGATAGGCTAAAACCTGCTTTTCTCCCAACAGATTTGGAGGAGAAAGAAATCCCTACTATTAAACCGACCACAACAATAAAAGTTCCTGAGAAAACACCAGAGAGAACAACTCGATCGGGTAGGCGAGTTAGATTCCCTGAAAGATGGGCATACTAAGCACGAGATATCTTCGAACATTTGTGCCCTTCATTCCATACACTCTTCTGTCTCTCCGTCATGTACATATACCTACCTCTTCAGTCCAATATTTCATCCACCTGCTAGAGGATTCAAGGAGGACTTCAGGAAGGATGATCATCATTCTAGGAGGGGAGGCATGTGGAGTGTCGATACTCCCACCACCATTGGGACGCGAGGTGGGGAGAGACGCGGCACGGCCTGTCACTCCGTGACAATAGGTGCACCAAGCAACATCTCTGTTAATTATTATTTAGTAATTGTTATTTGTCAATAAACCGAGTGAGTACCAATCTTCTTATTTTATTTTAACAGAACCCTACATAGTAGAATAGATTTAATACTTATTATGAGAGTGAAAAACAACTCCCATAATCGCAACATTAAAACCCGAACTAAATACAATCTAGATAGTGTGTGGTTACATTTTTTATCCATTTTATTTAATATGCCACATCTATTGACTTTTCAGCAAGTCTAGGATAAATATTTATTTTTATTTTAAACTTTACGAGTAAAACCTCAAATTGTAATATTTAATTAAATGAAGACAAAATTAGCGAAATTCAATCGAAAATCTGGAGACAGAAAAATCTGAAAAATATATTTGAACCTCTGGGACTCGAACCCAGGACCTTCTGCTTAGATGGCAAATGCTCTACCAACTGAGCTAAGGTGTCTATATCCAATTCGGTCACTTTTGAAGAGTATAAAATAAAAATAAAAATAAACATTATTATTATTATTTTATTTCTTTATTTAATATTTGTACGGTTTAGAGTTATTTTTATTACATTTTTTTCATGTTAAACAGAGTTGTAAAATGAATATAATAATAGCTTTTCCTCGCCATAAAGAGACAAGGCTCTGGTGTTTGGTGAGGGAATTCATGCTCAAGTATATGTTATCATTTGTGTAAGTAAATAATAATATTGCAACTAATAACAATAGATAAACTCGAGGTATATCAATAAACAGCTTTCAAGATTTAAATTAAATATTTATAATAGTAATGAACTCTTACAGTTGTAGGTATATTTACAATTTATTTTGATTTTTTTACATGAGTTCCATACAGGAGGCCTTACAGTTGTTGTAGGTAATTTTCCAATTTATTTTGATTTTTTTTTTTACGTGAGTTCCATACAGGAGGCCCTGAGGAAAAAATTATTTCCCTCAGGGCCTATGTCATCTTTAGGGATGCTGTGTGGAGAGTTTTTTAATGAAAGGAAGGCGAGGAGAGTTCTGGGAAGGAAAAGGGTTTAAGGGGTGGGTAGGTATCTGGGGTTCAGTGTGTCCTGGTCATCCCCCTCCAAGACATAGACAAACCTCGCCCCATGAACCCGGGCACCTCTGCTAAATCACCAAAAGTAGCGAACCACTTGGGGTGACCTACGATAGAGGTGTTAGTTATCAAATAATGGTTCCCGGGGCAGCGGTACCCATTCCCGCCTCCCAAATTACATATAGGGTGTCCGGGGGTAAAGTGCATTAACTTCGGGAGGTGATTATACATGATGGTAGGAGTAAGAAAAGATTAACAACTTTTTCCGAAATTCCTACTTTTTTCCGATACAAAAAGACGTACCTACTAAAATTCCTTAGTGTGAGGTACGATCTTACTTGCTGAGCGCCCGCCGGGCACGATTGTGGCAACATTGCATGGCTGTGACTATCCCGTATCGTAACAGCAGAAAATAATAAAGCTGGCGGCACACGCCGGTCTATTTTTATCTTTATACCACAAAACAACCCCTAAAAGTTGGAATTTCGAAAAAAGTTATTTATCTTTTTTTAATTATAATATCATGCAGAATCACTTCCCGAAGTTAATGCACTTTACCCCCGGACACCCTGTATAGAAAGAAAGGGTCTTCGATTAAATTTACTTGAAGAATTAGAAATCAATATACGAACGAATGACTCTAATATAACGCTATTTAATAAAATAGGAAAAATAATTTATTGTCCACTTCTTAGTATATTTACAAAACCTAAATAATATAACGCACTCAAAAAAATCATAGCAGAAACGTCATTATTAAAAAAAATTAAGAACGCATTAACATTTAGTGAAGGGAAAACAGATTTCAAAGTACCCAACATAATAGATAAATCTATTATTAGAATCATATAAATAAGTCTTCTCAAAGTGGTTAAACCGCAGTTTGAAAATGGCTTTCTAAACCGAAACAGCTGTCACAATGATAAAAACTAAAATACTTTTAGAACTTAATAACAATTGAATTATATTTAAATGAAATTTTATTTTTAAAAAAAATTCGACCACCAGACTAGGCATACGCATATGTTGTGGCGGTTGTTCAATTATAAGTGCATACGATGCATTAAAATAAAACATTGAAAACCAAACATTGTTTTATTGTATCTAATTACAACAGATAGTGCACAACTATCGGATCATGGTTTCATAAATATCTACCACAAATAATTCATATTATAATGTAAAATTTTAAATATAACGAGATTCTTCTTTTCCCAATATTCATTTTGAAATGGATAATAATTTATTAAATAAAACCACCGGCCGCAATGCAAATTTCAATTGCGATTAAAATTGAATCATCAGTTATCATCAAACTTACTAATTTTCGCAGTATGTATCTGAAATGTGAAATATTTCGGCGTGAAATCATGCACGTTTAATGAAATAAAATTTTCTTTGAATTCAAGTGTCATTATTAAACACTGGAAATGCTTGCGTGAAGAATAATTCAAGTAGGTACCTACCTACAATATGATATTTTTACAAGAAAATATTTAAATTGTTGTTTTAGGACGGGTTTTTTTCAAAAAATTTTAACAATTCATCAAATTTTTTAATTCCTATTCAAGTTCTGTTATTATATCATTATAAGCTAGTTGCTTCATATAACCAAAACAATGACGGAACTTAAACAGAACAATCACATAACGTGAAAATTAGCTTTACGAAATACTAGCTGATACCCGGCATGCGTTGCTACGCCATTTAATAAATAAATTGTTTCTTCCTGTATGTCCTTTCCCATTCATCCTGTTCCCCTCCCGCCTCCCCTTCCTCTCCCGCGTTCCCATTCCCCTCTAGCGTTCCCACTCCGCCTCCTCCACCTTCCCTCTCCCCACTCCACTTCCCACGTCACGCGAACACCCCTCCCAGTTCCCTTCCCCCCTTCCAGGTTCCCCTCCCCCTCCCTGGTCCCTCCCCCCTACCCCCCCCCCCCCCTCGCGCGAACCCCCTACCGCATATACATTCAGTTTTCAAACAGCTCGCGTGCCATTTTTTATACAAATTTTATGATGACAGAGGTGACCAGTAGTTTTATACAAACCTTGTCCTGACAATAACGAACAAAAAAAAATAATTATCTAATTTGGTGCAGTCGTTCGGAAGCTTTGCGCGTACAAACATTTCGGAGATTAATTTTTATTTATAAAGATTAAAAAAATTTGAAACAAGATGCAGTGATTTTTCACAGGTTTGATCTAGTACCAAGTAGGTATCTATTATATTATTACAGTAGGTGAACAGATATCTCTGAATTTGTGGGACAACTCGTTGACAAAGTATATTTGACCTCAATTTAACGATGAAAAGTAATTAAACAAAAGCATTCCGCTTCAACGTTTCGTTCCAATATCTAAGCTAATTCTCGGTAACCCGAACCCGGCACTCCTATCTGGCTCGGGGTGTTATCGAAAGCATTTCGATCACCAATTTCTCGCAAGTTGCCTGATCCAGCCTCCGGGGAGTCAAATGTTTGCAATGTTAAGTGTATTAATTATTAGAGTGAGTGGCTCAGACCCTCGGCAGGCGTCAGCACCAGCACTTGGGAGAAGATTTTAATCGTTAATCCCTGTCAGTTCCTAGAGTCTACAGGCCGACACAGAGCGAACACTCCTCGATCATACCTACTAGCCTACCCGCTTTCTGGGTTCCTGGTAACCAATCCGCGTCGGATAAAGTTTCTACGATCGTTTCTGGATTTGGATGGATTAAGGAATTAATTGAATATCATTTCAAAATCCAGGTCAGAGGACGCGATGCAGGAAAATTTTTAATTGGATACAATTCATCGTTATAATAATTAAAAGTACGAAGCGGACGCGAAAAATAATATAAAACGGGAAAAATAACTAAGTCATAAAAAATTATAAAACATTTACAGATTAATGAGGCCGAGGAGTATCGTCTTAGTACATGTATAGGTAAATCATTTTAAAGAGAATAAGCTTGAATGTATATTTGTGTACCGATAGTATTGAAAGTTTCAAAAAAGTTAGTTTAGTTTGTCAATCTCAAAGAAAATGGTTAAATGCATTTTCTACGAACCTTGAGATTGACTTTGATCCAATCTTACTCGCATACTGAGTGCGTAGCGACGTATATCAAAAAATATATATTTTTTAAGAATTTAAAATAATTATTTTCATCAGAATCTACTTAAGGAGATAATCAGTAAACGACCTAGTTTGTCGATAAGTATACCTTTTAAATTCCTGGACAAGATGTTTCACAGAATTCGAGTAATTCATCTAATTTAGAAGTTAAAATTCAAAATCTGTGAAAGTTCAATTCAACTTGTTATTTCATCGTGGGGCGGTCGTTTTAGAGTATGTGGAAAGTGGATAGTAACAACCTTTTTTTACATGAGCTCCACACAGGAGACCCTGAGGAAAATAATTTCCCTCAGGGCCTGTCATCTTTGGGGATGCTGTGTGGTGGGTCTTTTTAAGGAAAGGAAGGAGAGGAGAGTTCTGGGAAGGAAAAGGGTTTAAGGGGTGGGTAGGAATCTGTGTTTCAGTGTGTCCTGGTCATCCGCACCCAAGACCTAGACAAACCTCACCACATGAACCCGGGCACCCCTGCTAAGTCACCAATCGTAGCGAACCACTTGGGGTGACCTATGGCAGAGGTGTTGGTTATCCAATAAAGGTTCCCGGGGCGGCGGTAGATACCCATTCCCGCCTCCCAAATTGAACCAAAGAGAACCTTCCGAGAACTTGAATATTAACTTTGAATTTGATGAATTTTTAAAATTCTATGACACAATACGTCCTAAGTGTCACTTTAAAATTATTTACCTGAATGTATGCAGTTACCTGCAATTACATAAATTGAATCATAAAAAAAACTTGTTCTTTCACTAAACTTCAAGTAAGTAAAGTCACAGAAGGTACTTGCAGTAAAAAAGATGATCGCCTTGAAAATTTTCCATAATAATTTACCTACCACGAGAACAAAGATATGAATAGAGAAAATGCATAACCAATGTTCTGAATAAAGTACCTCACAACAGCACAATCCAAAGCAAAATGTCCAACGCCAACAAACTAAACAAGCCAGTCTACGAGCAGACAGGTCCTTAACATTGAAATGGGATCAGCTGTTCCATGTGCTATGGACTAAACTTGTAGAGTGAGTGCACTGGCGGTAAGTAGGTACTGGGTACTGTGTACTCTAGTTAGGTACTGGTAGTGGGGCCCAGAGCCGAGTGACGGGACGTGATGTGTTCTGAGGGCGATCAATCACACGTTGGAAAGGGGTTAAGGATCATCTGCTCCCTGACGGATTCTGGGGAAGCGGCCTGCCAACAATAATATCTTGTTATTACGCCAATCAATTCAGCGTGGGACATATATTATATAGGAGTTATAAGAAATAGACGATATTGGTATTAATTAAATGAATCGACAAGTTGAAGAATAAAAGTGACTTTTTGAAGTGAAACTTCTATAGCCCCGCTATGATTTGGATTTCGGATGAAACGGAAATGACGATTACTGCACTTGCAACGCATCAACTGCGCTCATTGACCGCTTTGATTATGATGTCACTTTTAAAGGCTCCTGTTGGTTGGGATATCAAACGGAAATTACGCTGGTCTGCGTTCGTTGGTCGCTTTGATTATGACCTCACTTTTCAAGTGTCGGTTGAGATTGTTTTGGTAAAGCTTCGCTTCTACCGTGTAAACTGCACTCGATTTTTTTTTTTAATTTTGCAAGAGAGTTTTGATTGAAGACTCACTGACCGATGGGTCGTTTTAATGGTCGTTCAATTATTGTGAATCAATGAAAACCAAATTAGTATTTTTTTTGACCAATCTAGAATCAATTATCAATTATTTATGTAAACTCCCCTTCAAAACCATATTTAAACCTTTAAAGGGTTAATCTAATTAATGTTTTTAAAATATATAAATCGCCAGGTACCTCTCAAACTTCCTAAAATCACCACACCAGCTGCTTTTCGCAACACAACACCAAAGTTGCAATAATCCTACTGGATGTGGGCAGTGAGAGATTTTCTGGTTTTAAGAAACAGTATGGCTCAATTGACGGTGCATACGACACTCTAAGCTTGAGGCCTAATTTTGGGTAAAATGTTGATGTTTGTTTAATAAAGTGGAAGAAATTTAAAATGTGCAAAACCATAATAAAATTATTATTTTTTAATTTATAAACTAACGTTTAGACAAGATTTTTATGCATAGCACAAAGTATAAAGTTGGTTGTTTTCAGGTGGGAAAAAAATATAACAAGCAGTAATTGTTGAATGAAACACTAGTATATATTGAATTATTTGGTGGGTATTTGATAAGCCCCCATAGCTCAGTGGTCAGAGCATTCGACCGGCAATCGGAAGGACACGGGTTCAAGTCCCGTTGGCGGCAAGTATCTTTTCTCGGAAGATTTTTCAATGTAAATGAGTGTTTCAGGCTGACAATTATTGCTTGTAATAATTGTTACCATAATAAAATGTCTATTACTCACAGACTTATTAAAAAATGAACATTTGAGCTTGTTTAAGATAATTTTTGTGCAAGCGCTAAGCAAAGCGTCACATAAATAACCCACTTACTACATTAAGTACTCAATTAATTTAACGCTTCATAAAATATAATTGCAGCATCACTTTTAAATGAAAATGATGCCATCAAAACGTTCTTAATTAGCTTCAAGATCAAAAAATGGGAACCAACAAATTAGATAAATTCTTACACCAAAGCAAATAAAAACGTCAAATAAATTGCAGCACGCGTGTACGTAAGTAGAGGGAAAAATACCCCATGTAATTGAAACCGAAATAATGACAAAGCCGCAGACAAATGACCGGAACCCCTCGGGTCTATAAAAGTTCAGCCGCGTGTCTGATTATCCCCCACACGCTACACACTACCTACTTCCTATTTCCCGCACACGTGTCTGGCACCAGAAGTAACGCGAGGATAAGGAGTAAAAGGACGGATAAAGGATCGATGAAAGAGCCTACCGCAGACGAATCAGTCGCCCGTGAGTAAGTCTATGAACATCCAGCCGAGTCAATAGGAGAATAATGCGCAAGATGCCCTCAGCAAGAGGGATCTCCCCCTCCCTGAGCCGCTCGATTCAGATGCCAAATCTTTCGCAGCGCAAACAAATGCCTCGCGCAAAATGCAGCAGGTCTATTTGTTGAAGTAACATGATTTATTTGAAATGGGGGCCGGAGTATCATTATCACTTTAGAGCCTTTAGCCGCACGAACAAGATACGAAAAGAAGATTATGAAAGATCCTAGATAAAACTAAACAATCATTCATTTGAGGCAAATAAAAGGAAATGTTTTCTAAAAATTCTTTACCGTCGATTTGCAAAGGTATGCAAGCATTCTGATATAGGTCATTTAGCTAAAAACATGCTTTAAAATGGGACGTATTGCTTTCAATGAATGAACATTTCAATAAAGTTTATAGCGCATTTGGTTAACATCGTTTTACGTTGTAACTTTTGGTGAAATGGTGTGTGAACGAAGTAATGTATTCACAGAATGATGCATGAACATGGAACACCGTTAGAATCTTCCAAAACAAAGGAGAGTTCCCTGGAGGTAAATAATGGAATCGGGGTCATTTATCACTGGCGTGTACAACTGTATGTTTACTATATGTCGTTTGACATGCACGATGCCCACGTTATCCACATTTGGGGTGTCGTGGAATTCTTCAAAAATAACAAAACACATTTTTATAAATCTGTGTTTTTTGTTGTTGTAATGCGTTGTTGTGTTGAAAAACATTAAGCGAATGAGTATCATATAGAATTCTTGGCAAGGCGTATTGCATAAATCCAATTTCCTTAATGGATGAATGTATGGTTAGTGTGTAAGAGATGTAACGGTTCCCTAGTAATAAATGGATAATAAATCGTGGTTCCGCTGACGGCTAAAACATTAAGGGTCATCAGTGAAAAATATTCCGCACTTTACATAAGCTAATATCCATTATCTGAATATACATATAGATATTTAAAAAGGCACAAAGTTATTATTTTTTTATTTACGTGAATACGGCACAAGAGTCCCAACTGCTACTAACCGCCTGGAGCCAGTCAGACTACGGCAGCCCGAATTGGGGCATGTTGTGAGGCTGAAAGTAAGTGGGGAGGGGAAGGAGATGAGCTAGAATGCTAAGATTGAAAAATAGGACATTTTTGATGTTGGAGCTGAAAATAATATTTTTTTCAAAATTTCAATACTTCATATGAAGAATTTTTGTTTTGGGTGGGGAAGCTGAGGAAGGGGAAGGTGGGAAAGTATCTGGTTATTGAGATCTAGTTACCAAACACGTCACGTAGTATGGTTACGTTGCCTAAGCTCACATTCACGTAAGTGGGCAATGCAATGAAATATATAAAATCTAAAATAGAGGGGGACTGGTGGCTAGTTTATTTTGGACACAATATTAAAAACTAACCTAGAATATCTGAATAACAATATGACATTATGCTTTGTTACGTTCATTCGCTTACCCTTTTCCCGCTTTCCTCAGACCAACCATGTGCTTCTTTGTTTAAGGTTTAATATAGTTTTCCACTTTAAGGAGCTATCTATCATTCCAGACAGTCAAGGCTCGCTTTGCACCAGCACGATATCCACACGCCTCTGTTTTCACATGGATTTCTATTTTCTTACGAAGAACACACGAATGGGGAGAAAGAATACCCATTTTCGTTTCTACTAGTCCTTTTTCCCTCACAAAATCAACGTTAAATTAAAGTTTATCAAGCTTCTACCTTAAAATGTACATAATAATTTGTTAAATAATTGGCCAAAAAGGTGGCACAATTGATATTTAATGCGAATAGTATTTCAACCCACCTAATTTTTTAAAAATATTTTATCTGAAAGAAATATAATGACACTAAAGGAAATAGGCAGCAGATTGAATAACTGTGATATAAAATAATAAAACGAAATCAGAAGTAATAGATTGAGATCGATAACCATAAAAAAGGCAAGATTGAAAAAAAATATGAAATGCAGATTGACATTGTAGCAGTTCTACAAAAGGCTAAGCAGGTAATGAATGACCACTAAATTACGATAATAAATACAGGTGACTTCAATCAATTAGGACAGTGTTACAAATGGCGCCAATCCTAATTTGTAACATCACCATCAGAGACCGATCGCGAAAACTTTACAATGGTAATTAAACATGTTAAAAATAAAATATTGGAAACTAGAAACAGGATTCAAATAATTTGTTATTTATAGCAATTATAAAAAATACCGGTATCTGATTTCATTAAAAAAGAAAGGTTAATTGATAAATAATAACATTTATATAATTATTGCAGAAGAAACACTAATAATCTAGACGAAAATATGAAAGATAACAATTAGTCATAATTCATAATAGACCTGATATAGTTTTACATGACAAAATTAAAAAAAATAACTTATATCATTGATGTAGCTATTCCAAATTCCTGTAATATTCAAAAATCTGTTTCTGAAATAATAATAAAATATACAGATTTAGGAAATGAGATTAAAAGAATTTGGCATTCTCAGACTATAAAAATATTACCATTTATTATTTCGGCTACTGGCATTATACCTAGCTCTCTCATTCAAAATTTAGGCATATTAGATTTGTCAAAGAATCTATATATAAAAATGCAAAAATCAGTCATTATATACACATGTAGGATTACAAAACATTTTTTAAATATTTATATTGAGGGATCAGTAGGATTTATGGGTCCAATTAGGAGTTCCACCGAGCCGAACCCTTTGATATGAAAATATCTGGAGTCGGTGAATTATTTTCCCATTTGGTCTCTTTGACATGTTGTTCTTGTATTTATTATACTTATATAGTGCAAATGCATAACGTGCATTGACTAAGTGATCGTTTGTGGAAAAGTGCGAGAAACGGTTAAGTTTTTCCTGCGGGAACGATTTAAACCGGACATAAAATCTGAAGCGTTAACAAGTTCTCTTTCATATTTTCGTTAAGATTATTAGTGTTATCTTCTTCTTAATATATTAATTGATGAGAATAACCTTCAAAATTTATAAGAGAGTTGTTCTAATAAAAATGTATATAATCTCCTTGTAATATTTCGTGTTTATGCATGTAGTTATTACCTTTATGTTGCTTCACTCAAATGTGTAAATTGTTAGGTCTAGTGAGGTTGATCCATACAGGTAAAATAATGCTTTATATTATGTGAGAAGCAACAAATAAATAAATAATGTTTTAAAATATTTGTATGGATGGGAACCCGAATTTATTGTCTAACACGAAATTATTCAATTTTAAGATAGTTAGTGGTAAAATCATAGTAGATAGTTAAAAAAAATTACAAGATAAATCGTTGTACAGCTGACGGCTAAAACATCCGCCTTACTCATAATCGCAGAAGATAATACCACGGTAATACGAACAGGTTATGTGAAATTGTCGTACAAATTTCACCTCACCCGTTCGCATTACCGTACCTTATTCTGCGATTATGAGTATAAATCGTTGTACAGCTGACGGCTAAAAGTCATCAGTGAATCAGCGAGTCATCAGTGAAAAATGTTCCGCATTTTTGTATAAGCTAATATCCATTACCTGTACATATATACTTAAATAAAAGGCACAAAGTTATTAGAAGCTCATATTTGGTCTTGACAAAAAATGAGTATTAGCAATGACATTCATGTCTAACTAAGCCTATTTTGTGGGTTAGATATCTTGTCTTTTTTTACCCGGTTCTAACCGACAAATTTATATTAGGGTGTCTGATGCGTATTTGAGTTTCAAACCAAAATGTGAGCTGACCATAAAAAAAGTTAAAGGTAGAGCAATAATGAAATTTTGTTGCGATTTTTTACGCCTTTCATTATGACCGGGGCCATAAAAGCCGTACTTACTTAGATTGTTCACAGGTTTATGGGGCGAGTCACATCCGAAGAAAAGATATGAAAGAAGGTAAGGCTTCACTTTTAAGATTCGCCCGTAGCTTTGGTCCGGGCTCATGCCGGATTTGAAATTACCCACTAAATCAAAGAAATAAAGTCAATGAAAGTAGAGAAATTGACTTTTTGCGAATATGCTTTTATTACACGATTAGGGCCTATCATCGATTAATTAACTCTACGTATCACAAAGGTTAAAAATAAAAGTAAAAAAACACAGTTTTTTACTACAATACATCTATTTTCAAATTACTTTTAAAACTGGTTTGACTGAGGATTGAACCTTCCTGCGAATATGCTTTTATTATACGATTAGGGCCTATCATCGATTAATTAACTCTATATATCACAAAGATAATGCAATTGCTAAAAACAAAAGTAAAAAAAAACACAGTTTTTTACTACAATACATCTATTTTAAAATTACTTTTAAAACTAGTTTGACTGAGGATTGAACCTTCCTACCAGGGAATAGGAGCCAAAAGTCGATCGGATTAGACCGATATTTATTTCACCCATTAAGTGCCGAGGCTATTAAAAGGGCTCGCGTATGTGTGCATGATTGTTATCAAAAGAAAGCACTGTCATCGTCAACGAGTCTATCTGCTGATTTCCAGCTCGGTCGGATGTCGGGAAAGGGATTAATTTCCACTCCCAAGATTCCACTTCATTCATTAATTCATTCAATCAAGAAAATAAAAGTGAAATTCAAAGAGACGTAAAAGACTTTAAAAAAGCATTTTGTTAAGATTTTATTATCAAATAAAAAAGAAAATCTTCTAGACCTAGCCCATAGTATGTAACTAATTAATTAATTTAAAAAAGAAAACAAGTATAGTACTTTAAAGGTGAGTAATCACATAAATATTTTCTATTTATGTACGATGTACAGAACCTTTGAAGTAAAATATATAAAAAGAATGATTATTTAAATACAAGACCAATTTGATTGATATTACCGTTTAAAAGTTCGCACAATACCCAAATTGGGAAAAAAATCTTCACAAGCGGTAGAAGTGAAGCCTTCAAAAAAACTAAAATAGGCAAGAGTGGGGAGTCTACGAAGCACTTCTTTTATCAGTGTGAAGAATGAGTTTTCACATATTTTTGTCGTCGAATTCCAGTGCACGTTTTCGTATACATTTGGTCATTTTATGAATATATGTATTTTCTTCATCGGAGTCGCTAGATGTCGCTTTATTTTGTGGTTTGAAGATTGGATATTGATTTCACAAAAAAATTTTTTTTTTTGGATTTCGTAAGATTCGATCCTTGGTCAGCTGAATGTCTGGCAGCTAAGGTTCGTCCGGCGCTTTATACCACTAGACTACAGGAGACCGTAGATTTTTTTTTTTTTTTTACATGAACTCCACACAGGAGGCCCTGAGGAAAATAATTTCCCTCAGGGCCTATGTCATCTTTGAGGATGCTGTGTGGAGGGTTTTCTTTAAGGAAAGGGAGGAGAGGAGAGTTCTGGGAAGGAAAAGAGTTTAAGGGGTGGGTAGGAATCTGGGGTTCAGTATGTCCTGGTCATCCGCCTCCAAGACCTAGACAAACCTCACCCCATGAACCCGGGCACCCCTGCTAAATCACCAAACGTAGCGAACCACTTGGGGTGACCTATGACAGAGGTGTTGGTTATCCAATAAAGGTTCCCGGGGCGGCGGTACCCATTCCCGCCTCCCAAATTGATACGCGGGACCGTAGATTTATCGTATTATTACCTTTCTCCTTTAGAAGAAATCCGATCTCATTTGTTTCTTCCAAATTATTAACTATTTAATCGATTCACCTACACTACAACTCATCACATTCAATTAACCTTCTCGTAGACTCAGAAATAAAGACCTGCTCTTCCTCAATCAGCACTCGACTAATTATGGTTATAATTCACCACTGACCTATAATTCAAGACCTTGATTTTTTGGGTATAAGCTTAAATGATTTCCGTCGCTCTTTAAACAATTGAAGATATGTTATATTTACTCTAATTTTTGCAAAGTCTTGACTTGACACTTCTATTTTCTTCTATTTTCTCTATTTGTCTTTGCTTTCATGTACAATTATTTATCCTTACAATGTTCGTTTCCATATTTCGTGATACTTTGATGTAAATTGAATGTAAGTCCGTTAATAAATAAATAAATTATATTGGAACCGAGTACCTGTGAAATAAATATATATATTTTATTGCTATCTTGTTCTCTTGCAGGCTAAAGCCTGTAAAAAGCTGATGTATGGCTCTTAGTGTCGCTCGCTTCCGTTTCATCGAGTTTCAAATAGTGATGTGCCGGATCGTTAAAAATGTATATCCGCGGATCCGAATACGGATATTTGGTGTCAAGATCCGCGGATACGGATACGGATCTTTATTTTCTTATTGAATCGGTGTCGGAGACCTTGAAACGATAGTTGACGTTACTCTCGCCGCAACGACGGTATGGTAACTTAATATGATAAAATATTTGATTTTAAGTAATAAAAAATACTCTGAATGGAATTGAATAGTTTTTTTAATTATACCTAAATTTACAAAAATTGATCAAGTATTTCAAGTAAACTTTGGCTTTACTGGGACCGTAGAGTTTAAGTTACGAGGGGCTACCATCCACCATAATACATGTTGTAATATTATTAATGTACGCGGTGGGCGGGTAACACCAGAACCAGCATCAGGTGTAGGGCGGCCATTATATTGCATTGTGCTGCGGACGGCGGTAAATTAAACAGTGAATTATAATCCAGGCTTTAATGGCTTATTCGCCGCCTTTGCGGGGAAGGGCCGCTGCCTTCGGGAGATTTATCCGAACCCGAATTAAAGAAATTCCTCACAATAAAATAATGCCGGATTTGTGAGCCCGTTCATTGCAACAAACAAGATATTAATTTAGGCTGTTTGGGCACGGAATAACTAATAACTTAAAGACGATTCGTGGGCTGCTTGCCTTCTTAAAGAAACAAGCAATGTAGGTATTAATTATTAGTTGGCGTTAGATTTAAATTCAAATTTGTTTTAGTAACGTCGCGACGTGGGTTTGCGGGCCGCATGGTGTAAAATGGTGTGCACTTCTAGTACTCAACAAATTAGTTAAAAAGAGTTACCGCTGCATTCATTTTAATTACTTGGTTACAATTTTTATTTTTGTTAGTGACTTACTTCTGTAAAATTATAACCATTGATTGCTTCCTGAATCCGCAATACTAGTTATATTCAACCGTGGGACCATTCCGCAAGTCAGTCAGGCAGTCAGCACTATCTGAGACCGCAAGGCGCGATCTGTTTAACGATGACCCAGAAACTATCCTCTCCGGGGTAACAACTGTTCAGTGTTCGACTGACCACTTTGCGTTTGATTGCGGTTCGAGTCCCGCGGATATAAATTCATAATGTCGTGACCTCCGGCCCCTTAACTTTTAAGGTCTGCCATTGAAGGGAATTATAATAATGTGTTGAGATCTGAGATTATTATTCGTGTTAAATTCAAGAGGATATAATTAACTATGTTCTTGATGGTCGAGGGGCAAGGCTCTCGACAAGCGAACCGGAGGTCGCGGGTTCAAATGCCGGTGAGCGCAAGTAAATTGTATTTAATTGATTTGTGTTTTCACATGTTCATAATTTAAAACAATATATGATATATTTGCGGCACGTTCCAGAGTGGAAGATATTCTCAGTATCGCACTGGTATTAGACCACCATTTAGAACCGATTGAACCATTGAAACGTCGCTTGAAATGGCTTTAGCCATGTTTAGTGACTGGATCTGAAAAGCCAGATACTTCTTCACCTTACTATCCCCCGTCTCCTTCCCATCTTCACTTACCGTCAGCCTCACAACATACCCCTATTGGGGATACCATGGTCTCACTGGCTCTAGGCGGTTGGGATCGATTGAGGCCGCGACGCACAGTGATTCGTTTTATACAAACTAGACGCTAATAAGTCAATTTTGAATTTCCGAACAATGACATCATAGCGACATTACCAGATAGACTGGATAATAAATGCATGCTTAATTGGTGTGATCAGTGCAAGCATTGACTCATACCAGAGGCCTAAAGTCGAATAATGTGTTTTGAAATTATCATTTGCTCGACGTTTAAAATTATGTACTAAGTTTGAAAGGGTTTTTTTTCAGTTCTGTAAAATGGTGGCTACTTTGGAAGGTATGTTTTAAAGTTTTTTTTAATACTTTAGTGTAAATAATTTAAGTTGTTTTTTTAAATAATAAATAAGTTTTGTGTATTATTTTGGTCTAAAAAATATTAAATTTCTAACTTCTCGAGAGTTTATCTCAGAGAGTATATCATATAAACAGGGTGTTAAGGGACGTACTTGTCTTATTTAACCAGTGATTCCTGACATTATTTGGAGTAAAAAATGTAAATGAAATTTTGGTCTCCGGTGACTTTTTTTGACGACTTTTTTTCATTTTTTTTTTCTTCAAAATCAAACAAAAAAAAATTTCTTCCGCATGTCGTCACTGGTCACTCAGCACTGGTCACTCAGCCAGGTGTCCGATGAACCCCTTACCCCGCCTCCAACTGTTCAACAACTACCATTTTTTTATGTTTTTGTAGAAAAAAAAATAAAAAAAAACATCAAAAATGTCACCGGAGACCAAAATTTCATTTACATTTTTTACTTCAAATAATGTCAGGAATCAATGGTTAAAGTAAGTCAAGTACGTCCCTTAACACCCTGTATAGATAATTTTATTTTTTTTAAATAGTGCAACTAATATTCTATTCATATCAGTTTCGATATTAACCCACACGAATCCACATTATTATTATTTTTTCATTTTACAGGAACCACATACGAGATTTCCAGGCTGGAATTGTTTGTGACATGGAAGAGTTTGCCGAAGAAAGAAAGGCTTGAGGGAATGTTTAACAAAAATTTAAGTACATTTGAACATGATAAGCTCAGTGCAAGTGGTGAAAAAAGTTGAAAAACCAAATAAGGCTTATATCTTTGAATATAAGAAGAAAATGGACCGTAATTTTAGCAATTTATTACACTCAAAATACACTTTTTTTACTTTTTACATATAATTGTTTTATTATAAACCTCAAATACTATATTAACACATTATTTAAAAATTATTTTAAAAAAAATTTAAAAAAAACCTTAGGAAAAAAAAAATCATTTTTAACACTAATTTTCATAAAATTAGTGTTGACTACACCTCAATAGAGGGTTAAAAATAATTCAATCATGTGTAAGAGTTTTTAGCGTCTAGCATGTATGAAACGAATCACTGTGTGACGTGGGCTTGCGGGCCGCGTGGTGTAAAATGGTGTGCACCTCTGTGCGGCCCCAAGCTTTGTAAAAATATCAAAACTCTGTTATGTTTTGCAAAAGAGTTTAGCGAAAAAACTTAGCCATTGTTCAAAGTTTTTTTTACATACAGTATTTTATGGTTACTCAACATAGGTTCATTTTCGAGGTACAATTTTTTTCGCAGACCAGTGCAGCGCTATTTGTTCAGATGTTTGATGCATTGTAAAGATTACCGTTTTATATGTAAAATACAAAAAAAAATCTCAAAAGAAATACTGTATCTTTTATCAAGTATTTATTGGTTTCGGCTTTGAACATAGTGAATTTTTTGGCAATTTTTGCACTCTTTTCGCGTATTTAAATTTTGTCTATCTTTTTTCGAAAGAGCCGGCAAAAATTGCAAGTACTTTAATTGAGTTCTTAATTAATTCAGAATGATAAAGATTGATATGATTTATCGTTTTGGCCTTGAGTCCTGGGGTCCTAGCATGGTCGATCGATATAGGTTTTATCAAAAGTGTCGGTAACTTGCCATCGCTCCCGAGCACGACTGCAGACCGCTAACGAACAAACAATAGTTCACAATGACTAGGGGTTCCTAATAAATTTGACATAAACTGTTGTTTATTCGTTAGCGGCCTGCAGTCGTGTTCGGGAACGATCGCAAGTTACCGACATTTTCGATAAAACCTATATCGATCGACCATGCTAGGTACCCTGGAGGGTATGAAATTATCGACTGCGGCGCTTTATTTTTGCTTTCGTTTTAAAAATAGGTTTGCGACACCACCGACTGGAAAGTTAACCATGTCAAGCTGTATGTACCCTACCACCCACGGCTCAAAGGTAAAACACTTAAGAAGATTTTTTATTAATAAACAAGGACTTTAAATACGATGACAATTTTGAACTATTATTAATACCGCTTAATATATTATTTTAATCCTACGTTACAAAGGAAGGGCCAAGGAAGCAGGAAGGTGGAAAATATTGCGTCGCATTATTAACAGATTATTCTCGCCATAAATAAACCGCACCATTAAGATTATTTTAGTCATGGATAAGATTATTTGTGGTTAGACTTATATCTAAGCTTATGTGGTGTTAGATTAATCTATAGGTAATGACGAAAATTTGATGCTGCTAGTTAGTATATTCAATAAAGCTTTGAAGGGACATAAATAATAAAGGTTTTAATCTGTGGTGCAAGAAGTGCTAAACCTAATTCATATTCTATACGACGTCAATAAGCCATGTATAGTTTATAAAACAACATAATATTTTTAATCTGAAAATAGCCAAAATCTGAAAATTCTGACAGACATATATATATACAGGGTGTTAAGGGACGTACTTGACTTACTTTAACCAGTGATTCCTGACATTATTTGGAGTAAAAAATGTAAATAAAATTTTGGTCTCCGGTGACATTTTTGGATGTTTTTTTTTTTTTTTTTTCTACAAAAACATAAAAAAATGGTAGTTGTTGAACAGTTGGAGGCGGGGTAAGGGGTTCTTCGGACATCCGGCTGAGTGACCAGTGACGACATGCGGAAGAAATTTTTTTTTGTTTGATTTTGAAGAAAAAAATTTTGAAAAAAAAAAAAAAAGTCGTCAAAAAAAGTCACCGGAGACCAAAATTTCATTTACATTTTTTACTCCAAATAATGTCAGGAATCACTGGTTAAAGTAAGTCAAGTACGTCCCTTAACACCCTGTATAATGGAGTTATGCATGTTAGTGCGATCATCTACAGTCAAGTTCTTACAGAAAAACTCAACACATAAATACGATACAAGGTTCACAGAAAACTTATTAATACCAAAAGCAAACAAAACAATATTCCAAAAAGGACCCATATTACACAGCCGTTAAAGTATACAACAACCTTCCACATAACATGAAACAAATACAAGATGACAAGATGCACACAAATTGAAATCGTCACAAAACACTTTCCTTATAAATAAATTTCATTACACCTTAAGTGAAAACGTCACATAAATGAAACACCAATTTTTGTATATTTATTTGTATCAACATTGTAATATTCTTCTTTATATAAACATTATAATATAACATCGATGTGGTCAGCTGGAAGAAATGGGATCCACCCATAAGCTACACCTTTTGTATGTTTTATTTGTATGTACAAAAATATTTTTTGAATTGATTTGATTTTTTTTTTTTTTGAATCCGCAAAATAAAAATAGGTTACAGATTTTGTAAACTTACCTAGTCTAACCTAAATCTACCTAGCGAAAACCTACTATGTACTCCATTTCCAAATCAGTTTGTGCATTTGTAAATTAATTTTCTAAAACAAATAAACAGCATGTGTTTCAATAAGATACATAGAAAAATTTTGACGAAGGTATTTTAGCAGATTTTTTTTAATACGGATTTAGATTTAGAACATTTTTGACGTAGGTATTTCAGCAGATTTTTTAAATACAGATTTATATTTAGAACATTTTTGACGAAGATATTTTAGCAAATTTTTTGAATACAGATTTAGATTTAGAACATTTTTGACGAAGGTATTTTAGCAGATTTTTTGAATACAGATTTAGATTTAGAACATTTTTGACGAAGGTATTTCAGCTGATTTTTTAAAAACTACATATTTACAAATGACTTTTATTCCAGGGAGTAAAACCTTAAATCATAGGAAAAAGGTAACGTAAGACGTTTGTAAATATTTCTACATATTATGCAAAGATTATTAAAAAAATAGATTAAACCAAACGAAACGTTGAAATTCGGGAGCCAAAGATAAATACGACAATATTTAAATGGAGGATGTTTGCTCGTTATTAATTCTATTTATGTATTTCTTAATTTTTATTTAGTATGTTTATTATACGTTTCAATAGAATAGTATTTTTTAGTTCCTATATTAAATTTTTAAATGTATGACTACCACAACACGGGCATTAAGTGCCCACACGTGGTAGCCAAAAAAAACCAAAAATCTGAAACAAATAAAATATTATGAAATATAAAAAAAAATAACCATACATATATGTATATTTGCACACAAAAATGATGAAACGTATAGAAATAAAAACTAAAACAGTATGTACTTGCTACGGAAATTTCAGATAGTTTTTGTGTTTCTGAGAGATTCGTGATGAGATATCATTTGTCGGGATGTTAAAACACTGAATATATATTTTATGTTAAAGTCATTTATTTCAATTCTGAATTGCGTGTTTACAGCCGTTAACAGATTTCAAAATAAAACATTCATACATACAAAGTTTTTTTTTTTTACTTTCACATGTACCAATGCCACTAAATGTCGTCAATCTTAGATACAAATAAACTAATATACTATTATTGTAGAAAGCAATCACTTTGTGGTTTGACATATTTAATAAAATAAAATACTTTTTTGTTTAAAACCACGATATTTATTAATTTTTTAACCGACCGGTTTCGCTTAACTTAAGCATCTTCAGGATACAAATTAATACTGTATTAATTTGTAATACAAATTAATACTGTATAAACTAATATACATATAATAAAAACATTAGTAATATTAGGCGAATGATTCATGACATTGTTCTTGGGGTACTAAAAATTGATGATTTTTTTCTTTCTGGGGGTTATGTCAGTTTTTGATAATTTGATTTAGGTACCAGAAAGTACTCTAAAACGTCCCTTCAATGAATGCTATGAATATCTGTGCCAGGTACTTAAGATTAATAGTATGGTGACATATCTAATACAGATGTCAAAATGGTATCAGCATTTTTTTAGGCCAGTAAATGGATAAATCTTGAGCGATTCACAAATTTGACATAGGCACTTCTAGATTTAAATCTCAGCTAAGAGCTTAGAAGATGTCCAAAATGTTCTTACGATTTGAAGCTGACTGTATGAACACACTTCAAATACCAATTTGCATATTCAATCTTTATATTAATCAACACGCTAACGCTCAACCCTTTAAGACACCAGCCTCCTAAATCATTAAATACGAGGAACGTGATTAGGTATGCTTAGCGTGTCGGTTATAATAACCCTTTCACCAAATCCATTATTTGATTAAATAATATAGGCGGTGCGCGGCGCGGCGCTTCCACAGGAAGAGGGGGCAGGGGGTGGAAAGGGTTGATTGGCAGAGATGCAGATTCAGGAAAGGTATGGTTTCTACAGATAACATTGTCAGTTAATAAGAAATACCTATTTTAGAAAGATGCCTAAAAATTATGAATCTCCACTTTAAAATGTATTGGTGCGAGACAAAATACAGATACGCATGAGAAACAGAAGTTGCCCATAAATGGAATGAGATGAAAAATGTCGGGTTCGGTAAGGTGGGTGAGAAACGCCAAGAATCTGAAAACTGAAGGTGTTTGAAGGGGACCTGGTCCTATAAGGACCTGTAGGGATCTATGGGGGTTCTACGTGATTAGGGTATTATGAAGAAAGGAAGGAGATGATGTTCCGGAAAGTAAAAGGTATTAGGGTGGGGAGGAATCTGAGGGTCAGTGCCTCCAGGAGTGATAGACGTAAGAATCCATCCCTCCCTCTGCGGTGCAAGGGGATGTTCCGAGCGAGTCCTGCTGTAGAGGTCAAAAGGTCTCGTTCAACCAGTCATGCATCCACCGCCAAGATCCGGACAAACCTCACCCCAAGAACACGGGAAATCCTGCAAAGTCACCATATCGAACCACTTGGGATGACCTATGGCAGGGGTGCTGTTAGTCCAATAAATGGTTTCCAAAGCAGAGGTACCCATACTCACCTCCCAAAAAGTCACCATCTGCAAAAACTGTAAACTGACGAATTTCAAATTGAATAATTTGAAATTTTCAAATTTCCACTTGGGGACATTCTTGCAAAACAAATTTAAATTACGCACAATCAATACAAAATTCTATCGTTAAATTACTAGTTAAAAAAAATATTTTTTCGCAGAGACGAAACATTTCACTTTTGTATCAAAATTTAACAGTTTTGCCGGTGCAGGCCTTATTATGGTATAAAATATTGATTCAGCACATATCTGACTCTGAGTATAAGAGGAAAGTTGAACATGGGCACAATACTAGGTTCACAAAGAATGAAGGCATGCTTGTACCTAAACATAATAATAAATACGGACAGCGAACCCTTGAGTATAATGTGCCTAAAATATATAATATGCTACCTGGTAATATTAAGAAATGCGAATTTCCAAATAGAATCAGATATTTGCTGAAAACATGGCTACTAGGTAGAAATAATTTGTATTAGACGATTTAGTTTTACTATTAATGTGTAAGTTTATTGTTATTGTATAAATTAAGGTCTAAGTTGTAATCTGTAAAAAGTTGTAATAAAAATCCTGTTGACAAACTACTTAACTGTAGTTTAACGGGATATATATGAAATAAAAAAAAAAATAAAAAAAATAGGAGAGCGATTTAAAGATTTTGCTCTTCTTTAAACATCCATTTGGAATTATTATTACATACTTAATACAATAAAAATAAATCATAATTCCTTTAATAAAATGCCTTTCTTCTATTAAAACAAAACACATATTCGAAATTATTGAAAAATAAAAAAGGTAGCCCACGTAAAAACTAAAATACTTAACTTTGGACAGCGGATATCAATTCAACGTTTTTAGCAGAAAAGCGTAACGTCGTCGGAAATCAATTATACACAAAAAAAACATTTGTAGAATTATACAGTTTTGCAGTATGGCGACGATATCAGCAATAATGAAGAAGTTTTCTCATAGGTAGAATAATAATGTGAAGAACTTATTTGCATTGGAAATTAGAACACGTTATAAATTATTCAGTTGATAAAATTAATATAGAATAATATTATATTACAAAGGTTGGGGATTAACTTTTGCATCGGTTTATTACCACCCTAATCGTAAAACCAATGTTATTTATTATCTAAGCATAAAATATAAACCTCTCAATATAAGATATAGATTGCAGTCATATAAAATTTATGGTACGAATAGTTACAACGTAATAATTTTATACCATCCTAGCAACACCCCTATGCTTTACGTTAATGACGACTTCCATATTGCTCGCCAAGAGATCCAAGAAGATGTGGTACGGGTTTAGATTACACAACTCGGGTCACACTACTTACATGATTATTCCATAATATAATACAGGGTCATCGAAAAATAATGAGAACATTTAAAATAACTGTTATAAAAAACTATTAAAGGTAATTCAATGGTTTTGATCTTAAAATGTGAGGTAAAAGATTTAAAAAAAATCGTACCTTAGTATGTTTCGATATGTGCACCGTTAGTCGCTCTGCAGATATCTAGTCTGTAGTCGATTTCTTGCCACGTACGTGCAATCACTTCAGGAGTAACTGTCAAGATAGCGGCAGCAATTCGCTCCCGCAGGTGATCCAAACCCCGAATCTTTTCTGCGTACACAATGTTTTTAATGTGCCTCCAGAAAAATAAATCCAAAGGGGTAAGGTCAGGACTTCTTAGAGGTCAGGCAATGGGGGCTCCTCTACCAACGATACTGAACGGGAGTCGTTGGCGCGCCCGCAGCCGATCTTGGCTACTGCGCATCTAGTGCGCGCATAGCAAGGTCACGCCACCTCCAAAACAAAACTTACATTTACCAGCTAGCGTTCAGTGACAGAATTACACTTTGGCATAAAAGTTTTGATGCCTTAATTTTTTTAAATGTTGGCATGCACGCTTTCCCAACGGCTGGATTAACCTGCACGTACGTCGCAAGAAATCGACTACAGACTAAACATCTGCAGAGCGACGAACAGTGCACACATTGAAACATACTAAGATACGAAAAAAAAATCTTTTTCCGCACATTTTAAGATCAAAAGCTTGAATTACTTCTAATAGTTTTTATAACATTTATTTTAAATGTTGTCATTATTTTTCGAGGACCCTATATTACGCAGCTTATTCGAGAAATATCAATTAACATTCTATCAACATAATATCGCATATGACTTCGACCTAATAAATTATTCAATTGCATAATATGACAAATTGAATCAATAAGGAAAGATTACTAATGGGAACATTGGTGCCTATTCAGATATTGATGGGTTTCATGAAGCAAATTGAGGAGGATACAACTACAGAAGCTTAAAAACTACAATAATTAACTATTATTAAGATTAACTAATATTAACAATAACTAATATTTTTAGATATTGATTGGGTTTGAGGTAGGCTGTAACCACAAATGTTTAGCAATTATGAAAAAACAGAGTGTGCAATTCACACGCGGGAGATGTGAAACCTTTAGAAAACTAAAGTAGACAAGAGTTGGGAGTCTTTGAAGCATCGCACAAAGAGGAGACCGATTATACTATCTCGTTCTCTCGCAGACTAAATCCTTTAGACGTATGTGTTTGTCACTTTTTAGTGTCGCTATTTTTCGTTTCATCGAGTTTCAAATCACAACGGTGCTAAAGAAGTTTTCACTTCAAAAAAGAAGTATACCGGAATATGCTTCGCCAATTTGGAACCCGCAGTACAAAATGTACGTCGGTAGCATAGAACATATTCAAAACAAATTTATAAAATACTAGCGAGTTCCCGGCACGCATATATATTATATAGTTCTTACCTTCAAATTCAACAATAACTTTGAATGTACATTTCAAAATTAGCAATAAAGGCGGGCACTAGCTGATTTAAAATTTATGTACAGAATTTTTATTAATAAAATGGACTGTACCGAACTTCTTCTATCAAAAAACAAAAAAGCAGCAACTAATTCGCCAATTAACCGTGCTCTGCACATACTATTCCATAAAATTTGCCTAAACTCTACGATATTTTCTCGGATTCACTGCACCGCAGTGAGCGTCGTGACAATGATATAAACTGATAAGTTTTAAGATTTTCACGGCCAAAAGCATTTTCGTTATTTGTTTTTGGGGTGTTGCGCTACCTCCTTCTTTAGCCAACGTTTCGGACATCGTTGCAGTGTCATCGATGTACATCTACCGGATCTGCCCTGATGATGGACACTGCAACGATGTCCGAAACGTTGGCTAAAAAAGGAGGTAGCGCAACACGGCATAACACCCCAAAAACAAATAACGAAAACGATATAAACTGTTTACTGCGCATACATTTTCCTTCACAGATTACCGCTCCTCACACCACAATAATACTCTCACATACACACACACACACACACACACACCCTTACCTACACCCTATACACATCACCCGATAATTATAAATTCCACAAATAAGACATCAGAAAGAAACATATCATAGGTACCCACCATGAAACATTACTTAATATCTGTAAAAAAAATTATCACTATAACCAAATAAAAAATAAAAATATTTATTTTTATTATTGACCTAACAATCGTTACATATTACAACGAGAAGAATGTTTTAAAAACTTTCCCAATGTCTGAAAAGTTTCGTTGATATCATCACGATATTATAAATGGTATGATATGGCGGGAAAAACTAATAGAAAACGTGGTTGACCTACTGACACTTCAAAGAAAAATATTTTTATCGTGAATCAGACTTCAGTAGAAACTTTTAAAGACGATACAAAAAATATTTCATTCTCTTTTATCTCTCTTCATTAAATGTCGAAAAAAAATTAAATGCGAGGAGTGAAGCAAAAAAATACCTCGATGAATATTAATTTCCGCATTAAAATGGCTTCATAAATCATCGGAATACAAAATAAGTGTTGCCAGAAAGATCTCATTCCTCTAAATTATATACGAGAACGGAATATTTGTTATTAGATACCGAAAAACAAAAAGATTCGGAATATCTTATTTAATCAAAGAAAATGTTAATTAAAAAAAAATAATATCTAGATCTAGAATAACAAAACCGAAATCTTATTTCAACAAGGGCCGGTCTCCCCCATTTCGGCTCATCTGCTGGTTGTTTGCTCCCACTTCATTTCTCCAACTCAATAGGCCTTTGTGAATTCATGAATGCATTATTTAACAGGATTTAATAACATTATATATTTACAACAACTATACTAACTAAATACATATTCATTTGACAGTGTTTCATTTTTCTTTGAAATAAAACGTTTTAACTACGACATTATAAAGAAGGCGTTTGTATCTTAAAATGATAAATAGTCAAATTATCAGAGTTCAGAGAAGTTTGTGGAAGGTTAAGTTTTTTAGGACGACCTTTGCTGTCGAGAAAAACGGCGAGCGTTTGCGAAATGCCAATACAATATAACGTTATTTCTAAATTTTCATTTCAGTTTTGATGAAGGTTCAGAAACATAAAATGTATGAACTCTGACAATTGGACGAAAGGGGAAATAATAAACCCCGGGAAAACGAACATTGTTAACTATAACCTACATCCAAGCTACTACAATGTACAATATACACGTACAATACAGATTGGAAATAACGTTGGATTTCAAAGGAAGTTTGCGGTCCATCTCCACTGGCTGACGTGATAATTGAGAGATAAAAATCCAACGAGAAAAGTTTAATTGAAAACTCATTCAACAAAGAAGTGAAAGAATTTCTCGGATGGAACTCCAAGTACCTAGTACCAGTACCTACGGTCGCTACCAGTACCTACCTACTCTCTCCGAAACTAGTTCACTCAAAGGAGATAATGTCGTTGAAGAAGAGCCTTTAAATTCTTTATAATAATTAAATGAACTCTATTATTTTCACTTTAACTGGTATATATTGAAGTATTTCAACCATTTACAAAAGGGTGACCAGTTGTAAACCCGAATTTGATACCATGTAATTTAGCACGTCAACAAAAAAATACAAATATAGGTATTTAAGGAATTTGGCTAGAGTAGGCTTGCCTGAAATGAAAAAAAATCTAAGATGACTAGAAAGTTTTGCCTCTACCAAACATATATTTTGAAAAGCATTTAATATATGTTATATCATCAGATATCCATCACTCCACTAAACATTTTCCTACCCTATGTCGAGTCCAGAGTGGAAAAAATGAAAACATTATTTATCATTCTCGAAAATTCGATATCATACAAAACTCGAGAGATTGATGAAATTTCACCAGTCATTGCGTTGCAATTTTGCGGGTGAGCGCATCCTCTAAACTCTTATCTGTTATCAGCCGTGGGAAATGGGGTCCATCGTATCAGTATAACATAGATCTGTAGGATACAGCGCATGTACGAAATAGAGAACTCCAGTCCAATTTTTTTATTTTTTTTAATGAATAAAGACCTTCAAACTTAAATAACTGCATTTTTATTTTTATTTTTATAGTTAGTTTTAATAGTTAAAATAATTGTCAAAGTTTTAATTTTTAAAGACTCCCAGAAACGCACAGTATCTATTTTTTACTTTTTAAGTTGTCATTTTGAATCAGTGATGTTATGTCGAGGGAAATTTCCCTAGATCTAGGGGAGAAAAATATTTTTTAGGGATAAGGGAAATCAGGACAAAATCTAGGGAAATTTCGAACTCTGGCAAAAATTTTATTACATATGACAGTATTACTGGTATTATTTATATATATACGTATATATATTTTTTGGAATTCCTATGAATCTTAATTATTTTTCATGTACTTACATGCCATGTTATTTTTAACACTGACAACTCAAAATGATATTAGGGAACGTAGCCATACTACGTGACACGTTCGGGGGGGGGGGGGGGGGGTTCTTCAAAATACCACGCTTGGTACAAATGAGCGGCGGGTTGCTTATGATTTTTATTTTGTAAAGTGTTTTTTTTAATTTGGAATTCAGTTTCTAATTCAGTGGTGAGTGTATTCGTACTTTTAAATTATTACTTCACGTAGCAAAAAGTGTTTTATTTGGAAAATCACGGTATTATTAGTATATTTACCAAGTTCCGATATCTTTCCAATTAATTATCATATTAATTAACATATAACAGGATTAGTGTTACACAATCAGGTGGCTACGTAGGTAATTGCGTAAATGTGAAATTCTAGGGAAATTTCACTTCTAACTGTTGGCAACACTGTGAAGAACCCAGAATAATCATGGCGGAATGTTTTGTAATGACTTTAAGGTGTGAGGTGTGTTTTTTATTCAAGATTAACTGCTTTTAATATAGAAAAACATTGGTAAAATGTCCACATTTCACCGCTACTGTTATTGTATTTAATCAAAGTGCAATATAAATCATCTCTTTCATTGCAAATACATGTGACATCGTGTTTTGTGTCAGGCGTTACTTTTTAGGTACATTGTTTTATGTATAATACATACAGAAACACTGGTATTTATAATACACTGATCATGACGAATGTGTAACAACTTGTATAAAAAGCCCTTTACTAAAAACAATTTGATAATACATAACCAAATAATGTCAAAATATGACACGACTTTAACCTCAAATAGACAAAATTTATTGCAGATTGTCCGCAAATATAGCCCTTTTCGTAAATTGTTGAGGGCCTAAATTATGTTTCAATAAACACAATAACTATTATTTATCTAAATCTCTATAAACAGTATGAAAATAAACCAAAAACACGAAATGTTGAATTGCATAGGTACGTGTGCACTTCAAGTCATTTCAAATGTCAATACAATACAATACACAGGTGACAGGTTAACTGTGACGTCACCGGTAACCATTTCAGTAATGCCAACTTAACGCTGTGTTTTGGCAAGAGGTTTAAAAATGCACTTTTTAATAATTTATTAAAAACTCTGCATTTAATATTATGAAATAAAACTTATATATTCAGAATCAGCGTTTCTTGGTCTATATGAACATATTTTTTTAAAGCCATAATATTTTTCACTGGAGTTCCTTATTAATAAAATATATTTAAATAATAATTAATTACTTAATAATATTCATTCATCAATATCCTAACCAAAACGAAGTGACTCATGTACAATTTTTCATGATAAAATTACAAAAATTAATCTGTACATTAACAAATCACACGTTCGTTTAGGTGTTACTCATACCGCTGGGCTAGGTGCTAGTGCATTCAGTACCTATGATTTCTCGATATTTAAAGGATTTTATCTTTGTAAATAAACAAACAAAATTACACACTAATAACTGTTTATTTTTTTTTAATGAATACCACACCTGAACCCAACTGCATCTGTCTGGTGCCGGTGAGACTATGGCATCCGCAATTGGGGCACATTGTGAGGCTGAAGGTAGTGGGGAGGGGAAGGCGATGGGGAAGAGGAAGGTGGGGAAGTACCTGGCTATTCAGATCTGATCAGAAAACATGGCTAAAGCCATTTCAAGCAACGTTTCAATTTTCAATTATGGTCTTAGACCAGGGCAACAATGAAAGCATCTTCCGCTCTGGAACGTGCTACAAATATAATGTATATTATTTTTAATTAATTAATTGTGAAATAACACAAATTAACCAAATAAATTGTATTTGCGACCGCATGGATTTGAACCCGTGACCTTCGGAGTGCTAGTCGAGAACCTTAACCCTCGACCAAGGAGGCCTCCAATAACGGCAATAAATACGGAGCCCTAGCATCGTAAGTTACATTCATGGGTATCCCTACATAATTATACTCTAGTAACAATTAAGTTTAAGAACTAACACATTTGATTGTGACTGGACTTAAAACATTTATAAAGCTCAATATCAAAACACATTTAAATATTTCATCCTAGGCCTAGAAAGGGAAACGTCATCATTCTAACATTAGTGGCATAAAAATAACACAAAACTACGATGATTCGGAATTTCAAAGGCGGGATGCGAGCAAAACGAGAAGGGGGTTGTGACAGGTCCATCCCAGATGCAGTGAAATACACATGAAATAATACTTACTAAGTACCTACGCTTCAAGTGGTACTTTGATGAAAGAGGTCTAGAAGATTTTTCATCACCATTTGATTAATTTTCATTTCTGTGGAAACCCGTTAAACTGAATAATCTATTTACGTCTTTTGTGAGTTTTACTCTGAGGAGACACAATGATAATTTTCAATGAAAGTTCTAAACTACACATTAATTTACCTATAAACACTGCAGATTCAACCCCTCGGGCCTCAGACATATTTCGTCAGACGGTCAAAATATTTCCGCTTTAAAATAAAATTCAAATACCTAAATGGAATATTTCTGAACGAAACCAAAAACTGCTTTCGAAAGGCGATAAAATGAGCGGTTCAAGTCCCGTTGGCGGCAAGTATCTTTTCTCGGAAGATTTTTCAATGTAAATGAGTGTTTCAGGCTGACAATTATTGCTTATAATAATTGATAAAATGAGCTTTAAAATTTTGTAAATCAATATAAATAAACATATACTCTGGAAATATAAAAATTTCCCAAGTAACAAATTTTTTTTTACTAAAACTAAACTTGCTGATAATGAAAAAAAAAAAAAAACACGTACGATACGATACGATTGTACCACCCCAGCCAGGAGCACTCCTGTCCCGGTGAGACCGGCACACCAGGGGGCACTGATTTGTTAGGACTTGGAACACATGCTCTGAGGATAGGAAGGAGGTTGAAGTTTAATTGACCGGTATACATGGCAACCTAATAAGCCAATATTGGAATTTAGGATGGTCTCAGGAATAAAGGAATGGATTAAGCGTTATAATTTTTTTTTCTTTGTTTTTGTCTTTCTTCTTCTTGCCTCTCCTCGGCTCTTATTGGATCTTGGTACGTATTAAATTAGACATATGTATTATAAAAGTTACAGTCACATAATTTTTTTTTGTTCCACGTAAAAATAATTGATGAAAAATTCCTAAAGTTTCAAAATTGTTTTTCATATTGTGATGCGAAACATTGGTTTCATAAATGTGTACATTTTACTACTATTATGGTTAATTTTTAAATTTGAATGTAAAGCGTGGTATGTTCACTTTCTAATAGACATGGGCAGAATGATTCCCAGGAGTGAATCGATTCAGTCTGATTCCCATGGCCTTTTGAATTGATTCCTTTAATTCATTCCTTTAATTCAATTAAATCCCAAAAAAAAAAGAAAAAAAAAAAAAGAAAATTAAATGAATGGGGAGGCTAACACCGCACACGAGACCGGGAGGCCACGGAGTACCCGGAGTACCGCGAAAGAGGAGACTGATAGGCTACCAAGCATCGCACAAAGAGGAGACCGATTATTCTATCTGATTATCTCGCTAAAACCTATAGATTAATGTGTTTGATTTTTTTTACTGTCGCTTTTTCGTTTCATCGGTTTTCAAAATCACAATGAGTGGGGAGGCTACGAAGCACCGCACAAAGAGGAGACCAATAGGCTACGAAACACCACACAAAGAGGAGAACGATCATTCTATCTCATTATCTCGCAGGCTAAATCCTATATTGTTTGTCTTTTTTTAGTGTCGTAATTTTTCGTATGTAAAATGTATTTATTGCTAGCAATTATATCTTAAAATTATACAAGTTTTCGTTTCACCCTTAAAATTTTAATGATTTTATTTTATTTATTAAACTTATAATTTTGTTCCATTTCACGTGATCTAATATAAACATACATTTTAACATTAAGATGAGTATTTTATGACAGCTAACCACAGCTAATTGGCCTTATAATATCTGCAAATTTACATATTATATCGACCCAAGATCTACGTCTAAAAGTAGGTAGGTACAATATCTTCCGTACGTACCAAAAAACAGATAAGCATCATTTTAGCTTCTCACTGCTGATGTTCAGATTCAAAGTCGAAAGTTTTCGACTAACTATGTAATGAAATTGACGGCTTGGCGCGCGGGGGAATAAATGAACCGCGCGGACGGATTAAGGGCTGGCATTGAGGAATGAATTAGTAACTTTTGACTAATGTTTTGTGTCTTACCTAGCAGTGACTTGATTTACTCGCGAGCTGCGGACCTAGGACTGGGATGCGTTTGGGACATATCGTGACATTGACGTGACGATGACGCCTGACGTCATTTCTAGGTCTGAGATTTACAAAAGACCATGACGTCACAAGTGAAAAAGACTTTTGTTTTAATTCCTCAGTCTGTCGGAATCGGACAATCTCGATTTCGACAGACTAGATACCTGGGACGCGGACATTGAACACGGACCTGGGACGGCGGGGACCTTAGGACAATCCCAGGACTATTGATTAGGATAAATGATTAATTCCTTGCGTGAAAGAGATGCTCGGGCAACCCGGATGAATCGCGGCCGCGTTTTGGCCATTTTGGGACATGGACTTTGATGATGTTCGGGTGTTTTTAGAATGGCGGCGCGGCGGTAGCGGAATACAATCGTAATAGGCGAGTCGTTCACAATACCGTCCGTCGACCACTTCGCGGCGCGCGGCCCGTTTAATAATATTTAAATACCTATGAAAGAATATAATATTTAAATCGTTTACAGAACACATTATTCATTGAAATAATTTAACAGTAAAATAAATGGAAATTAAAAATGTATGGTGTCATTAAAAATCGTAGGATGCAAGGCCAAAGATAAGGAATGAAGAATCAATTCCTTTTGAAATTGAGAATTAGATTGAGTGTGTCACAAGATTGAATTTATTCATTTAATTCGGTCATTCAATTTTGCCCACGTCTACTTTCTAACGCCGTTTAGATCATATTTATCACTCTGATAGTAAGGGAGACAAAACGATTTCTACATAAATGTATGAATTATTTCGAAAAGTGAACAAATTAGCCTGACGGGTTAAAGAGTGGCATTATACATATATACATTTTAAAAATAAAAACCTTTCAAAAGATGAACACTTTTTAGTTGCCTACCGTTTATTAGGCGCTATTTTCATTGAGAATTATGAAAGTGTATTTATTCAAAGCAATCTTTTGTCCAATCGTGTTATTGTTTCATTAATTATTGTAAAGCGTCTTAGTGATTTTAAGTTGAAATGGAGCAATGAAAATAATAACATAATTAAAACACCGATACGAAAATCTTTATCATTCTCTTACATTAATTCTAACTTTGCCCGAGATTCGGGGGAAACGAACACTGAGGCATCTTTTCTTACTTTTAAAAATGTAGTCGATGTATTACAAAACTATATTTCTCGTCATGGAAATGAATGTCTTTAGCCCAATTGCAATTAATTGCGTAGAAATTAACCCTTTCAACTTCAAGCCTTTTTTGTTTTTATTCCAACAGCTCCAAGTCAAAATTGCGTTTTTTTGTTTTTTTTTTTTGTAAATAAAATTGATATTACAAAATAATCGAAAAAAGTTAAGAAGCTTAGTCCAAAGTGATGATTCGTTTTCATTTAAATTTATATTTTCGGCTTCCGGCCTTTTTGACACATTTCGTTTACTTTTTTAAACATGACGGGGTCGAGGATTATTTCACTAATACACAACCAAGCAATAGAAAATAGAAATCAGAAATAATCCATTCAACGAGTATTTGCACGAAAACAAACGCGATAATGCACAGTTCATAAGATGTTAACGACAGCACGGTGCGATAATTACTAGTGTAATTTTGTGACATCGATGCCTGCGCCTCTACCTGCAGTTCGCGCAGCCCTGAACAAAATTCATCCATCCCTCGATCATTTCGAGTGTCATTCGACATTGGAGCTGGTGGAACAAAGTCAATGTCGAGTGACAGTCAACATTGGAGTGGAAAAGGTAAGGGTCTTCGCTCATGGAGAAACTGAAATAACCAGTAGTCGATGCAATCGCAATCAACCTCCTGAACAAAATCGATATTTTTCTGATCTGACATATCGCTGATTACTCGAAAACTTGACAGTTGGTGAGTTACTACCATGGCAACCTGTAAACAATGCAACTGAAATGCGACTGCCTCGGCGACCAGCAGTGCTGATCGTTGCTTGTCGTCGTTGTCGGTTGCTTGTTGACAGATGGCCACGATAGTGGCTCAGGACTTGTCAAGTTTTTTTTTTACCTGTCATGTTTTGACAAGTCAGATCAGAAAAATATCGATTTTGTTCAGGAGGTTGATTGCGATTGCGTCGACAACTGCTTTTTTTCAGTTTTTCCATGAGCGAAGGCCATTAGGTTTTTAAAAAATCTAATTTCATAACGCAATCTAATATGGAGCAAATAGTAAGATTTTTTGCGATATGCGAGGGTAAAATTTACCTGTGCGCAAACCTCGTAAGGTTATCTAGAATGAGAACGTAAACAGAGGAACATTTCCGCTTACGTAAGTAACGTAACTTGATCACAATATATTATATTTCATTTGTAAAGCGTAATTTATTGATATTCCACCTGCGAATATGTGTTGTTTTGTTACATAAAATATATCCACCTACGTTAATATCGGATATGGAGTGACAAATTATTTGCCTTCTAATGTAAGTCACTTGCCTTCAACATGTTTCAGAAAAATGAGAACAAAATGTAGTTACCACTCTACCTGATTTATTACCGCAGCATTTTCAGTCCCGTATATCAATAATGTCTCGTAGATTAATGAATTGATTGTATTTGCGACTTTTTATACAAAAAAATACACTAATATGGCGTAAATTAGTAAAGGTAGAAACAAGGTAAAACATCCGTTAAAAAAATCGCCCCCGAGATAAAAAGGCTGTTATTTTAGTATTTTTATTTTTACTCTTCGACATTAATTACGTGTGACATTTTAAACTAAGTGTGAGCAAACTTCCTAATAATTTGGGCGTCCCCATTCTCGCCTTCAGCGAATTCGCTTTCAGCACAAAACGGGTTAGTCCCGGGCGACCTATATTTGGATGACGGCCGATACTGCTGATGGATCGTTAGGATATGGTGTAGCAAGTGGCCGGGTCTAGTAAAAACTATGTAATAATACATTTTTATGGCGTGTGATATTTAGTACTTACACGATGTAACCATTCAGTAGACGGAAAAAATTAATTGCTTATAAATAAGCAATCAAAATGGATCTAGCTAATGATAACAGGCGGAAACAATAATAATTACATAAGGGAGATGACAATAATTATAATTACAATGATAATACTAAGTGACAAATATAACGAGAGAGAAAGAGAGACAGAGAGAGAGGGATAATGGCGGGTTCGTCCTTATTTATATGTTTAGGGGATGAAAGGCCGGTCGAGGCGTAGGTACATAAGTGCAGTACTGTAAATAATCTTCCCGCTGAGAGTTCTGTCGCGCCTTCTATTTCTTTATGCCTTAAGCGATAAATGCAAAACATAGTTTATTAATATATTTTCTTATACACCAACAATATCATAGAGAATGTTGCGAATTTGAGGTAATTGTAAGTATAAAAAGTCATGGGGGCAGTTTTACTATTTTGTGACATGCGTCAAAAGATAGTTGCTGAATTGTCTATAAGTGACGTAGAAAATGTCGATGGTCTATGCAGAATTGTTTAGCAGTCGAGTTGATTAGCGCGTTCTGTCTACGTTTTCGGAGCTTAAAAAAGTGCATGGGATCTCCCACAAGTATACTTATTAGAGAGATATAAGTTAACCTAGGTGAATCAACTGGCGTTTTGCTTCGTAGACAAGACTGCTCACATACATATACGTACGAGCAATGTTATTTATATTTGTATAATATCTGATACAGCATAAACCCTCGAATAATGAGATCTGGTCTCTGCGCCAATTTGCACATATTTTTCTGTGCAGAATTTTTAGGTCCTGCAACTATTTTCGGTTCCATATCAAATCAAAACAGTGGCAATTCAGAACACTTTTGAAAAGTGATACAAAGTCCTGAAAAAACTATCCCGAAACTTAACCAAGTTAACCTAATTGTTTTTTTTTTCGAAAGTGTTCCGATTCATGATCGCTTTTTAGAAGTGTTGATTTGTTCTAGTTTGTTCGTTAACCCAATGTTTACATCGCAAACTCATTTAAAAAAAAATCCAACTGTCTATCAAAAATAAAAGACAAGATGTTATATTTTTCGAATTATCTCTAGCTTATTCTAAAATACCTGCAATTCTGCATTGCAATTGATAATATGACGTGTGTGAGCGGGAACATACCTGCAACAAAAGAAAATACATCATTAGAATAAGCATTTAGAAAATGAAGGTGAATAATACATACATTATGGTGAAGTCGATTATATACTACATTAATAAATTACATTACATTAATAATACATACATTATGGTGAAGTCGATTATATACTACATTAATAAATTACATTACATTAATAATACATACATTATGGTGAAGTCGATTATATACTACATTAATAAATTACATTACATTAATAATACATACATTATGGTGAAGTCGATTATATACTACATTAATAAATTACATTACATTAATAATACATACATTATGGTTAAGTCGATTATATACTACATTAATAAATTACATTACGTTAATAATACATACATTATGGTGAAGTCGATTATATACTACATTAATAAATTACATTACGTTAATAATACATACATTATGGTGAAGTCGATTATATACTACATTAATAAATTACATAACATTAATAATACATACATTATGGTGAAGTCGATTGTATACTACATTAATAAATTACATTACATTAATAATACATACATTATGGCGAAGTCGATTATATACTACATTAATAAATTACATTACGTTAATAATACATTATGGTGAAGTTGATTATATACTACATTAATAAATTACATTACGTTAATAATACATACATTATGGTGAAGTCGATTATATACTACATTAATAAATTACATTACATTAATAATACATACATTAATGGTGAAGTCGATTATATACTACATTAATAAATTACATTACATTTATAATACATACATTATGGCGAAGTCGATTATATACTACATTAATAAATTAAATTACATTAATAATACATACATTATGGTGAAGTCAATCATTTTTGCCACCATGGCCTAATGAGCCAAATGTTGGCAAGATCTGACAAGGGACTGGCGAAGAAATGTCATAATCAAGAACTGAAGTTTAAGAACAGATCTAATAAATCGAGGTGTTTACGTATTTTCAAGTACCTAGTTACATTTATTATTTCACCAACTGGGCAACAATAGGCAAGGTATCCTTTCAAATATTCAGTGCCTTGGTAAGTATGAATTCAGTTTTAGTCACCGGCTCCAGATTCATATAACAGTTGGGGCACCCTGCTAAGAAAAACTGCATTAAGGCTTCAGTTTGAGTTTCTTACAAAACTAGTTGTTATATGCAGGATGTAACAGCATGTACCAGAAGGATTTTAAAAAACGAAACCCTGAGCATATTTTGAGTAAAAAATGCAGATGTCATTTTGCTATGCGATTATATATGTATATTTTTTGAGGTGATGATTTGAAACCTGACAAAACGAAAAATAGCGAATCTAAAAAGAGACAAACCCATACATCTATAGGATTTAGCCTGCGAGAGAATAATATGGTATAATCGGTCTCCTCTTTGTGCGATGCTTCGTAGCCTGCCCACACTTGTCTACTTTAGTTTTCTGAAGGTTTCACTTCTACCGCGTGTGAATTGCACACTCTGTTTTTTTTTTCAAATTAAAATAATAAAATTTTCCATCACATGAAAAAATATTATTTATTTATTTATTTTATTTATTTAATACATGAATTATCGAGAGTACATATAGTTTTTTGTGATATTTCACCCTCCATGCTAGGGATGACCCTTTGTTATGATATTAACATTTTTTTATTCCAAATATGCTCAGGAATAGCTAGTTAAAATCCATCGGGAAAGTACTATTACACGTGTAATGAGATAATAAGTAAGTGTACATGAATACAAATTATATGTTATTTTAATTACTTAATCCAGTAAAGGTAGATTGACTTAGGATACAAATTAACAAGTTAAAACAAGTGTGTAAGGCCAACAGCACCAACCTCACTAAAAATCTAAATATATAAAAATGAATGTTTTTCTGTTTGTCCCTTATGCGTTCCCAAACTATCCATCCGATTGCGAAGAAACTTTGATGATTTGATGTGTGCATGCCCGCGATGGTTTCTATATATAAGTGTGAGCTCTGGCGTTACGAAATTTTTCTTATACCTCTCTTCTGATTGCGATTAAACTTTGGGGACTTGTTGTGCACACGCCCGTAAAGGTTTATATATATGTATACAACGGGAAACTCTGGCATTATGAAATTTATATAGTTTGAGGATGTATGTATATTATGTAGTTTATCGACAGGGAGGGAAGCCGGGAGAGGGAGGGGGGGGGGGGGGGCGAAGGATGGGAGAAGGCTAGGAATATGGAAGGGGAACGCGGGAGGGGGGGTTCACGTGACGGTGGGAAACGGAAGAGGGGAGAGAAGGTGGTAAAGTTGGAGGAACGCGGGAAGGGAAAGGGTCGCAAGAGGGGAAGGGGTGGCGGAAAGGGAGAAAAAATTCTTTATTAAGTGGCATTGCAACGCGTGCCGAGAACTCACAAGTATAATAAAAAAATTCTGAAGTAGAAATTATATATATTACTACTACTATCTTTACGATAGCATTAGAATATTATTCTTGAAAATAATCTCATAGAAGAAGTAGTATTGGTTTACCGTGTAAATTCTAAATGACTTACAAAGAGTTTCAAAGTTTTTAAATGCAGAATTTAATTAAGAACTTGATTAGTAAAAAGAAAGAATGCGTATTTAATTTTATTCCGACAAACAACTTTAAGGGGGGGACGAGGCATCTTCCGACAAAAGTAAATAGACATAACTTTTTCATTCGTTTATTAATCTGAACCATATTTGTGCTCACCTTATCTACCAGTAAAAAAAAGCATTGTTCATATATAGTGTGAGAGATAAAATCATATTTCCTTGAATAATATTTATCGGGGAAGACGTACAATTTTTAAATAATTCCTTTCAGTATTTCTTCGTTTTTATTTAAGATGTCTAAAATCAACCTGTTTCCCATATTAAAAGAGAGAATTTAAAAATATGTACCTACGCTTCCTTTTCAGTTTTTACTCGACGTTGGCGATCACTCTTGAAAATGGGTCCCTGTCTTGCGCTGCCCGGAATAGCTCCTCCACACTTCTAATGGTTTCTTTATATAGCATTATTGTTTGCACGAGAGAACTATATCGTTTCTTACAAATAATACCTACTAAGTATAAGGAAACCAATACATTACATTAGAGTAAACGTGTAGGGTTGTTGATATTTGATTTTTAATAATACATTATGCTAACAGAGAGCTGAAAACTTCATTTTGGGCCGTTTTTAATTAAGTAACACAAAAGCCTAAAATCAGATAACTTATTAACAAGCAACGAAGTTAATTTTCGATTTTGTTAAAACTATTGAATACAATATAGTTTAACCTCAACACCTCCAACGACTAAAAATTTTCTGAATTAACAAAATTTTGCGCAAATCTGAAAAAACTTTGTACCCCAATATAAAAATAACTACATACTAGAATGTTAGTATCACACCCTAGTATATGATTAGTGAATTTCCGAAGTAATTCTCAGCTCAATTCCTCTCTTTGGCACCCCTCAAAGGAAAGCCATGATACTGTGTTTTCACTTTCACAAGCGCTCTCACTAGAATTTAATGTCCGAGAGTTGACCGTTTCAAGGCCTTATCTTGCCGAGCAGACGAACCACACGTACTAGTATTGCGTCAACTTTGTCATAGCCCACTGGATATCCCGAGGCTATATTTGTTTATCTTAGAGACTGTTTGCCGACCCCTGTCCCCTCAATGCCCAGTCCTCGCTGTCCTCGGCCAGTTATGGTGTGGCCCCGTCCGGCCTAAGGGCCCAGTAGATTCGATTTCCTCCCGAACTCAGCGATAGAAAAAGACTTGTTTTCCTATTCAAACATATTTTATTTGTTTTTGGGAATATGTGCGGCGGACCGGAAATGTAATAGAACCAATCGGGTATTCGGGTTAGGAGGTGAATATTTTGTGGTTTATGTCAGCTTATGTTGCCGAAGAAAAAATGATCGATCGATTCTGAAGGGTCAAAGTTAAAAACAAATCAAATAAATTACAGCAATCATGCTTTACCCAACAATTTCATCGTATTTTTAATGCAGTCGGTTTCGCTTGGATCCAAACAGCATCAAAGCGTAATAATTATAATCGCAAAATAGAATTTAATTAATTTTACAGCTAACGTCCAAGCAAAACGCGGTCAGTAACAAAGATGTAATTGGTTTAAAACAATTTTTGTAATTTGTTTTTAATGAAAGTCTGCATTAACAATATATATTTATATATAGTTAGTTATCGTCTTGTTCATCTTTTATCGAAGGTTAAACACCATTGCGACTAATAAGAATTGTTTTATTTTGAGACTACTAATCTAAACAATAACATCGGTTTACAAATGCACCATTCTAGAAGGTTTTCAGCAAATTAGCAATTCGTCTCACAGCGTAAAATTATTTCAGTTTTGAAGATAATTTATGGATGCTTGCATTTACACGAAAGAAAAAAATATTTTATGATGTGGCACGCAAACCACAACCTGGTTGTTAAAATTTATAACGCATTTATGGTTGACCCCAATTACTTGAGGTCAAAAACCGAATTTTCTGGAACAAAAATATTCCAGTAAAACTGAGCTTTTACACGGCTAAAAAAACATTTGGGTGCTAAAATAATCATTCTGCTCAGAAGGCCTTTATATATACATACATAATGATCACTGTAAAACAATATCTTATTTATTATTATATTATATATTATTATAGTTAGAAGTTTTATCAAATTTACCCGACTTTATCAGATTATGAATTTTAATAAAAATTGGGAATCGGTAATTGCCTACGTTTTGGGTGTATTCTACGGGTAATTCAATGGAAAGTGCTCATAGGTCAGTGAATCTTTCAGCACCGGAGCAGACAGGGCAAACGCATGCCCAACATTTGTACACGGACATCATCTATCGCATTATCGTTTTAATTACTCTTTCCCTTACTCTTTCTTTACCATAATGGAAAGTGCTCATAGGTCAGTGAATCTTTCAGCACCGGAGCAGACAGGGCAAACGCATGCCCAACATTTGTACACGGACATCATCTATCGCATTATCGTTTTAATTACTCTTTCCCTTACTCTTTCTTTACCACAATGGAAAGTGCTCATAGGTCAGTGAATCTTTCAGCACCGGAGCAGACAGGGCAAACGCATGCCCAACATTTGTACACGGACATCATCTATCGCATTATCGTTTTAATTACTCTTTCCCTTACTCTTTCTCTACCACAATTTAGGTCTTTTCCAGTGACAGGTTTGCGCCTTTCTCACCTTAAGAGTGCCCTTTACATAATATAACTAAATGTGACAAAGGCGAGGAGTCTAAAAAGCCGTACTAATGCAGACATTCGTGGAATGTTTCGAAAATTATATTTCGTCGCGTGGGAAAAAAGGGTCAGAATTTTCAGAGCGATTTATACAAACCATAATAACTGTAAGATCTGGCGACAAAGGTAACTACACCACAAAATAACATTAATTATTAGCATTCTGATACCGTCATTGGTCCTTTCAGTTAATGTACGAGGGGGTGACAGAAGAGCCAAGGGTAGGGGAAACACAACCCTGCCAGCAATTTAAATTATCCATAATGTGAACGCCCAAATTGATTTACGAACATTGAGCCCTAATTTCGATTAAATGCCTACATAATGATTTCGCCGAACAGCCGGTTTCAGTTGCTTAAGTCGATTTAAATACACGTGGTGGCTACTTTATTTATGGGCTAAAATGCAATTAGATTCAAGATAAATCTAGAATAAATCAAGATTTAGATCTGATTAACGAAACAACGAAAGCGGGAAACCTTGTCATACTAAAAACCAAAACAAAAAAGCTCGAGAAAATCTCAGGCGCGTAATGTAACAGGTGTCTGTGATAAAAACATTTAAACAAGCAGGAGAATATAAAATATAAACTGTTCGTATATATTTCATTAGAAATAAGTTAGTTTTCAACTGGTTTTACAGCCGATGACAGCAATTTCAGAAATGGCTGAGATACGACGTGTCGAAATACTGCGAGCTTTATGGATTTCGGCGAGCTTTTAGTCCGGAGAAAATGTGATATTATAAGTATCAAGAACTTTCCGGCTTTTTAGATGACAGATTTAATTAAGCCGAGCTTGCCTTTATCTCTCGGCAGTGGGAAGAGAAACATCGGACGGAAATGAAGCCTCAAAATAATAACCAGGAATCTCAATGGCGACTTGGACGAAAAAGTTCTCTTGCGGTTGTTGATTGAATTTCACCGGAGGAAGAATTCTCCTGCGAGTTGTCCTAAAACTTTATACTTTAGAAACTTCAGAGGTGGGTAAGGAATATAAAAAAAAATTAAAATATGAAGCTAAAGAAAACACACGAAAATTATAGTTTATTTTAAATACTGAGCATTTATTTCATTTCGATGTATTAAACTCAAAAGTTCTGATGCTTACCAGTATGCCAATAATTAGACAATAAATAGAAGATTTGACGGTTAAAACTTGTTTTTTAAGACATTTGTAAAGTAAAGTTAACACATTTAATGAAAACAAATAACTTTGTTTTCATTAAATCAATAATGATGCCACAAAGTGTATTTGAAGAAGTAAATTTAACCCACTCAGATTTTACAAACGAATTGTTATTGTCTATAAATTACAAACTAAACATCGGTCAATATCGTTTGCTTGGGAATGTTGTGGCGAATATCAGAAGTAATAGCAAGTCATCAAATAAACTTAACATAATTATTATAAGCAATAAATGTCAGCCTGAAACACTCATTTACATTGAAAAATCTTCCGAGAAAAGATACTTGCCGCCAACGGGACTTGAACCCGTGTCCTTCTGCTCTGACCACTGAGCTATGCCGGCTTATCTAATACCCGCCAAATAATTCAATATATACTGGTGTTTCATTCAACAATTACTGATTATTATATTTTACAACAAAAAAAAAAAATAATAATAATAAAAAATAAAAAAATAATTTAATAATTAAATAATAATAATTTTGTATAACCGGATAATTTTGTGAGAAAAGTAAATGTAATTTTTTCCTATACAATAACATATCTGTTTCTAGTTTAGTCACATAAAAATATGAACGAACGATGAACATATTGACATCGTTCGTCCATTTCATTCGCTGCCTAGGAATACCTGCTTTTGTTTTTTGGGGTCTCAGATTATCAATGTTCATCTGTAAAGATGACATAATCAACCCATTTCCATTTCCGTTGGTAGAAAATGACATTTTGTCACTGTTCAAAACAACTTGGAAATGATTATTATTATTATTCCTACATTCCAGTAACCAAGCAACTGTCGTCGTTACCTAGTACTGTCATTTGTCAACAAATAATTTTCAATATGGCCAAATTAAATATTTTAATGTAAACTACCCTTCAATACTACAAATCTATAATAAATATTATATTTTAGAATAATGTTATCAAAATAAAATATATAATTAAATTTACCTGCAAAATATATTTCAACGTAATCTCAAAATACTGTTGTTTACCTTGGTTACTGAAGCCCTCACAAAAGGAAAATTTTTATATCGTATTTATTTATCTAAATATCCTACGGTTGACTGGCAGTTTATTTATTAGGTTATCTAATATACTTATTTTCAAATATTTATATGTTTTGGGATCAAAGCTAATTCTTTTCTATCTGATACAATAAAAAAATTAATAATTTAATTTATTAATTTTAATTTTTTTTTATTATTATAGTGTACAACTTGAGAAAAAGGTATAGAAATATGATTGTGAACAGTAAGAATTTTAAAGCTTTACCCTGAAATACAAATTTAGGAAAAAAAAAATTTAAACATGATAATATATTTTTTAAATAATCGTAGAGGTAGACAGAGCACATGACCTGAATATTTGATTCACATGATCTTGAGAAAATTTGATTCACATGTCTTACTGAGGTAACCCAAACTTGTTCTTCCATTCACTTGCAAGCCATAATATTCTCTTGACACTTCTTTCTCGTCCATCCGCTTGTCTAAACCTACTAACTGTTTCTTACTTTAGAGCTCTTTATGCTTACTGTCTTGTATTCCTACCGTAGTTCCTCATTCGTAATACATTCTTACGTTGTTTATATATGGACATATTGGACATACACGCCTCAGAGATCTCATTTTTACAGCATTCAGAATACTTTGACATTAAACTCCATTTGTCCACTACTAGCCTCGCCTTCTTTGACATTTCAATGTTATTTAAAAATAATGTTTAAATAATAACATACACTTTATTTAAAATTGGTTAGTAAGTACACCGGTATTAGAGATTCCATAATAAATTGTTGTAAGTATTGTGATGGGAAAAATCGTATAATTTGAGATTGCACAATTGAAAGGTAGGAATTATTGCTTGTACCAATAATTAAGTTGATGAGAAACTGGGTAACCCAGTTTACGAGTGGATGGACTAATTTAACAATTCAATGACGACAATTTGAGTCATAATGACGAAAAGGGTCAAAAACTCGAACGAAAAGACGCACAATTTGATTCTATATTTTAAATTAAATATCCTTGAAGCGAATTTACTCCGAGGGAAATTCGTTTTGATGACGTAGTGAATTAGTATTACGAAATGTATTTATTGGATTTATTAGTCTCCTTTATTCGGGGTAAATTTTCTCGAAATCTGTACAAAATAAATTTCATTAATTATTCAAAAAAATTACATGGCTGGGAGATGGAACAAATGCCGGTAAAATAAAAAAATGGATAAGATCACTCACACAAAATGTTAAATATTAGTGCCAGTTCATTGTGTGAAACGAAATTCAAAAATGTAAATGTGACCTTATCGAAGGAAGCAAATACTTTGTGGTGTGACATTATATAATAAATTAAAAAATACACTTTGTAAAGCACCACTTTTTATCACAATTGATATTAAACAGCCAACCAGGTTTCGCTCATCTCGAGCTTCATCAGGGCTTATTATAACAACTAAAGATAATTATCTACAGACATACATATATAAAAGAAATTAAGAAAATGAGTGAAAGAGATAGAAACAGAATAGGCAACACCCTATTGGTGCCAGAGAGCGATACAAATAGAAAAGAGGGAGACAAAATAATTACAGGATGGGTGAGTAAGGGGGGGATGGAGAGGGAGGGAATTGTTTAAGAAGATGTTAACGGAATAAATTAAAAATGGGACTATCAGATAAATTGATTTGGTTATTAATAATGTTTGATTTATTATTGACGGCTTTTTTTATTTCGAGAGCTTCTAGATTGTTTAACCGAATTCCAATTCCATTTTTATGTAATATTTTAGTCCCGGAGGTTTTATCGAATGAGTGGTTAGTTTCTATTAGATGGTTTGCGAATTCTGAAAAAGCGTTACTATTTAAACATCTTAGATGTTCTTTAATTCTTATGTTTATGTTCCGGGCCGTTTTTCCGATATAGAATGCAGAACAATCATTACAATTTAGTTTATATACGCCAGAGTGGCTAAATTTATCCTTACTAGTCCTTCCTACTAGTGGTTCCTACGAGTCCTCTAATCGCCGACATTTTCATGAACAATTTGGAAAATAATATTTTTGCTTCTAAATCACCTTTCTTAAAAAATATTTTACTGTGGAGACGTTACGTTGATGATATTCTGTGCATTTGGACAGGTACCGTCAGACAACTAAATTCTTTTCTTAAAATAATAAATTCCTTTCATAAACAAATCCAATTTACTTTAGAAATAGGTAACAACTCAAGCTTGAATTTTCTAGACTTAACTTTAAGTATCAATAATAATAAAATTGATTTCGATATCTACCGTAAACCTACCTATACTGATACTACCATTCATAATTCATCCAACCACCCCATATCCCACAAACATTCCGCCTTCCACTACATGATACATCGTTTGATTACAGTACCATTAAATAATAATAATTTTAATAAGGAATTATCCATAATTAAACAAATCGCTATAAATAACGGGTATGAGACAAAACTAGTAGACAATATTCTTAATAAAAAATTGAAACAAGCAGCATCAAATAAATTTCTTTTTAATAATTCTAAAAATATTATAAATATTAATCACCAATTCCAATGGCGTAGAGTACTGTATACAAATAATTTTTCTTCTTTGAGCGTAAAAAAATTCCCTCCGGAAATAAAACCTGCCTTTTACACTAATAATAACTTAGGTAAACACTTAATTAACACTAAAGATTTTGACGATAAATTTAGCCACTCTGGCGTATATAAACTAAATTGTAATGATTGTTCTGCATTCTATATCGGAAAAACGGCCCGGAACATAAACATAAGAATTAAAGAACATCTAAGATGTTTAAATAGTAACGCTTTTTCAGAATTCGCAAACCATCTAATAGAAACTAACCACTCATTCGATAAAACCTCCGGGACTAAAATATTACATAAAAATGGAATTGGAATTCGGTTAAACAATCTAGAAGCTCTCGAAATAAAAAAAGCCGTCAATAATAAATCAAACATTATTAATAACCAAATCAATTTATCTGATAGTCCCATTTTTAATTTATTCCGTTAACATCTTCTTAAACAATTCCCTCCCTCTCCATCCCCCCCTTACTCACCCATCCTGTAATTATTTTGTCTCCCTCTTTTCTATTTGTATCGCTCTCTGGCACCAATAGGGTGTTGCCTATTCTGTTTCTATCTCTTTCACTCATTTTCTTAATTTCTTTTATATATGTATGTCTGTAGATAATTATCTTTAGTTGTTATAATAAGCCCTGATGAAGCTCGAGATGAGCGAAACCTGGTTGGCTGTTTAATATCAATTGTGATAAAAAGTGGTGCTTTACAAAGTGTATTTTTTAATTTATTATAAATGTGACCTAAATATAGCTCTTATTTTCACTTTCTATGAAAAAGTTCAAAGAAGGCAAAGTTCCTTAAAATAACTTAAGATGAAGCCATGCAATGCATTTTTGTTTTGAAAATTTGATAATTTTCGGTAATTTTTTTTAGAAGTCTTTTAATAAGCCTAGAAAAAATAAAGTATTAGGTCTATAAACACTTTTAAGTGCAAACTCTCCTAATTATAAACCCCTTTTCTGATATGGTTTTATTGTTTAATGTGGCAAATTCAATTTCTTTTATAATAATCGCAAAAAAAATGTTATTTACGCCCGAACTTCACAAAATAAAATAAAATATGCATTTTCGCGTTTTCATTTTTGACATCAATCAATACGGCCGACAGTCGAGGAATTTGGATTTTCAAAGTGAACCTTATGCCGTCCACCTAACGAATACAGACTTGTCACACCCATTTTGTATCAGTTCGCGGAACCAAGCGACGCGGAATCTAAGACGTCTATAACGACTATAACAATTTCCTTGTTATTACAATAAACAATGCGTAAAAAAGGAGTTAATGTTTTTACAGGCCTTTCCGAAATCAATATCAAATACCTTTTCCGACCTTTCCAAAAGCTTTTCTCAAGGATTTTTAAACTCCTACCACAAAGAGGAGTGAATTCCGATTTAGATTTTTTCCTGGATTATTGGATCACCTTAAGGCGCGTTTAGTGACTAAATTCCAATATCCAGGTACTTTACTACTTCAAAATTCTCCTCTTGCCCTTTTTGAAGTGAAAACTTATTCAAAACCGTTGTGATTTGAAACTCGATGAAACGAAAAGCGACTCTAAAAAAGACAAACGCAAATATCTATAGGATTTAGCCTGCGAGACGATGAGATCGAATAATCGGTCTTCTCTTTGTACGGTGCTTCCCCCCCTCCCCCACTCTTGTCTGCTTTAGTAATCTGAAAGTTTCACTTGTACCGCGTGTGAATTGCACATTCTGTTTTTCTTCTTAATGGCTTCCTTCAGCACCACAATACACCAGCATTCCATGTGCACGAGTGTATACCCCATAGTCCCACTGGCTCCGCGCAATTGGAACAATTGCATGTTATTTTTATATTATAAAAAATCGTTGCCTACATTTAATAAAAAATGTGTTTACCAAAGACAGAAAACGAATTCCAATGGTCAAAATTTCATAAACACATTACCTACCCTATAGATAGGTATAGATTGAAAAAGAGCCAACTGAGGAGAGGAGAGACACGGTGATTTTTTAAGAGGGTATTACCAGAGAAAACCAGAAATATGTCATTTTTAAATCAGATTTTAGAAGTATTGACACTTTTCCACAAAAAATTATAAATGGATTTCGAAAGATTGTTCTTTTATCTAGCATTCACATGTTTTAAATTTTGAGAAAAAATGTTTATTTTTAGTATAATAAAGTTATACCATGGGTCGTTGGCAGATTTGATAAATTTTGAAAAAATATTTTGTATTATACCACACCCATTTCATATCATATAATCATTCAGTAAAATAAATCAATACATTATCTGGGTATCGCATGTTTTAGAATTTTAATTTTAGTTTAGTGTTTCTTGACGAAAATTGGTCCGTTTGTGTATTTATTTGCACACTTACAAACTAGTATATTTCAGATTTTTTTAACATTCTTATTTAAGTTAGAGATTATTGAAAAATGATAAATACTTATAGTCAAAAAATAATTACAAAAAGTACATTATTTTAATGGTTTTATCATCTCGCCTTTCAGCATTTTTGGATGTAGGTATAAATTAAAGCAAATTTGGAATGAAATAAAATCGATATTGAGCTATAATTTTAAAAAGATGGTAAGGAGAATAATTAATCTTGCTCATTGTAACCGCCCTGCACGATCGTAAGAACAACTTTCGAGGAAATGTGTATTTTCGTCCGCTGGCTGGTTAAACGCTCTTAACTAAATTTTTAATAACAAAAGTAACTCATTAGCATGAACGCAATTTCCTTTCACGAATTACAAATAAAAGTAAACATATTGTTAATCCGGCGCCAAAAACAAATACTTTCCAAATATGAGACATGACAGGCCACAGATGTTAGGATTACGCATGTTAAAGAAATTAAAACAATAAGAGCGCACAAGATAGATATGTTTCCGGCAGTTTAAAAAAGGCCGAGGGACGTCGACTCATTCACTCGATGCTTTCACTTGAAAACACACACGGGACATTGACAAAATTCAAGACCTAACGATTAATAAATGCTGAAAGAATGGTATAATTTGGTAGAGGAGCACATTTCATATTATTTATGAGGCGAAAGATGTTTTGATCTTGCATACTATTATGTTGTCATAATAATTGGGTGTCTTGTGATGACCCAGTTAATAGCTTTTATACGCACATTAAAGAGAAATATTGTTTCTTTTGTAATGACACTAATGACTATTAAATTTCCATGGAGTCAATTGACCCTGATTTCTTTGCAAAGAAGGACAATTCATTACAAAAACTAAATGCACAACATTCCGAAATATGACATAACCTTTGATAAATAAAAAACAACTGAATTTAGTAGTTTTGATTATTTTTAACACAAATAAACTTTCAGCAGAGAATTTTTTTTTAGGGGGAGGCCCAGAGGAAAATAATTTCCTTCAGGGCCTGTGTCATCTTAGGGGATGCTGTGTGAACGTTTTTTTTAAGGAAATGAAGAAGAGGAAGTTCTGGGAAGTAAATAGGTATGAGGGGTGAGTAGGAATTTGGGGTCAGTGTGTCCAGGAGTAACGTATGTATGAATCCATCCGTTCAACTGCGGCGCAAAAGACCTCCTCAACAGTCTCCCTTGATCCGACCCGCCACGCAGCTGGTGGGCAGACACATCAGCCGCTAAGACCTTGACAAACCTCACCCCCATGAACTCGGGCACCTCTGCTAAGTCACCATACGTAGCGAACCACTTGGGGTGACCTGTGGCAGAGGTGTTGGTTATCCAATAAAGGGTTCCCAGGGCGGCGATACCCATACCCGCCTCCCAAAAATAAGCATGTATGTATTAATACAAATCCTATTATTGCGAGACAGGTAGAATTATAGATAAAGATAGAATTGTTAACAAAATAATGTACATTGTTTAAATTCCATGTTACTAATGAGTTAATGATGTATTATGTTCAGTTGATGCGTGGGATTAATTCGGAATCCCCGTCCAAAAGTGTTGTGATTTTTCGAAGCTTTACGAGAACTTTAACGATACATTAGGAAGGCAAGCTAAGAGATCGAAATAGACTCCAGTTGGGCGTTTTCCGGTAGCGGAGAATGTTATTTTTACATGGTGACAAGGGAATACATGGTGCGTAGAGGGCGTTTCATCTCCGCGTTTGTTATGTCATAAAACACAGGCACACCGAGCGAGAGGAATTAAAGTCAGGTGGAAACCAAACATACGCTAAAGATCAAAGATCTTATCCGCTAAAAATATACCAAAGTGTGTTTAAACTAAGAAATTAGTCATCAAAAATTTTACGAGTACCTATTTATACAAAAAAGAATAAATAAAATACTAATTTGACAGTTTAGAACAATGTTTTATTGTGGTAGGGATGGAGCCATTGTTAGTTAATAATGTAGATTGGGTGGGTAGGTATTAGTGTAGAGTGGGTTGGTAGGGGAACAAATCCATGATTGGGCTATATGACAATATTGCCCAATCATGGATTTGTTCCCCTACCCACCCACTCTACACTAATACCTACCCACCCAATCTACATTATTAACTAACAATGGCTCCATCCCTACCACAATAAAACATTGTTCTAAACTGTCAAATTAGTATAAGCTTTCCCTGACGAAGGAACGTTTGTTCCGAAACCGGTCGGATTTGCACATCATATAAGTGGTTTATACAAAGTTATATTGTTTCATTTTTCTATAATGGATAACCACAAAGTAATAGCTACATTAAAAAAAATACCTATTTATACGTTTAACCAAAACAAAAAGCCTTCTTTGAAAGACGGAATCTTCATCAAAAGTTTGTAGATTCAAAAATAAACCAACAAAAATGAATTGTCTGAAACAGAATGAAGGTATTCAAGATTAATGAAAAAGGTGGATTTATGAAGAAATCTAAATCAAGCCACTGTCAATGAACAATGAGAAAAGCAAGAAGACTCGGGGAAGGATCACGCAGCAGTGTCGCTTCACAAAGCCCCGAATTAATATTTAAAAGAAAAATATAAATAAATCCTGAAATATTGAGGCTGCTTTTGAAATCCGAAAACAAAATCTCTATCTATGCTAATTTTCACAAACAAACGTTTTAGCATAAAGGAAACGAGGTGAATTGTCGGACCCCTCAGTAAAAACAACAATAGAAAATCCTTGAAACGTCCTTGCAAAGCAATATTCCGTCACTTTCTGCGGATTATAATGACTCCGCTTCCTGCAAAGGCTTTCATATATTTATATTCTTCCTGGCGAGGGTTTGATTGTTCCCTGTTATCTCTTTGTGAGCTTTCATTAAACCAAACATGCGCTGTTTAGGAACCAATAACAATTTGATGGAATGAAAAACAAATTAATCACTTACATTTTTATTACAACGACACCCTTAGTTCAACGGAGCACATTTTTATAAGCATTTGTAACTGTAGGTACATGGGTGAAAATAAAATCAGCAAATGATTTCAAAACTTCAAAGTCACTTACTAGACATTGTGACGTATTAAGTTCACCGTACAAGAATGCACCTAGCGGCCCGAGTTAGTTTAACACGCAAAAACTAAACGTATATACAAATAAAAAATAAAACGTATACCTGTATACCTTCCACGTACAGAACATTTGAACGGTAATCAGGTGAGTAAAAGAAGTCAAATGAAAAAAATAGAAAGATCATTTAGTTAACATAAAAAGTGAGTCGGTTTATTCGGATGATGTATATATGTATACATAATACATACCTTTAAATTCTATAAATATGGTAATATCTAGGGGACTTCATTTTGGTGTTGTTTATCCAAGAACTTGAAACTGAGATTTCTCAAAAAGTTTGCGCGACAATACTTCAAGCTGAGTTTTTCGCTTCATAAAATATGTATAAAATTTCAGCATAAATCATTATCAAAATTTGTCTCTAGAAGGAAGGATGGCGGTTCTCTGGGGTGGGTGAAGAATCTTTGAAAGAGGTTGAATAAATTTCTAAGATTTTACCTAAACCCTAAAACCCCAGCACTGTATAAGATATTCAAAGAAAAATTAAAACACTTTAATTTTTTATATAATTTGAGTAACTAAACACGTTTAATGCTATATACATATTTACTAAAAACGGAACAATTAACAGAAACAAAGATTCAATTTTGTTTTAAGAAAAACTTTTTTTTTATAACTTTTGAAGGTTATTCCCTTCAATGTAATATAATATCATTGAAGAAGAAGATAACAATAATAATCTAAACGAAATTATGAAACGGCTATGACGCAACTGCTTGTCACGGTTATTTTGTACCTGTGACTTGCGATCACTAAATGACAGTGGATTCGAGGAACAGGCAATTTTGGAACCGGTTTCTACGCCATAGCCCATCTCGGTTACTTTGTACCGGTGACTAACGATCACTGAACGACAGTGGATTCGAGGAAAAAATTTTTGGAACCAGTTCTTATTGTAGCACGCCTGATTACGAAAGTATTTGAAATCTACAACAATTTGAAGTAATACCAGCTCGTAGTATAGTGGAGCTGGCGACACGGTATCGCTTCCAAGTAAATAAGCACTCATCTACCGTATGTGTAATTTTTAGTGGTGAAATATCCTGATGACACTGCAACGCTGTCCGAAACACTGGCTAAAGAAGGAGGTAGCGCAACACGGCATATAATCCCAAAACAAATACTTTTGGCCGTGAAAATCTAAAAGCGTATCCGGGGCGTTCGAGTTTACCAATTCCGCCATTGCTACATTCTGTCAAACCATAATATTAGTCAAACTCATATTTCAAATTTTAGAATTAACAATATTATCTTCAATTAAATATCTTTTTCTGTGTCTTGTTCTATTTCCAAAAACGGAATATCTGTAATAACTATCTGTGTTTGACTGGTCAGTGGTTGAGTTGGCATAGCGCTTGGATCCCATCCGGGCTTCGTGTGTTCAATTCCTCGGCTGGCTAAGTCCTCCATCACAACACAAGCGATATTTTCGGCTTTCTGTGGTGGTAGTAGGAGATTTTCAAACATTGTTGGGTTATTCGTAACCCGGGAATGAAGATTTTTTGAACGTCTTTTCGTTTAAAAAAAAATTTTTTTTCAATAAATTTTTTTAAAATTTAAACTATGTTGATTAACCATAAACTTCAAGCCTTAGTCCTAACCTAATTTTTACGTAATAACGGAAAGTACGCATGGTAAACTGCTTTTTAACGTTTATTTAAAAATCGTTTATTTTAAATTTTAGATCATCCTTGAAACGAGGAAAGTCGAGATTCTGTTCAGGATTAGGGAGATATTCTTACTACTTGGGAAATGTGAAATGATGAAGGTGCAGCGGGCCGTGAAGCACGCGCCACCCCTCCCGCCCTACCCTCCCTCCTCCGCTATACCGTCAACCCCCAGCGCCAGCGCCGCGCCGCGACCAGCAGAGCAAGGTGAGTATGGAAACACGACACAGTATACCTGTAACCTGCGTACGTGAATCCTGAAAAAATCATACATTATGCACGTCCTCATGCTGAGTGCAGAAACCACCAGACTTTCACTTATGTCAGGATTGAGTATCAAGCGATTGCCATAAAACATAATTATTATTCACAGCTCACTGAATAATTTTCGATTCAGGTATGTATTATTACCAATGTATTATTAAAAAAAGTTATTTTTATAATACGGGGTAAAAGACTTCTCTTCCCACAAATACTCGTAGGTATAACAGTAGATAGAAGAAGGGTGCCTGGCGGGAGTAAAATTTTGGCACTCCTAGTCAAAACGTGTAGACGCCTATGTAGGTGATCTGATCACTGTAACTAAAGATTGTCTGTAACCAATAATATTTGGATGATTTGTATGTTCGTGTAGCGGCATTGTATTAAAAAAAAATCGAGTGCAGTTTACACGCGCTAGAAGTGAAAATTTACCAAAACAATCTCAACCAATACTTGAAAAGCGAGGTCATAATCAAAGCGACCAATGGGCGCGTAATTTCCGTTTCATATCTCAACCAATAAGAGCTTTTAAAAGTGACATCATAATCAAAGCGCAATGAGCGCAATTGATGCTTCACAGTTGCAGTAATCTTCATTTCCGTTTCATCCGAAATCCAAATCACAGCGGGGCTATAGAAGATTCACTTCAAAAAATGTCAAGGGCGATTTGTTAGGCGTTAGATATAATTAGCGCCTCGGCCATTCGGCGCCCGGAATGGACTGCTCGAATTGTGCCCGCGTAGGGCCAGCCCTGGATATATTTTCATTAAAAAAAATTGGGAAAAAACCGATGTCGCCTAATGATAGTGGCTTCTCGTCAATATTGTAACAAAAATTTATAAACAATCTAATTAGTAAACAATTACGCCATCTTTAACAATTATGGCGCCGCTACCCGAATTTCCACCGATTTCTTACATATCTTCCTTAAACATTTGAAGTTTTTAAGCTCTAAATTTAAATATATGTTATTTTTTAAGATAATATCTAGACGCGTTCCATGCCGAAACGCGAATTATATAAATATAATTCCCTCGATAGAAAAAAATCGCAAAGTATGCTCCGAAAATTATTATAAATACGTTTGTTTCACTTATTTTATAAGTTACAGTTGTGAAAAAATGCATAATGTTTCTTTAAATGATATTTAAGATACATTCCACGAGATTTTTGCTCTATTTTAAACGAGTCGTGTTTTATTAAACATGTTCGCATTTTTCGCATCGATTTTGTTGCTTTTAATGTTAGCGCGCTCCTCGATCATTCGTAATTTCATATCTCTCCATCTTCGTCTTGTTGAGCCCGGTTGCGGCGCCTTAATGGGAACTTTTTATAAGGTTTTTATCATGAAAAATATTTGTCAACTTTTAATCAAGAGCATTAGAAATTAATGCCGGAAAATACAGTGATCACACTTCAAAAAAACTACATAATGATTATCTTAATGTAAAAAATACAGTTATCACACTTTAAAGAACTACATCTAGTAGAATGTCAAATAATGCTTTCAATTAAGTTCACGGAATCAAATCCCATCTGCAGATGGGATGGATCAGACTTTTGTTCCTTCACTCTATGAACAATCAGCGTAAACTGCGTCCAAAGAATACAATCTAAATAATTGTCATAATGAAAGCCGCTTGAATTGTTTTGCTAAGTAAACAAAAAAAAAGCGAAAATGTTCCCCGAGCCTCCGGAGAGGACTAAAAATCCAGGAAACTTATTAAGCGATACTTCTGATGTCGCGAGTTTCCTTACACAAACGGCGAGACTTGTAAAAGGGGAAAAGTAATCTCGGAACAGGGGAAATGCAAATATTGTTCCTACATTACAAGGCTGGGCCGGGAGAGAAGGGAATCTGCCGCTTGACTGACATCTTGCAAAATAAGAACACGGAAAAAGCAAGGGCATTAGCGACGCAGAGCGCTTATTTACATTTCAAATCATCCACAGAGACTGGGACTTAAAAAATGATTTGAATATCATATCTCTTGTATTGTCAATATGGATGCAAATTTCAAAAAAGAAATATTGTACTCTTTTCTTGCAAATATGTAAACTTCAGCAAAGTATAATCAGCACTTGAGCGTTATTAAATCGTATTTATGAATCCAGCAATGGAACTCAACGAGCAATCAATGAGAGCTTGTTAGAGAAGGTCACAGTCAATCATACAAATTAATTGGAACGACTTGACATTAATTTATCTCGTACGGAATGTCTCATTTGAATGCACGTCTTATAAAGGCATATGAATATCCAACATCGAGACACATCCTTGGTCGTGAAACCACTGGGCTCTGCGGGCTGTGGGCTCGGGCTGCCAAGTAAATGGGTGCAGATTACACGAATGTTGCATTGTACATTGTACGGCGCCAGGTGTATGTGGCTGAGCCTGTCTCATTCCTGAAACCCCGGGATATATCGTCTGAAGCCCCGGGCTGAAAGGAATGCTGTCACACGGCGCAACCGGAAAATGGAATCGTAATAGAAACTATGAAAAATCTTATTCCAAAACCCTATTGATATTTTATTACATTCGTATATTTTCTCGTAAGAATTTGACACGGAATGTATGCTGTGAACGAATGCTTCCTACCACATTTCTATGACACAAATTCAATAACTTTGTGTTTATTTTGAAAACAAACAGCTAAAAGTTTTCAATGTTTCAGACAAATAAAATGAAGTTGTAATAATATTTTGACATTTTTAAAAATTTAATACAAAAACTTGGCATACCACCTATATTAAAAGATTATTGGATAATTTGGGTCTTACTGGGTTTTATACTTAAGCTGAGGGTTAAGTTGATATTGATAAGTAACATCATAAGTTGCGTTTACACCGCAACATTTTAACAATTCACTTTATTAGCCCATTTTACATTAGCATCGATGCTACCATACTTAACAGCGGCTAAACAACTTAGTCAAATTATATTTACCTTCAAAGGGGGATCACGGCGGATCACAAATTTGGAAACACCGCAAAACCCAATTTCGACTCGGATAGTACGTACCTACTTAAGACGAAACATTAAAGTAAATTAAGGAAACATTTGAAAATGTAACAAACAACACATTCTGGAAACTCTGCTAGATTTCCGACGGAACACCTCGCATTATGGTAACACAATTATTCGTTTCGTTAGATCCTATTAGAACTGCCGCCATGCAAGAACACACTCCGCTTCTGCTATTGCTACTAGCGCTGAAAATAACTATTGCGCAGGGACCGCGGGCCGGAAAACACTCCCCTGATGATATTGGCACTTATGACAAGTCTATTAAGTACTATGCAGGTAGCTATTCTAGTAAGCACCCAAATGACACCCTGAAAAATATAACAACTTAAAGAAAAACAAACGTCGATTATGAACATTATATAAGAACTGATTTTACAGTTAGACGGTGAGTAGGTATATCAAAAAAATCATCTCATTGAAATTTAGATTGAAAAAAATTACGCAAAACAGAACGTTCATTATTACATAACCTTGTTAGAAACGTTGTATTTGCGAGGCTGTCTCCCGTAAAAATCAGTCTGGCATAGTTATAAAAACCTGGAAATTCGATTAAAATTAACAAGTTTAGACTAACTGGTCTATTCAATTTCGTTGAAACTAAATGTAACCAGATTGATTGAAGAATTGCCAACAGTATGATTGTTCAATGTGAATCCGGAGCGCAGAATATGAGAGAATGGAGTTTGTTGGTTAATGAAGAAAGACTAGCGATATGTAGAGGGCTGTTAAGCTCAAGTGTTAATTAAATCAGTTGTATGCAAATTAAGTAGAGCGCCGTGTTGAGAAAGCGAGGCGAAGAAATGCAACAATATTTCCTCTTTAGGAATTAGTAAACTAAAGTGAAACGAAAATAACACATTTTTAATTAAGTAAATGCCACGGTAAAGTTAAATTAACGTCATCCAATCCGATAAAAGAAGAATGCTACAATTTCTCGAAAAGGCAGAACGTTTTCAACAAAATAAAAATCGGTATTTTTAGGAAATACGTTAATATAATTTGTAAGGAAATGAAGGATGGGGAAAACTTAACAGCAAGAAAGTATGTAAATCCAAAGTCGTACCACGCAAGAACAAATTGTAAAAACGAATGCTTACATATTCAATGCACCATGTTAACTGTGTACAATTTTGCTCACGTGGAGTGCCGTGTACATGCCGAATATGGGATAGATTTTGTATTAAATTATGTTATTTTGTATTAAATCTCATCCGCGGTAGCATCACCGAAGGTATTCCAACACGGCAACGTATCCAGATGAATAATATTATTCCCGAATTCGGAAACAATGCGAAAAATTCAAAGTATCCCTCGAATGCGGCAGTTCTGGTCGACGGAGGGTATTCCTCGGGGTTCATATCTCGAGCTAGGGGCACCCCTCTCCACTCTCCACCTGACAGACACATTCCCCACCGAAGGAGCATCCACCCTTTCTCTTTGTGCGGCAAACTTTATTGTAATTAGTGTACTCAAATATTTGACGTATTCTTTCAGGGGTGAAAATGGATAATTGCGGAAAATTACGGGTACCGCTCGTTGGTATGAACGCCCGACCGAAACTTCCGAATCTTGCCCTCGCACAATGAAACGTAAATGGAAATCAGACAGACAATGGGGAGATCATCAATCAACAGTTTTATTGCACTGTCATTCTTCCAGAGAGATGTAATCAATATAACATGAATAAATTTCACGAGATTTTATGAATACTAAGTAAATTGCAAACATCTACATAGTATGTAAACATCTGACTCCTCTGTAAACTTTATATAAACACACCTATATCAAAAATTAAAATCAACTCTAAAATTCATTATAACCTGATGTTTAATTTCTGTGAATAAATATACAAGTTTATGTTATGCTTTTAAATATACATGGTTATCGATTATTTTGAGAAACAGTTGTACAACTTTCGGAAGTTTACGAAGAAAAATGACTAAACACAATAATTCCACAGACACATCGATCCAATAAGCACAATATGCACCACTGGCTACGCGATGTACCCGCTCGTGCCCACTGCCAGAATGCCGCAGACTGCAGCGATGGAAAAAGCTCTGTTTTTCCACTCGTTCACGGGTCGTTATTTTGCAGTTATTCAACTAAACGTAACAGTTCAGACTGAATAATCACGCCATGCTGTTGCCGAGTCCGTAGTCTTGAAGTGACAAGGTAAATTTACAGGTACCAAGAAACAAGGAACACGTCTACTGTTTTACATCTCAGCCGCTAGAAATAAACGCGAAGATCTTTTACTTACAACTCAAAAAGCTGTGTAAAAATTAAAACCGTAAGCCTCAGACTTTCCTCCGACACTCGAATTGGAATTTTCAGAATTTTATGAGTTCAGTTTTTTAAAGTAGCTTTCAAACACCCCGAGGCCAGATAATTTATTTTTTATTTCGTTATAAAAATATTCAGGATAAATACAGTGATAATGTAAGGAAAATGTGGGGCTATTTAATTTCCTCCCAGTGCGAATCTAGCTATAAAAATAAAATGAAATCGCCATCAGCACAAGGGTCGCCCGCCTAAATCTTAATCTTGGTGTTTAATAGTCGAGGAAATAAAAGGTTAAAGGCCTTCCGCCTTCCGCACGTCCGAAGCCAACGAAAAATACGAGTTTGGAAAAACTTCTGTTCACTTTATTTAGGAACAAATGTAAATGTTTAGAAGCAAACTAAACACGGATGATTTTATGCGACTTGTAGGTAATTGGTTTGTAAAATCCTAAAATGATGAACACGTCGTTTTAATGCTAAAAGCAATGCAGCTTTATACTTTTGATTAAAATTAAGGACCAACAATTTATATCGGAGGGTTGCGTCAACACCGTTTACGCTGATTAATTGCGGCAAACCATAGTTTTATTTTACCTCCATAAAATCAGACCATTTCCATATCTGTGATAAACATCGGTGTACCGTGACATTTTCAGATTAACGCGATTTTTAAAAATAAAATGTTTTCGATTAGTATTTAGATGGGTGAGGAAAGAAGTTTTTTTTTGATTTCTAAAAAAAAATGACGAATTTTATCTGCTTTTTGAAAGAGAAGGTATCATCTATCGGTCGATGTTCCATAAGAAAGCTGTGTAGCCACAGCTTTATTTCTACCCATTATTTTAACACACATAAGTTTTTTTACATACTTTTAAAATGTGGTAATATATAAACATAAGACATAAGTAATGTAAAAATAAGTATAAAATGAGAATATAAATTTAAGACAAAGTAAGTAATGCTAAACCACTAAGCGTCTGTTTGTGGGTATTATAACTAAAATTAGTAAAAGACATTGTGTTTGTGGGTATTATAACTAAAATTAGTAAAAGACATTAGCATTACCAATATGATGGGATGAGAATGTAGGTATTATTTATTTATAAGTACATGTTACATAATTAATACATTTACTTGAGAAGATACATTAGGTCACCATACTAGGCAGCTGCCTGTATCATGGTGACCAATGTGAGGTGAGGTATGTGGTAAATATTGTCGTGGAAAAGAGATACATAAACGTTTCATAATATTTGTTAAAAATTATAAATTATGTTAAAATAATAACAAGCAAGTATATAACGTTAGTTTTAAAGATATGTCAAGAATCAATAGAATTCTAGTGAAAAACGAACTCGTGGTGTTACAGAGAGTTTACAGGAAAAGTTTTTCAACATCTGAATCATTCAGTTACAATTTTAATTCATTATTTCAAGCGTCATTCACATGTTATCACAACACTTGTGATTAATTTGTGTTATTTCACAATTATTCATTTAAAAAAATAATATAGTATATTTGCTGCACGTTCCAGAGTGGAAGATACTCTCAGTATCGCCCTGGTGTGAGACCACCATTCAGAATTGAAACGTTGCTTGCAATCGCTTTAGCCGTGTTTGGTGACCAGATCTGAATAGCCAGGTACTTCCTCACCATCCTCTTCCCTATCTCCTTCCCCTCCTCACTACCATCAGCCTCACAACATACCCCAATTGGGGATGCCATAGTCCCACTGGCTCCAGACGGGATCAGTTGGGACTCTTGTGCGGTATTCATGTAAAAAAAAAAAAAAACACTAGGAAAAACACAAAAAAATAAAAAATGAACATATTATAAAATAAAAATACATTTTGAGAAACACAGTTAAGTTGGTATAAAAGTAACCATAATAATCTTGGTAAGTAGCTATATATACAAGTGTTTTTAAACATATATAGCACTAGACTTGTGGCTTCCTTTGTTGCTTTGCTTTTGATATTAAAGTTATTATAAAGGTTTTGCTAAACGATCCACCAAAATGGACATCATTCATAAAATTTCATTATACGTTTCGAAATAAAGACTGCATTATTGTGTCGTGAAATAATGTTTCAATTGTCTACAAGTTTCCACATTTACCGAGCGCGTTGCATGCTTTTAAAAGTCGCCGAGCAGAAATTGTGACTTCATAACCGGGAAGCCGAATGTTGGGAACTATTCTCAGTGGCCAACGAGCAATGTGTGAACATTATACTTCACTATTTATCATACGAGATATAATACGTTTTCTGCTCTCTGTAGAGATGGGACGGCGGTTTATAGACTCCCAATGCACCGGTTCCGAAACTGCTATTTTATAACACTGTTTTGTTCAACTTTATGACTTCGTGATAAGTTCAACATCGTGAAATTTGGCGTGATAAAATTATATCAATGAGTTCGCGTATAAAATCTTTTGACTAACACAGTGGCACAAATATTGGAACTGAGCAACTTTTCATAATAAATATGTGTATATTATAGGATTTATTTACCTATACATGTTTATTGTTATGTTTGGTGGACAATTTCAAAAAGTGCTTTGCACTTTTGGTAAGGAATATTGAAAAACGTTATGTATTCAGAAGAATCCTGAACTTTTAATTCAGGTTAATATTTACGCCCATTATAGGGTTTGAAATCTTCGTGATCCAATGCCATTTGAAGAAAAATAAACTAACGACTAATTTAAATATATTTTGTAACTTTTTTGGTAGTCCGATGTAAATTACAGTGAAAAATTTCGATCATCAGTCGTAGCTGCTTTAAAACGGTAAGTTATTGCTGGTAACTTTCGATACCATTTGAATAGCGAGTGCAAAAGACGCATAAAATGTTTAAGAACATTATTCCGTCAAACATACTAATTTCAGTTGTCTTAAGTGTGCGTTAGTTGTTCCTGCGTGAAATCTGGTAACAAACTCACACTTGTTTTGAAATTACCGAAATGTCATTTAAAAAAATGGAACTGATTGTGCGAAGAACAATTTAATTAAGCGATACCCTAGGTAGCTACCTATCATCAAACATAATAATTTTGGTGTTATGTGATGTGCGTTATTCCTGCATGAAATTATTAACGTTCAATGATCTGAAATTGAATTATTTATTTATTAAACGCCCCTTTTCGGGGCTTTTACATTACATATGAATGTAACAAATATACAGTATTTATTGTACATAACTAAACTGCCTCAGTAACAATATTGTATATTTGTTTAAACATAAATTAAAGATGTCCACAGACTTGGTATAATTGTTTCCCTTCATTAGTATTCTGGGCAAAGAGGAATACACATGGTAGTTAGACCAGGAATTTCTGCACTGAAATAAATCCTGATTTCTAGTATTACATTACGTAGTGGAATCCGTATTAAAGTTTAAATTAATTACATTAAAGTGTAATTTTCAAAATTGGAACTGCTGGCATGAAGAATTATTCAGGCAAGTGATAAAGTAGATTATTTATTTATTTATTTATTTATTTATTAACGCCCTTTTTCGGGGCTTTTACACATGAATAGTACGAAATATACAGTATTTATTGTACATAACTGAACTGCCTTCGTAACAATATTTTATATTTGTTTAAAGATAAATTGAATATGTCCACTGACTTGGTATAATTGTTTCCCTCCATTAGTATTCGGGGTAAAGAGGAATACATATGGTAGTTAGTTCCAGAATTACTGCACTGAAATAAATCCTGACTTCTAGTATTACGTAGTGGAATCCGGAAGCTTATCAATTCGAGCAATACCGGACTGTCAACTAAATCATTTAGAATTTTATACAGAAATACCAAGTCAGTGAAAGTTCTTCTGTCTGACAATTTAAGCATATTCATATCATTCAAAATAGTATTGTAGTTCAACATAATTGCTGGAATACCCATTTTAAAATTAAGAAAACGTAAGAATTTGTTTTGTATTCTTTCAACAGCTTGTACATGTATATTGTAATATGGGTTCCAGACGGGAGAATTGTATTCAAGTTGACTTCTAACATATGCAAAATATAACAGTTTTATACACTTAATATTGTTAAAATTTCTAGTTAGCCTAGTTATAAATCCCAACATTTTTAAGGCCTTATTAGAGATTTCTGTTATGTGGTTAACAAATGAAAGATTAGATTGAAAAGTGATGCCCAAGTCTTTAATTTGTGTTAAGGTCTCCAGAATATTGTTATCAATGTTGTAATTGAAGATCACTGGATTTTTTATTCGAGAAAATCTAACTATATGACATTTTGAGATATTTAAGTAAAGTCTATTTTCATTACACCAAATTAACAATTTGTTGATATTATCTTGAAGAATGTTGCAATGGTAAATATTTTGAATTATTCTAAAAATTTTGAGGTCATCAGCAAAAAGTAAGATAAATACATCATGAAATATTTTTGAAAGATCATTTATAAACAAGATAAATAATATTGGGCCAAGGTGTGAACCCTGTGGAACTCCACTTGTTGCATAAATTTTTTCCGACAAAGAGGATTTTATTCTAACAATTTGTTGTCTTCCAGTAAGATAGCTTTCAAACCAGGCTAATATACTGCCATATATACCAAGCTTTTCTAATTTCCAAATGAGAATTTTATGGGAAACTGAATCAAAGGCTTTACTAAAATCAGTATAGACAGAGTCTACTTGTTTATTTTCTTTAAAAGCATTGGTTATAAAATTTTCATAAATAATCAAGTTAGAAAGTGTACTTCTACCTGGCATAAATCCAAACTGGTAAGGTGATATTACAGGTTTTATTTGGGCAAAAAGTTTGTCAAGTATTAGGCTTTCAAATAGTTTTGGTATGGTGGATTGAATGCATATTGGTCTATAATTACAAATATCACTTTTATCGCCCTTTTTGAAAATTGGAGTCAAATAACTAGTTTTCCATATATCGGGAAAAATTCCACTGGATAAAGATAAATTAAAAAGTTTGGTTAATGGAAGAGCAATTACTTTGATACATTCTTTGATAAATATCCGGTCCTGCAGATTTGTTGATATCTAATGATTTAACTTTAGTTACTACATCAGAGAGACTTATGGTACACTGCGAAATATCAAGAATTTCATCTAGAGTTGTTGATGGAAGAGGAGCATTATTTGCGTCTGTTGAATAAACACTTTTAAAAAATTTTGCAAACAAGTTAACAATACCATCAGTATTATTGCTATGGCTACCATTTAGGTGCATAATGCTCGGGAATTCAGAATCATCTTCTTTAAGAGATTTCGAATATTTCCAAAAATAATTAACATTGTTTATTATGGAGTTTTGAATTTCATTTATATGGTTACGGTAGCAAGTAATGGACATCTTTTTACACAAAGTTCTTAAATATTTAAATTCACTGTAATCAGAATTTTTTTTATATAATTTATAGTCTTTATGTTTAAGTTTTTTGGTGATAAGTAGATTTATAAGTTCTTTGGAGTACCATTTTGGATAGGTGTTTGGCTTACATATTACGGTTGGAACATAGATGCTAATAGCCTTTCCCAAAACAGAATAAAATTTATTGGTAGCTGTGTTAATATCATCATATTGCACAGATGACCAATCAAAAGAGAGGAGATAATTACATATTTTCTCGTAATCAGTTTTGAAAAAATTTTGGTAACTGAAAGACAGTTTACAGGTATTAACATGTACATTAGAAATAATAACTTCCAGTGGAGGATGATAACCATCAATGGGCACCAGCGGTTCACTACATTCTTCAATTACTAGGGACTCTAAGTTAGAAAAACATAAGTCTAGAGTACGATGATTTACATTTGATATAGTATTTGCCTGATTCAGGCCTAGAAATAACGCCATGTCTAGAATAATGCGTTCAGACTCACTTACACTGATATTATTGTCCTTGTTCACCCAATTCACATTTGGAAGATTATAATCACCAGCAAGCAAGAATGTTGCATTAGCATGCTTTTTTAGTATAACTTCCACTTCCTCACTATGGCACCTGTATACTTCATTGCTTGAATTTGGTGGGATATAAATACAACCAACAATAATCTTTTTATTCCTGGCAACATTCACTTGCACGAAGATTTGTTCAAGAAGTTTGTGTTTAGTTGTAATTAAGTTTGCTTTGTATTTCTTGCTGATAGCGATTAAAACCCCACCACCTCTGCTTTTAGCACTTGTCAATGTATTTCTGTCTAATCTATACACATTATGATTTATAAAACCTAATTCACTAGAATGAATATTAGGTTCTAACCACGTTTCAGAAAGTAGTATAAACTCGTGCCCAAACATTGGTAGTGTAGATTGAAGTAAACTTAATTTTGTTTTAAGGCCTGTTGAGATTAGAAATAATTTTAATTGTGTTTTTTGAAATTTTAATTATAATATCCTAAGATTTTTCACGGGTATATATTTCAATGGGTGCTTTTAATATTCCCGCGTTTACGGAACTGCGACGGTACAAAAGGGCAATAAACGTACCTTCGTTACCACAATAATGCTGCAGATCTATACTACGCATTAAATAATTGTGAGGCAAAAGATGAGACATACAATGTACTATGTCTATTTCCTCCAAAAGAAAAAAGTAGTACTTTGGAGGAAACAGACATGCGTTCATTGTGTGTCTCATCTTTTGTCTCACCATTATTTATTGTGTAAGAAAGAGCTGCAGCATTATTGTGATAAGGAACGTATGTTTATTGCCTCTTTTTATTTTTTCCGTTACGTGTAACGTGTCATAAACGTGAGAATATTAAAAGCATCTGTTAGTGGAATAGTTGTTCCATTTGATTTTTCACGGCTTTTCGCTAGTTCAAAAATATCTAGACCAGTAATATTCAATAGAAAATAGATTTTGAATAGAAACTTTGAAAAGCACAGCATTTATGTATGTGTAGGTAGTTTAAGCGTCGCGCAGTTGTTTTAGCGATAATTTACTCGCCTGAATTGCACCCCTGCGGGTAATGGCCTACACACCGACTAAACATGGATACAAGTGATACGCGACTCGCGGAGGGGAGTTTTACTCCGTAACTGTATACATTGTATACATCGGACGCAGCACAAAATAGAAGAGGAATCCAGGACTGGGCCCATCGTATTTTAATAAATTTAAAAGTTTTAGCCAGCCCCCCGGAAACTTTCATAAGAAAGTGCAAACAAACATTAAAGTGGGTGGCATTTCATCGGCATGCTGTCGCCCTGTCCTGTATTAACATTTTGATCAAACTTTAGTTGTTTCATACATTTTAATCTCGAAAAAATAAATACAAACGATAAAATAAAATTTTTAACAGCCAATTTATTAATCTAGAAATACTAGTGTGTAGTTTATTAGTTACGCCATGTAATTTAGATTAAAAAAAAGCATTTAAAAAAAAACAGAGTGCAATTCACATGCGGAAGAAGTAAACCTTCAGAAAACTAAAGCAGACAAGAGTGGGGAGGCTACTAAGCACCTCACCAAGAGGAGACCGATTACATCTCATTCTCTCGCAGGCTAAATCCTACAGATGATGTGTTGTCTCTTTTTCAAGTTTCAAATCATAACGGCGCTAAAGAAGTTTTCACTTCAAACATTTAACAATATTTTTGATTTAAATAAGCCAATGGGGAGAGAATCTGTTAATAATCAATAGAATTTCTCTTTTGAGTCTCTTCTCACTGACGCAAAATATATCGAGATCGGAAAAGATTTTGAGGAGCAATAGTCCTATCCGCGGGAGAATCATTATTTATTTGTTTATCTATGTATTCAGATATACACCATACACAGTACATTATGATACAAGTGATAAGGTTTATTAAATATAATAATTACTAGTATATATTAAGTAAGTCCATAATAACAGTAGGCAATTTCGCCTGAGATGAGAACAATTCTTAAAATTTTAATATTGATAATAACTTAATCATGCCTTTTATGATTATGATTTAATAAAAATTACGCTATAAAGTAATATAATTACTCACAATAAATGAAAGAATCGAAGGAATATACAGGGATGCGAATATTTTACAGTTTCAATAAGCGGCCACGTGCTATGTCGGTTTGCATGGTTCGTTAAAATAAAGTGATCTGAGGAAAATGACATGACTCATACACGTATGTGGCATGTTGCAGTCCTCGTTGGTTATTTCATCACCTTGCAAAACAAAGTTGTAAGAAATGCCAGTCATAACAAACACTCCACTCGTGTAAACTGTAAACATACACGCCAAAACATAACTGACGCCGAATGTTCGGCGGAAGGGTGAATTGGTAATTATTTTAGAATGAATCTTAAATATTTCTTTCCAAACAACAACACCAAAGAAGGGGATTTAAAGCCTCGAGTTTATAACGTGTACCAAACACATGTTAATGCTTTTGACGAATCGAAAAGCCCTAAGTTGTTTAAAAGCGACTTATTAAGAAAGAGCTTTAAACAATAATTCATCTTCCATAATCTTGATGATAGGAATTACTTTTCACATTTTATACAGTTAAGAATCCTTCTTACCACAATAAGGATTAAAAATTATACTGCAGAAGGGTATCCCATTACACACACAATAAATTGTTACTGATTTTATTTTTTAAAATATTTTTACGATAATTTTCTACGCATCCAATATCGTTCCAGACTAGTTCGAAACACTTTTTTCAAACTTTCGATATTATCGGCGTCCACAAGTACATTCAAACGTTTCCTTTTTAAAATCATTTGCCTATCGTAAAACAAAATTTGGACTTTTAGTAAGAACGATGGTTTGGCGACGATTATTCAGAAAGAAAATTATCGTATTTCTTAAAATGACATCAACCAAATGGGTCAAATACAGATTTACACTACGTAAGGTTTTTTCTCGGGCTAAAGGAATCGAATTAAATGTTGAAATTTTAATAAGAACGGTGCACTGAGAATGATTTAGCATGAACGTCTTATACTCCTCCCAAAAACTGGGCGTACTGTACAGGGCCCGCAGATACTTTAATAGTACACAACTGCTAACCCTATACAAATCACAAGTGCGCCCCACGGTTGAATTTGGCAGCCACCTCTGGTATGGAGCTCCAAAATACCTGAAAAAATACCCTCGACTCTGTGCAGAAACGGGCGGTCCGTTTAATAGATTCTCCCATCTTAACAGACGGATTGCAATCTTTAGAGCACAGGCGTCGGGTGGGAATGCTATCCTTGTTCTACCGGTATTACAATGGAAGATGCTCCGAGGAACTAGCATCATTGATCCCTTCGGCACCGGTGCATAGTCGGGAAACACGCCAAACGCGTGCCCAACATTTGTATACGGTTGACATTTGTCACATGAGAACGGGTCGTTTCTTCGACTCGTTCTTGTGTTCAACAGCTCGGCTGTGGAATAATTTGCCGGCCCCTGTGTTTCCTCCTTCCTACAACAAGACCAATGTTCATTCCTTCCTCTCCTCAAAAAGACCCTCCACACAGCATCCCAGATGACATAGGCCCTGAGGGAAATTATTTTCCTCAGGGCCTCCTGTGTGGAGTTAATGTAAAAATAAAAAATACTCAGGCTAAAAGAGTTCGAATCGAATGATATGTTTTAATAAGTGAAAATTAAGTGAAACTTTTAATAAGAATGGTGCACTGAGAACGATTTGATATGAACTTAAACGCAAGCTAAAATATTCGAATTAACGAAATGTTGAACTTTTAATAAGAATGGTGCACTGATAATGATTTAGCATGAACGTCTTATACGCAGGTTAAAAGGGTTCGAATTGAAATAAATGTTGAATTTTTAATAAGAATGGTGTAGTGCGAACGATTTAGCAAGAAAATCTTAGTCTAAAATGACCTAACGGAATGCATAATAATATCTCGACGAAAAATCAAATAACACTGGAACACAGGTTTTGCTGGCGGACCCATAAAAATCGTTATAAATTCCATAGTTTCGTTCTCGAGTAATTTGCTGAACAGGCGAATAAGCTTCATTATCCTGTCGATTGATTCGTATTGCCCCGTCACAATAGACAGGGAACAATAGGCCATTGTATTGCCAGCGAAATGCAGATTGGGATCATTAAGCCTCGAGCGATATAAATGTCGTGGACTACCTTTATGAGATTTGCTTGATATTGAAAGTCAGGAAGGAAATCAACAAGAGGATAATTGATCGAATCTTCCTCCAGGGCACTAAAGGGGAAAGAAAAGGGTCATAGCAGAAGTAGAGGATACAGGGCGGCGTTTTGCACGTACAAACGTATTCCCCAATTTTCTCTGCGGATTTTGATAATAGTGCAAATATTTTTTTAATATAACATAGATATCGAACAGCACCGTATTGGTACGTTTTGCTTTTTTTGTTAAGTTACTTCTTAAATTATAAGAGTTAGGACAATCCAAAAATCGTTAAAATTGCTTCGATTGAACGCCATCAACAGATGTTCAGTATACAAACTGGACTAGACAACGCATATAAAAAAGCGAAACGTACATATTTTCTTCCAATGCAGTAGAAAAAAATCAGGAAAAAAATAGAAAAAAATCTTAAAAATCGGCTCAATTTTAGAGGAACACAAAGGTATTATCAGTCTGAGGTGCAATTGTCCCTTTCGCTCAGTTTTCAGGGGAGTAAAAGTGAAAATGACAGCAACAGTTTGATAAAATACATATTGTTCAAATTTCTTGGCGACGAATGATTATGGGTTAAGGTCGAAATGTTTAGTATAGTAGATAGTAGTGAACTATCAAAGAAATACAATTAGCATAAAAGACATATACCTCAGAGCAAAATCGCAAACAATTTGTACTTTGTAACCAAGTAAAAAAACATGTGACCTACTTGAAGAAATATACAGTACATATTGAATTTCTTAGAGACATTAATACTTTAGTATTAGTAACGTTTCTTAATGGACAGCGCATAACTTACGACACAAAGATTTTTACATTTTTAAGTAAATAGAAAAATCTAGATTCTCAATTTGTATTCCATGAAGTTGAGAAGCTGGAAAATATTTTCAAAATTGAAGAATTTTCCTAATTAAAAATATTTGTCGCCCGTATTATGAATTCAGATAAACTCCTAGTTTCGGGACTACGGCTGTGAAATAAAGTGTGAAAAAAGTTTTAATAAATTACACGGGACCTATTAATACGGGCGTCCTTAAATTTAGCTGAGCGGATAGGTGTTTTCTTACCTGGGAATTTCCAGCCTATTTTCATAAATTTACGTAGGTAGTAAATTTGCGAACATTGCCTAAATTTACACGTTAAATGGATCAATGGGACGAGGGGATGACAGTGGCGTATATTCATCTGATTTGCTTTTAAGTTTTGAGAACAACAAGTTTTTGTTTGGTATTGTTTCAACATTTATATGTAAAAAAAAGTTTCAAAAATAGCTCTAAGGTTGAAAACAAAAGCACCTTGATAAATTTCGAAAGATAAAATTGTGGTAATTAAAACAATTTATTAACCGTTTTATTAAAAATGTAGTCGGTTAATATGTTCAATGCACACCACTGATCGACGGGTTGCTTTAATAAAGCCTGGCTTACTGTTAAAAGGTTATCAAAGGTACCAAAAGGCTTATTTTTTTTTTACTTATTCTGTCTACGTCGAGAAAAAAAGGTTTTTTGAATAAATCTATTTTTGAAACTGTTGAAAGGAATTACACATTGTGATTAAAACGTGGAAAATGTAATAATGGTTCGTGTTGTTTGTTAAATGAGTAGGGGAATTAAGTTTCATTTTGTAATAATTTATTATTTCAATATTATGAAGTTTACATAACATCAAAAAAACGACCAGCCTGCTCAGAGATACGTATAAATAAATCCCTTTTGGACTCTTCGTGTACCGACAATGTTTTAAAAACAGTTTTTTTCTGTAACTTTTTATTTTATTAATTAATTTTATTTTGTAAGTTTGTGTTGACGTACAAATAATTCGTTCAAAAAAAACATAGCAAATTTTGCGGTACGTTCCAGAGTGGAAATACTCTCAGTATTGCCCTGTTGAAAGATACAATTCATAATTGAAACGTAGCTTAAAATGACTTAACCGTTTTTGGTGAGCAGATCTAAATAGGTCGGTACTTCCTTGACTTTCATTTCCCCATTTCTTTCCCTCCCCATTAACTAAATTCAGCCCTTTATTTGGGGTTGCCATAGTCTCACTGCTGCCAGGAGGTTGGGATAAGTTAGGACTCTCACATAAAGAAAACAGTGATATTGTACAACTGAGAGTAACAGAAAAGCTTGAATAAAATTATTGAGAAGAAACTTTTTCTGAAAACTGTCTGCACTGAGTACTAAGAAGTTTGGATTCATAAAAAAGAGGTCGATGACGTAAGCAGATTCTGGAGAACCAGTAATAATGAAGTAATTTTATGGTCATTAAGGAAAAATTCATCCACAAGTTAGTAATATCAAAAGAATAATACCCAAGTTTGGCCATTTTCTCGAAGTCATAGCTGTTCTCTTAATTAGTTCGCAAACATTACAAGTAAATACTAAGATCAAGAATATGTTAAAATGATTATCCTACCTCACCAGTCAGACATTCCGATTACTTTAATTATTTCTGTATGCAGATTCTTATCTTAACTTTATTCGATAAACAGTTCATATAAATATATATATTCTGAATATTATACGCCAACACCCCATTTTAAAATGTTGACAAAATTGCCATTTAAATATTAAAGAAAATGACGATTTCCTATCATATTTTTAAATGATTTTATAGCTTACACCCATCTGAACACAACTTAGTTTAGAAACATCTGAGTTTGGTGTAACTGATGTGCGTACAAAGGAATACTTGATTATTTCATAACAGAAAAGCCAAAAATAAACTTCAATGCTCATAATATTCAATGTCGATACGTCGAAATTCAAAGAATAAGTGAGTTTGATGGAGGTACAAGTTGCGTACGGAGAGGTGCCTACATACAACACGTTTCATCTTTTGAAATACGAAACCGAATTTGAATTTGAATGAGAATTTTTTTTACGAAAAAAACGAATTCAATTTACGTTTCTTATATTATTCACATGAACGTATGTTATTCTCACACCCTTTGCAACTTATCGATTAAGTACGCCAATCCGTATATCTAAAGGGAAAATCGTACAGGGTGATTTGCGGATACGGAGAATTATTGCACGTAATAACGCGTTCATTCGAAATCATGTTCATGTGCAGTGTAAATGATCACAATTATCCTAAGAGAAGTTGTAACAATTTATGCGACACAAAATAGCCAAATAGAAAGCCAAGAGACGGGTAAAAAATTATATGTATCGAGATCATTTTTACTAAATTTTATACCTACTTATCTTTATGTCTTAGAATGTGTATTTTTGCTTTATGTGCTTCGTTATACACTCTATCTCTATATGTATATATAGAGCGAGAGAGAGAAAAGTATAACGTGTATATGTATCTAAGTTAATATTATGAAATGTATTCTTTCGATATATGATTTATTTCAAAATATTTTTTTATAACCAAAGCAAACCGATTTTGGCGATATTGAAATGAAAATACAAGACTCTGAAGCTCATTCATTTAGAAAGGTTCGGTGTCCGCTTACAAATAATGACCAATATTGTGCAATTTGTGTTTTGGCGGCGACCACGTACGCATCTGTTATAAACAGTGTCCAGAAACTCATAATATAAAAAAGACGGTAGTAGAGTAGAGATACAAAAAAAAATTTAGCGATCTGGGCACTTTTAAAAATATTTTTCCATTTTTTTCGGCAATAACAGGGCAAAAAAAAAACTTTTAGAGATGGGAGTAAGTACTCTTGGAGGCATTTTAAAGACATTATTAAACAGCTCATATTAACCCAAGCGAGCGATGTTTTACAAAGAAGACTTCTGAAAATCACTGAAAATTACAACTTGAGGCTCGATTTACTCGAAAACGAAAGCTCAAATCAAAAAAAGATATTCCACAAAATCGAACCCAAAAGTAGATCAGTTTCCCGCTTATAAAACAAGTTTCCGTACACCGTGTATAATTAAACAATTTCAGCAAAACTAGATAGAAATGTAGCACCTTCATATAAAATAATACGATTTAATAATTATTATTTATTTAAACAAGTACCTAATAACATAAATTTAATAGAATTAGTTAAAAACAAAATTCGAAGAGAATAGTATAATAATAAAAATGATAAATTAACAATATAATATAAATAAATATCATTGTAGATAGACACTTAAAATGGAACGAAGAAGTCGAAAATACGGTTACCAGAGTAAGAAAACTTATTTACATACTCATTAGATTGAGAAACATTCTATCATCTAGTATGATTAAAACTATTTATTTCTCTCTTGCCCAATCTATTCTACAATATGGTATAATCGGGTGGGGGGGAACTTTCAAAACTAACCTCCAACCTGTAGAAAGGGTACAGAGGTTGATTCTAAAAGTTATCACACGAAAACCATCTTTATTTCCAACAATACAACTATTTAACTCTTTTAGGGGACTCAGTTTAAATAAAAATTTTAAAAAGAACACACTGTTACAAACGCACAAAGATCATTTTAATATTACAACTACAATCACAAAAATAAGTAACCGATCAAGATCACGTGGTAACCTAAAAATCCCTAAATTTAAAACGAGTGCTTTTCAACAACATTATACTTATCAAGGCATAAAAATTTTTAATGCCCTACCATATAAAATCAAATCCGAAGAAAAATATAAAGCCTTTAAATCACAAATAAAACAACTGCTAGATCAACCAAACACTAACTATAGGTTTTAATTTCATAGAACTAATTTCTACGTATATTTTTTTTATTACAATGTACCGATTAGTAAAAATTGATCAAGTCTTAATTATAATCTTATGTACTTTATTTCAAAATTAATCATTTAACTCCATCATTCATTAACAAAAAAAAATATAAATTAATGTATTCTTATTGATATCACATATCCTCTTAAAATATTTCATCAGCATTTGAACACAAATGAAGCAATTATTGTCGTAAAATAACATTATGTACCTACTCCTAATCATATCAGCTAATCCAATTGTTAGAATCAACTTTATGTACTTACCATCTAACACCCGTATTAAGAGAAATGCAATATTTTTATTTTTACTACATCAATTTGTATTATTACTTTAAAATATCTAAACAACATGTGTATCTAATTTTAGTAACTGCTACGTTAGTATATTTCTTTATTAATATTTGTTATTATTCATAAGTTTATTTGTTTCATAATTTAAAAAAAAAAAAGTATATCTTATTTCTTTATCTTTTTTCTGTAATGACACGACTCCCCAATTTAAACACGAGAAATGATTTTCTCTTTTAAATTGGGTAGATTCATTAACAAGAAATTACTTTATTTGTAATTATTTTTAAGAACCTATATTTTCCTTATCTGTTAAATGTATGTATATTTTAAATAAAATAAAATTAAAATAAAATTAATGATAATTGAAAATAATATTAACAACTGTCAAACGAAAAATGTGAAACAGAAAAAGACTTGGACGCATTTGTGATTTTTCTTTTTCACATGTTTCCAAATTGTTTAATATTAACAATGATTAAATAATACAAATTGAGGTTTTTATCAATAAGTTAATTCGACTATAAAAAAATAATTTTTTTATTTTTTATTTTGAACTTTATGAGAAAAACCTCAAATTGTAATATTTAATTAAATGAAGCAAATATTAGGGAAACTCAATCGAAAATCTGGAGACAGAAAAACCAGAAAAATATATTGCCACCTCTGACACTCGAACCCAGCAGTCCCAGAGGTGCCAATATCTTTTTCTGATTTTTCTGTCTCCAGATTTTCGATTAAGTTTCGCTAACATTGTCATCGTTTAATTAAAAAATATATATTTTAAGAAGGACATTGCAAACTCCCTCTTTGGATTGACGGAGGACCCTTACTGCTATATGTTATTTTATATATCACGGCCAAAATTACGTGCAAGTATACCTAATAGAATAAAAGTCAACAGATATTTTTCACTATATGAGTTTTATTTTTAAAAGATTCGATAGGATTAAATTTCAAGCCGCGCTTCTATAGTTACAATTTATAGTAAAATCTGGATTCGTAATATTATCATTATGTTAATTCGGAAACAATTAGGTCACCGGACAACGCGGCGAAGAAATGCTGCCAAGTACTAACATTTAAAGAAAATAATATTGGAATAAAAATTCTGGCAACCACATTTCGCCGGGTGTCGAAGTACGGCAGATCGTATCGATAGAACCAAAGGCCTCACCGCCAGTCTCAGCATCCCCACAGGAAATATCGATATGCCGACATGACAGGGTTCCTGGAAAGTCTGATACAGCATTTCAGTGTTCCATGAAGAGAGGCTGAAAATTTAATGTCGACTCTGATAGCATCTTCAGTGAAATTCTGGAAAGTGTCGCCGTAAGTTGTTACAGTTCTATCTGTAAGATTATTTTTCTATTTAGATGCTGTGCAGAAAATTATCAACAATCTTTTATGGAAATTTGTGGATTGTCTGTTGTCATGATGAATGTTACTATGAAGTGAAAACCGAATTAATAAAAAAAATTAAAACTAATAGATGTCGCTGATATATTCGATTTAAATTTTGAGACATTCAAAGCCTTATTAGTTCAGCACATCAGTTAATGTAAATAACGAGTAATCATAATCAAATAATTATATAAAAGTTACGGTTTCTTTAAAGTAAGTGTGATAATAACTTAACAAGTTTCAACTACCAGTCTGAAAATGTCTGCAGTAGGATGAAACCGGTCCTGGTGAAAATAAATAAGTGGAACAAAGTGCAAAAGTTTTTTAATTTCAATTCTAACTAAACTTAACATTTTATATTATAATATATGCTTCATATTTTAAATCTCCGTTTTCAATTTAATTAAAAATCCTCATGTTAAAACCCAACAGGGCGCTAATAAATAATTAAAAAATTTATTCACTTGTGAGAATCATTATAACTTATAACTTTTAAAGCATTTAATTTGCACCTGACAAGTTTCTTCAGATGATGAACAGTTCTTCTTTAAATCAACAGCTCATCTTAATAATCTTCTTAAAATTTCAGTCTTATAACATTCTTATTAAGATCAACAGTTCTTCTTAACAATCTCCTTAAGAACAACAATTCTTCTTAAAAATCTTCTTAAGATGAACAGCTGATAATAAATAAACTGGAGAATTAAAGATCATAAACTTACAAGCTTAAAATGTAATATTTTCCACCCCTAAACCTTAATGATGTACAGCTACCGTCACTGCATTAGGTAAATCGTAATTAAATTAAGGTAGAATTTAAGCATTAAATTAGAACGCCATTTTTTTAAGTACTGCAATAATTGCATGTCTAACATTGTTTGAGATTTCCAAATTGGCAATTAAGCTTTGCAGGGGGATGTTCGCTTAAGGAGAGCTCATGTTTATTCAATTCGCATTCCATTTAATCGTTTAAAATGTCGTGTAATGCAAAATTCGAGCATTCAAAATCGAATTAACTCAAAGCCGAAATCTACGCCAAATTTTTAGCAGGCATTTTGAGATAGAAAGAAGTTTAAAAAACAGAATAATTTTCGCAGTATATTGTTCTATAATATAATCGAGCAATAAGTGAAAAAAAGCTTATAAAGAATGTTGCGAAAAGCACTAAACTAATTTGAGAGTGCTTATTTATAAAAAGAGTAGGATAATCTACGACATATTTTAAGTGTAAATTACACAATATATGTGTTCTTTTATTTATTTTATAAATCAACTAGCGCAAACCCGTGAAAAATAAAGGGATATTATAATTGTAGGATTTGTAAAACTGGAAACATTTTTAAAAAATTGCGACAATTTTAGAATATATCCAATAAACACCGGTAGTAAATTTTTTAAAAATATGACATTTGTAGAAAAAAAAAAGTAAAAGCATTTCAATAGAATTAGGAATTCATGAATTAAATTCAAATCCAAGTTCTAGAGTTCATTGAACCTATAGTTACAGATGACAGATGGAATCACAGCCAATATTAGTATTTTTAATTATTTCCACCTTTATAACCACAGCAAATAGTTAACAAAAATGAATTATATTAATTTTAATTTCATGAAAAGGCCATTAGGGCGAAAATAAATAAATATACTCGTATTTTGAATGACAATCTCACTCTTAAATTGATATAACGTACCAATATAGTAAGTATGTATGTATTGTGTACTATGTATATGATAAATTAGGTGGCCGGACAACTCAACAACATACAAATTCAACACCTGTTTTGAAAAGTCATTAATAGTGATGTATTTTTTTAATATTAAACCTGTGTTAGGTTGGGTTATTTATTTATTTATTGACTCCCTATTGGGCTTTTACATATCGAACACAAATTTAATTTATAACCACAGTATAAAATAAATAAAAAAATATTACCAAATATATAAATAAAGCATAAACTGAATCCAAAAAATAAGAATATATCTAACGCTAAATCCACATGGATGACTTCGGAGAACTCGTATTTACAATTCATATACCTACGAGCAACAAAAACAAAAATCAAAACACATTAATTTTTACTTAATTATTCATTGTTTGCACCTAGAATACGAACAATAAAAAAAAAACAAACAAAAGAAAATCGAAATAAAATAAAATGATTTCTCATTCATTATTTACATCTAAAAAGTGGTTGACTAATTTGGCTTTAAATGCATCGAAGTTTAAATTAAATATGTCAGCGACATTTCATTGCCCAACCTATAATACCCACTTAGGTAACAAAACAACCCGATGACATCTTCCGTTTATCTACTTGTTATGGGCTGTTTTTAATTTTTTTTTTTGTAACTTTTTAAATGGATATTGACATGCCGCTTTGATGATTTGTCGTGGAATCGATAAATTATTAAATGAAAACAAATAACCTTGTAAAAACACCACTATTTATATAAATGGTGTCATTTTTAATTAAATGAAAAAATATGTTTTCAATTAATTAAAAATGACGCCACAAAGCGTATTTGCAAAGATTGAAGACGATAAATTATTAGTTCTTTTTATTATCGACATACAATTGATAATTTTGAAGAAACAAATGGGATCAATTTTTTCCGACGGTCTTCTAAAGGAGAAAGGTTTAGAGTTAGTTCAATTTCAATAATAACAATAATTATCACCAAGTCTGTGCAGCATTTCAATAGGCGAATTTTCCAAAGAGACTAGATCGAATGTGACACAATTCAAAAGCAAATAAAACGTTAATACTCGTATTCTTATTTCAGGAAAATTTTATTTTTCACGGAGCGCAGAAATTTCATGTTTTCCAATAACATCTTCATCCCTTTTTTCGAGTATTAGGGTTCTTGCGGATCTGGTCATTAGAAAGAAGAACCTCCATTGTTCCGAATGAGACACAATCCATACATCGAATGGAACAAATAATGTATTGTCAGAGTTTTGAAGAGGCAAAAACAATGGAGCTTTTCCGAAAGATCGAACAAGAAATACACCGACCGCCCACTTCAGGAAGTCTAAATCACCTCACACAAGACTAAGTAACAAGATAGGTTTTGACGTCGAAGCAAGACTAAACGCAATATCCATAGTAATATGGTTAATTCTAAAAAAGGTTGTGATATTGATGTAAAATCCATACTTATGACTGAAAAAAAGTTTTATTAAACGCTAAATTCAACTATTTTCACATGCTAGTAAAATTCGATAACACCATCAACCTTCATGACTCACTCGTAATTTAAATTCACAGGAAAAACCTATAGGTTTAACGAAATTTCGTATCTCTTTTATCGAGATACCCGGCCTCAAACAATTCATGAAATAATTTGAAAATATTATTTTGCCAAATATTTGAAATCCTCGCAGTTTGTTGGGCGCCGTTTTATAATACCCACTTAGGTAACAAAACAACCCGATGACATCTTCCGTTTACTTGTTTCCAAAATACAGCAGATTTGTGTAGCTACGCACGTTTGAAAAGCGACGCGATAAACGGAATTTAAGCTTTAAAGTTTCCGGTAAGGGAGGCAGCAAATGTCGGAATATCTTAACATAAGCAAAGCTAAACATTAATGAAAAACACACAACCGGCGCGGCGAGGTGGAAATAAATCAGAGGTTATGCTGCAATTATTGATATTGTGGAAAATGTTACGTTATTTTTATTTTTTTTTTAAATTCTTTATTTTATGGCCGATTTTGTAAAGTTATATAATTTTTAGTTATCAATTTGTTCCCGCCCCGTTCACTCCCGGTTCTTCTTTTCCTCCCACGTTACCCTTCCACCTTCCCTTCTTCTACCCTCCACGCCCCCGACCGGCAAACTCCCGCTCCGCCCCGCGTTTCCCTCCCGCGTTCCTCTTCCACCTTCCCTGCCTTCCCCCCTCCCTCGTCCCCCCTCCCTCTTTCCCCCACCCACATACCCCCTCCCGGATTACCATACCCGTCCGTCCTTCCCTCCCTGTCGCTAAGCTATATTCAAAACACAATTTTTCAAACAACTCGCGCGCCACTTATTGTATTTTTTTAATGCAAATTTCATAACGCCAGAGCTTACATTATACATTATTATGTCCGGGGGTAAAGTGCATTAACTTCGGGAGGTGATTCTACATGATAGATAGTACAAGTTAAAAAGATAAATAACTTTTTTCGAAATTCCATTTTTTACGGGCAGTTTTGAAGTAAAAAGATATAATTAGTCCGGCGTGTGCGGCCAGATTTATTATTTTCCGCGGTTACGATACGGGCCAATCATCGAGTCGGGCGCCCGTCAGGCTCTCAGCAAGTAAGATCGTACCTCACAATAAGGGAAAAAAAAGTTGTAATTTCGGAAAAAGTTGTTAATCTTTCTTACTCCTAGCATCATGTAGAACACCTCCCGATCGGTTGAATGGTTTAGAAAAACATAAGGGACAAATAAAGAAACATTCATTTTTACGTATTAAGATTCCCGCGGGGCGTGTATCAACTTTGGGGATGCTGTGCACAGGGTATTTTTAAGGGAAGGGTGGAGAGGAAGTATTGGGAAGGAAAGGGGTATCAGGGGTAGGTAGGAATCTGGGGGTCCGTGAGTCTAGGAAAGACATGTGAATCCATCCCTCCAACTGCGATGCAAGGCCCTTTGACCTCTCCAGTCGTTCGGGTCGAGAGTCCGGCAGTACGCAGCTAGTGGGCAATGTGGGTAGACGCATCCATTGAATCTAACTGAACGATATATAAAATACTAACTACAGTAAAAAATAACTGCCGACACACGTAATATAATTTTTTTCTCGGAAATTTAATTTCACTATTCTCAAGCTTTTCGTTTTTTTTGTCATTATTTATATCACGTAAACCCAGTTTTTGTTGGATATCGAGGTTTTTCACTACTATTTAAAGTAGTGAAAGAAAAGGTTTTATTTTTTTTTGTCCTTTATTTTTTGCCATTACATTTCAAAAGTAATTTTTACACATTTTCTAAATATATATAACAAAACACAAGATAAAAATAATGTAAAAAAGTAAAAAATATGTGTAAGACAAAAGAAGATAATGGGAACCCACTAAGGCACTGACTGTGCGTGGGTAATATTAACTAAAGTGCTTATAATTAAAGAAGTTGGCGGTACAAGTAAAAAATGTAAATTTCAAAGTTTAAAAATATAGGTAACTAGCTGGTCCCGGCATGCGTTGCTATGCCATTTCATAAATAAATTGTTTCTCCCTGAGTGTCCTTTCTCATTCGCCCCGTTCCCCTTCCGCCTCCCCTTCTCCTCCTGCGTCCTCTTCCCCACTCGCGTTCCCACTCCGTCACCTCCACTTTCCCTCTTCCCACTCCACTCCCCCCCCCTTCCCCCGTCCCTCGAACCCCCTCCCGCGTTCCCCTTCCACCTTCCCCGCCTTCCCTCTTCCCTTTCCCGCTCCCTCGTCCCGCCAACCCTCCTCCTGCGTTCCATATATTCAATCCCAGTACATTCCGTTTTTAACCAACCCGCGTGTCACCTTTTACAATTTTTATTCAAATTTCCATTTTTCATGTATATTAAATTTGGTACCTAACATAGGTACCTATTTAACATATCTAAAATTCTTGATTCGATTCAAACTATTAGGGGAGTAGCTACTTTAAATAAATTTCTTAACTTAAAGATTTTCAAAAATAGAATCCTGATTTGCAAAATGTCGTTCTTAAACACGCGAACTGTCAAACGTGCGATAGCCGTTAGGTTTTCTGAAATTATCCAATTTTCTGCGAAATTTTATTATTTTTTCTCTCCCTAAGAACCATCTTCGTACTTTAAGGAATATTCTAAAAAAAGAATTAGCGAAATCGGTTCAGCTGCTCTCGAGATTTGCACTGAGCAACACATTCAGCGATTCATTTTTATATATAAGATGTATCTTTGAAAATATTGTAGTAACAAAGTGACAAATACAAGTTAGTTGATTTTTTGTTAAGGTTTCAAGAAGATAAATAAAGTTAGTCTTGAAGTTACAGTAGAATTGTAAAAGTGAAGCATAAAGGTTTACATAGAGTTTATAAAAAAATGTTTCAACATCTGCATCATTTAGCCGTAATTTTAATTCTTTTATGTAAAGTGATATTTATCTGTCATTTGAATGTGTTTTGGTAGAAGATTTATCGTCCAGCTTTGTACAGGATCTTTGTGGTTGAGGAAAAAAAGGAGGTAGATGATAGGCATCAATTTTAGCCGCTGAATAATTAAAATATTTAAAAAAATAAGTCGAATCAATGTGGCCGAGCTGAGAGATAATGCCTTCAAAGGGTGAAACGACGTTAACGACATCAATCGAGAATAATAGGCAAATAATAGTAGACAATAATAATACGGACACAATTAGATAACTTAAAAATTTTAGAATTTAGGATTTTTTTTAGATAGCCATCTCTTAAATTTATTTTCATATTAAAACTTGCATAGCAACTAACCCCCTCTCTTCACACCGGTACCACAAATAAACAAACTTCAATAAAAAACACAAAAAATTTTCCAAGCCGGCTGGTCACCGTGGAAGATTATGACCAAAACCCTCCAAAGATACAAAACTCAACCTCAACCTTAAAAACTATAAAAAATCACACAAAGTTAAGCCGTCAATTAAAAATTATAAGATACAACGTCAACACCCTGTCATCATACGACCGAATATATAACTGGAAGAATGTTTAAGTTTTTTTTTTTTTTTTTTACAGTGAATACCGCACAAGAATCTCAACTGCTCCCGTCTGGAGCCAGTGAGACTATGGCATCCCTAATTGGGGTATGTTGTGAGGCTGAAGGTAGTGGGGAGGGGAAGGAGGTGGGGAAGAGGAAGGTTGGGAAGTACCTGGCTATTCAGATCTGGTCACTAAACACGGCTAAAGCCATTAAAGTAAAATTAACTAAGAAATTATGGAAATTTATGAAGTTAGACGACAGGGCAACAAAAATAGAAGAACACAACACCTTTATACTTTGCTACAGAAAGGATCAACTGGCATAAACTGGTACTCCATAGCACAAGACAAACAAAAATAGACATCTTTGGAGGAGGCCTTTACCCAAATCGGGGTTCTTGTTAATTCATAAATATTTTTTAAAATATATATAAACTTATGTTACATAATCTAACATAATCTAAGCAAACTTACTAAAAAAAAAAAAATCAAATCTGACTTTATTGTAATATTGTTACTAGCAACTATTGTAAAACAATAAATAAACAGGCTTATTATTATTATTACTTACATTTATAATAATTTATTTTTGTTATTTAGACATCTTGATGATTATTGTTCGTTTTAAAAATATATATTATAGATATAAATGCAATTTTTACGTATTGTAAAATAATTTTTATAATTCATTTTATATAATGGTTTTTTTATGATTTTAAGTAATTAATAACCACTCCCTATAATATTTTGGACTATAGTTGTTATTTGTCCATACTAGTTTACCTATTGTTATTTTTATTAATGTTAATCTTATCCTGACTAAGAAACCTTTGTTTTCAAAACAAGTACATAATTTTGACTAAATAGTGGTGTTTTACAAAGTAATTTGTTTTCATGTAAGCATTAGTCGCACGCAAAGATAAAAGCGCGAACACTTATCTGCTAAACCGCGAGCGGTTATGTGTTGTACCGTCACACGACGCTCAAATATTACTTCCTTTGGTATGAGAGCGGGTCAGATGAATTAGAGAGCTGCCGCGAAATGTCATTTCATTGTACTAGATCTGTCGACTTGACAGCTGTCATTCACATTTTTACGTAGCTCAGTAATTAAAATGACCCCCTATCCTGTTTAACCGCGGAGAGGGGGTCGCATAACTTTTCGCATATCGCCTCAACCCTTAAGCAGTGGTTACGGCAAATTACGGCGTATAACTTTGAGCTTCGAGCACATCATCTGCTTACAAGTCTGTAGGGATTGTAAGGCGAGCGTTATTGTGAGTGCGATGATCTTTCATCTTTTATCTTTGCGTGTGACACCCGTCCTAGTAAAACAAAGAGAATAATTTCCTGCAATTAATTTTAATCAGATTGCCTACGGATGTTAAAACTCGAAAAAGATAATAAAATTGTTATGCCACATTGGTTAAGTGTGTTTCGTCACAACGGAGTGGTATTTTCCACAGTTCTTCAATCCAGTGAATGTATGCCTTTTCGCAATACCCGGGTTGCGCCAACTTCACAGTAACGGGCCGACATTTTGCTTTTCGGTATTTTTCCAGCAAATAAAAATGGATTCGATACTTATGAAGCAAGCAATAGTCTCTCCGTGTGTAGTTTAGCGGTTTATATTTGTAGGCAAAATCCGTTCAGACAAAACAAAGATATTTTGACCACGGAACTTGCGACGCTTTATTTTGTCTCGTTTCTTTGCCGGTAAAGAAAAATGCTGTAGCAGCAGTATTGAAAAATGAAAAGCAGACGATTATTAATTCAAGTCAGCGAGAATAAAATTGCATTAAGTGGATACCTTGGTATACAATTCAATGCGACAAATTATTATTACTTTATTTCTCGGGTAATAATGGAAACAAAGTCCCCCATATCAGTTTTCGTTTCACGACGAATAAAAATAACACAATGTAGATTTTTTAAGAAATATGTATAATTAAGATCATAAAAGATTATGTAAATTAAAGAATTCGGTATTTTTACTAACACATATTGATCCCATGGACAGACAGTGCATATTTGCAAAACGTCCCAAAGAGAAAAATACTTTTTAATCTTATTAGATGGACATGATTCTTCACAAAATAAACATCATACGTGAAGATAGACATAATATGTATATCAGTGTGTCCACGAGTGACGGATGTTTGAATTCATTCCTCCCACTGCGGTGCAAGGCGATATGTCGAGTGTTTGCCTAGAGATCTGACCTGCCACGCAGTTGATGGGCAAACGCATCCAAGACCTAGACCAACCTCACCCCATGAACCCAGCCACCCCTGCTAAGTCACCAAACATAGCGAACCATTTGAGGTGGCAACCGGCAGGGTTGTTGGCTATCCAACAAATGGTGCCCAAACCCGTCTCCCAAATTGAAAATGCCCTGAAAATGTGGATTGCCCAAATAGTTCTACTGTCTCCCCGGACAAATGAAATAAATCATATGCGAATTCACAGTCAATGCCTGGGAACGGTGCAATAAGCATAGTTGTATCAAAAAACCATACATACCTACTTACAAAAAAGGGACAACGCACATTGCCCGTTGACCAGACTTTTCCATACAGGTTAATTTATTAGCATCAAAATACGAACCATGCGTATGATCTATTAATGCCCCCAATAGTCATACGCGTGATTTGCCTGTTGAAAGGGGGGAGGGGGGCAATAATTGCGTATTTCCTCTAGCCTTGGGACGCGTGACAAATTACTTACAGAAGAGCTTCAGGCTAATGGCCCAATCTGCACTCTTCACATTACTCCGTGTTGTCTCTGTTGCGTCAAATCAACACTGAGGAACAAATTAACCTTGGTGTTGAAGATACAAAAATTGATAATTGCCGATTTTGTTTTAGGTAATTAGGGTCAATCTATTTGACCCCTAAAACTTAAAGTGTTGCAAATTGTTTGGTATAACATTTTTTAAATAGAAGGTAGGTAGTCGCGTAACATTGTTTGAATATATGTAGGTAGGTACTCGCGTAACATTTTTAAACATTATTATGCGCTCACAACATAAACAATAAAGCTACCCGTTTCCGTTAAATAGGGGAAATCTCAGAAACGTTAAGCTGAATTCCTAAGAATAGAGGTTTTTCAGAAAATATTATACATACGTAATCGTATTTAGCCCGCAACGTTGTTTCCAATTTAGAGATGGGTAAGTTCTGGAAGTCAAATTTTGCCGGAGGCAGAGACGTGCTTCCTTTTAAAAGTTCTCGAGTTCTTGGAGCAGGTCCTGGGTATCTAGCATGGTCGATCGATATAGGTTTTATCGAAAATGTCGGTAACTTGTCATCGCTCCCGAGCACGACTGCAGGCCACTAACGAACAAACAACTGTTTACAACGACTAAGGATTCCTACTTTATTTGACTTGAACTGTTATTTGTTCGTTAGCGGCCTGCAGTCGTGCTCGGGAGCGATTACAAGTTACCGACATTTTCGATAAAACCTATATCGATGCACCATGCTAGATACCCTGGGGTCCTAGCATGGTCGATCGATATAGGTTTTATCGAAAATGTCGGTAACTTGCCATCGCTCCCGAGCACGACTGCAGGCCGCTAACGAACAAACAATAGTTCACAATGACTAGGGTTTCCTAATATATTTGATGTAAACTGTTGTTTATTCGTTAGTAGCCTGCAGTCGTGCTCGGGAGCGATCGCAAGTTACCGACATTTTCGATAAATTCTATATCGATCGACCATGCTAGGGGGTCTGGTAGCACTTCCGAATCGAGAGTGGCTCAGACCGAGATGCACGGGTTTGACCGGAGCCAGACCTCGGAGTCGGAACCCACAAAAGAAATTGAACCCGGGTCCTGCTCCCGACTCGCGAGTGGCTCGGACCGAGACGCACGAGTTCAACCGGTGCCGGACCTCGGAGCCGGAATCCGTAAAAGAACTCGAAACCGGGACCTGCTCCCGACTCGCGAGTGACTCGGACCGCCGAGTTTGGGTCCGAGTACCGGACGGGGTTCTCTGGGAGTAATCGATTTGAAAAATGAGTAGGAGTAGGATCCGCTTCCCGCGAATTTCAAGAGCCCATCCCAGCTGAACCCACACATAGCTAGTTTCCATCGTAAGTTACGGAGTTATGAAATGTATTTTGAATTGACAAAAAAGACGAAGCTGGATTGTGTTGTTCCATCATTCATTCATGCACACTGTCTTATTCCTAATTCCGTTTAATCATTGAGTGGCAATCATCTCGTTCAAGACCCCACTGAGAGACAGCCTGGGTTCTCATTGCCTCACAAGCTCTGGACTGCCATCAATAGGATAAGGTGCTCCCATAGCCGTTGTGCTCAGATGAAGCATAGCTGGGGCCTTAAAGAGTCGGCGATGTGTGAATGCGGTGCGGTGCAGACCACCGAACATGTGGTCAACGAATGCCCGCTCCATTCATTCCCCGGCGGGATTGATGAGGACCACAGGGCAACGCCTGAGGCCCTAGACTGGCTCGCAGACCTAGACGTCCCCCTCCGACCCCCCACCATACGAAAGAAGAAGAATGCGGGGTGATGAGGTTTGTCTGGACCTGGCGACGGATGACCTGGACACACTGAACCGTGGATTCCTACCCACCCCTCTCACCTTTCTTCTTCCCAGAGCATACTCTCCTTTATTTCCTTAAAGACCCTGAGAAAGGGTCTTTCAGGACCCCCTGAGAAAAATAATTAATTGAAGCTAATGTTAAAAAAAATCGACAGCAAAAAATAGTTCAGAGTTTATTATTATTTTCATTGAAAATGTGAAATTCAACGATTTCGATATATAACCCTTTCGTGTATTTCGACTCGCAACAAAAAAGTGTATTTTGATAGAAAGCAGTCACTTTGCGGTTTGACATATTGAATGAAATAAAACAATAACTTTGTTTTTAACCACGATTTATTTAATTTTTATATTACCGACCGGTTTCGCTTTACTCAAGCATCTTCAGGGTATAAAATTAAACTGATCAAAAATACACATATTGTGTGCTTATATAGATAAAGAAAGAGACAAAACATAATACAAAGGAACAGTGAAAGAGACGGGTGATATTTAATGAATTACAATATTATATATTATTCAGGGACAAATCGTCATTTGAATAGGTGATTAAGGGATAAAGTGATTAAGGGTTTTTACTAGTTTATGGGGAAAATCCCTAATATCTGGCTGTTGGACACATTTAGCTGATTATTAAGGATTTGGGTTTTTTTTTAACGGCTTTCTTTATTTCAAGTGATTCTAAATTATTGAGTCTGTTACCATGACCATTTTACACAAATTTATTGTTTTATTGGTTAAAAAACAAAGTTATTGTTTTATTTCATTCACAAAAAAGTGATTTATTACATAGAAAAAATTTACTCTAATCGTGAAACTTGATTGATTTTGGAGCCGGTATAAAAAAAAGAACCCATTTCATCGGTTGTTAAAAGCCTGCCGTGTTGTGACATTCCGTTGTTCACTGAAAGAAAATCAGCAATGACCTCTTCGAGACGAATCTCTGAAGATCCAAACACTTCGTCCTAGAATTCAAAAGAATCCAATTTAGGTTGTGAAAATTGGATACGAGTATATCTAATATTGGAACAAGATATTCATTTAATTAATTAGAATCAATTCATCTAAACGTTACTTTGTATTCGGATGTTTATTCAGTGTTTACATTCCATTATTTGTAAGTTGTCAAAACATTAATTGAATAACCCACATTTCACCATCTCAAGTCTAATCGGAGGATTATTGCTTTAGAATCGCGATAAAGATGCTTTGAAAGGCTTTATTTCGCCTAACCTCTGGAATGCCATACCCCGCAACCTAGTACTTAACTTACTCCTTAGGGGTAAAATGTCGATCGTCTGCTATAAGCTGGCTGACACTATTTTATAAAAACTTGTTTTTTTTGCAAAATTATATTTTCGTAAATTGAATCGTCTTAAGATTCCTACCCCCCCCCCCCCCCTTAAACCCTTTTCTTCCCAGAACTCTCCTCTCCTTCCTTTCCTAAAAAAAACCCTCCACACAGCATCCCCAAAGATGACATAGGTCCTGAGGGAAATTATTTTCCTCAGGGCCTCCTGTGTGGAGCTCATGTAAAAAAAAAATGTATGCATTATAATGGTCGAGAATAATAACAAATATTCCAGTATACCATTATGTTACAAAATACAATAAAACCAGGGAAACTGCGGTGAACTACCAGCAAATTCACAATGGATCCGTCGGCACACTACGGATACAAACGCGAGATTCACGAATGTTTTTCTTGGCAGACCAAGGGTTAAACAACGCTAACAGAACACACGGGCAGATAGGAAAAGCCTATTAGATTCATTGCAAATCAAATCCGGTATAATCTGATCGCGATTCGCGAGGAGCCCCACTTGATTTAATCCAGATCATTTATTCCGACGCCGACGCACAACGAGCAGGCTCACTTACCTCCTTTTTTTACACGAGCTTTGTTCTGTAAAAAGGTTGTAAACACGATGTTTTAAAAAACATTTTTGTATTTTGTATCTACCCATTGCATCTTACTTCTTAACATAAAATGTAATTATGGATTCCACGCCAAAACACGAAACCGAACTGAATTTTTTATTTTTAATGAAAATGTTTAACAGATATGTAGCACTGAAATTTATTTATTTATTTATTTATTTCTATTCGCAAACATACACTTAACAGATTATTACATTGGTTTAAGTACATAAATAATAAGTTTCAGTATAATAAAGAATATGAAAAATGTTATTGATCCGTAACTGTACGTAAATTGGTTAAAAGTAGTGTTTTGTGAACACCTCACTAGGCGAACCTGTGCTGAGGTGTTCCCATTTTTAGGATAAGTGCCCTTCTGTCGGCAAGAGTCGAAGCACAGTATCCTCCTTGATTTTGTCAAGAAGGGCACCGAGGGTCGATCCATGACGGCAGTATCCTATACATAAATTAAATATTAGTAAGGATCTATTTGCAGGTTATTTCAGGATATCTAGAATATGTATAAGATAAAAGAATTACTTGATATACAATTAGGTATAATTATTCTACAGACCTCCCGCCACTAGTATTAAATAATATTGTGGTACTTTTTTGTGGTACTTTTTGTGTCCCGAAACAATTTTTTTTTATTTTTTTTTTTTTTTAAGTTTGGGTTGGGTCATGTTTGGTTAGGTGTTATAATCTTTTGAGTAAAGAGAATACCTTGTTGTTTGATCCAGTCTTTGATTAGTTTTTTGGGATGGATTGTTGATATATTTGAAGTTAATAATTGCTTCAGTGTATTGGGCATGGAGTTATAAAGTTTGGTTGCATAGTACTTAAAGTTTCTCTGCCCGTGTGAGGTATGAGTTATTGGAATATTTATGGTTTTTTTTGTAGAGGCCCTGGTTTTAATCGCTATTTGTGGTTGCATTGGAATGTGGAGTTCATGTTGGAAGAAGTATATTAGTACAGATTTGGCATAGAGTTGTCTTATTGTCATGACGTCCAGTGTTTCGTAAATTACATTCGTGTTTGTAAGGAATGGTACTTGGAGGATGAGTTTAATTATTGCCTTTTGAATTTTTACTAAAGGGTCTAAAGCTACATTCGTTGCACTTCCCCAAGCCAGTATGCCGTATGAGATAATGGATTGACAAAGTGCAAAGAATATGGTCCTGAGGATTGTTCTTGGAAATATGTTTTTAATTGAATTTAAAAGATGCATGACTCGTTTCAGTTTGCTTGTGATATAAGTTATGTGGTCAGTCCAGCGCAAGTTGGCATCTATTATAACTCCTAAGTATTTTGTGTGCTTAACCCTTTCAATACGCTCGCATTGACAGGTGGGAGAAGTTTGTCCGCAGTTGTGTAATATAAGGTCAGTATACGGTGAAGGTTGGCCTCTTTGTGTGATGCTGTGTGTAATATAATTGGTTTTTGTAGTGTTTAGGGTAAGAATGTTATTGTTTAGCCAATTTTTAACTACCGATAAACTTTTTTCAGCCTTTGAATATACCTCATTCCATGTTTCTGCCTGGCAGAGAAGTACTGTATCGTCAGCAAATGTTACGATTTGACCGTCGATATCAATGTCACACAGGTCGTTAATGTAAATAATGAACATTAGGGGACCAAGGACGCTTCCCTGTGGTATTCCATACCTACATAGAAGTGGCTCGCTTAACATGTTGTTAATTTTGACCTGTTGCATTCTACCCGACATGAAGCTTTTCAGTAAGTCTAGTTCTGTGCCACCAACACCGACGTTTTTTAGTTTTTTGAAGAGTTTTTCGTGAGAAATTGTGTCAAAAGCTTTACATAGGTCTAAATAAATTGATATGACTTTTTTTTTAGCATCTAGGTTATGCGTAATAAATTCGGTTACAGTGGCAATTGCATTTTCTGTATTCCTATTTTTTCTAAATCCATGTTGGTTTATTGAAAGTATTTGCATGTTTTCCAAATAATGTTGCAGCTGGACTTTTATTGCTTTTTCAAGAATTTTTGACATAGTGTTTAATAAAGTAATGGGTCTGTAGTTATTTACATTATATTTTGGTCCTGATTTATAAATGGGAATAACCAGACCTTTTTTTAGAATGCTTGGGAATACACCTTCTTTCAGACTAAGATTTATTACGTATGTAAGTGGTATGAGCAGTTGGTGGCTTAGTGTTATTATTGTTTTCGAGTCTATTCCGTCAGGTCCCGTTGTTGTGTTATCCTTTAGGGATTGTATTATTTGTTTGGTGTCTTCCAGAGTTACCTTATGTAGTTTGAAATGTCTGTCATTGTTTGTATTAGAACACTGAGTCATATTGTTACGAGGTACTTGATTACCGTTTCCAGTTGAAATTTTATTTATATTTTCGGCTAGGCTAGCTCCGATATTTATGTAATGTCTGTTAATGTAATTAAGAATAAGTGTTGGATTTTTGTGGAACTCGATTTCTTCTTCGTTAATAAGTAACTTTTTGATTTCATCATCTTTGTTTTTTAGTGTATGTGTACTTTCTCTTAGAATTGACCAAACGCTTTTCGGGTCAAAGTTTGCAGTTATCAGTTTGTTCCTGTAATATAATTCTTTGGCCTTACGTATAATTTGAGAACAAATATTTCTGTACCTTTTATAAAATGAGTAAAGAAAAGTATCATTCGGGTTGCGTTTAACTTGTTTGTGCAGTTTGTCCCGTTTTTTAATGCTATTTAGTATGCTTTGGGTGATCAATTTTTTAAGTCTTTTTTTTCGGTGCGTGATAATGTTAGATGTTGTTGTGGTGTTTTGAGTGATGAGCGTTTGTAGGTATGCTAGAAAGTAATTCCAGGCTTCTTCTGTCGTATTTATTTTTTTTAGATGTTCCCACGTTTGTTTTTCTAGGCAACTTTTTAGATTAACGTAATCAGTTTCTAATTTTGTGTTATTATTTTGAATGGTTGAATTCAGAGTCTGTGTGGTCAGGCCAATCATTGTTATGTAGTGGTCAGTGATTGTGGATTCGAATAGAACGCTACATAATTTTCTTTTGGATTTGACCATTATGTGGTCTATACATGAATCCGAGTCTCTGGTAACTCTGGTTGGAGTGTTGATGGCGCTTATTACGCCGTGTTCCAGGAGCATCAATTGGTAATCGATATTTTGAGGATGGCCTTGTGGTAGTATATTTATGTTAAGATCTCCAGCTACAATGATGTTTTTGAAGTGGGAGTTTTTTTTTAAGTGAGTATCGAGAGCTATTATAAAGTGTGCAATGTTGTGTCTGGATGGTGATCTGTAAATAGCGAGTATGTACGTATCAGGGTCGACAATTATTTGTAAACAGTTTGCATTTTCCAAGGCGATTTCTGAGACAGAGGCGTTAAGGCTATCTTTTATGTAAACAACAACTCCATCATTTTGATTTAGATTTTTTGTTGTGAAATGTGCGGAATAGTTTTTTTTGTGTTTTACAGTATAAGCTGTTGAGAGCCAGCATTCCGTTAGAATAATAATTTTGAAGTCTATTTTAAAGGTGGATAAGAGTATGTCTAGTTCATCGTAGTTTTTGTTGAGGGATCTTATATTTTGATTGAATAGAGTTAGTGTACCTGGGGTGCTAAAGATAGAATCGCATAGTTTAGTTTCATTGGTTGAATAATGTAAGTGAGTGCTAGTTAAGTTAATTGTGTCGAGTAATTCGGCCATATTAAATTGTATGCAATACATGAAATTTATTTTAGGAGTATTAGTCATCTACGTTTGTATCCCCATTTTTTTCAGATCATTTTCGTGATTAATTTGAATGATTTTTTCCCCAGGTGCTTTGCGGACAAGCAGTTTACCAGATTTAAACCACACGAATTGGAAGAGGGTTTCCTTAGCCGTTTGCTTCGTTTTCCATAGAAGTTCCTTAAAATACGGTGATAACACTTCACTAAGAAAAATGGGAGATTTAGCGTCTAAGGATTTGGCCGCATTTTTTAAAGATAGCAAAGATTCCCTTGTTTTTCGATTATAGAAGGTGATGTGGAGTTTGTCCGGGGTATTCCGTCTTCGATCTTGAGTCTTGGTCACCATGCGAATATCTTGTTGTTGCAGGGGAAGTCCCAGTGTGCTGGCTACTCGAAGTACGGCTTCCGTGGCTTGTTCTCCCGGCCGCAACTCCACACCTGCCATTTCCATACTATCGGAGAGCTTTTCTTGTTCTAAAACGGCAAGACGGCTTTCTAGGGAAGAGATTCTTGTGTTTTTTTTTTCATTCTCCTCTCTCAAGAATTTGGTATCTTTTAGGGCCTCCTGCATTTCTTTGAAGCGAGTGAGCAGGTCATCGTACTGGTTGCAGATAAAATCACTGCTTCTCTTAAGGTCGCTTATTTCTTCCTCGAATATTTTTTTCATTTCACTTATTTTGGTGTCAAAGTGTTTCGTGAGGCGATCATATAACACTTCGGCATCTGAACCGAATGTTGAGGCGGGCGGTGCAGGTGAACTCGGCCGGCTTTTACATTTGGGGCATTTCCATATTTGTTTATTTTTAGTGGCCATTTTTTTAAAGTTGGAATCAGAGATATTTAAGCAGTTATTGTGGAAGGCAATTTTGCAGATGGCGCACGTAAGTGCGTGATCATTTTTGCTGATAATGTTCAGGCAGGCTTCACAATTATTCATTGTAGATTGATTTATTTTTGTTTCTGCGTCTGAATTTAGGTATTTAGCTATCTCGATCACTTCTTATGAATTGATAATTGATGAAAAAAAATAAAAATCTTTGGCGGCAGTGGGGATCGTTCCAGGTTCCTCCGGATATCGGTGCGAGTACAGGCTGGTTGCCAGGCGTTCTTACCACTACACCACGAACGGCGTGCGGCTAACCGTCAATATTAGTAATATTAATTATAGGTTCACGACTCTGGTTTATTTATTACTTGGCATGTGATGTTTTTTTTTTGGGTAACAACACTGTCTGGCACCACACGTTTTATTAAATCACTCGAAATAATAATAAGTCCGATTGTTTTCAGTTCACAAACGTATTAAATTTACTAGACTGATTTTAAGGAACACGTTTGCCGATTAATTGCTTGGTTATTGTGTACTATAAGTATAAGTTTAGATGATTACTGCGGAGCGATATTTTGGCGTGCGGTCTGATTAAAAGGTACTTAATATGTATAAATATTTTGGCGCAGCCGTTCCTCTTAAGATTAATACTGTTTTTTTTTTTTTAATTACAGAATATAATGTAAGGCTAAGGTGTGCTGTTTTATATGCTTCTACCACTCTTAGTAGAGTAGACTGTGACAAGGCCAAACATTCTCAGTATATAAATCACCTGTGAGTGTGGTTTATTTTCTTCCTACGCTACGTCTTGATCTCTTCGCTGCCTGGACGCCTGATCTAATGTAAAGGTTATCTATAATTACTATAAAGGGACTCTTTTCTAATACGAACCACGCGTTGATAGTGGTATTACATCACAGCGGGTTTGATTTGATGCCACAAGCATAAACCTCCACAGATAATATATGATAAAGAAATTGATTCAATTACCTCTAAGCGTTCCAGCAAACAAGAAACAACGCATATTGATACAAAGATCGTTTCAGATTTAAGCCCCCGCATTCCGAATTTTTACCGATTTACAAAATATTTCCCTGGAACACTTCGAGTTTTAATTTCTTAAAAAAATCTGTGTTATTTTTTAAGATAATATCTATACATTTGCCGAGCCGAAACGGTAATTATATAAAACCACTTATCTTGGTTTCTCCGAAAATTATTAAAATCTCATTTGTTAACTGGGTATGAAAAATTCACAGCTTATCTTTAAATGCTAGATTTTTGCTCTATTTTAAACAAGTCGTGTTTTATTAAATATTTTCACAATTCTCGCTCAAAGTTTTTTTACATTGGCGCGCTCTCACATTAGTATTTACATTACCTAGCTTTCAAACCATCATTTTATTATTTTTACATTGGCGCGCTCTCACATTAGTATTTACATTACCTAGCTTTCAAACCATCATCTTATTATTTTTACATTGGCGCGCTCTCACATTAGTATTTACATTACCTAGCTTTCAAACCATCATCTTATTATTTTTACATTGGCGCGCTCTCACATTAGTATTTACATTACCTAGCTTTCAAACCATCATCTTATTATTTTTACATTGGCGCGCTCTCACATTAGTATTTACATTACCTAGCTTTGAAACCATCATCTTATTATTTTTACATTGGCGCGCTCTCACATTAGTATTTACATTACCTAGCTTTCAAACCATCATCTTATTATTTTTACATTGGCGCGCTCTCACATTAGTATTTACATTACCTAGCTTTCAAACCATCATCTTATTATTTTTACATTGGCGCGCTCTCACATTAGTATTTACATTACCTAGCTTTCAAACCATCATCTTATTATTTTTACATTGGCGCGCTCTCACATTAGTATTTACATTACCCAGCTTTCAAACCATCATCTTATTATTTTTACATTGGCGCGCTCTCACATTAGTATTTACATTACCTAGCTTTCAAACCATCATCTTATTATTTTTACATTGGCGCGCTCTCACATTAGTATTTACATTACCTAGCTTTCAAACCATCATCTTATTATTTTTGAACGCTTTTTACGGAGCTTTAAGCAAATTATTTTTTTCGGGAGTTTACAAAGGAAAAATAAAACGTACGGTTAGAAGAGAACTATTTATATATTGTTTCTACAATGTTAGGTATTACAATCTATAATCCAATGTTCAACCTCACTAGGGGTTGCGGTTAACAATTGCCAGTGTTGAGGTTAACAATTATTCAATGTGACAAAAGAAATATAGATAAAACAACATAATACTTGAAAAACAATATTGTTACATTAACACTTCTTACAAAGGGTACCAACCAATGCACTATAATAATTAGTTTTCTAAACTCGACAAAATGCTGAATCAAAAGTGCACAAAAAGATTAGGCTCCATACAATCTACAAAAATAAATAAACAAACTTCAAATATGTTAAATTCTACTTGACAGTTACACATCAACGTAATATTTAAATTTGACCACATTTAAAAAATAATACGAAAACCGTCAAATTTTCAATAATACCCAATGATCGAATGAATATATTGTTTTTAACTCACAATATCAAAAAAAAAATCTAAAATCTCTTATTCAGGCATTATTAATTCCTGATTAAAATATAAATTTATTTAGTTATGTATCTACGTTCTACTCATGAATTATGGGAAAGGAATGTATTCATTCATTTCCCATAATTCGTGGTTAGGCTCGCGTCTCGGTTCGCAAATGTATACGCAACATAAGAGTAACTTTACACCGGGTAACTATTTATAATACCTAGTTACACATAGGTATAACGTACAGTAGTCAAACCTTGTACTTAATATTATGCTATTAAAGCTAGCACCAGATAGCAAAAAATAGTGAAGAAAAGCTCTTATTTACGTTGGTGTCTGTATAGGTTAGCCACATATACAGCCAGCTTCAGTTCGGACGCTGCTTCTTACAGGTTGCCGCGAGTCTCCCAATTTCTCACATCCACTTTTTTTCGATTCTCTCCCCTACGCTATTGCCAGCCGCGTATTATTACGCTTTTCTACCTCGCCGTTATTCAATGTGATTCTAAACAATTTTCTATGTTATTCAGAATTATTCTTTTTATTTCTTGGTCACAGCAATCCCGATTAGTTCTAAAACTCAATCAGGGACGAGAGGAATTTACAAAACTTAAATGAAGGTAATACAATTTTACACAATTTAAGAGGAATCAAATAATTAATTTCACAAACACAATGCAGTACAAAAATAAAGGAGAGATTAACAAGAAAAAAAGTTGACAGTAAGTAATTAAAAAGAAAAGTATTAGTAATTAACAAGAAAAAAAAGAAAAACAAAAAATATTTAAAAAACATACATATAAGCCCAAACAAAAAGTAGAAATTTACAAAAAAATACTTGTGCAAAAAAATTAAATACCAAGAACAGTAGAAAAAATGTTATCATACATTAAGTATTTGTATAGACCTACATTAGTAAAAATACATTTTCAAAATTGTATGTTTCGCTGATGATACGATTGTCCTCTTAAAATAATAAAAATTGGAAATATATTTATATAAAAGCAAACAGGAGCATCAACGTAGTTAAAATAAGGCTGGACAATAATCTTCTAATCATGAACGTGGCAAAAACTAAATACATACCTCTTTACACAGAACTCTAGCTGACAATGTCAAAAACTGCTCGCGAAACTAGATCACTTAATATCTTACCTATTCCTTTTGGTCAAAGAATTTTTAGATACTTTACAACGAAGCTAAACAATGCAATTACACTGGCCATTTAGACAGAACACAAATCACACTAAATATAAATTATTGGAAACCAATCTTCGATCACCAGCGAAGATGTATAGTTTTCTAAATTTACTAATAAATCGTACGAGTTGGTACATTCTTTACAATACATCTGTTTTCCGAAGTAGGAAATACCCTCTAACGGTGAAACATAGCGACCTGAAAGCAAAATTTATTTTCTATATTAGATCATCTCTATTATTTTCAATATGATCTATGAAGCTTTGAAATATTCAATACCTGTAAAAGAAATTAAAGCAAGGTGTCGAATTGTTCCTCTCATGTTTTAATGTTCAATAAGGTTTGAAAGTATTACATAATAATTGATCGTCAAAAAAGAGTTTATATATAGAACTGACAGACAAAATTATTTACAGGGTAGTAAAGCTAATAACTTAACGATATAAAATTCTTAATTTTTGTCAGGTTATTTTTGAAAAAATATCGAAAGTAACGGGATGATAAAATAAACGTTTTACAAGCGACAATATGTACATGTAAACTACGACATTTATCGCCACGTATCCCCACTAAGGGTCGCAAATACTTGTTTGTGCCCCTAAAAAAATGTAAACTGGAGATAAATTTGGGTTGCGCCTCTCCATTGAAGGTCTCCGGAAAGGACCTTAGACTGGAGAGGAAGGAAAAGCTCTGACACGATCGATCACCGTCCTGCCCCTCCTCGTCCTTACGTCCTTACCGCCATCAATAATACAGCCTTCAGCCCCCAGTCAGCCCCCAGTCAGCCCCCAGTCAGCCTCCACAGCCCCAGCCCCTAGCGATACAAGTGCTTTCCACGTGTTCACGTATGCCTTGACGTTACCTGTATTTCGCATCAATCAAGCTTTCGATCTTTTATCTCAATTATTTTATTATTTCTTTTATTTCAATAATTCAAAAGAAAATAGACAGATAAAAGATAAAACCATTTGCGAAGTCGTGGAAATATAAATTTCATACGTTATTTGAAAGAAATTTTATGTTTTAATGGTGCTGTAGTTTAATTTAATATCATAAACGATTCACAAAAATTCAAAATTAAAAAATCACTCTTAAACAAACTAAAGAAATTAAATTGGGTGGCACTGAATTTTCATAGACGCAAATCTTTATCTTTACTAAGTATAAAATGAAGTCGCTCAGGCCTTATGTGCGCTTAGATCTTTTAAACTACGCAACGGATTTTCCAGTGGTTTTCACCAATAGATAGAGTGATTTATGAGGAAGGTTTTTAGATATATAATTTGTCAAGGTTTTGTGTAAATTGTTTGAAATACATAATATATCTGGCCAAGCGGCAGCGGGCAGCGACCAGCGGGCAACGGGCGGTCTGGATTTGATTAAACAGATGGCGTTGGTTATAAAGGTTTCATTAGCCACAGCAACGTGTGTCCGGGTTTGCTAGTTTATTATAAGACGTAATCATAATCATTATCGTATCTAAATCAATAAATTAAAAACAGTACCGCTGTATCAAATCGTAATTTGCAATTTTAATTCAACACTGACAATTATAATTACTAGCAGTTAAGACCCGCTCCGCAGGTTTTTACTGCTAGTCACTGCGGGCGGCTTTTGGTTCGGCTTCGCCCAGTTAGTGTTGGTGATCATTTTGTAAATCCAATAGGAAGTGATTCCCAAATTAGCCCATTCCTCGTATCCACTCCCACTGTCAAAGTGTCAAGCAGTGATGGCTAGTCACCGCGAAAAAGTAACCGGGACGGGCGATGACGTCATATATGATATACAACCGCTTGATACAACTGAGTATTACCGTCAATCTTTCGAAATCCGGGAGATACTCCAGGTTCACAAATTCGTAGAACCTAGGAAGGGGACGTCCCTTTGCGACTTGCCGCCGAAAGTGGCGTTATCTTGTGACGAATTCCTGAATTAGAAACCGAATTACAACGGTGGCTTTGTCTAAAAATCCACGTGCACGGATGTTTATATGGTGCGACGGGTAAGGCGCGGCGGCAGACATGCGTTGGAAGCTGGATTCTTAAATTCAACCACTTCAATACTCGATTTTGTTGCATTTGTCCATTTGATGGAAAAAATATTTAAACATTATAAATGGTACATAATAAAATCTTTAAATTAAATTATGCCTTCTATAAAACCCATATCCCTTAAAAAAACATTAATTTGAAGCTTCTATGAAAATAATACAATATTTGTAGGGGCGTGTAAATAGCCCCTGACACAAGGGCTGACTACCCTATGTAAAATTAACGAAAATTGAATTCTTCCCTATGTGACACAAAAAAACAGTTGACCCAGCAATCTCAAAAACCAAAGTGAAAACAAACAAACACTCACTCAGAGAATGCAGCTCAGCCACGATGTCCACACAAAAAGACACTTCTTTTCAATAAAAATGTCAAGGCGATATTGCATAATCTTGACAGATGTTTCGCACAGCAAGGAAGTTTCAACCATGAAAAATTTGCATATTAATAATGCGTGCCAAAAATCCAATCTTAGGTACAACAATAATTCACTCACTGGATGAATTATTCTTAAGACTGACCAGGAGAGACATCTCTTGGCCTTTTACTGACACTCCCGTCAGAAGTAATTGCTTGATTCACAAAGGTAAGGAAACGCATGAATACACTGCATCTCAAGTCACATAGGTTCAATTCAATACAATACAAAACCCATAGATGGCGCCCTTATGGTCTTATAGCATAAATTATCAATTTAGAGAAATTAATGCCCAAATATATTTATGGCGCGTATCCATATTCCCCGCCTTGGAAGTTCGTAGAGCTTACAAAAGAAAGAATATAAAAATACAAATGAAACAAGAAATGAAATAGAAATAAAGTGACTATTCACCGGTAATATTCAGGAATGACACGCATTGGAAATTCGCAGAATCTCACAAAATAAAGAAAAATAACTAAAAATACAATGTAATAAAGTTCAATTGACCAAGATAACGGATATTAAGTAATGCCATGTCTGGGTCAGAGATCATTGAAACAATGACTAAAATCAAAAAAAATAAATAAATAAAAATAAACAAAAATAGATAAAATATAAAATTATTGCGTTGGAATGGGATATAATTTGACAACCGGACGTTTAAAAGAACCAAATCTTGTCTTTACCGTCACAACGCGAACAATTTTATCCATTCCGGGATGGATTTCAGTTATCACGCCTAAAGGCCAATTTAACGGAGGGGAATCTTCTTGTCCCACTAGTACGACAGTTCCGATATCAATCGGATGATCAGAAGTAGTCCACTTCTGCCTGACTTGCAAGGTGTGCAGATACTCTGAACGCCACTTCTTCCAGAAGGACTGAACCATGCTGTCTAATAATTGCTTACGCTGAGTCAAATTGATTTTACCGTCTGCCAGGACAGAAGCAGGCAAGTACTGCAATGGTGTCGACATTAAAAAATGCGCAGGCGTAAGGACTTCTGGATAAGGGTCAGAAGACATAACTGTAAGTGGACGCGAATTCATTATGCACTCAATTTGAACTAGCACAGTCTGTAACTCCTCATAGGTGAGAAGCTGAGTTCCAATCACACGGTACAAGTGTGTCTTCATGCTCTTTATGTTCGACTCCCACATACCCCCAAAATGAGGCGCGCGTGGTGGAATCATTTTCCACTCTATACGACGCTTAGCGAGTTCGCGCTTTAATGAGGGCTCATATTCAGATTCAACCAAAAACTTGTAGAGGTCATCTAATTGTGCCTTCGCACCCACAAAATTAGTACCATTATCTGAATACAAGCATGTTACCGGGCCACGCCGAGAAATAAAACGGCTGAAAGCAGCCAGGAAAGCATTTGAAGTTAAGTCAGAGACCAACTCAATATGAATAGCCTTGGTCACAAGGCATACGAATAGACAAATATATGCCTTTTGAGAATGTTGTCCTCTCCGACGAGTCAGCGTAATACGGAGTGGACCTGCGTAATCTACACCGGTATGTACGAAGGCCTTTGCTTCTGCAACACGATATGACGGTAAATCTGCCATCTTCGGTGTAGGATGCGATGGATTTAAGCGGAAGCAACAATTGCATTTCCGCACCATCGCCCTAATAACAGTCCTAGCATCTAATATCCAATAGCGTTGACGTAAGATAGACATAAGAAGTCCTGGGCCTGTATGACAGTTCACGACATGAAAGTGAGCGATGATCAGATCGACAACACAGTCATGTTTGGGAAGCAAAACCGGATGTTTAACCTCAAAAGGTAAATCCGATTTAGAAAGCCGCCCCCCAATACGTAACAGATTATCTCCATCAAGAAATAGAGATAAACTCTGAAGTCTTTTGGAATGAAATTTGCCTTCCTGGAGTGCAGCAATATCTCCTGCAAAATGAATATTCTGCACAGCACGAATCACAGCCTTTTCAGCAGTCATAAGATTATTGACCGTTCCAGAGGAAAATGATATCTTTTTTATGAATCGGAGGACATAAACAACAATCCTTAGTAGTTTATCCCAAGTGGATATACGCTGAGCCAGTTCACTCAGGACCGATTTTTCACCCTGAAATGTTGCAATGAGCACATTAGCCTTGTGTTCAGGCATTTCACCAGTATTGGTAGGGTGAAACGGTTTTAATGGCCATTCCAAAGGTGGGCTGCGAATCCATGATGGGCCGTTCCACCATAAATCATGTGAAACGAGTTGGGACGGAAGCATGCCACGAGAAAAGCAGTCGCTCGGGTTTTCACTACCAGCAACATGGTAAAAGTTCTCTGGAGACAAATTTTCTTGGCACTGAGCTACGCGATTACTAACAAACACCGACCAGCGATGCGGTGAAGAATGTATCCAAGAGAGCGCAACGGTAGAATCGGAAAACGCATATGTTCCTGCAATAGGAAGACGCTCAGAATAATTATCTTGAACCGTCCGTATTAATTTGGACATCAATACTGCGGCACAGAGCTCCAAACGAGCGAGGGTCGTCACTTTGGTGGGAGAAACCTTTGATTTTGCGCACAACAATCTCACTGTAATTTTTCCAAACAGATCAGTGGTGTGCAAATAAATCACACAGCCGTAACCATTCATGCTTGCATCGCAGAAAGCAACAACGAGCACCGTACTGTCTTTCAGGACACCAACATGGCGAGGGATTTTTATCATTGAAATTAGCGGAAATTCCTGTGTAAGCGCCGAAAACCGACGAATAACGCTATCAGGGGGTGTATCATCCCAACCAATGTTGCACAGCCATAGCTCTTTGATAAGTAATTTAGCGTACAGAATGACAGGGGCGACCAAGCCGAGGACATCAAATAAACGGGCGACTATGGAGAGTATGCTCCGCTTTGTGCACTTCTCCTGAACATAAGATGTCGTAAAGAAGAAGCTGTCATCAGCTGGTTCCCACGAAAGGCCCAACACCTTAGAGGTATTGTTAGAACCAACAGTGAAGTCCACTGGGCTGCGGTGAGAATCCGGGAGGTTCTCAAGTACAACTTGAGAATTACTAGTCCATTTTACTAAATCAAAGGCACCGGACTTAAACAACGAGATTAATTCTCGAGAAAGACGTATGGCGCTGGGCTCATCTGCAATAGAATAGACCAGGTCGTCCATATACAGCTTGGACTCTGCCACTTTGGCAGCATCCGGGTAATGTGGTCTCATATCCTGGGCCAACTGGCGAACCGTCCGCATTGCTAAGTATGGACTTGCCGTCAAGCCGAAAGGAACTCGATTGAACTGAAAAGTTCGTATGAGACCATTATTTGAGAATCGAAATAAGATCCTCAGGTATCTGCGATGCTTGCTAGGAACTTCAATCTGTAAATACATTTGCTTTATATCCGCAGTCATAGCGATGGGAAAAAGACGAAAGTCAAGCAAAAGCAGAAACAAATCGGCTTGCAAATTGGGACCAGTATGAATAATGTCATTCAGTGACAGCCCTGTGTGTGTTTTAGCACTAGCATCGAGCACAATACGAGGCATTGGTTTGTCTGGACGAGTGACAGCATGATGTGGGATGTAATATCCATCTTCTGTGATATCAGACTCTGAGACTTCTGATAAGTAATTATTTTCAATATATTCACTGATAACCTTGTTATAATTCTCCTGCAAAGTAGGGGAATGTTTAAATTTTCGCTCCAATGCCAAAAATCGGCGTTGGGCAGCAGTACGAGAATTACCCAATTGTCTTGGATCTTTACAGAAAGGTAAAGCAACAGAATATCTACCATCATCAGTGCGAGAAATTGATGAAGTAAAGAGATTCTCACATTCTGTCTCCTCCGGACTTAGAAATTTTATATTAGGTATCTCTTCTAACAGCCAAAATTTTTGCACTAAATCATTAAGTGCGAGTGCCGAGAATGATGTGTTTGTTTTGAGCACATTATTGGGGTAATCACCCATCAACACGAAACCGAAAGCGGTCGATAACGCGGGGGGTGCACTAGTACCCGATTCAACCCTGTTCCCTAAATAAATATATGGGAACAGTTGTGCACCGATGACGACATCCACGCATCCAGGAATATTCCATGTTAAGTCTGCGAGAGGTATGCCCTCTAAGTACCTCATATCACCCTTGGCTATATAGTGATTAGGTAATTGGTCGGTGATACTGTCAACGACAAGCGCATGTATATTATATTTATTCTCTGGGTATACGCGAGACTCAATATCCAAATACACGTAACCGAAAATTGGTCGAGACGTTGATCCAATTCCTTTGACAAACGAATTACTCAAAGGAATTATTGGTAAATTCAGCGTCTTACAACAATCGACCGTAATCAAATTATTTTGAGAGCCATTATCAATTAGGCACCGAACAATAACTTTATTTCCGTTTTTAAGCTTCGCGTATACTTGTGCGGTCGAAAGTAAAATAGAAGAGTTCGGTGTTACTTTGGCACAAAGCGAACACGAAGGATTGACATTCGCGGTCCCCTCCACTTGCTTATCACCAATGCCAGTTCCATTGATGCTGGATGACACTGGAGGGGGGACTGACGGTTCTTCACTGGTAGGTACTTGCGACGTATGTACATGAGTATTGGTTTTCATATTATTCACACTGCCGAAATGTAAGAATGTATGATGACGTTTATTGCACAAATCACAAACTAACCCCGATTTGCATGACTTGATTGTATGTGAACCACTAAGGCAATTTACACAGGCATTTTTCGATTTTATAAATTCAAATCGAGCCTGTGGGGAACTCATACATTTAAACTTTGAGCAAACGTTGATTAAATGATCAGTTTTGTTACACAGAATACATCCTTTCGGCGGAGCTGGGAAGCGCGGAATATTCGCATTACTCGCGACGAACGATTTAGTATTATTTGATCGGGAGGACGAAATGGGATGCGTTTTATTTACGACACCATGCGAGTTACTCGTTCGTTCTAAAATCTTTACTTGATCTTGTACAAACGAAACTAACTCATTATAAGAAGGAATTTCTTTATTACGAACTGTCAGCTCAAAGTTCTGAGCCGTCTGTGAATCAATTTTTCTTACCGCGCAGTGAAACAAAATAAAATCAGTTAAATCTTCAATACCTAACTGCTTTAATGCCGACACTGACGAAGAATATCTTTCAATGAAAGAATTGAGACTGGCAGATGTATTCGTGCAGTTTTTCGCATCGAGAATATTATTTAAATAATGTGTTCCTAGTGTACGTTTATCTTGATATTTTTTAACTAAACTCTCCCAAATGATCTGATATGTATCACCCGAAGGCACAATGCCTGCGGTTATGTTCAAAGCCCCGTGTGTGAGTTTTCCGACTAAGTACTGCACACGCTGCGAGTCAGTTAGCTGTCTATTATTATGGATATTGGCTTTAAATGACTCAAAAAATTTCGACCAACTTTCATTCTTACCATCGAAGGTTGGAAGATCTATTGCAGGAAGATTAATCATACACGGCTCCCGCGACTTATTTTGTGACGTCAGTGACTCTCTTACAGAAGTTTTCATATTCGATCTAGTTCGTTTGACCTTCAAAAAAAGATCATCAAAAGCATTTAAAGCTTGAAAATCTGGTTTAAATTCTGGATTTAACGTTAACTGACGATCATTGATGCTATCTATAATATTTTCAAATTGACTTCGCATTTGATCAATCATCTCTGACTGAGCCATAAACACTTCGTTATTTCTTGACTCAAAATTAGATATATTATTTGTTGCATTATACAGATCGTTCATACGAACAAAAAGATTTTCCTTTTTTGCGGTTAAAAGAATAAGCGATCTGTCTTGAGCCTCATCAAAACCCTCCTCCGTAATTCTTGGCATTTTTTATATATGCGAAAAGATTACCACAAAATTTTACAATAATGTTACAATGTTAATAATTAATTAATAATAATGTTGCGAATAATTATCCAAAATTACGACAATTCTGCGAACAATGTTAACAATTAATTAATAATAATAATGTTGCGAATAATTATCCAAAATTACGATAATTCTGCGAACATCCAAATATGTCATCCAAAAGCAAAAAACAAGACCAGCTATAGTTCTCAAAAAATGAGAGGTACTTCAAATTTACCAAAAAAAATACGTAAATTCAAACATCCATGTAATTAAGCTATAATCTCGAATTGAATGTATGAATGAATTAATAATCCAGGCTACGAAGGACCACTACATATGTAGGGGCGTGTAAATAGCCCCTGACACAAGGGCTGACTACCCTATGTAAAATTAACGAAAATTGAATTCTTCCCTATGTGACACAAAAAAACAGTTGACCCAGCAATCTCAAAAACCAAAGTGAAAACAAACAAACACTCACTCAGAGAATGCAGCTCAGCCACGATGTCCACACAAAAAGACACTTCTTTTCAATAAAAATGTCAAGGCGATATTGCATAATCTTGACAGATGTTTCGCACAGCAAGGAAGTTTCAACCATGAAAAATTTGCATATTAATAATGCGTGCCAAAAATCCAATCTTAGGTACAACAATAATTCACTCACTGGATGAATTATTCTTAAGACTGACCAGGAGAGACATCTCTTGGCCTTTTACTGACACTCCCGTCAGAAGTAATTGCTTGATTCACAAAGGTAAGGAAACGCATGAATACACTGCATCTCAAGTCACATAGGTTCAATTCAATACAATACAAAACCCATAGATGGCGCCCTTATGGTCTTATAGCATAAATTATCAATTTAGAGAAATTAATGCCCAAATATATTTATGGCGCGTATCCAATATTCAAAATATATTTTCAAATTAATCTTAATTTTTTTAAGTTATATGCTATATTAAGTTATAGTTATAATCATAAAAACAATTTTTGAAACAATATTAAAGATATTATATAATATTTATAGTATCTAATAATATTTTCATACCATTCTCAAAACGATAATAAGAAGTGGATCTATAAAATCAATGAATATTAAATTGAAAGAGATATCTAATTCTGAAACCACTACTAAAACCCAACAAAGAGGCTAAAACATTTCCAGTAATATTCGACCAGCAATATTTCATTCCACGAGGAAATATGCTTTACAGTCTAGACGCCCAAGTATTTCATATAAACCTATACTCATATTACCTACAATGGCTTCCTTTATACTAGATACCCAAATCTCCCTTGGAGGAACGTTCGTATATTTATCAATTAATAAAAAAGTTACAAAATAGAAAGTTTATGGGTGAAATGGAAAAACTGTTTGATTTCTGTTACAATTAAAATTGTATTCATAAAAATAGATAGGTATATACGTAAATTACGCAATTAAGTGGATTTCTCTGACCCGGGTAATTCGTTCGATATAAATAAGTCTCAGACATCTCCTCCTTTTCTCTTTGATCAACCATCAAAACTCTTGCGTCCAAAATAATAATTGTGCACGAGGACCTTTCAATTTTAAAACAGTTACTAACATATTTTTTTTTATGTTGAGGTATAACTGTAAAATAAACTTTAAAGAAACCTTTAGGTACCGCATAATAGTATACACAGCGATTTTTACAGAAATGTAAATAAATATAGGTGAGGTTGAAGGTTGGCATGACAATTAGTTTTACAGTTCCGAATTCTAAATAAAAGGAATTTCATGGTTTATAAACAGTTTGCTCTCCCGTCCCATAAAAAAGGAAAATTTTAGTCCGGTCTCAACAATGTTCGCATGGTTTAACGTACAGAAGTTGGATGTCGGTCTAAATTGTTAGCCTTGGGGAATACTCCGCACTCAGCACAGAACTACCCGGCGAATTTCTCTCAGGGTTGACCGAGACCGTTTAGGTGATATAGAATCAGGCTATTTAACCTTTATTACAAAGTAAGAACAAGCCAACTTAATTGGATTTAATTTGAAAGGGATCGCCGGCGCCCAGTACGAAATTGAAAGCGAGAACAATTAATAATCGAGTTTATGTATCTTTCTGATGATTATTTTAATAAACACAAGTTTTGGTATCGAGATAAATGATATTTTAAAACGACGTTCATTGATACGGCTAAAGTACTCATCAAATAAGTATCATACAACCACTTTTTTTCAAAGTAAAGGTAGACATGGTTTATAATTACAATACAAAACAAAGCCCAAAGTCAAAGACATACTCAAATCTTGTTGGTTTAAATATAAAAAGCCTAACGAAATGGGAGCAGCATCGTTAATCTTTTGTTATACAAGAAACGAAGGCCAACAAAGATTTGATGGCTTAGATCCAGGTCATTTATCATAAAATACATAAACGCTGAAAGCGAAGAATCGAATTAACCTTCGCATTAAATATAAATGTTTATTTCTTCTTTGTAAGGTCTGTTTTGTGTGAAATGTATAAAAACCACTAGAGGAGGAAAGCGTCTGTTAGCATTAACGAGGTGTACGGTACTGAACACCGTACAGTAGCGGTAAGGAAGGGAGGCTCTCACCCCCCTTTTCGAGTGGACATACTAAAGTTGGAATGGTAATGCTCCCCACAGGGCTAGACATCCTGAAGCAGGGAACGTGGTTGCTTAGCATAGTATTTAAAAAAAAATAGAATAGTTTAATTTATAGGCCAACATTTTTAAAAACAAGACAAATTTATATGGCTTCGACGTGATTTAATGCGATGACAGAAGAGGTACCTATTTGAAAACGAAAAAATTGAGATGAACATTTGAGATTAAAGAAAGTTAATTTAATGAAACGTCGTAATTGAATTTAATAACCATTCCGGAGTTCGCGGCATTTTAGTAAAAATATTACAGAGCAAAAGCAAAGCAATTATACTTAAATTAATATCAATTATAAAGATTACTGAGTTTCAAACAAATTATTCATTGCCCTTAATGGTAAAGGACGTTAAATGTATTTTAGGTTACGGTGAAAAATATTTCTGAAAGAATAAATTTTAAACATAGACGCTTCAAGGGCCAGACTTGATAAATATTATAAAATTTTCCTGACATTTTATTAAACAAAATTTTCCTCTATCCTTGAGTACGCAGGATAGAGTGAACTGGAGAGTAAAAGATATAAACCGAGTGGTGTGAAATTATTACGAAACTTTTCCAGCAAAACAAAGGTGGGTGTGGTTTTTGTTCATACAACTAGGATGATATTATCATATTATTACAGTGGATAGTTCTCACCTTAATTTTTAAAGTTGTCGGTCACAAATGTCAGGTAAACCTGCAAAAGGAAAAACATATAAATTAATACATTTTCGAAGTTTGGGGAGAGATTATGTACTACAATTTTTAGGAAATAATTATAGTTTTGAGTTTTAATCCAATTTGTTGTAGGATATCTGCAATAAAAAACCTTTTTTTAAGGTTTGCGTTACTTTATTATACCTACCTACCTAAAATTACTCGCTTAAATCGAAAAGGGAAGCAAAACTAGAATATAACCCCACGTTACCGAACCTTTTCGTACCGGAGGTAAAACTCACGTATCATTCGAAGGGGGGTCACTAGTGTCCCTCAAATACCGCAGAACGATCGTGTCCCTTAATACTGTTTGTGTATCTACTTTCCAGTGACACTCAGATATTTGTCAATTTTTTTGAATATCTACCGTTTTAACCGGACATCGCCCTTCTTCGCCCAGCAGTCTTTCATTAATGCAAAATGATAAAAAGTGTGCAAAATCAGAGTAACTCAAATAGGTAAATTTATTTCCAAGTAATGCATTTTTTACGTCCGCACTCGGCAAGGATTTTTTAAACTAATGGGGATCGGGAAGGAGGAGGCGGGGGAGGAGAGGGGAGGGGGCGAGAGAAATGTCTTTGGAATTGGATAGATATTAGATAGATATTGGATAGAAACAGTAAAGGGGGGACTAATTTTTTTTCATGCAGATTGATTAACGAGAGTTTTTCTAGGATTACCAGATTAAAACTAATAATAACTAATAATGAAAAGAAACAGAAGATTTTTAAGTATTATGTACCACAAAAAGAAAATAGTTTAATATAGATAAGGTGGTGTTTCATATTCTATATTACCTAACACACTCAACGCCTGCTTCTTTTTTCTTTTCCTCTCAATTAGTTATTATTTTTTCATCTTTTTTCCATTTTTCTCATCTTTTTTTCCATTTTTCTCATCTTTTTTTTTCTTTTATTCTATTTATCTTTTCAATTATAATTTTTTTAAATATCTTATTTTACCTTTCAAGATTAAGTTATTAAAATTTGATTAAATTCCTGCCACCTCGGAACAGGCTAAGCCTAGTGAGGTGGTGTATACCAAAAAAATGTATTGTACTTAAAACTGTAAAAAAATAATTTGTGTTTATAATATCTAATATAAAAATAAAAAATATAAATAATAAATAATATAAAAATAAACAATTTGCAAACGCTGCCATTTCTTGCTGGAAGATCATTTCTAGCAAAATGATTGTGGCTGCTTTGAAATCCATTTACTGCTTCTCGCGTAATAATAATAATATTTGGCTAATTTATAAAGCGCAATTTTCTTGAAAAATCACCTCAAGGGCGGATAAAAAAAAAACCTAATTTTTCAAATTCTTTGACCAACAGATGTTTTAGTATGTTCCACCACAACGGACAATTCCGATGGTACAGATTTCTTATGTTCTTTCTGCGTGTGATTTACAGCTGATTTACACACATAACATTATATTCCTTAAAAAGCAGGTGGGATGGAAAAGTTTTTTTTTATATATAACTTTAAAAATAAAAGTGTATTCGGGAACTTCGGCAAAAAGCCTTTCGTGAATAATAGACGAAGGAGCTTCCTAAAAATCCCAATTACTCCACGTCAAGAGTTCAAGAGCTTAATATCCATGAGAAAACTTCGTAAATACCTTCAAATGAGTCTTAAATTATATTGAAAAAGTTAGAGGCTAAACGGCCACGATAAGTTTCAAAGCGTTGAATAAATATCACGTATTAGCAATGTTGAGTTAAAGATAGATAAAACCCGGAACTCCTCTACTAGGTAGGTGTGTATTTCTTTCCAGCGGAATAGCGGTAACCATAACCCGAACCAAATAAGCACAAAATAAAAGACTTGAGCGCCGTGGGGCTTAGGCCACTTTTTATTGCAGCGAGAAGTTCAATTACCGATGGGGGAAAACATAAAAAGACCATTGCCTGTGTATCGAACGCTGATAAAGCTATCAGAAAGCCAAGCGCGGGTATTGGGCATGACCGGAGTTCTGTTTAACCTTTGTTCAAAAACAAAATAAACATAAAAGAACCGCCGGGATATATTTTTCCTACAAAATATAATCAGGCAAAATAGACTTGAGAACTTCACAGATTTAGAATCAGATAACAAAAAGAGTCTTTTTGTTATTTGATCGAATTTAGAACTGAAAAAACAAAAGGAAACTATTTTTAAATGAAGGCCAACTATAGCTGAAATAAAAAAGAATGAGATAAAAAATACCATTGTTTGCTTATTGACGATTATGACGCTGTTGCCACAAAAGAGAGTGATAGGCAGAGAGCATGGAAAGCCGTACACCTACTGCTCGGCACACTTCTTTACAATCTTTCATTCAATCACTCCAAAGTGCGATGTCTTCCTGGGATGACCCCTCTATTCGAAGAAGAGTTCCACGAATGAAATACAAACATCATAAGGCGCCGCTCCGCGCTCAAAAAGGAGAAGATGGAGAGATATGTAATTAAGAATGTTAGAGGAGCGTGATAATATTTAAAGCGATAAAATCGATGCGAAAATTGTGAAAATGTTTAATAAAACACGACTCGTTTAAAATAGAGCAAAATTCTCGTGGAAAGGCGTCTTAAGTATCATTTAAAGAAACATTGTGATTTTTTTCACAACTGTAAGTTGTAAAATAACTGAAACAAAGGTGTTTATAATAATTTTCGGAGAATACTTAGCGATTTTTTTCTATCGAGGGAATTTCATATAATTTACGTTTCGGCGTGGAACGCGTCTAGGTATTATCTTCAAAAATAACATATATTTATGTTTAACGGAGATATGGAAATCGGTAGAAATTCGGGTAGCGGCGACGTTACAACACAGACTCTTGACTAGTGAGTTGCTGGAATCTGTTACCTAATAATACGCCAAAACAAACCCAAAGATAATTCTTTAACGAAGTAAGTAGACAACGTAAAACAGTGACACGTAGAGAATAAATTAATAAAACGTAAATAATAAAGGATGTATGAAACATAAACAACACGACGAGGATAATAATTACGAGGTATAATGAAACTCTAAATTACAAGAACTTCCTATCTTCCAAGAGTTACCGAAGAAGAAAATATGTTTATTACGTAGGTATGTGGTAATTTTTATTGCTCCTGCTATAAATTATCAAGATTAATGGCAAGGGCTTATTAGGCAAATAATCAAATTAATTACAACTGTTTGCCTTCGAAATTGAGTACGACGGTAATAATTATTATTACATGAAATTATTGAGGTTTCAATTTCCCGCTTGTCAAAAATAATAGTCAAATAATAATAAATTGAGAAACAATTTACGGGAAAACAAATTGAGACATACGTAAAATAATATCACTGTAGGCAAAATTGTGTTCCGTTTGATTCGTAATTTATTAATATATATGTCGCAGGTCAAACGTAAAACCAGGCAGATCATGATGGGCCTCAGGCACTTCATGTTCTGCCGCCAGGCGCTTCACTTGTGGCTAGGCACATCATGATCTGCCTGATTTTACGATCGGCCTACGACATAAATACCGCATAAGGATCCCAACTGGTCCAAACCGTCCGAGATTATGGCATTCCCGATCGGGGTATGTTGTGAGGCTGAAGGCAGTGAGGATGGAAAGGAAATGGTAAGGAGGAGGTTAGGGGAAGTGTCTGGCTATTCAGATCTGGTCACCAAACACAGTTAATGCCATTATAAGCAAATCTTTAACCAGGGCGGTTCTGAGTGTATATTTGTATAATTGAGAAATTACAGGGATTAGTGAAATAATATTTACTTGCGCACGCTGGAATTTGAACCAGAATTTGATTTGAATTTGGATTCTTAGTTAAGAGCTTTACCCAACGACCACGGAGGCCGAAGAGTAAAGCTCTTCGTGAAACCGTTTGGATAAAATGATTTTCGATTTACTCCAGATTGAAAAATTACTAACCAGATGTTCAGGAAAAATTGATTGTGCTTTAGACGTACCATATTAATTCAATAATGCTAATGCGTATTCGTTAAATATTAAGTTGTTATTGGAATTATTTAAAACATGTCAAGGGGTTTAAATTTTATAGTTAGGCTAAATTGAGGTAGCCCTGTCGACTGCGATTAAATATTATTTCAATTAAAAGTCTACATATTTGTGAAATTACATTTTAATAATTAATAAACCGATCGAAACTAAAAAGCATTAAGTCAGCCTATGTAGATTTCTGTCTAGAAGTGACACAAGGTCTTGGAGGAAAGGTGCTTAAATTTTTTTGTTATAAATGTCTATGTCAGAATTTGGTAATTTGAATATACATACTTTGAATATGTGAATTGAATTAGAAAGTACCTACTCTAAAATACTAACTAATATCATAAATGCCAAAGTGTGTTTGTTTGTTTGTCCTTCTTTCACGTTGCAATGGAGCGACCGATCGACATGATTTTTTGTATAGAGATACTTTACTATCGCCATTTACATGTATTTTTGAAAAGGTGAAATGTCATTTAATTCAGATTACGTACAAGTTCGCTAGGGGGTATCAAAATAGTGGCTAGGGAAAGAGTTCATCTAAAAGTCTATAAAGAAAATCACATAAAAAATTAGATTCGAAAACGTGTGTCCAATTTAGTTCAAAACCCAACGCTTCTTTCAAAACCAAAGTTACAACAAAATAAAAGTAATTAGAATTCTATACCATAAATCAAAAAAGAAACACAACGTTTGGTGAAGTCTATTTACAATATAAAATACGGGAAATTTTCGTTAAATGCCGTAAATAACGTATTAAGTACATATATCAAGCAAGCATCAAGCACACACCCGCTTTTCATCAAACCTGGGTTGCGTGGTACCAAAAACTAATATCTCATTCGCTCAACGAAAATTCTGGTTTATCGCTCCTAAAATATATAATGCTCTGAGTGCTGACATAAAGTCAAGTAATTCTATGTCTCTTTATATAGGACGTGTACAACATTGTATTTTCGAAAGGGGACGAGCGTACTTCAAAAAATACATGAGTTCTTAACACTACGTTTAAATTATTAATTTTTGCATTTCAAAATTTTTATTTCCGTTTTTATTTCTATTTTTCTTTAAAATGTTATTATTATTTTTTCTCTTACTTTTTCACTTAATTTTATTTATGTTTTAATTTTAATTTATATATTTGTATAGAACACTTGAGTTATTAACACTTAATTTTTATTATTAGTTTATGTATTTCAAAATTTGAATTTTCACTTTTATTTCTATTTCTCTTTAAAATATGATTTTTTCTCTTTATTTTTCACTTACTTTTAAATATTTCTTAATTTTTATTTAGTATGTTTAATTATCTGTTTCAATAAAAAAGTATTTATTAATTCCTATTTAAAATATTAAATGTATGACTACCACAACACGGGCATTAGCCTACTGTGGTAGTCAAAAAATCCAAAAAATCTGTAACTAAAAAAAATTTATGAAATAAAAGAAAAAAAATAAGAAAAAAAATTATAAACCTATAAATATGTGTAGTACAAAGGTGCTTTAAATAGCTCCCTGTAGTTATTGAAGAGAGATAAGAAAGAGTTTGATTTTCATGGAGGCTTGTGTGACGTAAGGGATGAATTTTTCACCCATATCATACACAAATGAAGCATTAGAAAAATTTTAATATTGATCACAGCCAAGAGAAAAGTAAAAAGAAAAAAGAAAGATCTAGAAGGCGTATAATTGTTTTAAAGATTTTTTTAATCACGCCTTAGGCCAGAGTTAATTTATTTATACTGAATTTTAACAGATTTTCTCACTTACGTAGGAGTGAATAATCCAGTTACAAAAACTCAGTTATTACACGTACCTAATACAAAATTAAAAATAATCAAATTCAGTCACTCGGAGGCGAATCCATTCTTAGTCACTGCCTATTCAATATCTACGATTTTTTGGTTGAGAGAAACACATAAAGAATTTGAAAAAACAAGTGTTATTAAAATTAAAAAACTGCTTGTGGCTTCGGTCGGATACAGTCTAGCGACTTCGGCAGGAGCCTCCGGCGACGAAACTGTTGTGTAAATACGTTTGAAGGATTCGAAAATAAGGACAGGGGGGTGTTTAACTGGGTGGGGAATATTCCAGTCAGCCTTTTTACTTGTATCCCAATACTCGCCTCGCCTTTAACACTGTTTGTTTTTCGACTCAACATCAACACAAAGTCAATTCTCTCATTAAATAAAGGTATAAAATTTTGAACAACTACAGTTTGAATCCTCACTTTGGTCAAGGCAGAATAACTCAACCTTTTAACAAATCTAAACAACAAAATATAACGTTGAAGAAGAAGATAACAATAATAATCTAAACGAAAATATGAAAGAGAACAAGACACAGAAAAAGACAATCGTCGCAACCGGGACGTGCACCTTTACCAATTCCGCCATTGTCATATTTGCCAATCTCATATTTCAAATTTTAGAGTTGATAATATTATCTTCAACTAATTACTAGTAAGTCCCAGTTGCGACCATTTTCTTTTTCTGTTTTTCTGTGTCTTGTTCTCATTCATATTTTCGTTTAGATTATTATTGTTATCTTCTTCTTCATGTGAATAGCCTTCAAAAGTTATAAAAAGAGAGTTTTTCTTATAAAAACTTGAATATTCATTTAGACTTTTATAAAAAGTCAATAGTTCCATATGAATAAATTCGGATATATTTATCCGAGACGCTATCCAGGTTACAAACCAATTCTTAGAATGATTGTTTCCAATAAAAAGAGTAGTTGCCCGTAATACGGAAAAAGAATTAGTTGAAGATAATATTGTTAATTCTAAAATTGGAAACATGAGATTGGCAAATATAACGGTTTGACAGAAGGTGGCAATAGCGAAATTGGAACGCATACGTCCCGGTTGTGTATTTCCAAAACCTATACCGGTTCAGTCGCTTTACATTTTCAATATCAAAATTTAAATATTTAAACATATTATAAACAAAATTATTAATTTCTAATATACACATTGGAAAGATTATTTTATCTAGATTTTAGAACAATTTTTGTTTTTGCAAAGTGATAAAAAATTATCAATATAGAGGTGTATTTACAATATATGGGAATAATATTAAATTTTATTTTTTTTTTAAATTAAAAAGACAACAAGATATTTATGCATAGCACAAAGGGTAACAATTATTATAAGCAATAATTATCACACAAAAAATAAAGTTGGTTGTTTTCAGGTGGAAAAATGTAATAAATAGTAATTGTTGAAATGAAACACTAGTATATATTGAATTATTTGGCTGGTATTAGATAGGCCGCCATAGCTCAGTGGTCAGAGCACCTGACCGGCAATCAGAATGACACGGGTTCAAGTCCCGTTGGCGGCAAGCATCTTTTCTCGGAAGATCTTTTCAATGTAGATGAGTGTTTCAGGCTGATAATTATTGCTTATAATAATTGTTACCCTTTGTGCTATGTATAAAAATCTTGTTTTAAACGTTCGTTTATCAATTTAAAAAAATTATAATAATAATATTTGACAAGTTCAAGTATTTCCCCCAAAAATGTAGACATAATTTGTCTCGACGCCACCCGGCGAGAGATTTAGCACTAACAATGTCTCTCTCACAAAAAATAAAGTTAGTTGTTTTCAAGTGGAAAAATGTAATAAACAGTAATTGTTGAATGAAACACTAGTATCTATGTATTGAATTATTTGGTGGGTATTAAATAAGCCGCCATAGCTCAGTGGTCAGAGCACCTGACCGGCAATCAGAAGGACATGGGTTCAAGTCCCGTTGGCGGCAAGTATCTTTTCTCGGAAGATTTTTTCAATGTAGATGAGTGTTTCAGACTGATAATTATTGCTTATAATAATTGTTATAATATTAAAATTTAAATATTTAGAAAAAAAATTAATTTCTAATATACACACCAGAAAAATTATTTTATCTAGATTTTAGAACAATTTTTGCTTTTGCAATGTGATAAAAAATAACCAATATAGAGGTACATTTAAAATGTAAATTGTCGCTACCGCGACTGAATCGGTATAGGTTTTGGAAATACGCGTCCCGGTTAGACGAGAGGTCTGGGTTCGAGTCCCAGTTGGGACCATTGTCTTTTTCTGTTTTTCTGTGTCTTGTCCTCTTTCATATTTTCGTTTAGATTATTATTGTTATGTTCTTCTTCAATGATGTATTACATTGATGGGAATAACGTTCAAAAGTTATAAAAAGAGAGTTTTTCTTATAAAAAATTGAATGAAATATAATTTCGAAAGAATATAAGTATAACAAACAAAAAATAACTTAAAATTTTCTACCATATTTTTAGCTGTGAGAGTTTACACGGGGTGAAACATTGAGTCAATTCCATACATACCCTCGAATATGTATATTATGTTACGAAGTAGGTACAAAGGTATATTCTTAAGTAATCCCATGGGACCTTTGAAAAGGTTAATGTTTTCATCTTGACTTTCCACTTCTATTTTCATGTTCAATATAATACAAAGAGGCCGAAAAGGATTTTTACAATATTAATAAGATAAGGTAGCTAGTAGCTACCTACAATAAGAAAAGGCAAATACTTGAATAAAACCAAGCTATGAAAAGGGTACAATGATAAAATCTGATTCCACAAAAAAAAATTAAACAGTTTTTATTACATTGTTTCCGGCCATGAGAAAAATAATAATTTCCCTTAGGGCGTATGTCATATTTAAGGGATGCTGTGTGGAGGGTATTTTTAAAAAAGGAAGGAGAGGAAGTTCTGGAAAGGAAAAGGTATGAGGGGTGGGCATAAATAATGTTTCGTAGCTCCTTTTGAGATTCGAAGCGATACTTTTTTTTACGTTTACTAGTTACTTTTTTTACATTAGCTGAAAACAAAAGACCGTGAGGAAAATAATTCCCCTCAGGGCACATGTTATCTTTGGGGATGCTGTATCAAGGGTCTTTTGGGGTGAGGAAAGGAATGAGAGGAAAGTCGGGGAAGGAAAAATGTATGAGAGGGTAGGAATCTTGGGTCAGTGTGTCCAGAACAAATTAATCCATTCCTCCCACTGTTCCGAGAGAGTCCTATTGGAGAGAACAAAAGGTCTCCACGCCACGCAGTTGGTGAGCAGACGCATCCACCGCCACGAACCGGGCAAACCTCATCCCATGAACCCGAACACCCCTGCTAAGTCATCAAACGTGGCGATCGTGGGGTAACCTGTGGCAGGTGTTATTTTTCCAATTAATGGTACCCAGGGCGGCGGTACCCACACACCAATTCCAAATCGTATAACATCACAAAAAAATCACAAAAATACAATTTTTCAAACCGTTAAAAAATATTCCATTACCAACAGGTTTCGGAAGGACCCCCCATCACCAAAACTTTAACAATGTGGGCATATTTTGTTGTGGTTTAAAACAAAGTATTATTTGTAATGATTTTTTGTGCTTTTATTGAGTAAATGTAATATTTAATCATTGGTCACTCTGAAGTGAAAAATGTGAACCAGAAAAAGTTTCGGTCGCATCTGGAAATTGAACCAGGGACACCTGCCCAACCTGGGTAGTGCTCTGACCAGTAGAGCCAATATCAACTTCCGCCATTTTTAGCAGTATCATACTTCAAATGAAAACTACAACATTACCTTCATCTTCTTAGCGCATATATTTCCGTTTCACGTGTTAGTATTTTTCTTATGTATTCTAATAATATTTAGCAGCATTTAGCAATAATTGTATAAACATCCATGTTTTATTTAGCAGCCTGAAGTCCCTAATCATAATGAATGATGAAGACCCAGTCCCTAATGAGTGGATGGATATAACGTAGAGAAAAGGGAAAGACCGGATTAGCGCTAACTTTCCTGCGCGCGATGCGTGTGAAAGGGGAGCGCAGACGTCACTAACGCCTTAGCTCTCTTTAAAAGGCCCGGTCTGGTGCCGGGCCCAGGCAGGGCTGTTTGCTCATTGGTCTCCGAGGTGCCGTCAAAGGGCTGTGTGTTTAGGCCAAGCGCGGGATACTTTCCAAACTCTAATATCAGTTCATCCTAATGGGACAAAGATGCCTCGGTAGGCTCGACTTAGAGAAATAATCCCGGATTTTATTACGCCAATGTTCTCTATTCAGAAACAGCGCACTCTCGATTTACCGAGTTAAATGTAACCGGGACATATCAAAGACCCAAAGGTTTTTAAAAAGGTATATATCGAAGTTTTTCAATGCGTGAACTCCGCACATCGGTTAGCGCTCAAAAGAACACTATGTGGTCTACAAAACCAAGAAAAAAGAAAATGTGCACCTTTTAGAGACATTTTGTTATGTAAATGTAGAATGTACATATACAGAATTTAAAAGATTAGAGTTTTGAGGATGTCACTGGTAACATTATGCTTTTTCCTAACTGATTTTACATTTCAATCGGTATTTCTTGAGTTAGCGACTACAAACTTATAGCGAGGCAGCGAGCAGTCATAAAACATCATTTTTGCACTGTGGTATCACCGGTCAACACTCTCCAGCTAGGTGCGTTACAACGCAATTTTCATTTGCAAATTCATGCCGGTTCTAGTGTGCTTTACATCTAAGCAAGAATAATTTTAAACTTGTACAAATTATTGTAACATAAAGTTTCCGTTGTAAATATATTTTGACTCGCGTTAATATCAAGAGTTATTATTTAAATACCTCCGCACACACGCATCCAGCTTAAAGACGTGGGCAAGGTCTGTGGGCTGTCAGAGCTGGATAAAACATTTAAACAATACCCTATATTGCCCAAAGATGTTCAAGGCTATGTCCTGAAACAAGACATCGTACCTCAAATTTTTGGTAAAAATAAGTAATGAACTAATATTTTTTTTAAGTCAGAGAATAGTGCATCTCTACGTTTATATTATAATTGACACTATGTATATAAAAATCTCCAAATGTAACATTCGTGGATGCAGAAACGGGCGGTCTGTTTGACATATAGATACATCAGTCGAATAAAAAATTAATATTATTGCTAATAAGTGCATTTTTGGTCGAATTATTTGTGAATTATTATTTGTAACGTAAAGGAGGAGGCGGGGCACGTTGTTAAGGGGGCAAGTTGTTACATCGTCCATATATCACATACTAGCCCGTTTAATCACAGGAGACCATATTTGTCCCAACGCACATAGGTCTCATATAAAACGCTGTAACTCCCTGTAAATCATAGTTAGAAATGTGTTCTAATCGGTGTTAGAAAGGAAAAATACCATGATGTATATTCCAATCTAAAAATAGCTATAATAATCTATAAAAGTTTTGAATGGCATATTGAAAAAAAAATTTGAAACTTCGGGAATTTTTTATAAATTATTATTACATAGAGCGACCAAAAAAAGAAGCTACAATATGTGTTTGTTGTACATTTGTCTAATAATTTTTTATTTTTTATTTATTATTATCAGTAACTTTAGTTAGAAAAAATGTAAGGTGAGCCATTTTGAAAACTTTTTTTATGTTCGTATGCAAAAATTTTATAATAAAAAAAATGTTTATTTCGAATTCTATAATTTGAAAGCGTATTCATAACCTTTCTAAAACAGTTTTTGGTTTTTGAATGTGCTCAGAAATATTCCAAATATTTGCATTTTATTGTAAAGCGAAAATATTTTGACCATCTGAAAAAAATGACAAATTTTTTAAGGGCTAGATCAAATTTTGGCCTGCATGTCCATGGTGGACATGCGTGAATTAGTCAACCACAGTGCCCAACAAAACGGATGTATCAGAAAAATCTAATAAATAAAATTGAATTTCGCGTGTGCAAAGTAACTTTCGTTGAGAGAAATTGAAGTCATATTGTTACCTTACCATAATAGGAAAGTTAATTTAAATTATATTTTTGTTATTTTTCACCTTTTTTCTGTTCGCATATGTGACAATGTGGTAAGTTTTCCTTAAAGATAGGAATAAGAAGATACATTCCTGAAAGAGCATTTAATTATTTTATTTATTGTGCAATTAACCAGGAAATCCGTTAAACCGGTAGTTTATCTCCCCGTCCATTCCGGTAAATTGAGTGCCTACTGTACATGATGGCTCATTTGCGATGCTGCCAAAAACTAACATAAAACACGTAAAATGAATGTTATCACAATAATGTAATACAATTTTCGCGAAAATTTATTGTTCGAGCATAAAAATATTTACCATCCGCATGATCGCGAAGGACATTAAAGCCGAGATAAATATGTAGAATGTATTTCGATAAATGTCGACACGACAAACGACATTTGGAAATTATATTGCGTGTTAAAATGCTATAAAATTGATATGGAGGCTGCCATCAGATGCCTAAAGCTCGCTGGGAAAACATTTTCCGAAATCCACGAAGCCCCCAAAACGAATTTCCTCGCGTACCCACGCGGCAAATTAACTAATAAAATGTCTCGGGGACACATTACAAATGCGTACGATTTTCCATACATGGAAAAAGTGAACATGTCTCTTTTTTACATTAACTCCGCACAATAGGCCCTGAGAAAAATAATTTCCATCCGGGCCTATGTCATCTTTGGGAATGTTGTGTGGAGGGTATATTTGTGGAAAGGAGGAGTAGACGTGTAAGTTTTGAAAGACCTGTAAGTTGACTTGAAAGTTGAATAATTAAAAGTTTTAAGTTCTAAATATGACTACAGAATATAGTTCGATGGTTTTAAATTAGCTTTTTTTCTAACCGGCTTAGTGCAAACTCGGTCTTAACTCGGTCAAAACTTAGTGCAAACCCGGGAATAAACATTATGAAGTCTTGCTTTAATTTCTGAAAGTTTAAAAAAAAAAATTCTTGTGATTTCGCCGGGAGTCAGTGAGATTATGGGTTCCCATTTCGGGGCAGATACACTGTGAGGGTGAAGCTGCTGGGAAGGAGAAGGAGATGAGAAAGAAGAAGGTCGGAAAGTTATTGGCTATTAGGATCTGGTCATTAAACATGGAGAAATGCAATTTCAGAGAAGGCATGTTTAAATTAAATTTCATTGACTATTAAATCCAAATAGAAAACTCACGTGCTAATTTCACGACGCCAGGGTCAACAGTAGATAGCTTTTGAACCTTCCGACGTGATGTGATTCAACCGGTCAGTGGCTCAGGTGTCATCGCGTCGTTAGTTCAATTCCTCAGGTGGCTAAGTGCTCCAACACGACACAAGTTTTTCCGTTTACTGTGGTGGTAGTAGGAGATTCTCAAATTATTGTCATGACCCATTCGAAACCCGAAAGTTTGTCATTATTTATTTAAAATTAGAAAATAAATTACAAAATTAGACGTCGAACAAACAAATTTTCTGTTAGAATCTGATAAACTAATTTCGAGTAATGCGAAAGTGGAAAGTTTATCCGAACGTGGGAGAACAAATTCCACAAATAACAAAATCATCCAACTTGTCCAAAATATTAGCTCAAAACTCCGAGCTTTAATCCTTACCTGTGTATAAAACTCAAATACCTAAAGATAATGCTGAGTCGCCCACGGGAATGTTTCAAACAAAAGCAATTTGACGAACGTCAATATTTACTTGTGAGTTGACTGAAAATAAACAACAGGGAACCGACTCCTGCTACCTGCGATGGTTCATGCAAACAGTAAAGGCGGAACTGGTACTTCACGTGTCAAACCGACACGACATGCGACAAGCGACATGAGATATGCGACATGCGACGTGCGACGCATTGATGAATATTTTTTAAATGCGTATTACAGATTCATTGATCCCTTTATAATATATATTACAGATCTTGCCTAATCTGACTCTTGAGGCCAATGTTGAAATTGTCAAGAATCAAGAGAGATATCATTTAGCAGTATTATACCATCTTGTCATGCTTGCTTCTACTACTACCGGGCTAGCGCATCCGTTATGCGATGTGAAATACATAAGATATCGTGGTGTCGCCCCTGGCGGTAGTTGTTCGTTACGAACAATTTTAAGCATTCCGGGAGGCATTGGCTGCCAATGAAATGTATATATATATATATTTTTTAATGCTGTTACTATGAGGGCCTCATTCCTCTTAGACTGGAGAATTTCGTAGCTCATCCCAGAAAACAAATTCATGTTTATGCATGAATCGCATTACGTTATTGAATGCTATGAACCGTAAAACAAACATGACAAATAAAACTTATTTTGTGTACAAAACTCAGTTTCCGGTTTAGGCCAATATTCTAAGACATTCTGTATTTTTTTTATCGTATTTTTGAAACAATGGCGATTTTTTGAAAATTTCAATCCGAAAAATCAGACCATTTTTTATAAACCGGAAAGACGGGACATCATTTTATGGGTGCGAAAAAACGATAATTACATAGCCGAAAATCATTTAAAAAAAAACATTTTCCACAAGAAAGGGCACAGGAGAATAACGAAGCATACCAAAAATATTACATCACACAAATATTTTTTTCCTTGATCCATCATCTTATTGATCATAAATCATTATAATGTTCAACGTCTATATTACTAAACCCAATGTAATATACTTGTACTTAATAATAAAAAGAATATTATAAAATTTAATTTTGTTAAAATCAGCACCACTACCATTATACCTACCTCTTAAACACGTACAGACTGCGTAAAATGTTCTTAAAATGGGGTTCTCTTCATAACATCTGTCAAAAAGTCAAACCAAATGATAAGTTCGCAGAGAACAAACAATAAATCTAGTGAACGTTAAATGTCAAATTCAAAAATTCGCCTGAAATCAAAGTGTTGCCATATAAAAAAAAAAATCAGTGGGGAATTTTACAAAATTAATAAGAACATTTTCGGAGACGTAACGGCCAAGTAATGGATTTATTTATTTAAAAATACAAAAAAACCGTACATTTCTAAAAAATTTTAATAACATTTTCGTAATCTTAGTAAAAAAAATCAATCCCCACGATTTTTTCCAAGTCGTTATGAAATCCATGCAAGTGGCCTATTATGTAATATCTGTTTATGGATAATAATGTGCAATTATTGTTGATGTAAGTTTTAAATATAATAATTTATTTAACTATACAGACAAATACATATATGTGGGGACAGATTTCGACGGATTCCATTTCAGTTGATACCCGACAGTTGGCCCCCCGGCCTACTTATACTCTCGGTCTAGAGAAAATAGGTATACCTAATTAAACAAAATATAACTAAGTGGTGGGGTGGGCAGAGAGGATATACCGCCGAATAACAAAAGTATAAAACATATTATACGCCTGTCTCGACACCAGTATATTCTAGTGAGACAGGCATCGAAAAACCTATGTAGATAAATAAAATAAAATTTTAAAATTTAAAAAATTATCATCCAATGCATCACCATTGTGGTCGAGGGGTTGACCCTTGACTCGCAATCCGAAGGTCGCGGGATCGAATTTCGACGTGGGAAAATAAATTTTATTTAATTGATTTGTGTTATTTTACAATTAATTAATTAAAAATAATATATAGTTGATTTGCGGCACGTTACAGAGTGGAAGATATTCTTGTGTAAGATCACCATTCAGAATAGAAACGTTGCTTGTAATGGTTTTAGCCGTGTTTGGTGACCAGATCTGAATAGCCAGGTAGATCCCCACCTTCCTTTCTCTCCATCTCCTTCCCCTCCCCACTACCTACAGCCTCACAACCTGCCCCAGTTGGGGATACAATAGTCTCAATGGCTCCAGACGGGAGCAGCTGGGACTCTTGTGAGGTATTCATATAAAAAAGGATAAAACTACTTGTTTATATACTGTACCTATACACCAACGCTTAAGTACAAAACATCAGCTCTGTAAATAGGTATCTACTTAAATTCATTTGTTTTTTTTTTATTAACCAATACATTTAGGTAATATACAATTAACCATTATTTTTTAATTGATAAACTAACGTTTAAGACAAGATTTTTATGCATAGCACAAAGGGTAACAATTATTAAAAGCAATAATTATCAGCCTGAAACACTCATCTACATTGAAAAATCTTCCGAGAAAAGATACTTGCCGCCAACGGGACTTGAACCCGTGCCCTTGTTGCATATCAGAAGGATTGCGTATCAGAAGGACACGGCTTCAAGTCCCGTTGGCGGTAAGTATCTTTTCTCGGAAGATTTTTCAATGTAGATGAGTGTTTCAGGCTGATAAATTATTGCTTATAATAATTGTTATAATTAACCAATTTATATAATATATAAGGGAACGTACCCATACAACGTGACCAACTTTTTTGCAATTTTTAACCCCCCCCCCCCCCCCCCCCCCCGCTCCTCGGTGATTAAAAACCTAAGCCCCCCGCCGCTCATTTGTAAGAAGCGTAGTATTTTAAGACCCCCCTCTGAACAGGTCACGTAGTGTGGGTACGTTCCCTAATATTAGTGGTAATAATACCTCCGTAATTGAGAAATTCTTTAGAATTCTTAAGAAATTCTTTAGAAAAATTGTTTAGAATCCATACCAACTTATTATTTGGAGTCGATTTTAGAAGTGAAATTCGTAAATAATACAAAAAAATACAATAATTACATATCTCGAAGTGATCTGGGAACATGACCTTATTTTTGTTTCAGTCGAGATATATGAAAATGTTTTTTATAAGGCATTTTTTTCTAGTCTAGAAAAATGTATACTGAGTGGTATTACGGGTATAATTACTATAAACCGTATGTTGTTCTATTCTGAATTAACTACAGTATAATTTTGTTCGGTTGCCAATTATTTATCACATTTGGAAAATGTTTGCTTTTTTTGTTTACTTTTTTTGAATTTTGACATTTTACAACAAGATGAGAAAAAAAGTTAAAGTGTATTAAAAAATTTGATTTAAGTTAATGTTCAATAATAAAGCGATAAGTGAGAATGATTAGTAAAGTAGATGAAAAACCCACTAAAACCTATAAGGCGCTTGGGATGGAATATCGTTCAATTGCGCTACACAAATTAACTTTTTCAAATAAAGTGATGACTGATACAATTATCCGGAGAAAACGTCTTTTAAATTAGGTTTCGATTAACCCTTAAAACATATTAGTATAAAGACGGTCCAAAATTCTCAAAAACTTAATATGCGAGCCCATCGAAAACAATGTATTCGGTATTTTTGACGATAAGGTATAAATCACAAAGTTTTTACGAAGATCGTTTCGCTCTTCGGTCATCGTACATCACAATACCATGATACATGACCCCGTCATGCATTACTCACTCTGCGCAGTCAATTAGTTTCTGGTTGCGGACCTCTACTCTCTAAGCTCGTAAGTCGGAAGAATCGTAAACTAAAGTCATTACTCGCTGAATGCATATTAAACGTGCAAGACTGACGGAGCTCGCTTCGTTAACGATGGTGAAGGCGTCCAAGAGAAAACCGATTTATTTAATAGTTTCGTCAATTGTCGCAATAGGAATCTGTAAAACAGTATATTTCGTTCCATTATGCTCCTTATGAATATTGCAATATTAGGTTAAAGTAAGTTTACTACACGAATTCTCTCCAGATTTCAATATATTGAAGAATATTTTTTTTAAAGTGAAACTTCTTTAGCACCGGTGTGATTTGAAACTCGATGAAACGGAAACGAGCGACACTAAAAAGTGACAAACACATACATCTGTAGGATTTAGCCTGCGAGAGAATTTCATGGCAATAAAATATTTATTTATTTCACGGGTACTCGGTTTCAATATAATACGATAAATCCACAGTCCCACGCGAGTCTCATTTAGTCTAGTGGTATTGGAGACATTGAGGAGACCAAGGATCGAATCTTACGAAATCCAAAAAAAATATATACTTATATATATTTTCTTATATATACTTATATATATTTTCGTAAAATCAATATCAAATCTTTAAACCACTCCAAAATTAACAGGCGAAAAAAACACAAAAGAAAGCGACTTCTAGTGACGAAGAAGAAAACACAAATAGTAATAAGATGTCCAAATGTATTGGAATAATTGCACTGGAAATCGACGACAAACATATGGAAAATATTTCACTTTGCGCTTCGTAGTCTCCCCACTCTTGTCTACTTCAGTTTTCTGAAGGTTTCACTTCTACCGCGTGTGAATTGCCGTCTGATTTCTTTACATTAACCCCACACAGGAAGCCCCGGTGAAAATAATTTCCCTCAGGGCATGTCATCTTCGGGGAAGCGTGGGAGGAAGGAAAAAAATATGAGTGTTGGGTGGGAATTTAGAGGTCAGTGTATCCAGGAGTGACGAACGAATGAATCCATTCCTCCCGCCGTGGTGTAAGACAATTTGTCTCTCTCGAGCAGCTGGAGAGGTCAAAGGGTCTCACCAAACCGGCCTCTCCCGATCTCGCCCGCAACACAGCTAGTGGGCAGGCGCATCCGCTACCTGAAAACACCCGGATGAACCACCTGAATGAACCCGGGCACCCCTGCTAAGTCACCAACCGTAGCGAACCACTTAGGGTGATCTATGGTAGAGGTGTTGGTTATCCAATAATTTTTGTCCCGGGGCGACGGTAACTATTGAATATTTAAAAAAAATATGTACCAATATAGTGTCTCGACTTATTTTTATGATAATTTTAATTAGTACGTTTTAGTTGAGTACGAAAACAGTATGCAACATAGTTGTGAATGATGAATACTTGGAGCAGGTGGATGAGTTTGTGTATCTGGGTAGTATGTTTACGAGAGATGGGAAGGCTGATAGAGATATTGAAAGAAGGATGAATACCGGTAACTCCATTAACGGTGGACCGAATGCCGTTGGCCTAATAAAAAACTGTCAAAAGAAGCGACGCTAGCAGTCCACAATGGAGTCCTGGTACCTATCCTGATGTATGGCAGTGAGGCATGGAACTGGCAGAAGAAGGATGAAAGCAACCTGAATGTTGTTGAAATGAGATCCCTGAGACGCATGTGTGGTAAAACAATGTATGATCGTGGGAGAAATGTGGATATCCGCAAAGAATATTAGGCTAATGTAAGCGTAATGAGTAAGATTAAGAAAGGGACCCTCAGATGGTTTGGGCATGTAGAGAAAGGAGAAAGTAGTGTAAGAAGAATATACGACGCGCATGTGAATGGTAGAAGAAGTCGGGGACGCCCGAGGAAGACATGGCACGATGAAGTGATTCAGATACTTTAGTCGGGCCATGTCCAAAGTCAGAATAATAGAAGAGAATGTATGAGACGATGTATGAATGTGAGTGAGGCAAAGAGTGTGTGACAAGACCGAGTTGTTTGGCGGTCCGTCCTCTCTGCCTACACCTGCGGGGAAAAGGCGTGAAGGTTAGTTAGTTAGATAGTAGATAATTCTGCAAACTGGAAGGAACTTTGTTAGGTGATGAATTTGATGACGCCAGAGCTCATCATTCGAGGGGGTTAGTGCTTAGATACTAAGATTTTCTGCTTTAATAAGATGTAATAGAATTTGGCAATATTTAGCTGTACGCTTAAGGAAAGGGATTCTTCAGCTGTCATAAAATGTAAACGCTTATAAGCTGCCCAATGGCATTAGCTTGAACGTTCTGATAAACTTTTATTTTCCATTATACTTAACCGGGGCTTAATTTTAGTATCGCCGTAGCTTGGGAAATTTAATGATATTTTCACAGTTTGGGCTCCTTTGTCATGCAGAACCTTATTAATTACGCCATTAAGGAAGTTTTTATTAGAGGGGGGGGTTTATTAGAATGTGCTGCTTTAGAAATGAGACACTTACATCACGAATAAAATGTTTTATAACCACGCAACGTAATGTGTATAATTACCACCTAAAATAAATTGCCCCAATTATACACTGCATCATTTATCCTAAAATATACGACAAGAAACATAAAGCGGCACGGTTCGCAATAATTTACCGGCAGGCACTAAGACCGACAGGTAATTATTTTTTCCTGCTCAAAATACATAATAATATAAATTGCTCTCTTAATTAAATTGAGATAAGTGTCCCCATAATTTTAATGATATTAAAAAACAGATGTTTGATTATATAACTTGTTGGAAGAAAGTGCTAGCTTTTGAAGTGAAACTTCTATAGCCCTGCTATGATTTGGATTTCGAAAGAAACGGAAATGACGATTACTGCACCTGCGATGCATCAACTGCGCTCATTAACCGCTTTGATTATGATGCTACTCTTAAAGACTCCTATTGATTGAGATATGAAACTGAAACTATGCTGGTCTGCGCTCGTTGGTCGCTTTGATTATGACCCCACGTTTCAAGTATTAGTTGAGATTGTTTTGGTAAAGTTTCGCTTCTACAGCGTGTACTTAAAGTGCACTCGAATTTAAAAAAAAATATTTATTTACGTTAACTCCACGCAGAGGGTTCTGAGGAAAATAATTTCCCTCGAGGCCTGTGCCATCTTTGCGGATGCTGTGTGGGGAGAAAGGAAAGAGTGAATCTGTGTCTTGAAGAGACCCATGTTGTAGGAGGGAGGAAACGCAGAGGCTGGCAAATCGATTCACAGCCGAGCTGTTGAACTCAAGAATGCTTCGTATATACGACCAGTTCGCGTATTATCAATAAAGTGGTCACTTAAGAGTTAAGCACAAGCATATCAATGAATGGACTGTTCGAAAGATTGCTCCGTTGATAGGTATATTTTAGGTTTAGTATCGTTAGTAATTTTAGGTTGAATATCTATATTTTCTTCTTTCATGTCCATAATTCCACTCAAGAACCATTTTTTGTTGTTTAGTTTAGAGTCCCAACTGCTCTTGAGCCAGTGGGACCTTGAAATCCCCAATTGGGTATATTATGTGGCAAAAAAGAATGGAGGAGGGAGTGGGGAAGTGGAGTGGAGAAAGGTTTGGAAAAGTACCTGGCTCTTCTGAACAGTGGTCTCTCAGAATAGAGTACCTTTTCTATTTATGTGGATTGTATTTGTATATGATACTCGTAAATGTAATGTTAATATTTTCTATCCATTTCTATCCATTCTATGTAGCTTTTTAGTAAAGTATCGCGACCATAAATTTTACCCTGTTTTACGTGTACATCGCCAATAACTGGACAGTTGGATTTTATCGGTGTATGTATTGATGAAATGCTTTTACAAAACTTTTCCAATAAACGTTTGAAACGGACGGTATTTTTTATTACCCGCCTGGCCTGAACCGATCCGGAAATGTCAGCGATTCGGAGACTGCAATATTGAGGCGTAAACGTAGATTTCTCGGAACAAACGAAATATTGACTGGTGAAATGTAGGTCAACGTCCATTTCTAAAATTTATTTTATTTTTTAAAAGCCTGTAATTAATGCTTTTACTTATAAAGAGCAATAAAAACTTCCTAAATGGCGTAATTAATAAGGTTCTGCATGACAAAGGAGCCCAAACTGTGAAAATATCATTAAATTTCCCAAGCTACGGCGATACTAAAATTAAGCCCCGGTTAAGTATAATGGAAAATAAAAGTTTATCAGAACGTTCAAGCTAATGCCATTGGGCAGCTTATAAGCGTTTACATTTTATGACAGCTGAAGAATCCCTTTCCTTAAGCGTACAGCTAAATATTGCCAAATTCTATTACAGGTCTGGTAACTAAATATAGCTAACCCCACATCAAGCAACGTTTCTATCCTGAATGGTCATTCCCTCCCTAGGGCGTAGAGTATCTTCCACTCTCTAACGAAGTGCAAATAATGTACTATTCTTCGTTTACGTTGTATTATTACTTGCATTTCGCAAAGTTTTGTATTCGAGAACTGTTTTGCTAGGAGCTTAAATAAACTTTTTTTTAAATGGAGTTTACAAGAACGACCGCAATTTAAGGATAAAACCTAGCGTACAAAGGTGGCGTCAAAATATTATCCACATACGAGCCAAAGCTACATCAGCATGTTGCGCTTATGCGAAGTGTAGCTATCTTGGGAATCATGTTTTGATTAAGGCGTCATTCTTTCTTCGATGTGGTCCTTTTTTTCAATGAGTTTAATAATACAAGAAATTTAGATTGAAACGATCTTTATCAAAATTTCCAATTTGTAGCCCTTTCACCACCAATTTCACTTTATACTGTTTAGGTAGGTGCGAGCCAAGGCTGTAGGGGTTAGTAGGCAGACTGGCGCAAGAAAGGAAACCCGATCAAATATGCAGCCGCAATCTCCACAACAAGTGCGTGTCTAGGGGACTCGAGAGCTGCATCAATATGTTACCGAATAATGAATTTCAATTCGAATCTTAGAGTGAAGATAATTCAGATGCGTAGTTTTTATGCAAAGAGGTTGGAAGACTGAAAACAAGCTAAAAATCTCGAAGAAAAGCTTAATAACTCAGGCGTGCCTCATACGTCATACGTATGTCTAGTAATGTTAATACAAGCTTATGGTTCCGAGTGGTTAAGCAGAATCCAAAAATATTTCAGTACATAAGATAGACAAGCGAGTAAGTCTGCTCAAAGAATATTGACATAACAAATAAAGTTGTTAAATGTAAAAGATGAAATGCAAAAATAATTATTTGATCAGGGTCTCCCGTGTAGAGTTAATGTAAAAAAAACTTAATAACGTCGGTTAATTATAAATACATAAATGCATCAACAGAGCATAAAATAAAACTTCTTCGAATTTCTTTAGGTATTCTTGTAAAAATAGGTTCGTGTATTATCACAAATTGTGCAAACACGTATTTTCCAAATAATAAATTACTTTCAGTTTTCATTATTTAATTCTTCCCGCCTTCGGCCGCCCTCCCGGAACGTGTCCGGAAATAGCCCCAATTTAATTGAATTTGGGAAAACATATGTGACTTTCTCATTACCTACCTCTCACTTGTTTGTTTTCCTTCGCCACTTTTCTCGCTTTCGATTCCAATCTATTTATAAATATAATTTGGCTAGAGGACAACGTAAATACCTTCTTGTTCCTGTGTACCAAACCGTAGGATAAAGTAATAAAAAAGTAATATAAAAGTAATTAAGTGCATTATACTTTTATCATGCAACATTACAAATTTATAAAGATAATATTAAAAATCAAGTTGCACCATTTAAAAATAACAGAAGTCTTAGACAAACATCAATACTTCCCACTCCAAAATGTAAAAAAAAAATTGGACAATTGAGTCATAAATATCTCGGAGCAAAATTTTTTAATTCATTACCAGAAAAAATTAGAAACATGAATACCAATATAAAAAATTTTAAAACTCACCTTAAAAATTATACTGAAAACTTCGTTTAAATGGTAAGTTAAATGTGATATAAATAAACTGAATGATATAAAAAAGCAATACAATAACACCCCCCCATACACACAAGCCTTGCTTAATTATGGGGGTACATCAAATATATCTACTATGTAATTAATTACTGTATAAAATTTATTTGTAATTTATGTACATTTTATTACTAATAAAAAATTTTTAAAAAATTTTAAAAAATTTAAAAAAAATTAAAAAAAATGATAATTGAAAAATCAGCAACTAGGTATGCTAAGGTATTCTTAAATTAAATAATTACACGATGACAAAAAGATCCACTTAAGGATTGTTCAAAAAAGGCTTCTTGGTAATGAAATTTTAAACGGTTTTTTTTGTTATCCAGAATTTTAATAAAAACGCTTTTTACATAATTTTACACTTTTACTTCCGATAAACAAAGCTACAAACAGCACGAATTTTCCAAAGTAAAATTTTAATTACACGCATTTCCCCCTTTTCGCTACATTTCCATTCCCCTCGCTCGACATGTATTTAAATTATGATACGCTAAAAATCAGCCCTAACAGGGTTATTTGGGGTTCAACGCCCTGCGAGCATTATCACACCCTCCAGCTGAGGGCTGAGGGCTAAGGGAGGCTATACTCTACATTCTACCTAGGCCGCTACCTGCACACGTACGTGATCCCTCCTTCGGGGCGGTTTGATGTATCACTATGCCAAGGTGGTGAAAAGGAAAGGACGTATTAATTTCATAATATGATTTCGATAACTTCATATTGAATAGATTTTCCTGTGCATTGGATGAAAGAATCATTTGATTGTAAAATACTGTTTGAATCATATTTTTATCTCAGTTTTTATTTACATTTTATACACCTTTCACTAAGTATTTGAGCGTACTTGTCCGATAATTTTGTACTAAAACTTTGTTATTAAAGTTCATAATAAAAATTCTGGTTTAATTTTTCCCACACCAGCGATTACCTACTGCCTGAAAGATTAATCTACCGAAATTCCCCATTTCACGGTTCGACAAATAAAATATTGGTGGATGTGCGTGGTCATTCGATAGATCGCACCCACGTGCAAGGGGTCGCAGTATTATTGACACAATTCCACTATAACACGTGTCACAAGAGGTGATAGGAGAAAACACCACCATAGGGTGAACGTTAATCATAACAATATGTATTACACGAATTCCACTTACGGCATCATTCCTAAACAATATACGAACTTGGCCAGGAACACAATTCAAGTTTCCGTTAAAGCTAAACTCAAACACGAAGCCAATATAATTTTCAGTAATAATTAGGAACATAAATAAAGCTCCTGAACGAAATTGGACCACCGCGGAACTCTTGAAATATGTGTTGCTTGAAAAGCTATTTATTCATACAACACTCCCCCGATAAAGCAGTTGAACGACCTGAATTTAAAGAAATCAATAGTTGATTATGATTTAGAGCCGTAATGCGGAGTGTTTTGGCACCCAGCCAACGCGCTGCAAGCTTCTGGAAGAGCTACAACATAAAATTCCAGACTACGGAAGAGAAATACACTCTTTGAAAATCTTAGATAAGATGTTAAACGAAAGGTTAAATTAAAATAGTGGATAACATATGGCCCAAGAAATACGCTGATTAAATTAAAGTAATCTGACAGGATTGAGCATAACTTTGAAATTATCATTTTGTGAGATGTATTTTGTATTTCGATAAGTTTTGAGAAATATCCCTTCAAGAGAGCTTTACAAAGTAGTACAACCCACAGTGTACTAAAAAAATTGCGAGCCTTTGTAATATAAATGATGATAAATAGAATATCTTCCTCCACACGTAGATGTCGTGAAAAATACAGTGAAAAGATTAACTAAGTGGCTAATAAGTACTAAGAGCTTGACTTTAATAAGTAAAAAGTTGTGGGTGATTCTTTGCGGAATAAATAATAATGAAACATCATTAAAGATAAAGATAAACTAATGAATCTAAATCTAAACATGAACCAGAACAACTAGACTAGAAAAATAAAATAAAAAGGTGATAGTCGCAACTGGGAATCGAACCTTCTCTTACCGAGACAATTTACGTCATTTTTGCCGATCTCATATTTCAAATTCAGAATTAATAATATCATCTTTAACTAATTTTTCCCATATTTTTGTCTGCTATCTTTATAAATGACCACAAAGTTATAACGAATGTATTTGTCCCGGATAAACAAATCCGATTTTATTTGTATCGGACACCTAAAGTTATCAAAACAAAAAATTTATTCCAATAAAATTGGATAAAACATTAATTTATTGCCTATTTTCTCTAAAAAAACAGTTCATGCAGTTTTCATTGCCTATAAAACCGAATGGTTTATTACTCATCCGGTTTCATCGGTTGCCGCAATATCATCTATTGATTTAACAGTTTATCAGATGTTAGTCAATCTGAAAGTGTGCATATCGGTAAATATTGTGTCTAGCGAAATAGAAAGATTATTTAAACCGTTCGAATGTAGCAACGGAGGAAAAATGCTTGCAAATTTGAAAAAATACATGCAACTGCAGCAATATTACGTGTATGAATGTGGTAGCGTGGCTTTAAAGGTTTAAAAAACCAATAGCGTGCGGTTGTGGAGCAAGAGAAAGCCTTAAATAGCTATTAAACGCATTCGTGTTGGGGCTGTAATTAGGTAGTATTGCATGGGGTGGTTGTGTGGTTAGGCTGCTCTGGCTCAGGGCGGGAAGTGGTAGTTTTGTCACTTGCTTCCCTGACGGAGTATTTACAACGTTTCAGACGACGCAATCATTTTGATGAATCGTAATGCATGTACTTTATATTACCACAACTTCCATTAGACGCATAGTATTATTGTGACACGAGAGATTAATTTGGTAAAGTTTTTGAGTAATTTAGGAAATTAACGGGAAAAACACGGTTTTCATCCTGCTACTGAGAGCTCCGTTGTAACATTTATTTTTGTTACATACGTCATTGTAAGAGAGAGATGTAAACAACTCCGCAATTCTTCAGAGTAATTAGATACAATCAGTAACTTGGTGCTCATTTACAAAACATTTTGTACAATTTTAATAACAGCAGCATACTTTTAAGAACGTAGAAAGGTGTCATTACATTTAAGGTTCATAATTAAGCAAACACCAGATTTTATCATCGTATCAGATCCGCGCTAAAAATCATAGTAATTAGTGGGATGAATCGTAAATAATTATATACACGACTACGAAAAAACCATCCGGAGATTGAAATAATTATCTGGTAGCTTCATCGTACTCGGTTAATTAATGTATCACATGGTAAATGGTAATTAGCGATCGTTCGCTTTAAATAATGTTGTGTAAAAGATTCACCGCAAAATGAATGGTTCCAAAAGAAATTCGTGCAATGAACAAATAAACCAAACATTTGCTAAAAATACGGGTGATTCATGAAAATAGCTTAGCTTTCACAAAAAAACATATTGTAATTTTGACATTGTATTACAAATTACAAGTAGCAACGAAATTTCGTGTAACATAAAATTTGCATTTTTGTTTCCCCAAATGTATAGCTTAACGAAACTATTTTGCAGCTCACAATATCATTTCTATCGTTAGGTCAGAAATATTAATTTAACTGGTACAATTAAGATAAAATATTAAATTTATTCGTTCCACATTTTCAAGTGTTCTATGGGAAAAGAGATGTGGAAAAAACTAGGACGAAGCGATAAAGTCGGTATTTAAAAATGTATAATACTTAAAATAAAATTCGACCTAAAATACCTACCTGCAATTCTGTTTTGCCATGTACGTATGAACATCTTAATTCTGAGATGTTGTTTTAATTGGAACATACCTGCAACAAAAAGAAAACACATCATTAGCAAAAGAATTATTAAAACAATAAAAAATGTCATCACGAAATGCATACTAATCCAAATTGTAAATTCCATTTTTTGTACTATTTAAGATGAAAAGTGGAATTTTTACTCGACAAACAATAACCCGATAAACAATATTATAAATATATTTAGTTTTGTAGTAGAAAATTGTACTTGTACTTCAAAAATGAGAACATTCGTTTTTTGTCGACTGCAGAAGGTGGTATTATTCTCTCCCGAGTCAAAAGACGGGTAAAATGTTATACAGAACGAACAACGAACCCGTAAGTTAAACGCAATAGCTTAAATGAGTCATCATAATACAAGGCCTCGGCAAAGGTTGGCTCAAGTGCACCGCAATGGGTCCTCCGCTCCTTCGAGTCAAGAACCAAGAGGCCTGAGCACCGAGCACTGAACAGCGAGCACAATCCGCCAAGTCCGTTTGTACTCGTTTTCCGCAATACTTGAGTATTTTGTAAGGCAAAAAATAAAAATATGAATAGCGCAACACTCAAGGAAGCCAAATACAAGAACGTGCCTACTTTAATGTCGGTAGGAATATCTGCTACATGGTCAACACACAATATAATTACCAAAATGTTTGGGGTCGGATCTGGAGATCTTATAATATCTCCAAATCTTTGTAAAGTTCGCTGGATTTCATTAAAAGTTTGATGGAAATCTTCACGTTTATTTTGGGTTTTAAAAAGTCCCTTACGCTACCCATATTTCACTCCAGTCATGCTTGAGCTCGTGATAATAAGAGGGCCGTATTCAAATTTATTATAACAACTAACTCACATAATTTACTGCCGTAAGATACTCAAATCTCAATTCCTCGGCACATTTTCTTAATTAGAGTTTTCAATTCTCGGTAGTTACTTATTTCTTCTAGGAAAATATACTTAATAATAATAATAATTGGCTAATTTATATAGCGCCGTTTTCGTGGAAAATCACCTCAAGGGCGCTGTACAAATAAATATATAAAAGAATTAATATTACTGGCTTATAACTAAGATTTACAATTACAACTAGTGACTTACATCTAAGACTTATAGCTACTAATATTACTGGCTTACAACTAAGATTTACAATTATAACTAGTGACTTAAATCTAAGACTTAAAGCTAGTGACTTATGACTAAGACATATAGATTCTGACTTAAAACTGGTGACTTAATAACATACATATTTACAATTAAGATTAGCGCCAGAAGACGTAGGAAGTTTTTACGTAATATTACAATTCGAGAACACGGGTGCAAAAATGATCTTAATGGGTTAACTGGATTTACGGGAAGGTATAGATATTTGAAATGTATGTACGCACATTACTTCCGAACGACTGCACCAAATAGGATAATTCTATTTTTGTGTACAACTACTGGTGAGCTCTGGCTTTATGAAATTTGTACAAAAAAATTGCAATAGGTGGCACGCGAGCTGTTTGAAAACTAAATGTACCGGGAAGTAATTTATGGAACGCGGGAGGGGGGGAAGGGAACCAGGGAGGGGGGAGGGGAACCTGGGAGGAGGGAGGGGAACTTGGGAGGGGGGTTTGCGGGACGGGGGAAGGGGGGGAGTTGAGTGGGAAGAGGGAAGGTGGAGTGGAAACGAGAGAGGGGAAAAGGACGCGGGAGAGGAATGGGGGGGGGGAGCGGAAGGGGAACGGGACGAATGAGAAAGGACACGCAGAGAGAAACAATTTCTTTATTTATTGGCATAGCAACGCATGCCGGGTACCAGCTAGTAAATTAATAAAATTAACAGTCGATCTTGCCCGCATTAACGTTCGCATCGCTCAACATAAAACAGATTGAGGTATCACAATTAACAGATTACATTAAACAGATTGAGTTAACTATAAACAAAGAGAAAAAAAAGAAAAAAACTATTAAAAATTGCAAGTTTAAATAGAATGATGAATTTATGGAAATGAGTATCGGAAAAAGTGAGTTTTCAGTTAGGAAGTTTATTCCAAGCCTCAGGGCCGGATACTGCGAATGCACGATCACCAAACTTAGTGTTCGGATTTCGCTTAGATTCTATCAACCTTCCAATTGCAGATGATGTCGCTGATCTAAGAGTTGACTGCCTTAGACCAATATTTTCCGGAATGCATAGTTCAGAGATATAGGGTGGAGCCATTTCATTGATAGATTTAAAAACCATCCAGCATAACTTGTATTGGATTCTTTTAGGACACTTCAGCCAGTGAAGATTTCGGAGGTGTTCCGAAATGTGCGAAAATTTGGGTACCCCAGTGATAAGTCGTGCTGCGGCGTTGAAAACTGATTGTAGTTTGTCAGTTTGACATTTAGGAAGACTTGCATAGATGCCATTACAGTAATCAAGACGTGATACTATAGTTTTATTATTATTACTATATTTTATTATGTATTGTATAGTTTTATTATAAATTATTTTTTTTATATGTATACCGCACAAGATTCCCAACTGCTCCCGTCTGGAGCCAGTGGGACTATGGCATCCTCAATTGGGGTATATTGTGAGGCTGAAGGTAGTGGGGAGGGGAAGGAGATAGGGAAGAGGAAGGTGGGGAAGTACCTGGCTATTGAGATCCGGTCACCAAACACGGCAGAAACCATTTCAAGCAACGTTTCAATTCTGAATGGTGGTCTTACACCAGGGCGATACTGAGAGTATCTTCCACTCTGGAACGTGCCGCAAATATACTATTTATTATTTTAAATGAATAAATTGTGAAATACACAAATTAATCAAATAAAATTTATTTGCCAGGCCGGTTTATTATTGTTTTATTATGTAGAAGATGTTTCTTTCAGGGATGATAAGAGCTTTGTGAAGCAGGAAACAGAACAAAACATGACGATAGAAGAGAGAACTTCAGCAGTTTTCAGGTGGAGCAGAAGTCGTAACAGTTCTAATGTGTTTTGCAATAGTTTGCGCTTGCGGAATACATAATCGGCATTATTCGAGGGTCGACCAACAAAGGGTTCCTCTCTCCTACATTGATTCCCGCGGAGATTGCATCTTTCCAATCTGATACCCTTAGCGATACTCTCAGCACGCTCTAGAAACTCTGGGTGCATGGATGCAGTCTCCGCTTGCCAAATTGCAACGGTTCACGGGAAACAATCGAACATTGTCTTGTTACTTTGCCGCTGTTGCAAGCTATTTCTTTCCCCGAGCGCTCTTACCAAATCTCGCAAATCAATCGCTTCGATAAACACGAACCAGTTGGTAAATAAAATGTACCAAACCCCTCAGGCTAATTTATTCGATTTTTGGAACAAATCATAGAAATTGTGATATCTCTCTTACTACCATGGTTAGAAATATGATCTAAAGGGTGTTAGGAATAGAAAACATCATGCTTTATATTCAAATCTTAAAGATAACCACAAAATAATTAAATTTAATATTTATAACACCCTTATTAATCCAAAGTTTCCGACCGTATTTGAAAAATATATATGAATTCTTTATTTATTATTTTTACATGAAACGACTAAAACGATGGTAGACATTTATAAAACATTTGCCTAATAAAATATGTGTGTTTTTTTCGTTTAGTTAGAAAAAAGTAACGTGAGCCATTTTTAAAACTTTTTTATCTTTGTAAAAAAAAATATATATTTAAAAATTAAATGCTTGTTCAGAATTATTAAATTTCAAAGGTGATGAAATAGGCTTTAATGAAGAAAAAAACAACTTTTAGTTGTCGGATGCGTTCATAAATATTCCATTTATTTGAATTTTATTGCAAAGCGGAAATCTTTTGACTTTCCGACAAAATAGGCCTAATAGGTTTAAAACAATGTTGAAAAACATCTCAATTTACCATCATTAATAATTTCATATTCATTATAATTTCTTTTCAATATTCTGATTATTTATTGAAAGAACCCTCTCTTTCTAATTATAATTTACTAGCAGACCAACACGTTGCTGTGGCTGACGAAACACAACGCCGTCTACTGACAACGCGTGTAAGACCACCATTCAGAATTGAAACGTTGCTTGAAATGGCATTAGCCGTGTTTGGTGAACAGATCTGAATAGCCAGGTACTTCCCCACCTGCTTCTTCCCTATCTCCTTCCCCTCCCCACTACCTTCAGCCTCACAACATGCCCCAATTGGGAATACCATAGTCTCACTGGCTTCAGACTAGAGCAGTTGGGACTCTTGTGAGGTATTCATATAAAAAAAAATATAAAAAACACCAATGTGGGAGACATTAAGTTAGGAGAGCACCTATTATAATAAAAATAATAATATTTGGCTAATTTATACAGCGCTGTTTTTGTGAAAAATCACCCAGGCGCTGTACAAATTTTATTTATTTATTTATTTATTTATTTCAAGATTTTTGTTTATACATTACAATGATAATATATTATGCAAGATTACAAAATAATTCATGTTTTATTCTACTACTCCATAAGTTGAGCTCTAGGAGTTCGTGTTTATGGGAGGAGTATTTTACATGCAAAAAAATTATAATGATGTTCATTATGTAAACAATTTTCAAAGAACTAATGAAATAAATATCTTAGGTAGGTACACAATTTAGACAATTTAGACAATATCAATACAATTTTTTTAAATATTAAATATTGCTGTTTAAGTAAGGGTAAATTAATTAATTACATAAAGGGTAAACATTAAGGGTACAATATGTCATTATCCAATTTAAGGGACTTAATTTGTTTTTTGAATAATTCATATTTCAGTGTATCTGTTATATTAATTTTGTTATTGGATAATAATATATTGTACCATAAAAAAATAAATAAATATATAAAAGAATTAATATTATTTTAATGAGAAGATAAATAACTTTGTTTACATCACTTTTATTATTAATTATTTTATTAATAAAAGTGATGTAAATAAAGTTATTTGTCTTTTCATTAAAATAAATAATGCCATCACCAAGTGAAAACCTTTCCGAAGTTTTCTTCGAAAAATTAATTAATATTACTGGCTTACAACTAAGATTTACAATTATATCTAGTGATTTACATCTAAGACTTATAGCTAGTGACTTATATTACTGGCTTACAAATAAGATTTACAAAATTATAAGTAGTGCCTTACATCTTAGACTTATAGCTAGTGACTTATGACTAAGACATATAAATGCTGATCTAAAACTAGAGACTTACTAAAAAACATATTTACAATAAGATTAGCGCCAGAAGAAGTAAGAAGTTTTTACATAATTTGACAATTTAAGAACACGTGTGCAAAAATGATCATAATGAGTTAACTGGGTTTATGGGAAGGTATAGAAATCTTCAATAAATTAATGAAATTAATAGTAGATTTTTATCGCATTAAAATGATTCATCGCTCAACATTAAACAGATTGAGATGTTAGGTTACCACTGACATTGTCCATTGGTAGGTAATTAAATAGCACTTTGACCTTATCATGAATAGTTGTAGGAAATTGCAAAAGAAAATAATATATGTATTCATTGATATCAACAATTATTAGCCTATAAACAAAGAGAGAAAAAAATATATTAAAAATTGCAAAGTTTAAATAGAATGACCAATTTATGGAAATGAGTATCTGAAAAAGTGAGTTTTCAGCTTGGATCTAAATTCAGCTGGGTTGGTTATGCATCTCAATTTCATAGAAAGTTTATTCCAAGCCTCAGGGCCGGATACTCCGAATGCACGATCACCAAACTTAGTGTTCGGATTTCGTTTAGGTTCTTTCAACCTTCCAATTGCAGATGATGTCGCCGATCTAAGAGTTGACTAAGTGTCACTAGTACCTATCCAAGTAAATGCAAATTACAGATTGTACAAGTAAATTGCACCATATAAACGTAACAATATTATTATGTGTACCACATATAATTTTTTATGAAGGAATTGGAAACCGAGAAGCAATTTCTCTCTTTACGGCCCAAGAGAGCAAGTCTTTATGTCGAGCACCCGCCACGTTCCTCTCCAGTCGCCCGCTACATGGCAAACAGCACGGCATGTCAAGCACCATCATACTTCAACCAGTAAATCACCACTTTGTCCAACTGTTCCTCAAAAGTCCCATTCGAAACATATTGCGACGGATCGGGGGTGTGCTAAAACAGAGCCTTTTTATTAAATGGAACAACATTAAAGCCGTGACGATATATTTGTTGGTTTTGTCTAGCTCGTATCACTTGCCCCAATCTCGGGTCACAACTGCAACGCCGCACTGGTGCACTTCACCGCTGCTCTTATTTTCCCGCGGTTACCTCCATCTTCTCAAATATAAAACTTCGAGAAAGCTCGCAACCATAAACAACAAAGCATAAATTCTACACATGATTTTCTTAAGAGTTATGTGAGATATGGATAGCCCTTTCAATAATAGAGTACAATACCTCAGACCGCTATCATCTGCTCTTGCTCGGGAGTTTGGCTTTAAACGGTGCACTAGACGCGATCGTGACTCACCAGTCGTGAGATATGGTTTTCTTTGTGAGATGATTGCGAAATTCTTAATAGATATCATGTTTCTAAAGTCAGTTGGAATTAAAATAATGCAGACAAAGGAAAACAAAACTGAAAAACAAATATGTAATTTAGATAAGTGAGTGAGAAAAGAGTCGGTCCATTAACAAAAAAGCAATGCCACAATTAGCATGTACAATATTCACACATGTTTCACAACACGAATTTGGGTTGACCTACACTCATTGCGGTTCAGTAACCAGCAAATAAAGGGTTATAAATTTTAACTTATCCTCATTAACATGAAATATGTCAACGCACAAGAAGATTTTGGACAGAAGATGGACAGCTCCCTAACCGGCATAACCAAAGACGGATTTATCCTGTATATAGAAAGACCAAACAATCCATGTTTTCGATGCTTGAGGTAATTCTCTTAGACTCATGCTCCTTTAGAATATCTGTGACAACTATCGGCTTTGTTGGTCCTGCTGACAGGTCCACTCAACAGGAATCCATTTTGTTGCAAGAAGCTTTAGGTTGCATCAATCTAAATACCCCCGGAGTGCTGTCGTGATTGAGTAGAAGAAAATATGTAGAAAATGTATTCGTTCGATACTGTTTATAGGAAAAATATTACAGGCCTTTTTATTATTACTTACTCGGAACTCGATGAGGGATTCTAAATCTGTTACATCGACGATTGTTTTTTAAACAAGTTTTTTCAGAAAGCATATTTTATTTATTTATTTATTGTTTCTTTACACCGTAGATATAATGTTTACAATACAATTTATAACCTCACTAGGACAAGCCTGTGTTATATATCTGGCGTAGGACCTTACTACCATAAAAGATGTGTGTATATATATATGTATGTATGCATATACATTGGAGCGTAAGTACTCAGTAGTACTACCCATACTAGCATAATTAAGTTTTTGGGAAGGAAAAAATAATTATAACCCGTTCTGTTCTCGTATGAAAATATTGAAAAGATTGCCTACAATAATTATTTATGAATAATTTTTTTAAGTACGTATTAAAGGGGGCGGTCGCGATACCAGAATAGACTTTACTGAAATAATGACAATTTTCGTTCTCTTTTTATGTTAATCATACTTTCATTTAAGTGTGTCTTTCCCGGTGATTAATAAAATAAAACAAAAATTTAAAATAGAGACAAATTAATGGCTAGAAATTTGTACATTATGTCCTCAGGGAAATTGTCTTCTACCTCCCAATCTTAGGAAAAAGTAGTTTTATTTTTTAGAACTAACGTAAGTTTCAGAGCAGGAGGAGTATCAAATAGGTGTTTTGTACCGTTTTAAAATTTGATAATAATATTTCTACTATTGTGTTAAATGTGAGAAAAGGTAAGAGGTATTCATTACTTTCATTGCTTTTGTTCAGAACTTTCTAGTTTTCTGTTTTCATTTCTTGTACATATTAAATACTTTCATGGTTGTCATTTACCGGTCTGTGAGTTTCTTTCCTCCCACAACTTGGGTTCCTCAATATCCATATTCATTCCCTCCTCTCTTCGCCACACAACACACAGCATCCCCAAAGACGGCGTATTTTTAACCCTGAGGAGATTTTTTTACATTAACCCCACCCAGGAGTGGTGTAAAATTAACTGTAAATTAAATTAAATGTAATTTTTTACATTTACCCCACCCAGGGTCAATGTAAAAAAATGTATTTGAATTGTTAACTGATTAAACTAACACCAATAAACATGTAAAGAGTATTATCTTTATCTTTTTGCACGTTGTTGAAAAAAAGCAATCAACATATTCAGAGAGGCAGATATTGGGTTATTTTCTGTAGCACGTCTGTAATATCACTGTGAAACTTATATTTCAGGTGATTAATCAAAGAAAAAGTAAATTATTACTAAATTTTCACATGCGATTTATTGAATCTCCCATTAATAGTCGGTAATATCCACGTTTTGGAGACTTCCACAATGAGAAGTTCATGATTTAAAAACGAGTTCTATTTTATTAACACTTGCACATAAAAAGACCCTTCACACAGCATCCCTAACGATGACATAGACCCTGAGGGAAATCGTGTTCCTCAGGGCCCCCTGTGTGGAGCTAAAGTAAAAAAACATCACTACTGTTACAAGTTCACTCTATGGGACATCATCATCACTATAAACAACATAATGTGGAGACATAAACATCCGTGATGCCAAACAGTTTATCTATCGCGCATTATTCTGTGCATCATGTGGACCCATTATAATAGGCTTATCTTACGGCAAACATTAATCATTGAACGTCATATCACAATGGTCATCAGTCATTACCTTCGAACTGGTTCTCATTTCCAGTTCTCCGCCCACCTATATACCTATTTCTATCCTAGTCCTTAAAACGTTATTGAAGTGTGCTGACGTTACAACAGAAGCGGCGATGAAAGCACACCGTACAAAGCTCATCAATAATGTATCGCAGCAAGATGATGGGAATGAAGAAGGCCCCATCATCGTATATATATATATACATATATAGGTATACTAGAAGTAAAATAAACTTTGATGAATAAAACAATTTAAAGTTCAAATTGCATGCCATAAAAATGATGTTCCATCAAATTACGTTACCAAACAAAAATGATCCCTTGGATTTCCTCCAGTGCGAACATTTTCCACTCACAAACGTCAACGTTTTACGAGTTAAGTTCTATCATAAAAAGAGAAAGCCTTCTTGAATAATGCTTTTGTTCCAATTTGACAATATGAAAATGACAAGCTGTCGTCTCGAAGTTTTCCGCCCATAAAATTTTTCCTAACACTGATTGGATAAAACGTTAAACAATTTAAACCCTTTACCCCAATTCACTTTGTAAGGTCTCGAAAATACTTAATGGACTTTGCCGTTTTAAAATGGACGCATTACTAATTTCAACACTCTTCGCGTATTTTATAGAGAAGATAATGTTTATTTTAGGACGGGCTCGGAAAATAATACGGAACGGCGTCTGATACATCGAATTTGCAACCTACTCAAATTTTGAAGACAAGAGTCAGTAGGTTGGTACTATCGAAACATCAGCAAGAGCATCCATTTTGTCACAGTTTTATTCAAACTTGTTTGGATAATGAGGGATTACATTTTTTGTTATGGAAATTGCAAATGAAGATATATTATGGCGGTGGTTTCCCGTTATTGAGTTAATTTTGTACAAATATAAGCATCGATTTGGAAACATCTTTTTTTGAAAGAGAAAAATACTGAAAAACCAAAATTTTCTAAAAAATAATGAGACGAGCTCTGATTCCAATCTTATATATAAAAATCTCCGTGTCAAGGTGTTTGTGGTCGCACTCCTCCGAAACGGCTTGACTTTTTTATATGAAATTTTACTTGATTTATAAGAAATTTTTTATGTATATTTGGTAGTTAGAAATGTATTATAAGTTTGTACAGCGCCCTTGAGGTGATTTTTCACAAAAACGGCGCTATATAAATCATCCAAATATTATTATTATTATTATTAGGTATGAGAATAGGTTTTACAGTATATTTTATACCGCTAGGTAATTAGGGTGTCCCTATCCAGAAAATAAATCTATATATGTTGGCTAAAGATGGATTGACAATAAATATCGTACACTCAATTGCTCTTCGAAATTCATATTGATTTTCTTTATTTCTTTTTCCTATTTTAGTTGGTGTTTTTTTGTTTTTATCGGCGGTCATCGTCTACAGCGCTCCACTCCTCTTTCTGTCATAGATCCCATCCCCACACACACATTTACAATACATTCGTTATTTTTTAACAACCAAAATATTCACTAGAAATAATTTATATGGCAAAGCACGTTTGTCAAATCAGCTAGTAATGATATAAAAAATAGTTAGGGAATAACTCATTTTGAAAATAAATTGAAAAGCTACATACATAAAAATTGAAAATAAAGCTCAATCTACTGTTGAATACTTATCAAACTCGGAGCATGCAGCCCTAAAGAATCCACATAATATACGAAAAGCTATTTTAGTATTGCCGAAATGTGGTTATTCCATATTGAAATAGTGAAAAGTTCCCCGGACCAGTTCAGCAGTAACAAACCCAGCGAAATATTTTGTTAATCGAATTGCGGGAAATGTTTTGCAGGAAGCTCTCTATTACCGGATAACTGACCCCGTCAACCAATTTCGGTTTATAATTCGAACCAATTCAATAACTACGCCAACTATCGAAACCTCGCCACTTTTGATTTTGAACTTTCAAAATTGTATTAATTAATCATTAAATTTTATGGATTAAGCCATTTTGGTCTTTTTTATTGTTTAACATTTATGTTTCTTTATATTTATTATTTATATAACATAAATGTCGTTTTATAATAAGTTGATTATATTGTAGTAAGAGGCCTTATAGATGCAGTGTAGAAGATAAAAAGGAAATAGAAGAGCAAAAAATAGCAAAATTATTAGACAATAAACTGATAGAAGAGTCGTACAGTCCATTTGCTGCACCGGTTACTCTAGCATTTAAAAAAGAAGAAAACAAAAGATCCAGATTATGCCTAGACTTCAAACTTATGCAAAGTGAAGACTTACAAATATCACAGAAACTCTGCCTGAATAGTACAAATAAAAAGGAAAAAGATTCTACAGATATGAAAACGAATACAGAATTTAAACATATAGAAAAACACAGAATTAATTTTAACGAACATGTTGAAGAAGAAGATTTCAAAATAACAATTAATCATTTAAATATTGATAAAAAAACAGAAATAAATCAACTAATAGACAAATACACATCAGTGCTTGCGAAGAGTAAATATGAAGTTCGCACTATTAATGGATATGAAGCCAAGATAGACATATTAGAGACTACTTAGTTTGAACTATTTGAAAAATGGAACAGAAGAAAGTGAAAAAATCGAGTTCTTTTGTTTTGAACAAACAGAAATAGTAAGAAAACAATAATTAATAACTTCGAAGCTGGTTGCTGTTGTTTTTTTTAAGAAAATACAAATTTTTAACATTTGTATTTGTCATTTCGTGGTAATTACCTCGAGATACTGCGCTCTGGATTATTTATTATTGGGTAGCAGCAGTCAATAGAAAAAGTGTAATGTGATTGATTTCCTTCAGCTGATGTTCTTGTGAAGAAACCATTCAAAGGAAAGTGATGTAAATAAACATAAATGTCGTTTTATAATAAGTTGAGAGGTTTAATTCTCTTTGTTAAAAAACTTTGCAACACAAGTGTTTTATTTATAAATTAATAGAAAGGAATTAAACCTCTCAACTTATTATATATATATATCTTTTTATTTATCGTTTTTACAGTGCCATCTCACTGGGGGAAGTTCCTGTATCAAGATAGATGTAGTCATTGATATTTTAAAGGTCGATAGTTCATAATGCAACTGATTTTCGGAGCAGAAAAGAATTGTCTTGACGTCTTCTTAGATAAGCTTAAGACAAAATAAATTCTTAGTAGAAAAGTTTTGCAAATATCAGGTGTGAGAATTTTTGCTGCTTCAGACTTCTGCTAAGCAGTTAGATTTTATTGCATCAGATAAAGAAATTTTATGATTTACATTTTAAAAAAACTGCATTTACGAAAAAAATATTTTATTATTTTGACTGAAACAAAACTTCTTAGTTTTTGCTGCTTCATACAATCTGACTTCTTTAAAATATTAAAAAATGCAATTTTTTTACATTAAGTTTTTATACTCCCATAACGCTCGACATAATTTAGATTTAGAGGGTCGGGTTGTGCCTAGGGGTGCTCGGCTTAATTCGTTAACTGTAGAAAACCCAGCTGTCAGTCGACGTACCCTTCCTCTTTCCAGATATATTATTTAAAATGTTGCAAGTCTCCTGGAAGAGTGGTTTTAATTATTATGGGCGTGCGCTTTGACGGGTTTTCCTCCAACCCCACAACCCCCGAACCGATCCCCCCCACATCCATGGCAGAAACCACCTTGCGGAGGGAGGCTATCGGATTTTAAGATTTGTGCCATGTGCACTTAAAGGCTCGACTGCTCATCAAAGTGCGGGACCAAAAGGACTTTACTAAAATTCTGCGGCGTAATTAGTCAAATTAGTAATGGGATGAATTACGAAAATTATCATTCGGTTCTAATGGCATATTTAAATGCTTTCTTTTCTTTGGAGCTTTTAAAAGCTCTCAAAAGTTTTTCAATTGGGGATCTACCGGGAATGCATTGCCATCGGTAAGATCCTTAGCAAGATTTGTCTTTTGATTAATAAATCATAAATAAACAGAAAACTCCTTCGATAGATAAATAAATCACAAAAATGTTGTGTAATACAGGGTGTTAAGGGACGTACTTTAACCAGTGATTCCTGACACTATTTGGAGTAAAAAATGTAAATGAAATTTTTGTCTCCGATGACGTTTTTGATGGCATTTTTTTTTTTTAATTTTTTTCTTCAAAATCAAACTTTTTTTTTTCTTCCGCATATCGTTACTGATCACTTAGCCAAGTAACCAACCAACCCCTAACCCCACCTCCAACTGTCCAACATCTACCATTTTTTTATGTATTTGTAGAAAAAATAAATTAAAAAAATATCAAAAATGACACCGGAGACCAAAATTTCATTTACATTTTTTACTCCAAATAATGTCAGGAATCACTGGTTAAGGTAAGTCAAGTACGTCCCTTAACATCCTGTATTATAAATATATTGTTTCCCACCGACAAGAAAATCAGTAACGATTTTATAAGATAAGTTTTTCATTTTAAAAGATTATTTAAAGAGTGAAGTAATTCAGATTTTTTTACGGATTACCTCCTCAATAAACCCTAAGAATCTATTTATAGAAGTTATGGTATTTACAAAACGTTTCATAACGCTGATGATTTCATTGTAACGACTTACAATTAAACGATGAATACAACACAATAAAGTAAGAAATGGTTACTATGAAGCTGCCAGCGGCAGAACCATGAGAATGTGAGTGTAGCAAGGAATGATTAGATATCCCTGTTTAGGGTTGTGTCAAAACGTTCCATCCTCTCTATTAGCCCTCCGATTAAACAGCGCGATGGTTAATTAGTTAGTGTCGCTGGACTAAAAAAATATGAAAATTGTGGATAAAACATTTAGGTACAAAACAGATACATGAAACAAGTAAAATAATGAATACAAGTCTACAAAGTGAAATTTAGAGAGGTTTTCCGCCACCCTCCGTTTGTGTGGCCCGATAACAGATTAGAATGCATTGTTTATGGAAGTCCATTATCTCGGGCGGTTGCAGGTAACAACACAACATAATACGGCGATACGCCGAATAATGTAGCGTTCGCTTTCACTTCATGGCCGCCCTGAGCGCGGAGGGCGGGAAGGGTGGAGGAGGGCGCGACGAACGTGTGTGAGCTTTGACATTGAACATTTAATTTTGATTTCATTAGAGGACGAGCAATCTGATTAAGTTTTTCATCTATAAAACATGTTCAAGCTAGTCGTAAAATCGACCGTTCCACATCTTTAACGACTAAACTATGATAAACTCGAAGTTCCAGGTTGCAACCCAGATTCAGACATTGTTAGGTAAATACTCTGGCTTTATTCTCAGCATAAAACTGGATATATCATAAGAATTGAATCTGACGTGAATTGACTCTCGTGGTAATAGGTTTATTGTCCGACCGCCTGCAATTGAATAAAGGGAAAATAATGTCATGAGCCTCCTTTTTTAACAGAGTTTAAATTAATATTTCAAAGATCTACGATTGAAATGAATTTAGGAATTGGCCATGAAAATTATTTCATTTACCTACGAGTTCGAAACATGAAAATTTGTACATATTTTATGCCGCTATAGCACAAATTTTCCACAGAAACCCGGCAGTGGTAATAGCAAGGCAAGAGGAATGGTACTTTGGAATTAATTTTCTAAAACGGTGGATATTTGTAATTAATCTTTAAATAACCTTAAAAATGGTTTGTATTACTTACTATCTTCCCAAATGTTACGAATATCAAAATAAGTCATGTTTTGTACTGAAATTGGTTAAAAATCTACCGTAGAAAAATAAAGATAAAATAATAAATAAAATAAATAAGTGAAATCCACCAATTCATGTGAATTTTAACAGTTAGTTAAGACTTTATAAAAAACGATATGCTCTAATAACATACTGACGTTCTGAAGGCTGAAGATCATCAAAAACATCACTCTGAAAATCTATGAAAATTTAAAATGAATTTGTTGAAAAGCCAGCGGCAGAGCAATCGGGTCCGGCTGAAAGTGAGCGTTGTTTCCCGAAAAGCTGGGAACTAAAGCTCACCAGCCATACAAAACACACAATATACAGCCTCGGAGGCCGCGCGGGAAAAGCTCTTCGCTCGTCGTCTTCGCCGCGAGGTGGCGGCACCTCGCGCGCCGCTCGCCGGCACATCTGCGACGGAAAATCAATATAGACAACCTTTGGGCGGGGGCGGGGGTGGGAAGGTCGGGAGGGCGGATTCGTTAGCCCTAAGGATAAATACCTTGGCGAGGTTGCGGGCCCCTACATCCAATTCTTATACTCCCAGCCAACGAACCAGGACCCTCGACCATCAAAAATCTCCCCTTAAAATATATCTCAATATAATAATATATGGCATTAACGCCACATATCAATAGCACTTTTGGAACTACTAATAAAATATTTTTTAAAAAATTATGTGTTTCCCCAAAATTCTAATAAAATTTTAAATTAGAAGTAAAATGAGCAACTTTTCGTATGTTCAAACTATTTTTAAGAATCTAAATCAAATAAAATCGTAATTTTGCACATCGTATGTCCTTGACTCACTTAGAATTTTTGGCTAGACCTATAAATTTTCAAAATTTTGTGAAGTTCTGAAAATTAACCCTGCGGGATATCCTCGCTGAATATTTTCCCGATACCATAGTTAGTATGGCAAAAAATAATTAGATTTTCGTCTGGCTGGTAAACCACAGTAACGGTTTATCCGACTGTTCGGAGAAATATTATGGAAAATCCTTGCAGATAATGGCGGAGAAACATCCACAATTTAATAGAGTTAAACCACCACCATTCCGATAAAATTTACAAAGAGGAAAAAAGAAAAGGAAATTTAGTTATTTGTCTAATGTTACAAGCTTTGAGAAAGTACCCACAGATTACTAATAAAATATGTACATCATGTTCGATTACACATTGAATTAAAATTTATTTTTCATAAGATAAAAATAATTCACTGGGTCGTTTTACAAAGTCAGAAAACAACTTGAAACTCGTGTAATAAGTACAGGGTAAAAATACTTTTTTTTTATATTTCCAAAAAGGGATAGGGAGACAGTAAGTGGTAGCCATGAAATAAGGATTTAAAATTAATCGTTTATTCACAGATATTTCCGAGTATTTATAATTATGGATAACAAACTTTCGCAAAATGATCTTTAACGATTTTACCTACCAGTCCGAGTGAGTGCAATAATGTACTTATATTTACGATTCAGATCGCTCTCGAAAAAGTTTTTTTGGAGATCTGAGAGTTCAAAATAAAAGTCAAAGAATTAACAGATCTAGAGGAAATAACAAATAACGAAGGCGGCATTACACTATAAATCATAAGCGTCAAACTTCTTGGGTATTATATTTGAAGATTTCCGATAAGTATTGTATCCGGTCGATAAAGGTCTATTCTTACTAACAAAGAAATAAATGTAGTTTTAGTGAAGTTGAGTTATTAAGGCAGTAATAAAAACGAATTAAATATGGGAATAACTTCCATATGTATTCCTCTTTGCCCAGAACACTAATGGGGGGAAATAATTATACCAATTCAGTGGGCATCTTCAATTTGTCACTCAACAAATAAAAAATGTTAATACTGAAGCAGTTCAGTTATCTATATGTATATACGTACAAATCAAAATATGCTTGCTTGGGTGTGTATATACGTCGGCGGCCGATCGTAAAATCAGGCATCTAGCCACATAGTGAAGCGCCTGGCGGCAGATCGTGAAATGCCTCAGGCGCATCATGATTTGCCTGATTTTACGATCGGCCTGTGACATGTATATGACTATATGAGATGTCTATGCGTTGCTAAACCATTCATCCGATTGCAATGAAACTTGGGTATAAAATGTGCGCATGCCCGCGATGGTTTATATTTACAATAGTGAGCTCTGTTGTAATGAAATTATTCGTTGCTGCTAACCATGCATCCGATTGCGATGAAAATTTGGGGATTTGATAAACGCATTCCCGCGATGATTTCTATATATAATAGTGTGTTCTGGCATCATGAAATTATGCGTTGATAACCGTTCATCCGATTGCGATGAAAATTTGAGATGTATAGATAGTGGGGATTTGATATGGTAGATAGTGAGCTCTGGCATTATGAAAAACTGAATGAACCGGGACTGAATATATGAAATGCGGTAAGGGGGAGGCGAACTCGGGAGGGGTGTTCGCGGGACGGGGGAAGCGGGAGAGGGTGGTGGGGGGAGGGGAGGCGGAGTGGGAACGCGCGAGGGAAAGGAGACGCGCGAGAGGAAAGGGAGGCGGAAGGGGAACGGGACGAATGGGAAAGGATACGCAACTTTATTAAGTGGCGTACCAACGTATGCCGGGAACTAGTGTACAATAAATACTATATAATTTTTACTATTCATATGTAAAAACCCCTAAAAAGGGCGTTTTTATTTTTAATTTTTTTTTATTGGTTTTCAAGGTACAATCCCGTTAAACCGCAATAAAGCAGTTTGTCAACAGGATGTTAATGTTCAGTTACAATTTAAACATACGTACATAAAATTATTACTGTAGCTATACAGATTATCACAATTAACACATATGAATTAATATAAACTATCTCTATCTAGCAGCCATTGTTTCAGCATATATTTGAACCTATTTGTAGAATCGCAATTTTTTTATATTAATTGGTAACATATTTAATATTTTTGGCACGTTATATTCCAGGGTTCGTTATTTTATTATTTAATAAATAAATAAATAAAGTAACAGTTAACTGAATGAGCCATCGTCCAGAATAGTTCCACAAAAGCTATAAACTTACTTAAATGGTTGCACTTTGCAATAGAGAGCACTCGGTCTACATTTGGTAATATAATTAGAAGTATAAAAATCCTTGAAATTGCCAGGAATTTAATATCCAAGGCACTGAAAACTTTAAAATGGTTGCAGTTTAAAGCAGTCGATCGAATTGTTCGTAAATTTATGAGTACACCTCCTAAAGTATCTGTCAGTGCAGCGGCCAGTGCCGGGCAGTCGGGCAGTGCCGGGTGCAGATACTGAATAACTCCTTGTACCGAGCAATGGCGTTCGGTTTCATCCACTCTTCACGTGCTGTGAATTGCACATTCTATATTGAAACCCCAATTACATGAATGTACATCACTTTTAAAAAAAGAAGTGACGCATAAATTAAAATCTTTCACGGAAATGCAAAATCTTTCACGAAAAATTTGATCATATAAAAAATTTGCATTTTACAATTATCAACTTCAAAGTAATCAGTTTCAGTGCCGGCAACCCGGGCGCTTTTTTTTCATTTATGTACATAGTTTTCATTTAACCACCTCAATGGACATTTATGTACATAGTTTTCATTTACCCACCTCACTAGACATTTATGTACACAGTTTTCATTTACCCACCTCACTAGACATTTATGTACATAGTTTTCTTTTACCCACCTCACTAGACATTTATGTACATATTTTTCTACCCACCTCACTAGACATTTATGTATACAGTTTTCATTTACCCACCTCACAAGACATTTATGTACATAGTTTAAATTTACCCACCTCACTAGACATTTATGTACATAGTTTTCATTTACCCACCTCACTAGACTTTTTTTATTGTAATATAAAAAAAATATGAGTTTCATATACAGGGTGTGCGGGGGTAATGTGCATTAACTTCGGGAGGTGATTCTACATGATGGTAGGAGTAAAAAAGATTAACAATGAACAACTTTTTCCGGAATTTCAACATTTCTTTCCCATACAAAAAGACGTACCTACTAAAAATCTTTAGTGTGAGGTACGATCTTACTTGCTGAGAGCCTGCGGGCGCCCGACTCGATTGTGATTTGCCCGTATCGTAAGAGCGGAAAATAATAAATCTGGCCGCACACGCCGGACTAATTTTATCTTTTTACCTCAAAACTACCCCGAAAAGTTAGAATTTCGAAAAAAGTTATTTATCTTATTTACTTGTACTACCATGTAGAATCACCTCCCGAAGTTAATGTATATATACACATATTTAAAAAAATATTATATTAGAGGTCGTATTTATTCATGTATACAACTTATCACAAAAGAGGAGCTCTTGTGCCTGATAAGGGAGCCACGATTCTTACTTAGGTTTTAAGTTATAATATGAAATATAAAATATGACATAAAATATTTACTTTTTACTGTAATTTTTTTTGAAAAATTGTTTAATTTTATTAATTTGTTCTAATTGGGCGATGATACAGCGTAATTCATAAGGGAGGTTATTATAGTATTTTTATGACTTGGAAAACATAATGATGTAGCATTTGAGTTGTTTTAAAATTAGATGTAATAAATTGGTTTCCATTTCTCATTAGTTTGTAAAATTCTTGATATTCTTTGATATTTATTATTCTTGATATTTATGTACATAGTTTTCTTTTACTCACCTCACTAGACATTTATGTACATAGTTTTCTTTTACCCACCTCACTAGACATTTATGTACATAGTTTTCTTTTACCCACCTCACTAGACATTTATGTACATAGTTTTCTTTTACCCACCTCACTAGACATGTATGTACATAGTTTTCTTTTACCCACCTCACTAGACATTTATGTACATAGTTTTCTTTTACCCACCTCACTAGACATTTATGTACATAGTTTTCTTTTACCCACCTCACTAGACATTTATGTACATAGTTTTCTTTTACCCACCTCACTAGACATTTATGTACATAGTTTTCTTTTACCCACCTCACTAGACATTTATGTACATAGTTTTCTTTTATCCACCTCACTAGAAATGTATGTACATAGTTTTCTTTTACCCACCTCACTAGACATTTATGTACACAGTTTTATTTTACCCACCTCACTAGACAAAGTCTGTTCCGAGGCAGGTAAATAACATTTTATATTTATTAAAAAAGATATGAATCAAAGTACACATACATATAAAAAGTAATATAAAAAGATTAAAAAAATAATGTGTAAATGCCTATAAATACTCTGCCTATGCCAACTATAGAATATAAAAAGATAAAAAATACTATTAAAATATATACTCGAAGATAATACCACAAATCAAGGATATGCTCTATCCGCAGTTTTTACTGGGTGGGACTGTGTTTCCTGGCATCGCCACTGCACACCTTCAAAACATTAACTAAATGGACGAATTCTTTCCGTATTCAAACTATGCTCATTAGGTAGTAGTCCGCCGAGGGTCGGGCGGACAGCATGGATATCTCTTACATTTCAAAATCTTTGCCACAAATCAATATTCCAAATAAAACATAATCAAACCGTCAAAACAAAATTCAGGCATTCCAAAGTCTGTAAAAATGATTCCTAAAATCGTATTGCCTAAAGCCGTATTGTTAACCAACACTACTGCACACCTTCAACTAAATGAACGAATTCTTTCCGAATTCAAACTATGCCCATTAGGTAGTAGTCCGCCGACGGTCGGGCGGACAGCATAGCATATCTCTTATATTTCAATATCTTTGTCACAAATCAATATTTCAAATAAAACGTAATCAAACCGTCAAAACAAAGCTCGGGCATTCCAAGGTCTGTAAAAATGATTCCTAAAACCGTCCGAGTCCGAGTTGTTTTTTAAGGTGGATTCATCAAACCCTTAAAAAAAAATTAAAATAAAGCTTGAGCTTTACAAACTAAAATAGGCTTGCTGGCGCATTTGCGATTTTTTTAATAATTTAAGACACCACGAGACAATTTCGTCATTAGGTATCTCGAATAGCGTCAGAACTACGTTGTCACTTCCGAATTTCTTTATGATTTTTTTGGGAAATATTATTAATTGGAATGTTTTCCAGTCAATGCCGATGATGCACACGGGAATCAGTTACTGCCGAACGCGCGCCCCAGGCACCTAGATACCAGGATCCACCGTAGACCGAGCACCGAACAGGGTACACGGAACAGGGTGTACACTACACGCTCTGTACAGGGGATGCGGGTACGGCATTGCCAGGGCACTCAACCCAGTCTGGCGGCGAGGGCGGAGGGCTGCGGGCGGAGGGCGGTGGGACAGGGTAATCCGGCGAGGCTTATTATTGCACATCGTGTTTTTAAACGAACTTACAAAATATTATGAAGAGCTCGACGAGACAAACAACCGCAGAGAAGATTCATTCATTTCATAAACTTCACCGCAATTAGGGACAACGGTTTTGTACAAGTCAATTAGAATTTTTTTCCTTAATTTAAAAACGTAAAAAAAAATTAAAAAACGCATTAAAAAAAACCATAACTAAAAAATATTAAGAAAATAAAAATATATATATTTTAAATGAAATAAATTACCAAAATACAATATCAAACAAGTTTTAATGTACATATACATCTAAGTAAGCATATAAAGTTAGTTCTATTAAGTGAAAACACGAAGGTTTAAAAATAGTTTATAAGAAAAACGATTCAAAATCTAAATTAATTCAGCCATTATTTAATTTTTTTAATGTAATTGTTAATTTCGTAAACATTATGTGAATATAAATTGTTTTCGTTATTAAAAAAACTGAATTATTTGTCTACCTTATTTATCACATTTGAAATGGGCCTTTATACGGCGAGTGACCAGTGGAAGAATTTTTTTTGTTTGACTTTAAGAAAAAAATCTAAAAAGTCCCCTTAACATTTTTTACTCTAAATAATGACACGAATCACGGGTTAAAGGAAGTCAAGTACATCCCTTAACACCCTGTATAGTTATTGTAACCAATACTATAAATAGGTACTAGGTACGTTATACGTAATTAAATAATAATCCGACTTTTTTAATTTTTCAACGTTCAATTGAAAAATATCCCTGGACAACTTATAGTTAACAGTAAAATCATTTTTCCGAGGGGGCGTCACCAATGGTAGGTTAATTCGGTTCCATGCCAACTCAAAGTCAACTCAACACCACTTTGAAAAGTCATTAAAAAAGTAAAAATAATAACCCATAACCTAACCTAACGTAACCTATTTAACCAATTTTAATATATTTTTCACATCACTTTTAATTACTTTTCAAGGGTGGTTCTGAGTTGATTTCATTCGGAGTTGTCCGGTCACCATTAATTCTGCATCTCGGAACAAATTCCCTTGCTTGGGCGCTATTGGAAAATTGTCGGGAACATAAAATGTACAAAGTTTTTGTAAAGTATATTATTTTTATTGAATTTAGGTTAGTAAAAGGGGTATTCTAGTCGAGGAAAAAAAATCTTCATATTTCGATAGTTTAGATATTCAAGAATGTCTTTTTAAAACAGATTTTTCAAAATTATTATAATTATTTTACAAGTTATAGCCAATTTAGTTCGACCAGTTTATACGAAATCTAACTTGAATCTAAATAGAGTAAAACCTTAACCCCGTTTTTCTCAAAACTACTTTTTTCGAAACGTGTGTCACGAAATCTCAAGATCTAATTGACCGATTTTCTTGAAATTTGCATGAATTTTCTTGATATATTCCTCTATGGTAGGATACGATACGGATGTATCCCCCAGCCAGGAGCACTCCTGTCCCGGTGAGACCGGTAAACCGAGGGGCACTGATTTGTTACGACTTGAAACACATCCTCTGAGGATGGAAAAGAGGTTGGAGTTTAATCGACCGGTATACATGGCAACCTAATAAGCCAAAATTGGAATTTAGGATGGGCAGGAATAAAGGAAAGGATTGAGGGTTATGGTTATATATATATATATATTTTTTAATAATTCTTTCTAACAAAAAATAAAAAAATAACTGAAAAAATCTATTTGTTTAGTTACCGCTACTTGGCGAGAAACTTTTTTTTTTAAATTTTTGTTGCTTCCCATAATGACATTTGTACTGACGAAGAATCTAACTTTTTATTTTTCAAATGACCAGAAGGTCATCAGAAGGTAATCGCTGCAGCGTGTAACTTCGTAAAATATATTAATATATTATATACATGTATACATATTTTTTTTTAATTCAATATAAATAAATATACTATAAAAAATGTATGGGTAAAATATTAATGTTTGACTAAAAAATTTATCAAACGTCAAAAAACGCCCGAAATTTGGGCTTCTAGACTAGAATACCCCTTAAGTCTTCTCAATTATTTAGCAAAAAATCGTTTCTAGGATAGTTACGACTTACAAAAAGGTACTTTTTTACGATTTTTTTATACTGTTCTTTTTCAATCACGTTTTTTTAATAGTACACTTATGTACACGTCTTAATAATCTTTTCTTTGTGATATTGTATTTAAAATTTATTTGTGTTTTAAATTATTGCATTTTCATAGGTTGTGCAATGTGAATTTCACACCCCAAACAACCACGCTGTAATAAAAACCTTATTGTTATTAATCTCTATTTTCGAAGCCCACCATAGTTTACGAATATAAATCTATTTTATTGTTATCAGCCTTGAATTATTAACTCTTGGAACAGTCTCTTCATGAAGTATGCATGTAGGTGTTTTATTATTTTATTTGGACACAGAGTTATGTGTTTTCGATCTATTTTTAGGTTTCGTGATCGTGTGCATTACAATTGTGGGGTCTCTATTTATGAAAATGATTAATAATCTAAAATGTAACTTTATTGTCAGTAGTAAATTAAGGAATGTAGGCGTTTCTATTCATAAAAAGAATTTATGTTAGGGATCCAGCTCAAATGTGCATTTATGGTTATGTATAAAAAGAGGTTGTTCATAAATAGCACAGCAAACTGAACTTTTAGTATAAACTAAAAATATAATAAACAAATTAATAAACCCGTAAAATCGCTTAATAACTGAAAATAATAGTGATTCTGAATGACGCCTGCGAAGGTTTATTATTGTTAAATTTATAATCAATACAAAACCATTTAAAAAAACATAATTTTAGAACATTTATAATAAAATCTTCAACTATATTTCTGAATATTTATTGACTTCGAGTTTAATTTGCAGAACTCCATTTTAATTGAAAGTTTTTCTTTTATTTACCTATTCGATAATATAACTATTCAATTTATTTTTAAAAAACGTATTATTTATAAACAAGTCTGTCATTTTGTTAATGCCTTCAGAAGGCGAAACATCTGTTACGCGTAATGATAATTTTATTAAATAAAGAAAATAATAGCGAAACTCGATCGAAAATCAGGAAACAGAAAAATCTGAAAAAGATATGGGCACATCTGGGACTCGAACACAGGACCTTCAGCTTCCCGGGTCGCAACTCTACCAACTGAGCTAATGTGTCCCCTTCCGATTCGGTCATTTTAACTGCATTGTAAAATATTACAATTTGAGATTTTACTCATTAAGTTAAAAAATAAATAAAATCACCCTATACTTGCAGAAAGGTCAATAGACGTCGCACATTACAAAAAAAAATTATCCAGACAATATCTAGATATCATTTAGTTCGGGTTTGAATCTTGTAATCATTCATAAAGATAGTAGCCAATAACATTAAGATAATGTTGGTAGTTCTTAGTCGATGTATGATGCAGTTAAAATGACCGAATCGAAAGGGGACACATTAGCTCAGTTGGTAGAGTTGCGACCCGGGAAGCTGAAGGTCCTGTGTTCGAGTCCCAGATGTGCCCATATCTTTTTCAGATTTTCCTGTTTCCTGATTTTCGATCGAATTAAATATAATTAAACGAAGACAATATTAACGAAACTCAACCAAAAATCTGGAAACAGATAAAGTAGAAAAACATATATCTTTTTCTGATTTTTCTGTTGCCTTCTAATACCTTCAGAAGACGAAATATCTGTCACGCGTAATAATAGTCACACAGCCCATTTATAAATAGTTTTTTTTTATAATACTTAAAATAAAAACCCTTTAAAATATGTATTTCTGATAATCCCATAGATATTTACATTCCTCATTGAGAAATAAAATTTTTGCGTTTCAATTTTTTCTTAGGAAGCATGTAGTTTTGAATTTAGTAGTTATAGGTTCATCTATTCAAGATTTGAAAGTTCTGAAATTTTTGCTACGATGGATGTTTTTATGCAGACATTAGTGCACAAACACGATGGGCTAGTATTGAATAACAAAAAACTGTAATAACACTAATAACGTAATAAGTATTATTAAAAAAAATATCGGACGATAGATTCGTAATCACATGATAAATTCGATCTTTTCCCATCGTCCAAAACTACTCTCTCCGTTAGTACTTTGTGATTTGCCATTTATGTGATAACGACTTGATTACACGAAAAAAACATAAAATATCAATTGGGTAAACTGTCTGTTAAGCGCAATTGTGTATAGTGTTGTGAATCGTGAATCCCAGTATTTCATACAACACACACATGTTATTATTTGCATCATTAAAGATGAATTTCTTTTTTAAGACCATTCTCCCATAATCGTTTTCTGATTTATCTAACAATTTATCAGAATGTATCTAGAATCTGGCATTGTGGAAATACAATATAATATTTATTGAGAGAACGTTAAGGATATGAATCTATAACTCGTTTGCGCGGCAAACTTAATAAAAAAAATTAAACATTTCTCGCCACCGAGATGAAGTCGGTTTTTAGCCTAACATGTAATTATTGACAGATCAATTAGCACACTTCCATACAGCTTAAGCACGATATGTAGGTACACAACAGTGTTATGAAACGAGTGTATTACAATCTGATCAAATAAAACAAGACCACATTCATTTGTATGTAGAAGTGTTACTTTAATTAAGCAGCGAAATCAGTGGTGCAAAAAAAATATGGCAATAATATTTCACCACAAACACAAAATTAGTGTAAGAACATTTTTGTTCTTTACATGTAAAATTGCTTTAATATATAAAAACAAGTCGGGTTAGTTACACCATTTATAACTCAAGAACGGCTGGACCGATTTTTGTGATCTTTGATTTTTTGGATTTGTCTCCGCCCCGAACAGCAGAATAGCTATTAAAACATCAGAAAATTTTACGAAAAAAAAAATCATGAAGAAAATTCTTTTCCTCGTACATTTTATGTCGAACGAATTCACATCGTTTGAAAAAATGCAGCAATATTGTGATAAGCGTAATATTGAATAGTGAGTGAATTCCAAAAATTCAAAAACGTCAAATGTCAATGCGCTGATTGTTTTGCTTTTGTTCTAAAACATATAATGCTGCCCCTCTTTCTTACACACTAAATGTCAACAGTCGAAAATGAGACAAACGGTGAACGTATGTCTGCACCCTTCCAAAGGAAAAATACAGTAAATATAATAAATCTCCCTCACACGTATAAAAGAAAATGAAACGCAATTCCCGTAAATAAGTTGAAAAGTAATAAAATCACAAAAATTATAAATCCGTACACAACGCCACCTCTGATACTGACATAAACAAAAACGAACAGTTGCGCATCGATAATTGCTTCATTGTGTAATTTTTAACTTTATAAAAAAACTGAATTTAATTCAGCTAATAAGTTAACACAACAGTTATTGATTCTGAGGCGGTACGAAGTTCGCCGGGTCAACTAGTCCAAGATAAATTATTGTAATACCCACGTGAACTTATTTGAATAAATGAAATGGGTAAGTTTTGAATACCATTCTTGCTGAAAGGCCCTAAAATTCATAAAACTCAGCAAAAATATCCCCTCGCTAGTTTTTGTACGGGAGATATGAATATGCAAGTGTTAATAATAGTAAATGGGGGAGCATTTATTGGCCCACGTTGGGGTTGAGAAATGATTATGACCGCAATAAATCTCAGCAAGGCGAACTTAATAAAGGCGCACCATGAACTATAGTAAAAGTTCAGGCAGAATGCACTCGGCCGATATAGAGAGTTATTCCCGTTAGCACAAGTGGCGATACCTTATGGTGAACGAAAAATTACCCACCAGTACAGTGTGGTAATTTATGGGCAAATCTATAAGCTTTCAAGCATTTCAGTTAGTTCCTATTACCTCCAACCTGAAGAAACGAATATAAATCACTTGAATCCGATTTGTAGGAAAGATATTTGAAAAATACGGCGAAAATTACGTTTAATTTAAGTTTTCATGTTAAAACACGTGAAAATTCTTAAAAAACCGTCACCTTTTAGCTTCAAATTGAATTTGGAACAAAGCTTATGAAATAGCTGTTAGCTGTTAGAGCGTCATAGATTAATTCTGAATAGTTTATTATTTACTAGCTGACCCGACGAACTTCGTACCGCCTCAGAATCAATAGCTGTTGAATTAAATTCAGTTTTTTTATTAAGTTAAAAATTACGCAATGAAGCAATTATCAATGCGCAACTGTCCGTGTTTTGTTTTTGTCATTATCAGAGATGGCGTTGTGTACGGATTTATATTTTTGTGATTTTCTTACTTTTACAATTACTTACGGGAATTCGGAAGTCGGATACGGGTGCCGCCGCCCCGGGAACCATTTATTGAATAACCAACACCTCTGCCATAGATCACCCCAAGTGGTTCGCTACGTTTGGTGATTTAGCAGGGGTGCCCGGGTTCATGAGGTGACTTATGTCCGGGTCTTGGCAGTTGATGCGCCTGCCCACCTGCTGCGTGGCGGGCCGGATCGAGAGACTGGTTGAGGGAGGCCTTTTGACCTTTCCAGCCGGACTCTCTCGACCCATTGCCTTGCACCACAGTTGGAGGGATGGATTCATACGTCCGTCACTCCCGGACACACTGACCCCCAGATTCCTACCCGCCCCTCATACCTTTTTCCTTCCCAGAACTTTCTATCCTCCCCATTTCTTAAAAAGATCCTCCACACAGCATCCCCTAAGATGACATAGGTCCTGAGAGAAATTATTTTCCTCAGGGCCTCCTGTGTGGAGCTTATGTAAAAAAAATTGTTTCATTTCAGAGATTTATTATAATTATTGTATTTTTCCTTTGGAGGTGTGCAGACATACGTTCACCATTTGTCTCATTTTCGACTATTGACATTGAGTGTGTTAGAAAGAAGGGCAGCATTATATGATTAAAAACAAATGCACAACAATCAACGCATTGATATTTGACGTTTTTGAATGTTTGGAATTCATGCACAGTTCAATATTATACCCCCCACAAAATTGCTGCAGTTCTTTCAAAATAGGAGAATTCGTTCCATACAAAATGTATGGGGAAAATAATGTTCTTGTTCTTAATAACTATTTATTTCGTTAACTTTTGTGATGTTTTAATAGTTATTATCCTATCCGGGGCGGAGACAAATCCAACAAATCAAAGATCATCAAAATCATCCCAGCCGTTCTCGAGTTATAAATAGTGTAACTAACCCGACTTTGTTTTATATATTAAGATTTAAAAAGTTAAATTGTTTCATTTATCTATTATTAATTTATTTGTATTTGTATGAAACCAACAGCTTTTACATAATATATATATACAGTGATAAATATACAAGCGAACTGAAGTCAAGCCACAGAAGATTCTTATGCTAAAGTTCATTGGAGATGAAGTTTTAAATTAGTTTTATGTATTAGATCTCACAACGTGAAAATTAGTATCGCTGATCATATAGGTATAATATCATTTTTTGAAAAATCACAGTGTATTAAAAAAATATAAGTATAACAAATTTGAACGGTGAACGTAATAGAAATATCATACAATGAGGCATAAAACGATAAAAAAACGTGCGTTCATATCATCATCATTTGAAAGGCTCACTTTTCTCCAAATGACGTTTCAAAAATGTTGATTTATAACGGTGCCCATGACAAACATAATACCCAATTAACGTCGCATCAGTCTGAATCTGATGACATTATCGCTGACTCGATTGACGTTGATGGGAACTGATGGCAGCGGATTGGGAGTTGCAGACTAAAGCCAGAATGATAAAGCCTGCACGTGCCAGAAACCCACATACATAGCCAATATAGGCAACAGCCAAGATGATAGAACGACAGCAGGGCGACCCGACGATGTAATAATTATGATCGCAAGAAGGTACGATAACGTAATGTGTTTTAAATGTAAGTACTAAAGATTGGTATATATCTAAGAAGATATCTGCTCGCGTATTATTTAAAACCAAAACTTTTGTTAGATTGGCAAATTACTAAGTTTGTGCGCTTGCCAAATTTAAGTATTTCAATTGTATGATATTTGTATGTACTATATACAATGAAATTGATACCTGATAAGGCTATTGCAAGTAGTTGTCAGATGGAGCTTAGCAGATTTATATGATTTTTGTTACATTGGTTAGATTTGTATATCTATGCGCACTTATAATCCAAGTCCTTTTAGATGCAAAATTTCAGGAAAAATAATAAAATGTTGCTCAAGAAAAGCTCTTACCTTTAAAACATTACGAAACAGTTTCTCTAACGACCATTGTCAATTATGACTAATGTAATTTATCGTACATCCTGCACGATATAACACAATCAAAGTAGCAACCCTTACTAACGAGCCCAGAATACAGCTACCTGTTTTTCCATACCCGCGGGGCGGAATGTACACGTACAGTTTACCTACACATGTATGTGTAGTATAGATTGTAGTAATAAGGCCTGCATTATGAAGGGAACAATCGCTCTGGGAAAATTTGGGTTAAACGCGTCTGGAATTCAGCCAGCGCAGCGCGGGGATCTTCTCGGAATGCCGGTGTAAGTACGGCAGAGATTGCTTCCCTGTTCCCAGTTCCCTGCTACTACTCCTAGTTCCCTGTTAAACATCCGTCCGTTCTGTGATAATTGGGCAGTGGACACACCCCATTCATGATTCTTTACATAATACATCAAACGAAAAAGTGATGAATTGTGGATATTATAGTTAAGATTCAAATTTTGAGAACCACAATTAAGGGTGGTAATTATATTAAAAAATGTTTAGAACCTAAAAAAATTACTACAGTACAGTAATATATGTATAAATTAATTTGACATCTTTTGGTATCATTTCTGTTAACTTCAAAAACAGCTTTTAAAATAGTGAATAAGTATAAGAATCCGAGTTTTTACCTTCGGAACTCAGGGCCATAAAAACAACAAGAACTCGTGTAAAAAAAGATTAACAAAATTTATTTCCGTGTCAAATGGATCGTACAAGGTTCATCAACGTCGGCGGAATTATAAAACTCCCGGCTTTCCAGCTTGTTCAGTATTCGGGCACGGAGCATGTTAACTGGTCTTCAGAAACTCCAACGAGAACACCGTACGAAATGACAAAACAACCAAAAAACTATGTCGAACCCGCCTAAAAGTGTAAAGTTTTCCGTAACGGCGCAAACATAAACAGTATGTCGAACGGACGAAACCTAAACACTAAACGCACCGGAATGAAGCAGACTTTTACGAGGGCTTCGCCGAAGGCCGGACTTGTCATCTTTATTTAGATTTTTTTTTTATTTTACGACGTTTTTGCCCAGCGCCCCGGAAGACGAGGCCAACGATAAAGATGTTCCATAAAAATGAAGAATGAAGACACAATAAACACTGACTTGAGAAGATGGTTCAGTTATTAAAGAAACATGGTTTGTAAAATGGAAATTTTATCATTTAATGGAATGTACAATGAAGTGTAATAACCTTGTTACATTTATTAACCCTTGTTTTTAAATAGCGTTGAAAGAAGCTGAGTTCTTTCATTTCGTTGATTTTTAATGTCAACAGATGGCACGATATCAAAATTAAATATCTTTGGGAAAAATAAAGTGGCTCTTTTCGTTCATTCAGGAATTTATTTTGTAGAGAACGGGCAACTCGCCAAAGGATAACCTACATACATATCATTATGAATGGCAAGAAAAGGTCTTACAAAGAAAATACTATTTAGTACGAGTACGATACAGGATGGGAGTTTCTTTTCAGGCCTGTGCTCTGTTCACACTCCTATTAATCACCCCATTAGACACTTCTTTTGTTCACTTTCAGGCCCCATACATTATGCACGACGATCCATGTATTAGCGCCAATGAGGAATGAGCTACGGCGATTTATTACTAAACATTAATAAAGCTGATTCAGTAAATCACTGTCGAGACGAGAGATCATCACCCAATAATAATTAAAACCTTAAACTGACAATAAATAGGGAAAACATAAAGTGCATCAACCTAACCTAGTAGAAAAATCGTCCACGGATACATGAAAATAGACAGATCAGTTTGTAATACCTACTTCATATTAATAATAATTGGATAATTTGTATATTGTGAAAAATCACCTCCAGGGCGCTGTATAAGCATGACTTCCTAGGCTCTTTAAGTAACTAAACATACTCGTAGCGAACCACTTGGTGTGACCTACATACTCGTTTATCTCTCTATGGCAGAGGTGTCGATTAAATGGTTCCCGGGGCGGTGGTACCCACTCCGCCTCCCAAATGAAATCCACTAAGGATATACGAAATTATCAATAGTTATTTATCCATGGCGACGGCAGTGAAGGTGAAAGGTTTCTTTATGGATACAATGAGTTTTAAGATTAGCTGTAAATTCTGTCGAGTCTAAATCATGTGGCAGTTCATTCCAGGCTTTAGTTCCTGACACTCTGACATCAAGCTCACCGAACATAGTATCTGATGTGCGCTATGGTTCCTTTAACCTTCCGATAGCTGATGACGCCGCTGACCTAAGAGTAAAGACTATCAGGAATTGGCATTTTCTAGAACACATAATTCCTATAAGTAAACATTCGGAGTGACTTAAAAACCATCCCAAATGAATTCTTTCAGGGCACTTAAAATCACATCATTAAACACATCATTTCACATTAGTCGAAGATCCTCTCAGAATCGCCCTGGTTTAAGACGACAATGCAGAATTGAAACGTTGCTTGAAATGACTTTGGTGTTTGGTGACCAGATATAAATAGCCAGGTAGTCCTCAGATCTCCACCTTCATCTTACCTATCTCCTTCACCTCGCCACTACTTTCAGCCTCACAACTTACCCCAATTAGGGATGCCATAATCTTACTGGCTTCAGTCGGTTGGGAACAGTTGGGAGGTATTCACATTAAAAATATATAATATATGCTTATTAAATGATAAAACACAAGTAATACCAACTTTGCGAGCATCCTTAATGTCAAACCTAATAATCCAGTAAATCGTGTAACACTCTTTTTAAGGCATTGTACGAGCATAGCCCCATTATTTGTTTACGTATATTTATTAAGGTTTATTATACTGTAGTATAACAATGTCGAAGATGGTATTTAATGTGCGGTGCATCTGTGCTGTGCATTAGGGCACATTCTAGTGGTAGTAATATCATATGAACATTGAGCTGCGTCTTCTACAGATGTTCCACAAGCTTGCACCAGATTAATATAGCGACCGGAGAATAAATCACCATTAATGAAAAGATTGATAGCAATTGTGATTTATCTGCGAAGAAATCCACACGAATTAATGACGATGCCTCCATTCATCGTAAACACAGTAATTGAATTCAATTCATAGCACATTTTCTATCTGCGCCTTTAACATGAGATATGCGGAGACAGCATTTTCTTGTGGACGTTTTACTGAAAATAATGCAATTCATCACTATGTATGTAGGTCTATTACTAACTTATGGTATACTTCCGATCATATTATCTATTCAACGCTTCCGATGGTTGTACTGCTCTAGTAATGCTTTAGGCCTCCTTGATAATGCGATTTCATTTTCGACGATACATTACATTTTGACTTTGGTTGATGGGTCGAGGAACGCTTTGCATGGCTGTTATTATTTCTCCACGTTCCTACTCAAATACCATAATATCTTGAATCTACGATCGGTCTGAAGACTTTTTTATTTTTTCACATAATTTAAAACCAAAATACGTTGTAGGTATTTTAGAGTCCGTCATACTCGTATATCTCTCTATGGCAGAGGTGTCGATTAAATGGTTCCCGGGGCGGCGGTACCCACTCCGCCTCCCAAATGAAATCCACTAAGGATTTTCGTTATTTGTTTTTGGGGTGTTATGCCGTGTTGCGCTACCTCATCTACACATCTACCGGATCTGCCGGATCTTCCCTGATGATGGACACTGCAACGATGTCCGAAACGTTGGCTAAAGAAGGAGGTAGCGCAACACGGCATAACTCCCCAAAAACAAATAACGAAAATGCTTTTGGCCGTGAAAATCTTAAAACTTATCCACTAAGGATATACGAAATTATCAATAGTTATTTATCCATGGCGACGGCAGTGAAGGTGAAAGGTTTCTTTTTGGATACAATGAGTTTTAAGTTTAGCTGTAAATTCTGTCGAGTCTAAATCATGTGGCAGTTCATTCCAGACTATGACTGCATCGTGTTGAATTTTATGATAATAATATAAGACTTCTTGAAGTTACGAAAATGTATGAGTCCTCTCAGGTCGGGTTGCTTCAACTTTGATATTTAGCGGTTACTTCAAAATTTTCAATGGCAGTGTTATTACCCAGTTTCATATTCAAATATTGTATCAAAATTGTGATAAAACGCGGCTATAACAAATTTCAAACATTTGCGTGTTCTATTCTAACCGACGTGAGGCATAACAATAAGACCACCAAGATAAGACATGGCCGGGCGTTGATTTTTCCCATATTTCTATACGGTGTGAAGAACATTTAGAGCCAGCGAAAGAAAGCGGATAGATGCCTTGTGGTGCTGGAGAAAATTCACAGAATTCCATGGAGAGTCAGACGCACAGATGTGTCCATTCTGGAAGAGCTAGGCATCCACAACAGACTTTCAATCATCAGTCTACAACGTATTTTAAGAAACTCCAACTTTGAGAAACTCATAGTCATGGACAACGAAGGCAGAAGAAGCAGAGGAAGGTCACCAATACGTTGGAATGACCAAATACCACAGGCGTCCGGTACATCGGTGTCTGCAGCTTTCCATGCAAGGCAGAACCGCGAGGTGTGGAGGAGCCTTATCCACCATGGAAATTGGAGTAAGGGTCACTATCCTCAGCAATAAAGAACCAAATTAAGAGGAACTCTAGTCAACACAATAATATTACAAATATAAATCCAATCTCCTTGCCATTCTGAACGTCTTATGCCACTATAATAGAATTGACTTTTGCCAGCTAACTGTCTAAACCCAGGCCATTGGAGTGTGCTGGTGGACAAATACAACCAACCTCCCTCAGCAAGCAAGCCAGTCAAGCATGTCTTTAATTTGCACAATTTGAAAGCTTCCCGGTATATTAATAAGAGCCAAGTGAAGCAGCGATGGAGTTACTAACAAAATTGATGAACGGGAAATCAAGAATTAATTGAATCAGAGTATAATCCTTTGAGAAAAACTACAGGTGTATTAGGTATCTGAGAAAAACTAGAGGTGTATTAGGTACCTGAGAAAAACGAAAATCCAACATTAAAAAGTCACTTAAAAAATCTTGATCAAAAGAGTTAGCTTATAGTTTAATGAAGAAAAATTCTTTGAAGCTCGATTGCGCTGAATCAAGATAATTTCTTAACTTATTTATTTTTTATACCAAAGCAATTTTGATTGAATAATATTAGTTACGACGCCGACGATTAGAAGTGGCCGTTTCCAACTTTGATGAACGTTATGGTAGAAGTCGTTCGATAAAGGATTCTTCGATAATGTCGATAACTTGTCATCGTTCTTGAGCATGATTGCAGATGGCTAACGAACAACGCTTAAAAAATCAAGAACACTTAGGACGGGTTGTTTCACAGAATTTAAACAATTTATCAAATTTCGAAGTTAATATTCAAATTCTGTGAAGGTCCTATTTAAGTTCTGTTACTTTCCAAGTACTGCAAAAGAACTGTCCAATGGTGAAATAATAACAACTTGTAAAGTAAGTAGGTACTTGAATTAAATTTTAAATTTGATTCATTGTTGAAATTCAGTGAAAAGCAAGAAAAAAAATTCCTTAGTCGTTATGAACATAATGATTTAGTTAGCTGTGTAAGCGGCCAAAAAGAGCAAGAAAAAATTAAGAATTCATCTCATTTATCTTAATTTTTTGTTTGTTAATTACAGAGGTAAACCACGAGGAATCCAGTGTTGCCCTTTCATTGTCGATATTACGTTTGTTGACGTAATTAGATTAGTTATGAAAACAGTGTTCCATTTGGACACAGAATTATTTACGGTAATTCCAGTATTTCCCGAGGCCAAATTTGGGGCCAATTAAAAGCTTAACGCACCGAAGCTTAAAACAATAATTAATAATTTCTATTGGGCAATTAGGTGAAATTTCACCCAAGAGAATTTTACTTTAATTACGAAGAAACGTGGATATTTTTTAAATAGCAATTATTCGTGAAGCTATATTAGTTTTTCTTGTTTATTTGATTACAAAACTTTATAATGGCAGCATAAGAAATATTGATTTAGCAAACAGGCCAGCCTTTGGCAAAGGATTTCTGATACCAAACCAGATGTATTAATTTATTTTTGATCGTCATATTATTAAACTTACGCTTAAGGCTCCGCAACCGGACTAGAAAAGAAGAAGATGAAGATAAACGAAATTACGAATGTTAGAAGAGAGCGCTAACATTTACAGCGACAAAATCGATGCGAAAATTGCGAAAATGTTTAATAAAACATGACTCGTTTAAAATAGAGAAAAAATCTCGCGGGCATTGTCTAAAACAGCATTTGAAGAAACGCTGTTTTTTCATACATATAACTTGTAAAATAACTGAAACAAACGTGTTTATAATAATTTTTGGAGCATATTTTGCGATTTTTTTCTATCGAGGGAATTTTATATAATTTGCGTTTCGGCGCGGGCAATGTCTAGATATTATCTTCAAGAATAACATATATATTTTTAAGAGCTTTAAAACTTAACGTGTTTAAGGGAGATATGTAAGAAATCAGTAGAAATTCAGGTAGCGGGCCCTTAAACAGGCGGTAGAAGTGAAACCTTCAGAAAACTAAAGTAGACAAGCGTGGGGACACTAGGAAGCTCTTTTTTATCAATGTGAAGTATGATTTTTTCCATATTTTTTCGTCGAATTCCAGTGCACCTTTTCCTATACATTTGGTCATCTTATTAGTACATATTTGTATTTTAGTATATATTTGTATTTCAATTTGGGAGGCGGGAATGGGTACCGCCGCCCCGGGAACCTTTATTGGATAACCAACACCTCTGCCATAGGTCACCCCAAGTGGTTCGCTACGTTTGGTGATTTAGCAGGGGTGCCCGGGTTCATGGGGTGAGGTTTGTCTAGGTCTTGGAGGCGGATGACCGGGACACACTGAACCCCAGATTCCTACCCACCCCTTAAACCCTTTTCCTTCCCAGAACTCTCCTCTCCTTCCTTTCCTTAAAAAAAACCCTCTACACAGCATCCCCAAAGATGACATAGGCCCTGATGGAAATTATTTTCCTCAGGGCCTCCTGTGTGGAGCTCATGTAAAAAAAAAAAAAATTCTTCTTCGGAGTCGCTAGATGTCGCTTTCTTTTGTTTTCTTTTGATTGTTCATTTTGGAGTGGTTTGAAGATTGGATATTCCTTTTACAAAAATAAAAGTACTTTTTTTATTTCTTAGGATACGATCCTTGATCTGCTGAATTTTGGCTGCTGAGATATGTCAGGCGCTTTATATCATTAGACCGGTGATTCTTAACAGGGGGCGTTTTTAAATTTTTAATATTTAGGGGGCGCTGCAGAAGTTCGAGTGGGCATTGAGTCAACATAGAAAATAAGCTCATTCACGAGCTATGCACACTGATTCACTTTCTTTAGGTGCAACAATTTTACAAGTTCTGTTAAATTAACTACACTTTCACGAACAAAAATTTTAACTGAGGCATAATAATCAATGTTAATGTAATATTAATGTGTTATATTTATACTTGTCTTTATTTTTTTAGCAGTAATAAATTGCGGAAATAGATTTCTTACTACACAATGTGAATACTTTAAACTTCGTGCCATGGGGAGGGGGGGGGGTTTACTGTCGGAAAGGGGGCGATTCTTTCAATATTTCAATACGGTTAAGAAACACTACATTAGACCAAAGGTGACTTGTGTAGGACCGTGAATTTATCGTATTATATTCTCATTCTACTCATTCTCTCGCAGGCTAAATTCAATAGATGCATATTATGTTTGTTTATTTTTAGTGTCGCTCGTTTCCGTTTCATCGAGTTTCAAATCACAACGGTGCTAAAGAATTTTCACTTCAAAAATTGAAAATCAAAGCTTAATAATGTGTATTCATGATTATACAGAGCGTATTTACGTCTACATAATTCTATTATCCAACTGTCATGGTGTGTTAAAATTATTTGATTTGATCACTGTCGCAGCGGCACGGCTCATAACGTCATAACCGGAGTCCCTAAATATTCACAAATTTCAGAACACCTTCGTAACCTTTACAGGCTCAAGTGCCCTGAAAGAATCCAGTACAAGTTGTGCTGGATGGTGTTTAAATCGATCAATGAAATGGTCCCACCTTTACATCTCTGAACTATGTGTCCCCGAAAATACTGGTCCGAGGCAGTCAACACTTAGATCAGCAACCTCATCAGCTATAGGCAAACTAATGGAACCTAAACGCAAGCCAAATACTAAATTTGGAGATCGTGCTTTCGGAGTGTCTGGGCCGAAGGCTTGGAATAAACTCCCTCCGAAACTTTATTAGATGCATAACAAGCCCAACAGTATTTAGGTCCAAATTAAAAACCTACCTTTTTGGGCTCTCATGCCCTTAAATAAAAATACCTATCTGAGAGAATCATAAAATTTTACTTTTGTTTTCAAAGTGCGCTTATTACAAAACATATTATGTATTAGGAGTATTATTCTTTTTTCTTACTTCTTCTGGCGCTAATCTTAATCTAATTGTAAATAATATTTACAATTTAAATAACTTTACTAAATATGTATGTTATTAAGTCACTTGCTTTAGGTTAGCATTTATATGTCTTAGTCACAAGTCACTAGCTATATAAGTCTTAGATGTAAGTCACTAGTTTGTAAATCTTAATTGTAAGCCAATGAAATAAGTCTCTAGCTATAAGTCTTAGATGTAAGTCACAAGTTATAATTCTAAATCTTAGTTGTAAGCCAGTAATATTAATTCCTTTAAACACTTATTTGTACAGCGCCCTTGAGGTGATTTTTCACAAAAACGGCGCTATATAAATTAGCCAAATATTATTATTATTATCATCAATATTTGACCACCATAATATTGACCTTCTAAATTTACCCTCAACGACCAAACAAACGCAGACAGGTTGTTACAATAACGTCATTTGTAACACTTTAAAACAACACTAACACCTAATCATAGTAATATTAGTAATCACATATCATAACATTCACGAAACAATTTCGCCATTGCTAAATATGAACTGTAGACGGAACGCCCACATCTATCAGCACACGAATTGAAGTCACGAAACGGCTGAAACGGCAGATATCGGAACGAAAGTACGAATAATGCGTGATTGACCTGGTTACGATGGTTCGATAATTCATTTATCGGCTCGGAATCAGCGCAATCATCGCTCACATTCGACATTTCGGCTTCACCAAGAGATATACTAATAGGTAGAGGTAGGTACCAACTACCTCCAAACCTCAGCCAAGAATTACGTGAGGAACTCCGGATGAATGATGGGGCGTTTATATTGCGGATGAGCGATTATTTCACTGTTGTGTATTAAAAGTAACGTAACAAAGGGCAAAATTTGGTTAAGAATTATTTTTACAAAAGTAAAGCTGATTATACAGGGTGTTAAGGAACGTTCTTGATTACTTTAACCAGTGATTCCTAACATTATTTGGAGTAAAAATTGTAAATGAAATTTTGATCTCCAGTGACTTTTTCTGATGACTTTTTTTTTCAATTTTTTTTTCTTGAAAATTAACCAAAAAAAAAATTTCCGCATGTCGTCACTGGTCACTCAGCCGAGTAACCGAGCAACCCCTTATCCCGCCTCCAACTGTCCAATGTCTACAATTATTTTGTGTTTTTGTAGGAAAAAAAAAAACAAAAAAGTCACCGGAGACCAAAATTTCATTTAAGTAAAGTACGTCCCTCAACACCCTGTAATATATATTTTTTTACAAAACTCCCTACACGAGGCCTGAAGGAAATTTCCCTCGGGGCCCTTCCCATCTTTGGGGATGAATGTGGAGGGTCTTTTTAGGGAAATGAAGGAGAGGAAGTTCTGGGAAGGAAAAAGGTATGACGGGTGGGTAGGTATCTGGAGGTCAGTGTGTACAGGAGCACGGAAGTATGAATTCATTTCTCCCGCTGCGGTGCAAGGCGATGGGTCGAAAGTCCGGTTGGAGAAATCGAAAGGTTTCCCTCAACCAGTCTCACCAGATCCGGCCCGCCATGAAGTATGTGGGCATCCACCGCCAAGACCTAGACAAACCTCACTCCAATTCAATTTTCATTACATCGTTCTAACGGTAATGTGTAATACTTTTTTTTACTTGTTGCCTCATTATGTCGTGCTTTAATTTTTTTTTTTAAACTTACTTTCTGTTTTGATATATTTTCAGCTATTTGAATCGAAAACAGTCGTAGAATATTTTTTACAAATTAACCACCCATTATAAGTTTTAATTACTATTTTCAACTCAAAAACAACTTGATAAACGATTCTTCATAAACTTTTATTGTTTTTTTTATTATTTCGTTTATTTACATTCAACATTAAAATAAATATTTGCGTTTTTATCAAATGAGAAATGACGGGTAATAAGTCGGTAAATTAATACCTATATAATATTGTTAAACTAAAAAACACAAACCTTTCTCTTTACGATCAAGTAAAGATATTAAATATAAAAACAAATAGGGATTACAAAAAAAAATAAAAATAAAAATATAAACTAAGTAATGCGAGGCACATCAAACTGCAAATATCGAAGTCACCTTACTTCAAATTATACTTATATTCATATTTCACCGAAGTGGTGATAAAAAATGTTGGAATTGGATTTTGGAAAAAATTTATTTGGGTTTCAACAAAACGTCATTCCAAACTTTTACGATGAAGACATTTCTTCTCAAATTTATTCTCCAGTAGATTCACTAGGGCAGCGGTTGTCAACCTTTTTGAACCTGTGTACCCTTTGACTCTTATTACAAATTTGTTGTACCCTGTACCCTTTCTATCTTTGTACACGTGTAATGAAAGACGTGTTTCATTTCTAATTTTTAATACTCTCATTATTGCATGAATTTAACAATCCCGACACACACATACAAGCAATTTGATACAGAATGTAATACGACTTCCGGGCATTTTTAACCAGAGATTCTACAGCGTGCCACTATTTTGTCTACCCCCAAGGGGTACGCGTAACACAGTTGTAAAACCACTGCACTAGGGGAAACATCATAACGAGGAAGACAAAACATCTTCAATTTGGGAGGCTAGAATGGGTACCGCCGCCCAAAGAACCTTCATTGGATAACCAACACCTCTGCCATAGGTCACCCCATGTGGTTCGCTATGCTGGTGATTTAGCAGGGGTGCCCGGGTTGATGGGGTGAGGTTTGTCTAGGTCTTGGAGGCGGATGACCAGGACACACAAAAAAATTTAAAACAAATTTCAACCCACCCCTTAAACCCTTTTCCTTCCCAGAACTTTCCTCTCCTTCCTTTCCTTAAAAACACAGCCTCCCCAAAGATGACATAGGCCCTGAGAGAAATTATTTTCCTCCGGGCCTCCCGCGTGGAGCTCATGTAAAAAAAAAACTGAATTGTATGGTTGAATAATAAATAACTTAATAGGGGGCGGCATGTGTCCATAAAAATAAATATAATCCGATTAATATTATGAAGGTGAATCATTTTTTGCGAGATCTATAGGCTATATATATATATATATATATTGGTAAACTCTGGCGTTATGAATAATCTCTGGCGTTATGAAATTATTTATCATACGTTTTCCTGTCGCTAACAAAATCGATTTATTGCAAACGTCAGAAATTACCAATTGTCGCCTTGGAAACGATTTTTTTTTTAACTAGGCAATTCACCATAAAAAGAGTGCTTTGTTAGCGTCGTACAATAACAATCTCTAAAAATGAATCACCGAAATGTATGTATGCCCATAAACCCGAATGACTGCACCAAATTGGATAATTCTTTTTTTTTGTTCGTTATTTTGTATAAAACTACCGTTGAGTTCTTACATTATGAAATTTGTATAAAAAAATATAATGGGTGGCACGCGAGCAGTTTGAAGACTGAATGTATGGAATGCGAGAGGTGAGAGGTGGGAGTATGGAGGGGGTGTTGGGAGGGTGTTGGTGGAGGGGGGAAGGTGAGGGGGAGGAGGTAGGGGGGAGGGGGTTAGGGGTGGGAGAGGGGGGGAAGGAAGGGGAAAGGGGAAGGATGGAGGAGGGTGTGGGGAGGGGTAGGGGGTGGGGGGAAGGAGGTTGATAAGGGGGAGTGGTGTGGGGAGAGGGAATGTAGAGGGGTAGGGGGTGAGGTGAGATGTGGGTGGAGGGAGAGGGGGAGGGAGGGGGGGAAGGAGTAGAGTGGAGAGAGGGAAGGTGTAGGAGGCGGAGTGAGGTGGGAGAGGGGAAGGAAGGGGAAGGGGGAGGGGCGGAGGAAGGTGGGGGAAGATGGAGGTGGTGGAGTGGGGTGGGAGAGGGGGGAGGGAAGGAAGGGGAAGGGGGAGGGGTGGAGGATGGTGTGGGGAGGTGGAGTGGGGAGGGTGTGGGGTGGGAGAGGGGTGGGTGGAGAAGGAGGGATAGGGTGAGGGGAGTTGATGGATGAGTGAAGTGGGGAGAGGGGAGGTGGAGGGGGGAGGAGTGGGGGGAGGGGTAAGTGGTGGTAGGGGGGGGGGGGTTGATAGGGGGAGTGGAGTGGGGAGAGGGAAGATGGAGGCGGCTGAGTGGGAATCCCGTAATACCATGCGAGCGAAGCCGCGGGAAAAAGCTAGTTATTAATATTCCTACCAGAAAACAGCATTTCGAACTATGGTTTTCAAATGTTTAATTTAAAATATTAGGTTGTTCTTAAAGAAGTGTTGTGTATTGTTGCGTGAAAATAGAATAAAAGTAACTTTATTCACGAAAGTACCATTTTTTTTAAATAAAAGTCAGATTGGTTTCTACTGAACTGCCACGGGATATGGGTACTTGCCTGATTTTCAACATAATGATTGTTGCAACCCGCAAAAAAATCGTAAGTATTATGCAATTAGGAAGAAAGGTAACAAACACTGCTGCAGTGATCAATTTAACCCCCAAAGTGTTCAATGCCACTACGCCACCCGTGTCCGGTTTGATAATTAAACGCAATTAAAAAATAAGAATCCGATCGATATTTTGCTACATGATATCAAATAAAAGCAAACCAAATAAAGTAAACTTATCCCAGTCTGCTGACTTCAAAAGCTTTCGATAAAGAAAAGCTGCAAAATGAATTTCGTAAAATCACTTGAAACGTAAGCCTTGATTCCAAATTGGATCGCAGAAGAATGCCCCGCTGCTTTCAAAGATCGGCCGATAAACAGTGTCCTCGGGGCTCCAGGGAAGAGGCAGGAACTACGTCGCTCATTTCTTTCAATGTCCCGAGCCAATTTCGCTAAGCGGACGGGTCTGCCGATTACCCGAACGTGTATAATAGAAGGATGCTGTGTCATCAGTCGCCTTAGTAAGAACTTTAAAAACGAGAACAGTTTGGCAAGATGACAATTCACAAATTGCCGAATCAACGATGTCTAAATATTTTCAATCGACTTATTTATGGTATTCAATCATCATCTTAACTACGAAGTAGAAAAAAATGCACAAGCGTGCACAATTCACACGCGGTAGAAGCGAAACTAGAAAGTCGCTAGATGTCGCTTACTTTTCTTTTGCCTGTTTATTTTTAAATGGTTTGAAGATTGGATATTGATTTTACAAAAATAAAAAAGTTTTTTTTTTTGATTTGGTAGGATTCGAACCTCCGTTCGCTGGATGTCTCTCTGGGCGCTGAGAGTCAAGCGCTTTCTACCACTGCGCTATCGGAGGCTCGCGCGTAGCCGTGAATTTACCGCATTATATTAGAACCACGGACCGGCAAATAATAAATTTTAGTGACGCACTTCCGTTTCATCCGAATTTAATTCACAACGAGGCTAAAGAAGTTTCACTTCAATAATATATACTATTGAATTTAGTTATTACTTTTTGGCTGTTTGTGGTAAGTACATATAAACTGAATTGTAATGACTGTGTCTAAGGTGTCTAAACAATAAATATATGCTACAAAATGTCACGCTCCATACAAATGAGCGGCGGGTTGCTTAGGTTTTTGGTCACTGGGGGGGGGGGGGGGTTAAAAATTGCAAAAAGTTGGTCACGTAGTATGGGTACGTTCCCTAATCATAGTATTGATAAAAATACAGAGACATACATTCTCCATTTTAATAAAAAGGTAAAACGCATAGAAAATTAAAAAGCCTTAGAAATTTAGAAATTAATAAATCGGTTAATAATAATGAATCTCTTATTAAAATTTGTTAAATATGTTACCTGCTGAAATTAAAAAATGTACAAAAGGTAAAACAAATATTATGTTGAAGAATTGGCTCGCCGAAAGAAAACAATTGTATTAGACACTAACACAAAAATTGTAACTGCAAAATAAAGTAAAATAAGTTTATTTATATCTTCAAAGTAAAAGCACCCATTGACAAACTACTAAAAAGTAGTTTATTGGGACTTTTCTTTTTTCTGTAAAATATATTTTTTTTCCTGTCATATTGTATTACCTTGTCTTTATAATAAATAAATTAAAAAAACACACACAAAAAAAAAACAAACAAAAAATACTTTCTTAAATTTTTTATCTCTTATATATATTTATATACCGCCGTTCTTCCTTCCACTCTTCATTAAACCCTAGTTACGCCTCCACCCCCTCTTCATCACCTAATTATGTGTTTACCCATAATTTTGTAATATAATTAATTTTTAGTTAGTATATATTTTGCCTTGGTATGTTTTCCAAAACGAGTCGCCATTAATAAAAAATGTGATTTAAACAAAGTTATATTGTTTCATTTAAGAAAATAAAATGTTTATTTAGAGCAGCAAGAACTCCGTAATGACCATATCGACACTTTGGAACACAAATGAACCGAGTTCACCAATGCAAAAATGACTTCTTGATGGAAACCGTTGCTTTTTCCTACATTCTTTAAGACACTGACTTGTCATAAGTGCATATTTTCACTCTCCCTCTTTTTGCTCTCCTGGACCATCTCAAGTGACCTAGCACCTTTGTGCTCCAAAGGGTCGAAATGAGCTTTTATTTAACAATCCACAGAAGCACAAGTAACGAAGATAATTCAATATTTAACTAAATAAAAAATAACTCACCAATCGCCAAAGTAATGTCAGTAGATAACGATTATCATAGGGCAGTAGTCAACAAAAACATACCTGAAACAAACAAAAAGAACTATTGTATCAAAGCCTTAAAAATACAAAATTTAAACATATGCAAATAATATAAAAATATAAACCCACTTTTAAGATATCATCAGCCAGTGTATTTTTTAAAACTGGCTATTTTTCCTGCATGAGGGTTACAGCTTTTCAAAGAAAACCAAAATAGTAAAGAGGTAGAAAGACGGATCAAAGGTAGCACACAATCAATTTCTTTATAAATCTGGGGTAAGGGTCGAGTCGGGAGCAAGGGATGATTTGAATCTAATATGTGTACCAGGATTCATCATGCGGAATATAATAATGAGTGGGACAAGGAATAGATCTTGCAATAAACGATACGGAAGATTTGACGATAGTGCCACGTGAACGCATTTTAATAATAATTCTAAGTACGGTCTATTAATACGGTCAAGATAAATATAATACACAACAATGGCGTTTATTAAATTGCGAGGAGTAGACAATAACAACAACATTTAAGACGAGCGGTTCTGAGTTCGAGTTCCAGTTGCGACCGTTTATTTTTTCTGTATATTGTTTTGTTTTTTTTTTTCATATTTTCGTTTATTGACCGGTCAGTGGCTGAGTTGGCATCGCTTTGGGTCCCACCCGGGCTTCGCGTGATCGATTCCTCGGCTGGCCCTTTCATCCAACAGTTTTCCATCCTACACCATCCGAAAGTCCTCCATTACGATACAAGCAACATTTTCGTTATTTGTTTTTGGGGTGTTATGCCGTGTTGCGCTACCTCCTTCTTTAGCCAACGTTTCGGACATCGTTGCAGTGTCCATCATCAGGGCAGATCCGGCAGATCCGGTAGATCTACCGGATCTGCCGGATCTGCCCTGATGATGGACACTGCAACGATGTCCGAAACGTTGGCTAAAGAAGGAGGTAGCGCAACACGGCATAACACCCCAAAAACAAATAACGAAAATGCTTTTGGCCGTGAAAATCTTAAAACTTATCCAAGCAACATTTGTATAAATAAATTTGTGTTTCAACGTAAATCACTAAATTTTTAATTTTAATTTTAAACCCATGAAAATGCTTTCTTAACAATAAAAAATCATATTTTATTATTTACATAGAGGCAGGACTAAATTATTTTTAAAAAAAAGTTACATTTAACTTACTAATAATTTTCAAAGTTGCCCTTACAATCACGAAAAATAAAATCTTTTAATGGCCTAAATAATATTATTATTTCAACCATAAATAAATAAAGTAGCACATATCCGAACTTAAATTAACATTAATTAATTAATTAACATTAATTAATTAATTTTGTTGATGTTAACATTTATTAACATTATATTATAATGTTATTATTGCTAACCTTTGATAAAAAAAATAATTGTTCAGTGTGGTGAAGTATTTCGGCCTCAAATCCAGTTCAAGATTAGTATGAAAAAGGGCGGCAGCCGTTCCTCTTAAAATTATTTAAATACCTACTCTTTTCATTAGTATAACCTTCCACATAGTATTATCATTATGTAAATGCTCCTCCTATAGCCAATAGCTATTAGCTCAATTTAAGGAGAATAAAAGTATATTTTAAAAAGTTAAGAAACATCGATTGAAACAAAATAGACTCGCCATAGTCTCACATGCTCGCAAAATAATGTGGCAAGTAAGCATCACTCTTTTGCTTTCAGCGGTTTTCAGTAATTTCTTAATTCAAAGGTTATGCTACATTCACACTGAAGCCAAACTTCCAACTCGAACTTCCAACGCATGAACTACCCTTCTACGCAATCGTCCGAAAGTTTGAAGTTGGAAGTTGACCTCAGTGTGACCGTACCATAAGACAATTAAAGAATGTGTGTTTTTTCTCAAATGACATACAAAATTGTCGGACGGGGAACATGAAAATTAATTGTATTGCTTATTATAATCGATAATAATAAGTAATTTGTGTGTACATATAAATTAAATGTTATTTCTTCACTTTTATTAATGTTTGCCATGTAATGGAAACATTTTCTCATCATACAGGAGGGCATTTTGGCGCTTTTTAAATGCAATTTTCCCTAAGACATGACCTTACTTGACGAGTGACAGTTTAGTACTAAAGTACTAGAAATCGAGAACAGTACAATTGTCTTGCGTTTGGATTCCCACTTTGAGATGTCTACCCCGCGTCTAAAGTATGTAACGTCTTTGTTGAAACAATGTTAATTGTATAATACGTGTAGGAAATATATTCCCTTTAAATTTGAATCCTATAGTGTCAGTTAGAATGCAATCATCAATTGTCACTTGTTTTGTTTTTCTATTATTTGATTATAAAATATAAGTTATTGTTAAAAGAAACCATTCAAAGGAAAGTGATATAAATAAACATAAATGTCTTTTCTTTCTTAAAAAACTTTGTAACACCAGTGTTTTATTTATAAATTAATAGAAAAGAAATAAACCTCTCAACTTATTATAAAAAAAATTAAAGGGAATATATTTCCTTTACATACATATGTACGTTTTTCGAAATAAAAGAAATCGATACCCGCTATTCCAGACAATGTATATTTTTGAGACTTGTAAAAAGTCGGTTAAGAGGTTGTTGGTTGGATATACTACAGGTATGTACGAACCTGATGACAATAACGTAGATTAATCGATGCGGAAAGTGCAAGATGAAGAGAATGACTTAATGAGGTTTCTAAACAAATAACCAAAAGATAGATTACATCGCGCCATGAAAGTATTCGTAATTGAGTAACAATGGTAGAAAAATATCGCATGGAACAATGAACGAATGCACAAAAATTCTCATAAAACTTTACATCGAAATGGAAATAATGAAATAATCTTTTCAACATATTATCAGTTAGCTAAATGGGTACAATCACAACGCCAAATTATGATTTTAGCTTCATTGTTTTCACTGCATAATTCACATAATCTGCAGCAGTGGTTTCAAACTAAAAATTCGTAAGGACAACAAGTAAAAACAGTAAAAATTATCACTTTCTCTTCTTCTCCTAGATATTAATTTCTTCTTGGGTGAGACTGCTTTCAAATATCTATAATGTTGCCTCCGAAAGAACATTGGTTGATAATGCATGCCGATATCTGCCCACTTCAATTACAAAACACAAACATTATAAAATTGCATATTAAAACTACATTAAAATAATAATTCACATACGGTAGAAGTGAAACCTTCAGAAAACTAAAGAGTGGGAGGCTACGAAGCACTGCACAAAAAGGAGACCGATTCTACTATCCCATTCTCTCTCAGGCTTAATCCTATAGATGTATGTATTTGTTTCTTTTTAATGTCGCTATTTTTCGTTTCATCGAGTTTCAAATCACACCGATGCTAAAGAAGTTTTCACCTAAATAAAAAAAAATAATAAGATTTGTATTCCTAAGGTTAATTTATTTAATATCAATAGTTGTGACGTCCGAGTATAACGGCCAGATTTGAAGACAATACATAATTTTGTACACTCTTAGTAGGTAGGTCCTTTCGGTGACCGGCCAACTTAGAATAAAAGCAACTCAGAACCTCATAAAGGTCGTAAAGATTGATGATAAAATAAATTTAAAAAAGTGGTTAAATAGGTTAAATTAGGTTAGGGTTACCGGCTATTTTAAAATGATTTTTTTCATAGCTTTTAATGACTTTTCAAAGAGTTGTTGAGTTGACTTGATTCTGAGTTGGCATGGAACCGGTCCTTTCACACGTATAAAGATTTTTTAATGCATATTAGCGAGAGTTAAAAATATAGGAAATAATTTCTTAACCGACAAGGGTCGGATAAAATTCGTTTGACGGCAGTCGGTTTCAGTCTTCTGGTCTATAATAAGAACGTAATGTTATTTTTCATGTAAACTAGAGCGTAAAAGTCTGCATTTTGTGCAGCGAAATACAAGCAAAATTGTTCGTTAAAATAATTATTACGAAGCTATACGACACTTTATGATAAAATTTGAACTAACGCAATTTTAGTGCAGTCGTATTTTTCCGAATACGTGTTTTTGTTCGTGTTTACAAAGCTTTGTGGATAATAAAGATTATGAAAATTCGTTTAAAATCACAAAAACCGTATTCGCTGTAACGATTTAATTAAAAATGGAGTTTGTTTTGTTTTTGTTTTTTGCGCCACAATAATTATACATTTCTAAATAGTCCACAGTCAATAAATAAGTCAAATTGAGGTCATTATAGATCAAGTCACATTAAAAAGTAATACAGACATTTTGTTTCTGTGAGCATAATGCATGTGTTATCTAATGAATGATGTGTGGGCACTTTTATTGCATTGAATTCAAATTATGACAAGTATGTTGTTAAAAACATTAACCGTTCAATGAGAGAATTATTGCGTTTCTGTAGCAAAGCGCGTCATTTCGAACAAAAAATAAAGTTTACTATTTATATTGAAAAAGCACAGATTATACAGACTTGTATCTAGTATTTTTCTCGAATTAATATTGAACATGTTATAAAAACGGATTTACAAATAGCTAATATATAAATGTTTATTATCTTTCTATTTTGTTACAAGTCGAGATAATGATATTATTACTGAGATGAGATCTCCCGTGTTGAGGATATTATTTACGTATAAAATTTTAATTATATCAATAATATGAAGTTACTGAAAGAATTATAAAAATATTATGTAGTGTAGTTTCAGTCTGTATTTGGTGTCAAAGTGTTTCTATTAATTCTGATCTCCTTATGTTTTGAATCCAGATTTTTATTTGAGTTTATATACCTAACGTGATTTTTCAATGAAAGTGGAATTTTGTGGTAGAGTTTAGTTTAGTATAATAATGTAAGCTTTTTCGTCCAATTGTTGTATTCAAATGAGATCTAGTGTTTCTAATAAAATGCGTGTTAGTTGTTATTTCTTGCGTTTTGTATTTATGAATGTAAAGAATGTTTAAGATTTTTTTTTTATTATTTACAAAAAGATACATAAATTATAATATATTTTTTGCAATAATTAATTACATAATACATTTGATGTACCCCCATAAATAATCAGGGCTTATGTGTATGGGGGGTGTTATTATATTGGTTCAATTTATTATTTTTAATTCAGTTCAAATTTTGAGAATAAGTTTTTTTTTTTTTTACATTAACTCCACACAGTAGGCCCTGAGGAAAATAATTTCCCTCAGGGCCTATGACATCTGGGATGCTGTGTGGAGGGTCTTTTTGGGGAGAGGAAGGAATGAACGTTGGTCTTGAAGAGACCCATGTTGTAGGAAGGAGGAAACACAGAGGCCGGCAAATCATTCCACAGCCGGGCTGTTGAACACAAGAACGAGTCGAAGAAACGACCCGTTCTCATGTGACAAATGTCAACCGTGTACAAATGTTGGGCACGCGTTTGGCGTGTTTCCCGACTATGCACCGGTGCAGAAGGGATGATGCTAGTTCCTCGGAGCATCTTCCATTGTAATACCGGTAGAACAAGGATAGCATTCCCACCCGACGCCTGTGCTCTAAAGATTGCAATCCGTCTGTTAAGAAAAGTTAAGTTTAAGCTGAGTTTTAAATTTTTTATGTTAGTGTTCATTTTTCTGATTTTTTCAGGTAGTGAATTCAAAAATTTAACTCCGAGATATTTATGATTTAACTGTCCTATTGTTTTTTTACATTTCGGAATAGGAATTATTGATGTTTGTCTAAGATTTCTGTTATTTTTGAAGGGTGCAACTTAATTTTGAATATTATCTTTATAAATTTGTAATGTTGCGTGATAAATGTTAGATTAAAAGATTAGTTAACAGATTATTGAAGATTTCGTCAGTTCTAGTTCTTACGGGGAATTTAAATATAATTTTCATGATGGCAATCTTTATTTGATGGCAATCTTTACTTGGCAGTATTCTCACGGAGACTCTTGACCCAGATGTGGAGGTTAGATGCAGAATTGAAGCAGCAAGAACTGCGTTCATTGAAATGAAATCCCTCTTCTGCAATGACAATATCAGCTTAAAACTAAGGCAGAGAATGCTAAAATGTTATGTGTGGTCGGTCTTGCTCTATGGATGTGAAACATGGACCTTGAAAGTAAATACCATGAACAGGTTAGAGGCTTTTGAAATGTGGCTTCACCGGAGAATGCTCAAGGTCCCATGGACCGACATGATCACCAACACAGAAATTCTCAGGCGGGCTAGAGCAGATAGAGAACTGCTTACATTAATAAAAATCAGGAAAATTTCATATCTGGGTCATATACTTCGAGGGGAGAAGTATCACTTGCTCCATTTGATATTGAAAGGCAAGATAGAGGGTCGCCGAGGGCCTGGTAGGAGACAAATGTCTTGGCTGCGTAATATACGAGAGTGGACCGGCATTAGAAGTGTGGAGGAGCTATTCCGGGCAGCGCAAGACAGAGAGACATTCTCAAGAGTGATCGCCAACGTCGGGGGGACCTGATACGGCACACAAAGAAGAAGAAGCAATCTTTATATATATAAAAAAAATCTTGTGTCACGGTGTTTGTGGTCGCACTCCTCCGAAACGACTCGACCGATTTTTATGCATATTTGGTAGGTTTGAGAAAAGGTCGTAAAGTATATTTCATACCGCTAGGTGATTAGGGTGTCCCTAACCAGGATATTTTTCGATTTTTTTGACAATTTTTTTATTTGGCATCAAAAATACATATAACCTTAAAATTTCTCCCTCCTACCCCCACCCTCCCATTTTTTAATCGCGATTTTAGTATTTTTGTATGAACAAATTCAACCGTCGTTCGTATTTCAAACAGAACGAAATTATTTATGTTGTTGAATGACAGATGGCGGTACGCCCGCCTCATCGAACTTTCATTTATATGGCAGAACAACGTTTTCCGGGTCAGCTAGTAAAATCTATATGAACTAAAATCTAAATAACCTAGACTAAGTGCATACTCTTGTAACCCAGTGCATAAAACGCACTTTCACGAAACATTACAGTTGATCAACGATTATAACGCGGATTAATTTGTTTCGCGTTCAACAAATACAGCACAAACTGGTCGCGTATGTCAGAGCGGTTCAATTCCATCGGACGTGACACGTTAATAACATACTAATGTATGTTTCTATTCCATGAACAGTCGCAGCACAAATCGAACTTCCATCAACAGTAAGCCAATAGAGACCACACACACATTATCTATTGCAAATAACTAATATCGCGAATGGGCAATTACTTTTGGATGCCATTTGTCCATCGTGCTCTGTACAGTTCGGACACAATGTGTAATAATTATAGTATATATTTAGTACGGTGAATGAGGCTAACATTGATTTGTGGGGCAAAATTGACCATCCCTTACTCTAAAAATTATATTAGTATATGAACGAACATCAATTGCAAATTTTTGTTTTATTTTATATTGTCTCTAGTTAACTGTCATTGTAAAAGTATTTTTGCTTCAGTCACATGAGTTATTGTCGCAAACGTTTAGTCAACAAATTTTGTTGTTTTTTTTAACCGAGTCTATTGGATAACTTGTCATTAAGATTAATTGAATTTCAGATTCCATTGGTTACCTATTTTTTCGTACACAAATAAGTAATTATGATTGGTAAACTCGGGTACCTAAACTTAAACTTAAACTAGAAAAATCCGATCCAAATATACCTAACGACCTTATTCCAGTGGACCAGGAAATTATTTACATTAGGACGAAATTTCCAAAATAATCTTAAATCCATGTCTTCAGAAACCACTCCACCACACCAAAATCAACAATGTACATCACACCACAAGTTTTCAAAACCCATCCCATTCCACAAAAACCTGCAGTCGATAACTCGGTGACTTTAGACATTCAACGACACAATTTTAAAATCTACCCCATTCCACTAAATATTGTAATGTCACTATTAACATGCAGTTTGAAGAAAAACCAATATCTGCGTGACTTTGGTCGTAGTCTACGTTAGGGTGGGTGTCCCATGATAGTATTTTTTTGTAATGCATACCCTCTAATTTTTTTCGTTTTAAGTCAATACACTCGTAGAAAAAAAATAACGGCTTTTGGCAACCTGTGCCACTCGCACCAAAACATCTCTGTAATCAGATGTAATCATCGTAATATATTTTCGGGGTACTACACCGTGTTGCGCTAACTATTTCTTTCGCCAATTATACCTGTACTTGATTACTTAGATGAGGGCGTGATTATACGTAAAAAAGTATTCGTCCTGCTAAACTTAGAAACTAGTTACGGTACGATCAACGGAGTTATATGTTATGGAAGCCCTCTATCCCCCCCCCCCCCCGTGAAGAAGGCTGCCGTTTTTACCCAAAGGGCGTTCTTTTGAAGATATAAGGGATGGAAGTTTCACCCTCTAGAAATTGCTAGAACAGTCCAGAACATTCAAGAGCATTCCACAACATTCCAGAACATCCCGGAACATTCTGAAAAGTTATGTAATGTTCGGGAATAGTCTGGAACGTTTGGGAACAACCCAGATCATTGTGGAACATTCCAGTACACTCTCAAATGTTGTGGAATGTTCTGGAACATTGTAGACCATTCGAAGCCTTTTTGTATGGGTGGGGCTACCCATTGGTAGGGGAGCATATAAAGCAAGATCCGTCATGGGTTCGAACGTCTGTTCAATCTCATATAAACTCCCTGGGGGTGCCGGGTACGTCAGCTAGTATTTCATAAATGACTGTTTAGGAACAAATCGAAAAAACTGTAGGGTAACTGAATTCGAAAAGAAAATTCCCCACACAAGCTTGGGACACCGTAGTCTACATTTTACGCCAGTTTTTCAAAATCGTTATCCATTCTACTAAAGAAGCAATAATTATCGTGATTACTTGGTATGCGGGTTTAAGTCTGCAGAATTGTAGAACTCGTGCACGGCACGTCTCGTGTCTTGGCGACTAGCTCTAGCTGTGCTCACATCGCGAACAACGCTTCGTTTCCTTCCGTGTCGGTCGCTTGCCGTGCGGCTGGTCAACGGAGCGCGGTGGCTCCGAACTTGTTTTCGTGGCCTTGGTCATCATCAAAGCGAGGAAAGTCTAATTTATCGAGGTCGAAGTAACTCATGTTTATCATCTAGATATATTATAACATAAAATCTGTAAACACATTGATTTTAATCTGTTTTACTTCAGAAAGTGGGTTAATCCACGCTTCTTGATGATGTGACGAGACGTCACATGTGGTCAGACGTCAAATCAGCTGCAGATTGAGCGCGAGATTTGCACATTTCGGAAATAATATCGTTATACATTGATTTGCAAAAATCACGTTCTGCCTTCTGCTCCCAAGAGATCCGTCGAAACCTCTATTTCTGTCACAAGGGATTTTTATGAGAAATTGAGAGGCTACAAAGACGCTATCAGCGATATTTTTTTCTCACAAGAGTCCCAGTTACTCCCGCCTGGAGCCACTGAGACAATGGCATTCCGAATTGGGGTATGTCATAACATACCCCAATTCAGCCTCATAAGGCTGAAGGTATAGGGAGGTATTAGGGAGGGGAAGGAGATGGGAAAGCGGAAGGTAGGGAAGGTGGCGAAGAAACACCTTCTTTCTTTTTTCTTTTGAAAACACCTTCTTTCTTGTGTCGTGATGGAGGACATCGAACGCTCGACGCACGATGCCCACTCAGCCGTGCGACCGGTCAAAAAACCTGACCTACTAAAAAAACATTTTGAAAAGGTAAAATAAAACCTAGAACGCCCATAAAAAAGAATTGTAGAAAATGCCAATGCAATTTATTTAGATACCATGAAGTCACAAAATAAAATTTTGATGATCATATTTAGCAGAACGTTACGGTGATAAATAATTATATTCGATTAACTTCATTACTTCATTACTGTAAGTTTGATCGTACTGCACTTCCGGAAGACACACTAACTAAACGAAATTTTTTAAGAAATATTTTTCATGTAATTCGGATGTTGACATTTAGAATATGCCTCCAACAATTTAAGTCAAAATTAAGTCAAATATTTATTTTCGCAGAAAATCCACAAAAACAAAATCTTATAAAAATATTCAAAGGAATTTAATCAGCTTATCAGCTAACTTCTAGAAGAACACACATCCTTCCACCGAAAACATCCCTTTCATCGCGAAATTATCGGTAAAATAATTTAGCAAAGTCGTTTGGTAATGTTATTCAGCAGAAAAAACCTTCTTACGTCACTGGTGCTTCATTATTTCATTAAGTTTTTCTGCCACTTCAAAAATTCTGTTCCCTAACTCGGAAATATCACGTAAACTGGAATAAAGTGAGTTCAAGCTCGAGTTTAACTTGGCGAGCAAGAAAAATTAAATAACCGTTACCGAGCTGAAAAACAAAGCAGAAAAACTTCATTACTGAACGGTAAACTGCCGGGCTCCGGCCCTCGGCGACTGGATAAGCCATTTTTATACCTTTTGACTTCGACTTCAATTTTTTTAAATACGATATTTTAGTAAGAACTGTTACCTGCTCGAACCACTTTCACATTCTAAATTTGAATACATGATTTTCATAAGCAGTGTTATAATAACGTCAACCATTTTAAAAATACCACTGGATATCTGTTCAGAGAATGAATCCCATTTAGCAAATTAAAATGATCGAATTCTGGCTGTTTACGTTAGGTACAGATATTTTTCCAACAACATTTTTGTTTATTTGTTCAGAATCTTCTTTTTATTGTATCTTGGTCAGATATGGTCATGTCTCATAAATAATCAGTTCAGTTTCAGTTTCAGTGCCGGTAACCCGGGCGTTTATTTTATTTTCATTGTGTACATAGATTTCTTTTACCCACCTCACTAGACCTAGTGAGGTGGGTAAAAGAAATTACAATATGTTCATATATCGAATGGGTATAATAACTTAATAACTTGGCCGTTTTAAAAGTCACCCAAAGATCTCAGAATTTTTAACGAAACACTTGGTTATTGTGCCAATTGGAGGTTGTTACATTAAGGTGGGTTTTATGATTAAAACAACAAAGTTATTGGACGTCTTAGTAAAAAGTATTTAATTAAGACTGAATGTTTGTAAGTAATGGCCGCCAGTTACTATGCCAAAAAAATCAATACAATCAAAGACAACAGTGGCTATAATATTACAGTGATACATGATACATGCAACTTACCAGATGTAGGTAAGTAAATCAAAGCACCACAAGTCCGCCATACATACGGCAAAACTGAATAAAACATACAAGAAGCCTTCGGCAGTGTCTGCATTTAAATAAACGTGAGAGTTTATTCACACGCGAGACGAAAGATCCATGGAGCATAATAGGCATTACCTATGTATTATGTTAAATTGGTCAGTAGAAAAAATTCAACAATATCTGAAAAAATAGCTTACTGAAAACGGCAACGATCTGGTATTTTTAAACCATTTTTTAAATTACTTATACTCGTATTTTAGTGAGAATTTAATTGTTGCATAGGTTGCATATAGTTTTATCCGCGCAAACACGGACTCTCACCAAGAACGGTCGAAAAAATGGCTGAAACTCACAAAACAACCCGTCGTAAGATGAGACAAGATAGAAAAAAGAGTGAGAGGAATAAAAGCAAATGAAAGATTGCCGACATTGCCACCACAATTTCCAACCTCAAGTGGAAGAACATTGGGTATGTGGTGAATGACCATTCGGAGGTAAATATCAGAAGGTGGTTTGGTTAGAAAAGAGAAGCGGTGATCACCAACGACAACATGAATAGAAGTACCGGCCTCATGAGGGATACCAATATCCAAAGATAGAAGGCTATATAAGGCAAGAATATGACACCAAACCTAAATCCAAACAAATGTCCAGTTTGTATTTATTATTATTTGGCCGAGGTAGGAAATGTTTCATCGTTGTGCTGTATCGACCACATATAAATAAGCAAAGTTGGCACCACAGAATTGTTTTGTTTGATTGATTTCTCGGATTCAATCTTTTGCGGTCGACTCGGACTGATTATATCACAGCAGCCATTGAAATTTTAAACGGAACGTTCTCGAATTATTATGTCTGCAAATTATAGTACTGATGTGATATGGTAAGCAGGAGTTACTACTTACTGTGGAGAGCAATCCAAAGGTGTAGGTATTGGCTACGGAAGTTAATATTGAACTTCAAAAAGTCTTTAAAACTCTGTTAACTACTGCCAAATGGGAAAAAAAACGTGAGCAACTTCAAATACTGGACGAATCAACTGTGAACGGTAGATTATTTGACTCGATAATCTTGCGGACGTGACTTCATGTTGAAAAATAATTTGATAGAAGCACAACAAATATTTAATTGAGAAGTCCTACGAGCTAAGAATGCATACAATTAAACATGTTCATAAAAAATTACCACCCACGCTATATGACATTATAATATCAATATCAACGATAAACAAGGCTCATTGTCTATGCTGTGTGTTCACATTACCCATTTTTTATTGTGCACTTGGTCGCTAAGTACATTCTCGTGATCAATTATTGGTGACTTGAACCTTATGCCATGCACGTGTGAATCATTAACCGTTATTGATCGAGTCGCAGGACGTCCGCTGGGCGAGTCCCGTTAAACAGCCTTATTAGCCTAAAGCTATCGCCAAGGAGCAAAGAACGCAACACAGTGATCCCTCCAGTATGGAGCGACGGAAAAAAAACTATTGATATAGAACGAATTTAACAAAAAATCTGTACGGATTACTTTAATACCAGTATTATTACTTTAAAAAAATGTATCCTTGTGTAATTTTATTTTTGGTAAAATTCCATCTTATACTTGGATAAAAAAGTATAAGTTTTCACAATACAATACAATCTATTCCGTTTCTTTTAAAATTAGCAAAAAATGACGTGTTGGTTTTAGAAACGTTTTTAAAATTTTTAAAGTAATAAATTTTTAATTTAATTTCATGTCAAATAAAAAAAATAATTAATAATGAGTACGTTCATATTGAAATAATGCGATTTTTTTTTATGACCAACGGTAATATTTTATTCAATTACTGTAAGGAATGATACACTAATTGTATTTTTCCGCGGAGGATAGAAATCTGTTAGGTATAATATCTGAAATAGCAAAGACTCTCAAGTGTTAAATTCCGAAACTAAGAAAAGTTTTTTAACCAGCAACGTACTTTCCATCATGAGCCATGGTCATACAGAACGTTGAAATAACAATTAACTTTAAAAAATAAAGGATTTTTTTTTAATATTAATCGAGCAAAGCCAGGTGGTGGGTAACTACTACTTATTATTCATAACACAAATATAAAAATTATATATTGAGTTGCGTACAATACTGCACAATGCCTTTTAGGTTGAGACACGTCATTTTATACAAAGTCCAATAAAATATTACGTATGTAGGTACATCATTCGGAATAAACGTACCTACAATCTGCCAAATAAGAATATGTCCCACGATTAATGATCTAACAAAACAGTTTATTCCATTTTTTGTATAACGAGAGCGACAATATTCTATTCAAATAGCTACCGTGAATATACAAGAAATTTATCAACATAGTTAGTCTTTTTTTACAAATTTCCACGAGGGTCGGTCTTTGGTGCCGTTAAAATATCAGTACCTACCCAGACTCCTACCCATCCCTCATACCTTTTTCCCTCACAGAACTTTCTTTCCTAAAAAGACCCCCCACACAGCATCCCCAAAGATGACATTCCTGTGTGAAGCTAATGTAAAAAAAACACTACTTCCCAATTTGACGTAGGTAAATAGGTGAGTTTTGATAAATATGCGGGAGTTCGTTAATATGAATGAAATAAACTTCAAAAATACATTTATAACTAAGTGGATCTACTTTCAAATTAAAATTACTCAAAGGGCAAATGTTGGTCTAAAAAATTTTACATTGGAAAGAAAATACGAAATGTCCCATTTACACTTTTTTTTCGATAGCTCACAATGTTCGCTTTACCGCATAAAGGAAGAAAAATAACAAATCAAGCAATATTAAAGTAAGTACCTACTCACCCATGTTCAACAATCATTGTTAAACCAATTACAATAATACAGAAAGAGTAAGCCAACACGTAATATTTGCTATTTATCCACATTATTACAAACCAACCTGGATATCATGAATGTGTCAAAAAAGTGACGCTACCAAAAGGTCAAGTAGCAGTTTTATTCCGTTTCCGAGTTCTTATTATTATTCAAAATCATTTTCCTTCCAGTTGTAACTTTGGTACAGAAAACTTCGGCAAATACATATCCAATAAATCAAAAACTTTGCATTTCTTCATTCCCGGGATGAGAATGGTTCAATCGTAAAGTTTCCTTTAGTAGGTCAAACTTTTGAAACTATTTTACACAGAGCCCCATGACTCCGCGAAATCTGATATTCAAAAGACTCGCAAATAAAATCTTCAAATGTACAATCAAAAAGACCTTTTAAGAGATATTAACATCACAACATACAAGACAAATAAATTGAAATCATTTCTGTGATATTTTACAATTGTTCTCAAAATTACACAACAAACAATAGTGTGTATCTCGTAAGTACAGGCCAGACCACCAATTGAAAAAAGGGAGCGTGGAATAATAAACTGAATACAAGGAAGGGAACAGCTTGCGATATAATTATACGGGAAATGGCTCGATATGCCAGCAGTTGCTCTCGTATTACCTCACAAATCCGAGGCATTTTGGAATTAGGTATATAAGCCGCATATTGCCATGTTAACCTTTTAATCTTGTGGGTGTAGATTGGCCTACCCAACTAACTACAGAATATATTGCTCCATGGAAGATGTAATAGTATAAATACAGGGTGTTGAGAGACGTACCTTACTTACTTACTTTTACCAGTGATTGAGTTTGGTTTAAAGTAAAAATGTAGCTGGCATTTTGGTCTCCGGTGACATTTTATTTTTCACCTAAAAATAGTAGGTATTGGATAGAGGGTCAGTGCGGGGTTTTGGTCAGTTACTCGGCTGAGTGGCCAGTTGTTTGATTTGAAAACGAAGACAATTTTTTTACTTCAAGTAAGGTCAGGATAGCTAGTTGAAGTTTGTCAGGGACGTACCTGACATAAAGCTTTACGTAGCTATTTATAACTTCCTCGTCATTTTTTGTTGGTACTTGCCAATTGATTTGAGATTTATTATATTTTTGATGTTCTCTATTTTATACGATGCAATGCCGCCTCATGGAGCCTCAGGAATGAGTTTTTTTTTGCCTTGTTTAATTCATATTTGTATTTACGAACCCATTATTTGCAATTTGTTTTCCCTGTTAAGCACTTGCATACTGCTTTCTAACAACGTATGCAGGGACACTGGAGGTCTAGATTCGTTCAAAATAAATAAATGTAGCTTCGTTCAACAAAAAAAAAATTAGAATCTTGCGAGAGCCTTGAAGGAGTAACCATCTGTTACTTATGTATACCAGGACGGGTAAGGTGGTGAATAACCTCCAAAGGTACGTCCCTTAACAACCTGTATCCTTGAGAAAGTAGACTGGATTCTTGAGCGGCGCGTGCCTCCTGCCAACTTAAGAACTATAATATAATATAGGGGTACGTTTCTAGGGCAAATGTATTTCAGTCGAGTCCGATTTAATTACAGCCTTCACGTAAAAGTAGCGGACAAGAGCGTTTCAACGACTTTTTAACGTTTCTTGGCTTTACAAGAAAGAGTGGATAAATTGGATTTAATTACATCCTCTTTTATGGTGGACAATTAGTAGGGTTTCCATTATTTACTAAAAGGCCTGATTTAAGAAAGGAATGGTAGATTTTCTACAATAAATAAAATTTTAACTCAGGAGTTAAGGTAGGGAATAATAATACAATCACAAAAAATGTTAAGTGAAGGATTTATTTCACATCTTATCTTAGTTATCGCTCTTTAAGAGGAATATAAACGCTAGAAATATTTCGAATCTCATGCCTGCAAAATTTTAAAATCGAGCGTCTTTTTGCACGAGGCTAGTAAGCGAAAAAGTGGTTTTTATTTATTTTGTGCATAATTTTATGAGAACGAAAAAAGTTAGAACATGGAAAACCTCAAAAATAGACTTGCCATAAAGGGGTATTTTTTAAAAATTGTTTCTTGTTTCATAGTTAAGTCACGAAAAAACATTTTTGTTTGTGGTTTACGCTTATATTTTTTGTTACGTAAATAATAATTTTATTGTAATTCCAATACATAGAAAAGTTAGTAAAAGCTTCGATTTATTTGTAGCTTATTTTTTTATGTTCGTACTGTAAGCCGATTCGTCGTAAAGATTAATCAAAATAGTATCTAAATAGGATATAATGAAATACCTAAACCTTCCGCGTGCGTTGCGAAATCTAGCCTCTTAAGGCGCCGCATCCACGCTCAAAAAGAAGAATATGGAGAGACCGGTCAGTGGTTGAGTAGGCATAGCGCTTGGGTCCCACCGGGCTTCGTGTTCGATTCCTCGGCTGGCTAAGTCCTCCATCACAACACAAGCAACATTTTCGGCTTTCTGTAGTGGTAGTAGGAGATATTCAAACATTGTTGGGAATGTTTGTCTTTCTTTTTTAAAAAAAAAGATATATAATTACGAATTTTAGAGGAGCGCGCTAAAATCGATGTGAAAATTGTGAAAATATTTAACAAAACACGACTCGTTTAAAATAAAGCAAAAATCTCGTGGAAGGCGTCTTAAGTATCATTTCAAGAAACATTGTGATTTTTTTCACAACTATAATTTGTAAAACAACTGAAACAAACGTGTTTATAATAATTTTCGGAGCACACTTTGCGATTTTTTTCTATCGAGGGAATTTTATATAATTTGCATAGAAGCGTCTAGATATTATTATCTTCAAAAATAACATATACGGCAACAATATATACATAACATTTATTTTTACGAGTTTAAAAACTTCAAATGTTTAAGGGAGGTATGTAAGAAATCGGTAGAAATTCGGATAGCGGCGGCTTAAGCGTTTTAAAAGGTCGATAACTGAGGATTGACTTTTAAAAAACAAATTATATCTCAATATTTTGTTGATGACCTTGTATTCTAAATTAATAAATTATTATATGCACGTACCATAATAATTAGATGAAAATTATGCGAAATGCAAACTTAACTGTTTATTGCCTATTTCAAATATTAAAATAAAAAACGAAATATTATGATGATATTCAAATGTTCTTTTCACATAGACGGATTTAAGATCTCCATGAAATTCGGTCGCCGAGAAATTTGAATAATAGGTATTTTACCAAACTGTTGCTGTCACTGTCGATCTTACTCCCCCGAATACTGAGTGGAAGGGACAACCTCACTTAGGCTGATAATACCCAAATAAAATCATCAAAATCGAGATTTTGTACTCCCCATTCTTCTCCTTCAAAACTGGACCCATTTTTAAGATTTTTTTTACTGACTACATTAGGAGTAAATATTTTTTGTCGTATGTTTTACTTTTTTCAAATACGTTTTCTAGTTTATGTATTGAACGTCTTGAAATGAATGCCTTGAAACCAGACAATTTTAATGATTTTTGAAGAGTCGTAACTCACGTAAAAAGTAACTTATCAATAAAATCAAAACGTACCGATACGCCAGTAGTGTCAAAATCTAGAGAGGAAATTGGGGAATACGTGTGCATGGACAAAATGCCGCCCGGTTTCCTCTTAACCACTCGCACCCATAAGCTTATTTTCAAGACAATGTAACATCACTAGACAACGTGTGATTTTCAGTTTTTAAACAGCCCGCGTGCCACCTTTTACAATTTTAATTCAAATTTCCATTTTTCATGTATCTAAAATTCTTGATTCGATTCAAACTATTAGGGGAGTACCTACTTTAAATAAATTTATCAACTTAAAGTTTTTAAAAAATAGAATCCTGATTTAACAATCATTGTTTTGCAAAATGTCATTCTCAAACACGTGAACTGTCAAACATGCGACAGTCGTTAGGTTTTCTGATATTATCCAATTTTCTGCGCAATTTTCTTAATTTTTCTCTCCGTAAGAATCATCCTCGTCTTCAAGGAGTATTCTAAAAAAAGAATTAGCGAAATCGGTTCAGCTGCTCTCGAACACATTCAGCGATTCATTTTGATATTATAGATATAACACATATATTCATCTCACGTTAATTAATAAAATAAAAGTACATCACAAAACTAAAGTCGATCATAGTTTGTGAAAAAAAAAACTACATGGTTGACTGACCCGCGTAACACGGTGCATTCGAAATTTCATGTAAATGGATGCACCGAATAACGTCGCAGCGAAAGAACAAGTGCTCTTAAACATTTTTTTAAAATAAAACAAATATTTTCCAACTTGTTATCAAAACTCTCGTCGCAGAAGTCTCGCATGAATAATCAGTTTTGTGATGGATCTATGGATGAGCGATGTTTAATGTGCTCGTTGTGTGCTAAAATGTTATTGGAGGTGGTTTTCATACCTGTTTCCGTCATCAAAACCAGCGGTTAATTAAGAAAAGTGGTTGGGTGATGGCGGAAAATGAAGTAGCTAGAATTGTAAAGGTTCCAGTGTGCACAGATCACTCCATTAGCGTTGCGCTTAGCCTCGTTTTGTAAGAGATAAAGTGGAAAATAATTATTTTTATCGTAAAAACATTTCATAATTTTATTGAGCCGTTGTGAAATATCACTTCAAAGCTATAAAATATTCATTTTAGGGGCCGTTCAAGTATTACGTAACGCACTTGGGGGGGAGGGGGGGTCTTGTGAAACGTTACTGTGCGTTACGGTGGGGGGGGGGGGGCTCGAACAAAGCGTTACGTAACATGTTTTTCTTTATTTAGATTAAAAAAAAAACTAAGGAATTAAAATCTTCCAACCTGGCAATCCTTTTCGTTCTCGAAATCTCTTTATTTATTACCGCAAACGCGATTAAAACAAGAAAAAAGGTTTTTAAGCGACTTTCCAGTACTTAATTGTGACTTTCAGATAAAAATTATCCCTTGGGCGTTACGTAACGTTTAGGGGGAGGGGGGGGGGGTGGTACGGAAAAACGTTACGGCGCGTTACATGGGGGGGAGGGGGGGTCAAAAATTGCGTTACGTAATACTTGAACGCCCCCTTACCGAGAAGATATAGGCAGAAAGAAACGAAAATAAAATCTGTACGCGTTTTTAATTAACCACAGTGTTCGCGTAGAAATCGTTTTGCTGATATTACAATAAATTTAAGACTTCCGCCTAAATAAAGATGTAGGAAATCATAACATCTTAGATTTTTTTCTACTGAATAAAATTGACTCGGAATGTGGACTTCTCCGTAAACAGACTATTGAGAAAACGCGCCCAGCTATTAAATAATAATTCTTCCCAAGGATATTATGAAGCCATCGCTCACATTGACTGCCTCCCACCATGTTGCGTGAGTGCATTTTTATTACCGAATTATGTCGGGAAACGACGATATTACCCCGCCAACAACTGTGGCTTTCCACCAGAGTTTCCAAAAATAATAGTGAAGTAAAACACACCCAGTTAGAAATAAATACATTATACCCGCAGGACGTGTAGCCTCAAATTTATGGACATACAGATTTAACAATAATCATAACACGTATTTGTAAATGTAATTAACATGTAAGTTAGTACATAGATAACATAGTTGTAAGTAACATAGTAAGGACCCACTTGGTCATACATGTGTATTAGTTTAAGTCACTAGTTATTAGTCTGAGGTGTCACTAGCTATACATCGTCTTGTAGAAATTAAGTTGTAAAGCGCCCTTGAAATTTTCCCACGAAACAGACATATTAAATAAATTATTTTATCTGATTTATTAGCCTAATGTCTGCCGCATCCGACGTGTGACGCACTGCTGAGGTCTGATGTGCAAATACTCCACATGCTAGCTAGAACAGAAGTGCTGTCATCTACAATTTTCAAAGATAACTGTTGGAAGTCCAAATGGACAAATTTGAGGAAATTTTGCACATCGGAATTATTCGATTGTAGAAAGAATTGTCCGAATTCATAAATTAGACGATAATTACACATGCATTGTCCGATTAAACAAAGAATTATCCAAATGGACAAAATTGACGACATTTCGCATATTCGAATTGTCTTTTTGGACAATTGATAAATTTGACGATATTTTGAGGTTTTCACGCTTTTCCTCAACAAAATTCTCCAAATGGACAAATTTGTCGAAATTTTGAAAATGGGAATTGCACGATCGGAAAATAATTATTCATATGAACAAATTAAAGATTAATTAAATAAGTAATTAATTAATGAAACAGTAATTGTCCAACTGAACAAAGAAATTAAAGAAACTAATTGTCCAACTGAACAAAGAAATTTGTTTTACACTTCGGAATTATTGTCCGATTGGACAAAGAAATGTCCGGATGGACAAATAATTATCTAATGGACCATTAGATTTTTGAAGATGGTTAAATTAATATTAAGTATTAGTAACTCGCGTATTCTTTAAATAAACCGTGTCCAACGTGGATGTTGTTGTACAGTTAAAAGTTGTACGGAGCTTGTTTATATTGGTAGTGATTTATTATCAATTATTACCAAAGGATCATTTCTGCTGTCCTTATTGATACAGTAAGTATGCAGAGAGAATATACGGCCGTATAACAAAAGTCGATTTAGATCATCATCAAAAGATGAGTGGCATAATTTGCATATTGGAATTGTCTGATTGGACAAAGAATTGTCCAGATGGACAAACTTGATGATTTCTTTGCACATTGGAACTGTTTGCTTGGACAAAGAATGGTCGAAATTGACGAATTTGTCGAAATTTTGCAAACGATAAGCAATTTTTTGATGGCATTATCATTGCTATTGTATGCAGAGAGGGGGCAAAACTCTACTAACAAACTTTTACTCAAATCGGCGAAGCGAAATAGAAATCCTCCTGCATGGGGCCTTCAGCAAAAAATAGTTATACATAAAGTCAAAAAAACTCATGAACGCTTTTGCCGTGAAAACCAAAACGATGGGAAAATTCGAGCGGAACGAACTTAGTATTATTCATTTTATCATCTAACAAAGGCAATAAATTATTACGAAAAGATTAAATTGTAATTTAGTTATGTTTAGACCCCTTTCCACCTCGGAGCGTGCGGGGGGGGGCAGCAGGTACGGTAGAATGAAGAATGGTATGCTTTGAGATAATATGGAGTAGTAGGCATCAAATTTACCGGCGAAGGCTGTGGAAAAAAACAATAAATCAATCTCGAACATTGTTTCGGTTGTTTAGGTACCTGATTAACAGAATTTAATAAAATAACTACATAGTTCCTACCTTTCCGATTTTAACACTATTATTTTCATGTTGAACAATTTGTTAATAATGGAACGAACAGTATGGCGGCTTATTTTTTTTTTCTAAAAATAGTAGATTTGACTCAAACAGAGTGGTCGATACTGTCAGTAGTATTCCCTGGTGAAAAATACAAGAATACAATATCGAAACGGCTTTCTAATAGCCAGGTATTTCCCAAACTTCTTTTTTTCTTTCTCCTTCCCCTCGCAGCTCTCTTCAGTCTCACAACATACCCCAATTGGGGATACTTCAGATAGTCGGGAGTAGTTGGGCGGTGCTTATTCATATTTTTTTTTAAATCAAATAAAAAGCTATAATCGCGTCTGCCTACATATGATTATTGGTAGCTACCTTCATGGGAGCACATTTAACGTGCTCACCGAACCTGCCCTTTCAGTTGGGAACACACACCTCCGCGTGGTTATTTGATCAAGCGCCAAACAAAACTGTTGGAAGCTCGTGAATTAATTACAGAAATGCATTGTCTCCGTTCTCCCTGTGGCTGTGATACAAGGGTCAATAAATCACCGAAGCCGAGAGCCGAGATCTTTATCTTCAAAAGGTTCCCCGTTCTCCGACCGCACCGGCCGCCATACAAAATCTCTCCAACTATGGACTTAATTAAATAGATCAATCTATTCTAAACAGGGGAAGCAAACGTTTACGCACGTTACTCATTCGATACATAATGATTGCATATGAAATGACAAACAAACATTTAGAATTAAAAACAAATACTTAGGAAATATAACATCATTATAATTGGCGTCTATGCCTCGTGGCGTTAGCGCCACGCTTTGCTCAGTCGAGTTTAATCCACGTGTCCGGCTTCCTTAGTAGCAGATGATTAGTAGAATTTGGAATAGCGGCCGTTAGAATGTGTTAGTTAGGATTGTTAGAGACCGTTTCCATAGCATTATCTCTGACGGCACAATTGAGTTCTATTTTCTCAGTGATTCTTTGTTTTTAATCACAAGAAGTACCATTACACATGACCTCCTATTGCAATATATAATAATTAACCTCCAGCCAAGTAGCCTCTATAGGTGTATGGAAGGTACTGTTTAATGTACAATATATTTTATGTACTGGCAATTTTTAATGCTGGTCACACCGGACAAGCAGTAAGTTCCAAACAGTTCCAATTTCTACCACCAAAATAATTCTCGTCTTAAGTGTCCTGGTGTGTAGGTACAGCTATCAGATTTAGCCCCGCAACTTTCTGATATTTAATATTGTGTCGCGATTGCTATTACAATAAAAAGGGATCTGTCAAAACCGTCCAATCATTTATTTAACTCCCGTGACACATATGAAAGTGTTGATTTATTTTTTTTTTATTAAGGAGAAAATACAGATACAGACGTCAATTGACAAGAATATACAAAACAATTAATAGAGAATTCGCCTGCATCCAAACTATTTCTCACTTAATTAACAAATTTTGGCAAATTGACACTTCCATAGTTTGATTATTATTAAAATAAAGTAAATCTCTGTTAATAATTAATCCATCTTATCATTTAAATTCCGTGACACATATGAAAGTGTTGATTTGGTAAGATTGACTTTTCCATAGGGATGATACCGGTTCTACTTAAAGGTGAGGAATTGTCCTTAACCTTAAAATTAAAGATATTGTCAGCAAAAAATAAAAATAATAAACTAGGTTAAGGACAATTTCTTATCCTTCGATAGAATCTTAAGGTCCCGCAACCGCGCACAAAAAGAAGGAGATGGAGAGATATGTTTACGAATGTTATAGGAGCGCGCTAATATTAAAAGCGATAAAGTCGATGCGAAAATTGTGAAAATGTTTAATAAAACACGACTTGTTTAAAATAGAGCAAAAATCTCGCGGGGGTTTGTCTTAAACAGCATTTAAAGAAACACTGTGCATTATTTAATAGTGTTTCTTTAAATTTCTATCGAGGAAATTTTATATAATTTGCGTTTCGGCGCGACGAATGTCTAATGTCGAATGTCTTCAAAAATAACATATATTTTTTTAAGAGCTTAAAAACTTCAAATGTTTAAGGGAGGTTTGCAAGAAATCGGTATAAATTCGGGAAGCGGGGTCTTAAAGGAATCGCCCATCAGGTAGCCTGAGCTTCGACGCAACGGCGCGTTTTATGTCAAGAAGATCTACACTTTCCATCATAAGCTACGGAGCTTTAAAATATCTAATATTCCATATTATTCATTAAGAAAAAATATCGTTGCTAGGTCGAAGTCGTAGTAGAGCCAGAAAAATCACAAAATGCGCATTTTTGTTTTTTTAATGTGGTTACAAGATTCCCAGCTGGTCTGGAGACAGTGAGACTATGGCATCCTCAATTGGGGTATGTTGTGAGGCTGAAGTAAGTGGGGAGGGGAAGGTGATGGGGATGGGAAGGTGGATAAGAACCAGGCAATTCAAATCTGGTCACCAAACACGGCTAAAGCCATTTCAAGCAACGTTTTAATTCTGAATAGTGGTCTTACACCAGGGCGATACTGATAGCATCTTACGCTCTGGAACGTGCCGTAAATATACCTACTGTATATTATTTTCAATGAAATAATACAAATTAATCAAATAAAACTTATGTGCCCACACCAGGATTCGATACCGCGACCTTCGGATCGCAAGTCAAGGTCCTTACCCCTCGACCACGGAGGCCGTCTTAATTTAATCTAATTGTTATAAGCCCCAATGTTACTGCTTTTAACGAACGTGAAATAAAATATGATTTGAATAAAGCAGTCTAATAAAATAAATGACATACATGAATAACAAAGACCTCCAAGAGATTAAACTCTGTTTTATTTTGCGTGTTATGTTTCGGATGTGCCTTGCTTTAGTAATAATATCTCATCGAGTGTGAATTCAGTGAATGTTTCTCAAAAACGGCACGAGTCTCATTATTATTGTGCGATATGTTTGTTCCCATGAAATTTCTAGAACGTCTAATTACGTTGTCTTTATGGGCTAAGTTCCTTAAGCACACGCTTAAGGAGGCCATCGAGTAATGTAAACTCGCATAGTTCGCCCGAGAATGCCATTCAACAATACACAGGATAACAGAGGCACATACAAACATAATAATAAATATCTACATAACTTGCCTACGATACTTGAAGACGATTTAGTGTCGAATTACATACACAATGGTAACGAGTAACGATTAATTAGTTCAATGCAAAGACAGTACAAAATGTACCAAAAGAGGGAATAATCTGAGAAAACCGGAAATATATAATTTTAAATAATATTTTTGACGTATTGACTCTTTTCCACAAAAAATTATAAATTGATTTCGAAAGACTGTTCTTTTATCTAGTAAAGGTATGTTTTTAATTTTGAGAAAAATGTTTATTTTTAGAATAATAAGGTTATACTATAGGTCTTGGCAGATTTGTTAAATTTTCAAACCAAATTTTGTATTATACAACACACATTTCAAATCATATATCTAATCATAGGAGTAAAATAAATCAATAAATTATCTGGGAAAGCTATGTTTCAGAATTTTAATTTTAGTTTAAATAAAATCATTAAAAAAAGATCAGCGCACGTGATTTGTGCCGAAAATACTTCAGTTTGTCTTTTTATTTACGGTCTTTCAAACTAATATATTTAAAAAAAAATTACAGTCTTATTTTGCTAAGAAAAGTGATAAATACTGATGATAAAAAAATAATTACAAAAATAAATAATTTTAGTAGTTTTATCATTACGCCTTTTGGCATTTTTGGATGTAGGTATAAATTAAAGCAAATTTGGAATGAAATAAAATTTATATGGAGTTATAATTTTAAAAAGCTGTTATGGAGAATAATTAATTTTTCTCATTAGAACCGCCCTGTACGATCGTAAGAACATCTTTCGACGAAATTTGGATTTTCGGCCGCTGGCTCGTTAAAGGCCCTTAAGTAATACGTAAAACAAATAAGGATAAATTAATAAAATACACAAAAATATAAAAACAAGCGTTGGAAAAGGGAATTCAATAGTTATTATATAAAAATAAATAAAATTGTCGTAAAATAGTTTCCAGCAATATTATTATAAAATAATTATTATATTTGTATTTATTTCATTATAAACATATATACAATAATTATTTTATAATATCATTCATGTTTTGTAATTGTTTTTTTTTTATAAAAATAACTTTTTAATTGCCTTCTCCCACCGCTTATTTTCATATTTTCGTCTAGCTTTTTCTTATGTGTTTTTCATATTACTCATGGTAAATTTTATATTGACTCTGTTTTATCTTATTTTAAGACTTGTTTCAACAGAGAAAGTGTTACCATTATGTAATTCATTTTTTAAATTCCAAGGATTCTTAATTTTAGGTTCAGGTTTAAACCGGTCAGTGGTTGAGTGGGCAAAGCGCTTGGGTCCCACCCGAGCGTCGCGTGTTCGATTCCTCGGCTGGCTAAGTCCTCCATCACAACACAAGCAACATTTTCGGCTTTCTCTGGTGGTAGTAGGAGATTTTTAAACATTGTTGGGTTATTCATAACCCGGGAATGTTTTTCTTTCTTTAATTATTATTATTTTTTTAATTAAAAAAAAGAAATAAAAAAGAAATAAATACGATGCCAAAAAAAAGTTTTTACAGTTATTACATATTAAAGAAAAAATAAATAAAAAATTGAATAATTTTGAAATCTGATATACGTGGAAGTGATTATAGATTTGGCGTGTATTGAAAATGGGTTTGCGAGTACGATACCTGTTGCAGCGCCAAAATAAATTTGCATGGATTTACGAATATATTGCCGATGCCGGTTTAGGTGTTGTGGTGTCGATTGTAATGGTTTGTAATGAACAATTTATAAACAAATAAAAAAATTCCATTGCAGCATTTTTCCAGCAAAACACCTCATTTAGAATACTATCCGCGATATTCATAAATAAATTTTGAATTACTAAATTCAATGAATTTGATTAACGCGTTTACGGTTATAACACTTTTTTTATTAACTGATAATAATTGAAAAATCTTTCCATTGTGATTGCGTGGTGCAGTCCACAGACGGCAGACGCCTCAGTAATCTCTACGGCGGATAGCCCACATTTTATTGTCTATTTGAAGGGGAAAAGAGGAATTCCTCGACGAATTGTTCCATCATCCGTTCCATTGCATTACGACTCCTATATATCATTAAACTGACGTTAATAATTCCTCAAGCCCTCCATAACACTTCACACAATAGAGGAAAAAAGATGCGGACAGATACTAGGAAACAAACAAGACCAAGAAGTGGGCCTTATTGATCAAGACGCCTGTGGTTCTTTGCGCAATCCGCTTAATATACAGACCATTCATTGACTTAGGCATTCAAATTTTCACAATAAAATAATGGGAAATGCAACGATGATTCTGATTTTGAAATGCATAATGAAGAGCTATTGCAATTGATTGGTTCAGTAAGCATTTTATTTATAACTGACAGTTATCTCACAGATTTCAACCACTTTACAGCTCGAGCATCCGTAAATACGTAAATATCAATTAGTAGTGAAATTTTACGAGGTTATAACAATTTAAGTACGGTTCTAACTTATTTTCAAGTCTTACAAAGCTTTTGAAGATGATATTTTACAAAAAATTGCGCCATAAAAATGATTATAAATTTTAGTATGTATTATTATTATCGATCCGTGCTTGACATTAGACGGGGTTCGGGTGTGGCTATAAATAAAATTAGATATCTTATGAAAAGCTGTTTTTTTTTCAAAGAACTGACCTTCACGATTTCTAAGTGAGCAAAGCTTGCTTTAAAAAATGACTATAATATAAACTGTACAATTTGGGCCAGATATTGTGATATCCTGATGTGATGGGGAGGAGCTATAAATAATTCTGTATCCTAACTTGGAGTTTGTTTTTTTTTTAATCGATGGTCATATTTATATCTGGTGGAGGTGCGGTGATCGAGAGGTGTATACGGTAAGCCTACGTTCTACGTTGTATATCATGAAATCAAGTAACATAATAGAATGAAATAAACACAAACATTTGTACGTACCTTCAAGTAAAACTTTAATGTAAGTGCTTCTAAATCAATGATTCAAAACATCGGCAATATCGTCGATCATCAGCGGTGATTTAAGTCGCTTGCGGAACGATCAAGAATTAAAACCGTTTTGTAGGTGATTTTAATATGCTTTTGGACGATAGGAATAATTTGTCACTTCTTTATTACGTCTATACTTAATTACTTTATATACCATTTTATCTATACTTACTTACTTTATTTACCACTATATCTCTACTTAATTACTTTATTATAAAGAAACACTGTAGATAATTTAGGGGTCTGTAGAGATCTATATTTAATGCAAATAAAAATTGGTTTAACCATGGATCTTCTATATATAAATATAGGGGGGGGGCGTTGAAGGAAAAGTAGGCAATGGAATCAAAAAAGCTGGGAATCTTCGGTTTAAATAGTAGAAATTCAATATAATATATAATATCAAGTTAAGCCGCCTTCCTCTTAGAAATCTTGTTTTATCAGGAAAGGAAGGGTAAGAAAAGTCAAAAAGTCGGGAAAACACTCAGTCAATACGAAGGATGAAAAAAGAACATGACATTTACATTGCATTCAGGGAAGTGGTACCTTTCCCGTGACATATTGCGACACAATCCATTTAAACTCCGGGCCAACCGTCTCACAATCCGATCTTTGTTCTGCCTTTACATTCCATTTCTACTTTAGTAAATCTCCGCCCTCGACTCCGACTTCTTCTAATGTCTTTTTTCATCTCGACGCTCCGCCATTTTGTGTGCTCCATTGTTTATTTCCGCCGTCCGCCCTGAAGAATGGCGGATCAGCAGCGCGCAAAGTGACGAGTTACCTCCTCCCTTACCTGTTGTACTCTCTCCTGCTACCACCCTCTTCTGCTGCCCGCTCTACCGCTCCACCGCGCCATCTCCAGGAACTGTATTGTCTTTCGCGTGAACATCTTGACATTCGTACTATTTACAATAGAATAGTTGGAAAAGTAATTAAAATTCAGAAATTATTCCGAACAATCTTTTAAAATTATTACATTTGTAATTGGTATAAACCTCCTCACTAAGTTAGTCTTTTCCAAGGTGGCAGACAGATAAATTATAAAGATAAAATACTTGTTTGAGACATACTCGTATCAGCTCCTAAAGTGGTATGCCTTCATCACAAAATAATTAATATAACTTCTTCAAACACAGCAAACTTATTTTGAGGCACCATTTTTAATCAAAATTAATAGATTTGTTAGTTTTTACCTATTGTTTATAAAAAATTCAGGGTTTTCTTAATGTTTTAAGTAAACCCTGGGGAAGTTAGCATCGCTTACGAAACAAGTCGGTTTTTTATAAACAATAAACGTGGTTAAAACTAAGAAATCTATTAATTTTGAAATAATATAACATACAAATGACAAAAATCTTCCATTTAGCCCAATCCTCCAGTGTTCCATCTCACTCACATTCGCCTGAAGTCGTAGATCTCCATCCCATTTGAATTTCGAAAACATTGTTATATATGAAAATATAGGCCGAAATTGGGCCTATATTTGGATCACGAAACGATTCCACAAAGTACTCCTTGTATTATTCTTTGTTTTAAGGTCTATATTTAAGATTCTGCCGTCGAGAGCTCCAATGTAACGAATATTTTTCTTATAGTGGCACCTTACACGGCTATTCGTATTGGTGTATTTGGCATAGTTACTTAGAAAACATACTATCCAAGCTACGTGCTATCCAAAAACGCTAATACGTGCCACTTATTACTGTAGATTTTTAAACTTCGATCGTCTGTGTTTTTAAATTATTTCATTTTTGACAGTTTGGGAGTTTACCGCGAATGCATCAGCATTTTGCATTTAGAAGTTTTCATAACCTTAACTAGAGGTTTGCAAAACTCCCTTGAAAAGCTGTTTCACAAACATGTGATTATTATTCCGACTTCGTTGTCAAGGCTTAACTGCCTTATATATTATATATACAATGCTAACAGGGTAATGCGCCACCTTCACATGAAGCAATTGTCATTTTCCATTTTGTGCATAAATTATTACGATGCCGGAAATTAACATACTCTTCGTTTCATTCTAGCAGATGTCATGCTAATTAAATTAAAAAATCTAGGCAGACTGTCAATAGGCAGGTCGACAGACACACCTACGTTCATTAATTTGATATTAACCTTTAGCCATGAAGCTATGAATATCGTTTCACACATCAACGCCTTCAACTAAAATTTGCTGAGAAGATGAGCGATGATGAGCGTGTTGGATTTCCTGCAATTAAAATGAATAACGAGCAATCCAATAATGTGATGTATTATTAAACGCCTGCAGTTTTGATATCAATACCTTTGAAATGTTACGCAGTTACCAATTACATTAAATGTTAAACCGAAGATCGCGGTTGACATTTGAACTTTCGGGGCCGATATAATACCTTTGTAGGCGTTTATTATGTTGTCATTGAGTTAACTTACAAAACTTATATAGGAACCGCTTCTCAAAACAATAGTTTTAATAATACCTGTCTACATAAATATAATTATAATTACTATCACTTATACGTGAAGTAGATGTAAGATTTTTGAAGAAAAACTTCTTAACGCACGCTTGACTTGGGGAGTAAGCTGGTAAATCAAAAAATAGTTCAGATGGATTAACTATTAGTATAATAAGAGATGCTTTTCCAGTAATAGGATCTACTCTATTAAATATTATTAATGAGACGATTGAAGACGGAAAATTTCCACAGTCATGGAAACTATCTACTATTATACCGGTTCCAAAGGTTAAAAATACCAGAAAATGTGAAGAATTTCGACCAATCAACACCTTACCAAAATATGAGCAGATTCTTGAAGTTATAATAAAAGAACAAATTTTGCAACATCTAGATAAACACGATATTTTATACCAAGAGCAATCAGGAGATTTTCTAATGATATTTGTCATCAAGTTATTCGTAACACGGGAATGTTTGTCTTTCTTTAAAAAAAAAATAATTCATTAGGGGGCATACATTAATTACGTGAGCTCAAAAAGCGTGGGGGGGGGGCCAGCAAAATTTCACGTTGCTTGAAAAGAATATACGAAGTGGCCCAAATTTATCTCACCAAGGAGTGGGGAGGGGTCTAGATTGGGAGAAGAACTGCTCACGGAATAAATGTATGGCCCCATACGTTATTAAAAAAAAACACTTGGGCAATTTTTATGGAGTAACTTTCGTAAAGCTCACCCCGAGTCTATTCATGTAAGAATATTGAATCATTTTACTAAAACAGGGTAAAAAATAATATCTCGTTATGATACATGGTATTAAAATAAAATATCTCCGATTCGTTAAGTTTTTGTCTATTATTATAAAAATAAAATGAAGATTCCAATCTTGAACAAAGTGCAAGGTCAGAATCTCAGGGAGTGGTGAGTTGTGACCAACGCAGAGCAGCGGTGCACCGCTTATGCATTTTGCGGGGGCCCTGTGCACCTCTGGTAAGAGGATCATTGCGGTGAAGTTGGGGGAAGGGAAGGGGGTCGGGGGACCCAACAGGTGGTCACCACGGTCAGCTAACCTTACAAGAATTGCATAACATTATATGCATAACTGCGGCGGGTAATGTTTTATAAATAAACACCTCGGCGTTGTGGATGTTATAGGTAGGTAATGAAGTTAGTTATAAATATAGACCTGAAATGTTCGGAATTACGACATAAGTAGGTACAGATGTTATACGTAAGTATTTGAGAATCTCGTGATGTTCAAGTAATCATGAATTCACATTTTTAGTTTTATCAACATAATGGTATTGGTACAGCCGCCCGCTTAGTCACTGGAGCGATTTTGGTCGAAAAATGGACCACTTTTATCTTTGTGCGATTGATAGCGGTCCAAAAATGGACCACATTTTCCTACCATTCGTTAAACATTTATTGTAATTATTCAAAACATTTCCTTGGTCGGACATATATTTTAAAACGAAGCTATTGAAATGTTTTATCGATTATGACCAATGACCATAGATGTCGCAAATCCGAACTTCGTAGATTATTTTAGAACGATGTTAAAAAAAAAAAATTTAATATTTTTTTATTAAATTAAGTCCTTTTGCCATATACATGAACTTATCATTATCAAGTATACCACAGACAGCTTACAGAAATCGAAATTATTCTATGTTGATTCGAATAAGTATCCTTCACGGCAGTTTCAGGATTGGCGCGATTATAAACTTTATGATTTTTTAAATATTTTTTTATAAATCCTACAAATATGAGATAAACGGTTAAATACAGGATAATTCATTGGCTGTATAGCAATATGATATGATAAGTGTTTATGTCTCCATGTTAAAATTCGAAGGTATAATTTTTTTAATGTTGGCGAAAAATTTATAAAATGACCTTCTGGAAAATCTCGAGCAATCGAGGCATATTTATTTATTTCGCATGATCGCTCCAGTGGATTTATGAACCATTTATTGGAAAACCAACACCTCCGCCATAGGTCACCCCAAGTGGTTCCCTACGTTTGACTTTGATGAGCAGGGGCGTCTGGGTTCATGTGGTGCGGTTTGTCTAGGTGTTGGCGGCGGAAGGGTCCGCCCAGATACTGAATGGGTGAGATTTTTTTTATTTATTTATTTTTTTTTTTTTTTCTTTTTTTTTTTTTTATTTATTGGCAATGTTTATTAAAAATACATATGAAGTTACAACAGTTACATAGTTACATAGTTACATAGTTACATAAGTTTAACAAAAAATAAAAATAAATTGCCTTTCCTCACCATAAAGAGACAATGCTCTTGTGTTTGGTGAGGGAGTTCTAGAATGGGAGGGAGATGAAGAATGGGTTCATAGGACCGTCACTCCTGGACACACTGACACCCAGATTCCTACCTACCCCTAATTCCATGGGAATACCTTCCCACTAGTAGGAATCCACTTTCACCTTTTCACTCACCATCCTTTCCTAAAAAGACCCTCCACACAGAATTATTTTCCTCAGGGCCATCTGTGTGGAGCTAATGTAAAAGAACAGGAATTATTATTGGAAAATTTTGACGAAGAATCATAGTAATATAATATAAAAGTATAAGGCCTATCCTTACGATACTTTTCTTCTTCTTTCTCATTAATAGTTTTACTTTCAGTTTTAGTAATACTTTTTCTTCTTCGTTACAGTATATTTTTTTACTTCTAACGCAAGCAAATTCTGCAAAAATCATTAAAAAAAACTGCCTGTTGTAAAACGAGTAGCTGTATTCCGCTGTTTTTATTTTATTGTTTCACATCTTTGACGGCCGGCGTGGTCTAGCGGTAAGGCTCTTGACTCGCAATCCGAAGGTCGCGGGATGGAATCCCGGCGTGGGCAAATAAATTTTATTTGAATGATTTGTGTTATTTCAGAATTTATTCATTTAAAATAATGTATAGCAAAGATATTCAAATACAGAAGAGATATGCTATGGTGTCCGCGCAACTGTCGCCGGACTACGCGCTAATTAACGTAGTTTTCATACAAAAAGAATTTGTTCATTTCGTTGATTTTTTTTAAAATGTGCAGTAATATTGGTTAACAATATATTTTGAATAAGGAAAGAATTCGTTCATTTAGTTTAACGTTCGTTTGGTTTATTCGTTAATTATTTGTTCTTTTAGTTTATTTGTTAATTGGTAAACAATATCGGCGACACCCGGAAGCGCAGACCCACATAGTAAAAACAGCAGATAGTACATCTACTTATGTATAGTATATATGCGGCACGTTCCACAGTGGAAGATACTCTTAGCATCGCCCTGGTGTAAGACCATCATTCAGAATTGAAACGTTGCTTGAAATGACGTTAGCCGTGTTTGGTTACCAGATCTGAATAACCAGGTATATCCCCACCTTCCTCTTCCCCATCTCCTTCCCCTCCCCACAACCTTCAGCCTCACAACATACCCCAATTGGAGATGCCATAATCTCACTGGCTCCAGACGGGAGCAGCTGAACATTTTGTGAGGTATTACTATAAAAAATATAAATTAAAATCTTTTCTAAACAAAATATGATTAGTTTTTTAAACGACCTTGAGGTGATGATATTTCACAAAAAAACGGTGTCATGCAAATTAGTAATCATTATTGAAGTGGGAAGATAACGAGAATGATAATTATAATAAATAAAATTGGAGCGAGCGCGGTCAACAACTACTGTTATAATACCGATATTATAGTGTCCACTGTGCACACCTGACTTTACTGTAACGTTCATTTGAATGATATTGATAGCTAATCATAGAGATATACTTATATCAATGTACTTAATGCATAATGTATTACTGTAATCGACTAATAAAAAAATGTTACACCAGTAATTCTGTGAACAGTAGACCTTGCGTCCTAAAAAGTATCTTATCCAATTTTTTCTTATTTTAAATCAAAACCAAAATTACCTCGGGAATCCTAAAATTTTAAAGTAGGTACTTAAATACATACCTAGTATACCTACATAATAAGGAACTCCAGTGAAAAATATTATGGCTTTAAAAAATATGTTCATATAGACTTATAGACCAATAGACGCTGATTCTGAATATATAAGTTTTATTTTAATATATGAGTTTTTAAAAAATTATTAAAAAGTGCATTTTTAAACATCTCGTCAAAACACAGCGTCAAGTTCGCATTAGTGAAATGTTTAGTGGTGACGTCACTGTTCCTCGTGTCGTGACGTCACCGTAAAGTCATTGGATGGGAATTATACGGGAATGTGGGAATGACACAAGCCATCGTATTAATTTATTCGTTTATTTACTAATCTACTCTTTATAGAGATTTGGTTGTTGTGTTTATTTTTGTGTTTATTGTAAAGATTCATTAAAATCCATTCAGTAGTTTTTGCGTGAAAGAGTAACAAACACACACAAATCCATACAAACTTTCGCCTTTATAATATTAGTAGGATAGGATTATTACGCATTTGTTGTGTAGAAAGCAAAGCAATTTGCATGGAATATTTATGCTTAAGCGATTAAATAATTTTTCTTTGAATATTTGAATTACAAATATTTTAATAGACGTCTTCAATTTTTGTAACTTGGAAAATTTTCAACATTTTTACTGACAGGAATGTAGGGTTTTGTTCAAAATTACTTTAATAATAATTAGTCTGTGTACCTCCTTTACAGGGCTCACACTATTTTAATATGCACCTCCCCATATAATAATTCCTCACCTCCACTTCTGGAATAAAGACCATTAATATTATTGAATTCTAGTCAAATCCGTCAATTTACCATTACTTGGGATATATCTATGTTTAATTAAATGAATAATAGCGAAACTTAATCGGAAATGTGGAGACAGAAAAATCAGAAAAAAATATTGGCACCCCTGGGACTCGAACCCAGGACTGCTTACATGGCAAGTGCTCTACCAAGTGAGCTAAGGTGTATATCCAATTCGGTCACTTTTAACTGTATCATACTTCGACTAAGAACTACCAACATTATCTTCATTTTCTTAACGAAAGACACATTCGCTCAGTTGGTAGAGCACTTGCCATATAAGCAAAGGGTCCTGGGTTCGAGTCCCAGAGGTGACAATATCTTTTTATGATTTTTCTGTCTCCACATTTAATAAAATATTATAATTTGAGGTTTTACTCATAAAGTTAAAAATAAAAAATTAAATATATCTATGTTGTTTGTATTTTTAATGTATTTTTCAAAGATATTAGTCAAGTTTCGCAAACAATTTAACTGTGCTAACTTTCGAGATGCTGAAAAGTTCCAAACATGCTTCATCAAAAATTTAAGAGTTTTGTGCAATGCTTGCAATTTGGTACGTGTTAAAAGATATTAAAGGTGTAACTTTCAGAAACTTCCCGTACATCAAACGGAGAAATTTTTAAAGAAATGTGAAGAAAATCTAGTTGATATAATATCTCCTGCCACGTAAGACGATAAAAGCCGTTAAAAAATAACAAAAGCGTTGAGAGGAGATAGGGCATTTTAACAAGTTGGGGCACGTATAAATATTTCACGCGAATCAAGAAATATTTTGCTAGAGAAGCAAAAAATAACAAGTAATGCCTTCATATTGGGAGTCAAACAGGTCTCGGCGTTTTTTTCTAGTCGATTCCAGACTAGCCTCAAGGGCATAAATTGCATATTTTCTCCTTCATTTTATATCATATTATATTATATTTGGGAGGTGAGTATGGGTACCGCCGGCCGGGAACTATTTATGGGATAACCAATACCTCTGCCATAGGTCATCGCAAGTGGTTCGTTACGTTTGGCGACTTAGCAGGGGTTCCCGGATTATTGGGGTGAGGTTTGTCCGGATCTTGGCGGCATGCATCTGCCCACCAGCTGCGTGACAGGCCGGATCGAGAGAGACTGGTTGAGGAAGACCTCTCCAACAGGACTCTATCGAAACATCGCCTTGCCCCGTGCTAGGAGGGATAGTTCTCGATTCATACATCCGTCACTTCTGGACACATAGACTGCCAGATTCCTGCCCACCCTTAAACCTTTTTCCTTCCCCGTAATGCCTCACCTTCCTTTCCTAAAAGGCCCCTCCACACAGCATCCCCAAAGATGACATAGGCCCTAATGGGAATTATTTGCCTCACGGGCCTCCTGCGTGGAGCTAATGTAAAAAAATATATATATCAAGAAGATTGGATGTGGCAGGCAGAGTGCCTTTGATTTTTATACAAATCTATAGTTACATTCCGAGATCGATGAAATTTTGCACACTTGACCTTCAAAACCAGAGGAAGGTCGACGTTTAGATGGGATTTCTAAAAACAATTCCCATCCCTTTTTCCCATTCCCTAAAAACAGAATTTTGATACTTGATGAAATTTCGCACACTTGACGTGCAAAATAAGGGGAAAATTATTGTCTTCGTCTGATTTCGAAAAACTCTGCCTAAAACCCGGTCAAAGCCGGTGACTTCTGCTACTTATTTAATTTTAAAAAAACTGGTATAAAACATAATTGTGATATTGTTGATTGATAAGAAATTATTTATTATTTGTGCACATAACACGCCCTGGTGCTTATCGATTGTGACTGTACTAGGAATTTTAACGACGGTTTAGAGGAGATAACATATCGATAAACCTTCGAGAGAGAACACCTTTCATACGCTTTTGATTTTTATTTATATTTTTAGAAACGTTCACAATTTCAGGCGAAAGTAGCGTAGATAAACGGCGTGAAATACCGTACCAACTGTATTATAAAAGTCCAAATATATTAAATTGAATCGATAAATTGACCTGAGCACTAGAATTTAGATTTTTAAAAATTACATGCTTTAGTTAAGAAAGTAGGTTAATACCTAGGACAAGAAAAGTGACTCTATAATAAATGTATTAGAGGCGTTACGTAGAAATCGACAAAAAGTTCAATAAAACGATAATAAATTTACATAATAACAGAAGTACCCACGGCTTCGCCCGAGAGTCAATACCTGTCAGAGAAAACTTTTTCTTATTGAACAATTTTAACAGACTGTTGTTAACTGACCGATTTCCTCTACTGCAAAGATGCAATATAGATATGCTGAGTTGTTGTACAGATATTTGCTTTTCTTCGTTCATGCCTCTTCAAAACACGCATTAATAAACCCCTTCCGACAGGCTCCACATTAATCCACCTCTAAACCCTGCCCAACCGGTTGGCAATATAGTTCTCCTGTCTTAACACAGTACATACAAAAACGCTCTTGTAAGGTGTCGTATAAAATATATATGTATATATAAAAAATATTGTGAATAATATATTTACAGATAAACGGACATTTCAAATCCCCATAGCTCACAGATTTTCCGTTACACTTTTTTACTCTTCCTATAAAATAATGCTTAAAACTTCTAGAAGACTCCAAAAAATAATTAATTTAAAGCGGTGAATACAGAATTAACCGAAACAAAATATGGCGTTGTTTTCAAGATAAATTTACAAAGGAAACTTCGTAGAGTTAAAACAACGATGGAAACTTTAAGTTTACAATAAACAAGCTCCATTGCGATGGGAAGGACTGGGTGTAATTGGCGGTCCAGGGTCCAATAAACTTAAGGTTCTATTTAGTAATTGGATTAATGGTGGATTATAATAAAGTAAGAGTAATTATTATTGCAGGAAACAAATCACATTTAAAAAACCATTTCATATTTTCTTTACAGCTAAATGGATATTTCAAAGCTCCGTAGCGTGACAGAAATGACGTTTCGAACGGAAAAAAGTTTTGTTAACTTTCAAACATCAGACGTGTTAAAAGTGATGACGCCAGAACTCGCTGTTCAAGAGTTTCTGCTGCTTTAGAAAAAAAATATCGTAATGTAATAACCGTTTATTAGCCGAGTAGTCAAAGAGTTGGGATTGCACCCAGACGTACCTAAAAGTCCCCCCCGAATGGACAATGACAAGCACATTTCTCGATCTTTAACCACTCGGGCCCATAAGCTTGTTTTTATGATAATGTAACATTATCAGACATACGTATAACGTATGAGGTCTGACCTATGTGAAATTAGGGAGAATAAAAAACAAAAAGTCTAGCGATTCTATATCTTTAGTGGGATCGGTATGAGATAACGGACGTGATCTCCTGTCAGATTTGTGTGATTTTTATGGCTGTTTTTTGTTTTTTGTACGTACAACGTACATTAAATGCATAAATTATCATGCATACTTGCACGAATTCGTGTATAAAACGACCTAAATTAATATCACGAGATCACGTTCGTTATATCATAACAAAAGATATAGAATCGCTCTTCAGGTTATTCGTAATCCGGGTGATAATTATCGTTGTATTCAAATTTATTTTTTAAATAAATAAATTTATCGCATTATAAATTGAAAACCTTACTAAAAAATCATTAAACATCACAAAGTGTGCCCCTGGTATCTACAATGTCTACATGTTTCAGAATACAATACAACCTTATTCATGGCCAAAAAGGAGATTTTTTTGCATCGTAAAAAGTGATATTTTCACGCTTGAGAATAATGGTTTAGTTCGTTCATAACAATGAGTCAACATTTTCCGGCCAAGTGAAACAATGCATGTTTAATGAATATCCCAGAGTTAAAATGTTCGTACACTGGAACTTTGCTTCAAATAATTAATAAGCAATCAATCACCGTCAAAAGGCAACTTTTTTCTAACACAATTATTGTTACTTCAAAGCATTATTATGAAATCATTATTTAATACTAAATCTGAATAGCCAGGTTCTAAATCAACTCTCCTCTTTCCCATCTCCTTCCTCTTCCCACTTCCTGCAGAATAAAAAAGAAGGAACAATAAATAAGATACAAGAACATGCAGGAAGAAACCGAGACGAGCCAGCAATGTGTGAGAATTTGAAAGAGGATGCAATAATAACAAAGGTGAGTTAAGAAGATCGAAGGAAAGACAAAAAGAGCTAAGAAGAGACGAGAAGATCCAGGAAGAGAGAAGGAGAGACAAGAAGAGACATGCAGAGACAAGAAGAGACATGAAGAGCCAAGAAGAGTCAAGGTGCTTTACAACATGCTCCGAATTGCGGTTGCTAGATGCTATAGTCCCACTGACAACGGTCAGTTGAGACTCTTGTGCGGCGGTAATCACAAATATTAAAAAATCAGATAGATGTTGCTTCATTTTGTCAAGAATTGGGTACGCCTAACGAATCACTCATACATAGCTAGCAACAGTACTGGTAGTAGTTATACCTACTACCAGTACATACAAATAATAAACCTAATTTTCAACGAAATTTCACTTCAAATTCAAATTTGAAACAACTCGATTTACTTTTCGTTCCATGCAGAACTAATGGACAGATCTATGTTTAAAATTTACAAAAGTTGCCTACCGTTTAAAAATGAAACTAAGTGGCACACCCGTTGTATGATTTCGAAAACGTTTGAGTTTTTCTACTGAGGAACTAATGACAGTGTTTGAACACAAATGTTCCCGGAGCCAACTAGATTAAGACTAGCGATTAATTCTCCTAGAGTTTCAACAAACACAACTTTTTCCTCTTGAAGTTTGTGGTCACAGCTCACTCAGAGCTGACGCAGTAATTAATATGGTTCCCCCAACGGGAATGCTGACGTTTGTACAAGACCGCATAAGTGCATAATAGTGCATAATGCAACAGAACAAAAAAATCACACAAATACGCGCGTCGTGCGAAGATAAGCGTTTAGATTTTTTGTGCAAACATTCATTCATTACTTGCAACAGTAGTTAAATAGAGCAAATCAATTTACATTGATGCAGATTTTATCATGATTTAATGTATTTGTTCTATGTTTGATATAATTTTATTGCACGTTGTTTTTCACAAACAATTATATTAATTAATCAACAACATTATTAATTCCAATTCTAAATAGGTTCAGGTAAATCATTTTAGAGAGACCCTTGTTTGTGTAGTGTTGTACTGGAAGGATCAAAAATAATTTAATAATAATTTTGTTTTTGTCAGAAGCCGAAGAATGGAAGGCAACAACAAAAAAGAAAGACTTTTCTATTAATCGCGATTCTAAGGTAAACGGAAAATTTACAAAGGTCACGACGCACCCAGTATCTTTGGGCATTTGCAAGAGAGGGGTCTGCGGGCGAGTGTTCCAAATTAAGTTCGAAAAACTTTTTTGAAACTTTCGATACTATCGGTGTGCACAAATACATTCAAAATTTGCCGTTATATACGAGGAACATTTTCGTATTCTGTTACTTTATCTTCATCATCATTACATAGTATATAAATGTATGTGCGCGTTAATCTTTTAAACTACGCAACGGATTTTCATACGGTTTTCACCAATAGATAGAGTGAGTGAAGAGGAATGTTTATATGTATAATACATGTAAATTATATTAGAGAAAATCCGAGAAATTCAAAGAAAACATATTTTTGTGTTATTTAAAACGGCTGGCGGGCCGTACTATATATAGTCTCTTTTGAAATTCGTTCTACGGAAGAAATTGGAAAATAGATGTCCTAGAGTAAGTAGGTATTTGATTTTCCCTTTTCAAATATCCAGTGTTGCATTGGAAGCATTGTATAATTAGTGGCGAGTTAATCCTACTAATATTATAAAGGTGAAAGTTTGTATGGATGTATGTTTGTTACTCTTTCACGCAAAAACTACTGAATAGATTTTAAAAATTCCTTCACTAATAGAAAGCTACATTATTTGCGAGATCTATAGGCTATATATATTAGTAAGCTCTAGCGTCATGAATAATCTCTGGCGTTATGAAATTATTTTTCACACGTTTTCTGTCGCTAACAAAATCGATTTATTGCAAACGCCAATTGTCGCCTTGGAAACGATGTTTTTTTTTAAAATCAAGTTACTATGGACATCTCTTTGATATTAAAATTCAAATATGTATAAAATACTAATTCCTACTTTACTGAATGGATTTTAATGAAACTTTACAATAATATAAACATATAGGCTATAGCTCAGAGCTCTGGCATTACGAAATCTGTATGAAAAAATTGCAATAGGTGGCACAATTAGTAAGATATCTATAATTCTTTAATCGATTCAAATTATTAGGGAAGTAGGTACTTCTAATATTTTCTAAAATAGAATTTTTATTTAAGAATCTTTGTTTTGCAAAATGTCATTCTTAAATTTTAACATTTTCTATCACACAACAATTATTATGGATAGACAGGTATCGAATTTTTTAAGTATAAAACTGCCGTACTAGATATTTTGGTAGAATATAAAAAGAAGAATAACAATTCGTACTTATCTTTAAAAATGAATCACCGAAATGTATGTATGCGCATAAACCGGAGCGACTGAACCAAATTGGATAATTCTTTTTTTTGATCGTTTTTTTTTGTATAAAACTACCGTTGAGTTCTGGAATTATGAAATTTCTATAAGAAATTATAATAGGTAGCATGCGAGCAGTTTGAAAACCGAATGTATCGGGAATAAATGTGTGGAATGCGAGAGGTGAGTGGGGGGAGAGGGGAGGGGGGCAGGGGGTGTTGGGAGGGGATTGGTGAAGGGGGGAAGGGGTGGAGGAGGAGGGTGGGGGGAGGGGGTTAGGGGAGGGAGAGGGAAGGAAGAGGGAAGGGGAAGGATGGAGGAGGGTGTGGGGTGGAGGGGTAGGGGGTGGGGGGAAGGAGGTTGATGGGGGGAGTGATGTGCGGTGAGGGAGGGGTGGGTGGAGGAGGGGGAGGGAGAGGGGGGTTGATGGATGAGTGGTGTGGGGAGAGGGAAGGTTGAGGGGGGAGGAGTGGGGGAAAGGATGGGTGGAGGGGGAGGGGGAGGGGGATTGATGGGGGGGTAGTGGAGTGTGGGGAGGGGTGGGTGGAGGGGGAGGGGGAGGGGTATTGATGGGGGGGAGGGGGAGGGGTATTGATGGGGGGTAGGGGAGTGGGGGGAGGGGTGGGTGGAGGGGGAGGGGGGTTGATGGGGGAGTGGAGTGGGGGGAGGGAAGGTGGAGGAGGCTGAGTGGAAATCCCCTAATCCCATGCGGGCGAAGCCGCGGGAAAAAACTAGTTAGTTTATATGTATAATACATGCTTATTATAGCAGAGAAAAATAAAATAAAATAAATATAAAAAAGTCGGGTTTGTTACACCATTTATAACTCAAGAACGGCTGGACCGATTTTTATGACCTTTGATTTGTTGGATTTGTCTCCGCCCCGAATGGCAGAATAGCTATTAAAACATCGGAAAACTTCACAAAAAAAATTATAAAGAAAATTCTTTTCCTCGTACATTTTGTATTTTGCCAAGTACAGGTAATATTGAATAGTGAGTGAATTACAAAAATTCAAAAACGTCAAGTGTCAATTGCGCTGATGGTTTTGCTTTTGTTCTTAAACATATAATGCTGCCCCGCTTTCTTACACACTAAATGCCGACAGTCGAAAATGAGACAAACGGTGAACGTGTCTGCACCCCTCCAAAGGTAAAATACAATAATTATAATAAATCTCCTTCACAGTATAAAGAAAATGAAACGCAATTCCCGTAAGTTGAAAAGTAAGAAAATCCCAAAAAATATAAAGCAGTAGGTACCTATACAACGCCTTCTCTGATACTGACAAAAACAAAACACGGACAGTTGCGCATAGATAATTGTTTTATTATGTAATTTTTAACTTAATAAAAACCGAATTTAATTCAGCTATAAGTTAACACAACAGTTATTGATTCTGTGGCGGTATGAAGTTCGGCGGGTCAGCTAGTAATATTATATTTTACAATATAGCACGATGTCCGGAGAAACTTTCCGTATTCTATTCTCTTTTCTAGAGAAACGAAAGGTTCTCTGGCAATGTTAAGAGCTTCTAGGGTAGTTTTTCACTGCAAATAATGTAGACCTACTCGTATGTGTTACCTAGACAGTACACTACTCCATTCCTAGACTGAAACGTATATTAAATTGATTATTAACTATTTAAATTTTGCTCTATTGCACTTTGGAACCAGAAAAGTCATAGTCACCCAAATGTTTACCTCCATCGCCAGAATTTATTTGTACATAATAGTTACTTTTAAAGTTCAACAACTGGTGGGTTGGGTAATCATAATCACTGAACGCCATTAAAATTATATACAATACATATTTCTCAAGCAACGCCGGGCACGAACAGGTAGTTATAAATAAAACGCTTGCTCAACCAAACAAGTGCATTCAGTCATAAGTGTTTAAAATGGCCGTATATTATTAATCTTTATTATTTAAGTTTCACTGATAAGAGTTCGCGACAAGTAGTTGAATCATCGTTTACTTATGGCTTGTAACTTGTAAGGCGTAATGTTTAAGAAGCAGTTTTCTTAAGGATGCAGTATTTGCATATTACACATAAAAGTTAATTCTCGTACGATTATTCCGGCAGCATACAGAGTACACTGTAGGACTATAAGTCGAATACCTAACAATAAACACACAAGCCGCCCGCGCCGCGCCGGAAACGCTAGACCCTGCCTTTCCTTTTTCAATTCTTGTTAACCATGTGTAGGAACTTAATTAGAATAAGCAATTTCATTGACTTTGTTCATGAGACTAAAGACCGCTTTCACCATCTACATTGAACGACTATTACGATTAAACTACCTAAAACACACAATATCGGTGTCGTCAAAGCAGTTTAGCGTAATTATCACTGTGCGGTACAAAGATTTTGCGGAAAATGAGGACAGTTCGTTTTACAACCAATTTAAAAAAATAAAACGCCAATGTTAAGACAAAATGCATCCACCATTCACACTAAACGATCATTAATATAAAACTATCACAAGCGCACAATCTCGGTGTCATCAAGAGGGCTGGATATAATTTTCGTTCAGCGATACATATTCAAATCGTAAAATCTTTTTTATAGTTGAGCCCTTGCCCGGAAAAATGTGGTATCCAACAATATTCTTTTTCCGAGAAAAATGGAAAAAATTAAACCAGTTATATTTCATAACATTTAATATTTAAAATACAGTAAACAATTCTTAAGATTTTTAAATGAAAAGTGGTGAAGAAAGGCAATTAAATTAGAGTTTATTACTAGAATTTATGCTGAATTTGTGGGAAAGTGTTGTGTATAAAAATTCCACACACAACGTTATTCCACAAAATGTTTTTTTTTTACTCTCCGTACCTTACGGAAAGCAACATGCTTATAAATTTACACATTTCATTGATATATTTTTAAAACATAAAAACGATATGGGTAAATGAAACCATTTATGTTCGAGATTATTTCTTGAGATCAACTCACAACATTATTACACAAAACTGTTTCAACGGCTAAAAAGCAGCCAATAATATTTTTTCTGGACAAATACTTTCCTGCATTCTTCAGCTTCTTGGCTTTAAAGTGTTTCTAGTTGAAGCCATAAGACGTTTGTTTTCTCCATTTATTTCCACGAATTAAAACATACTCCATGATTTCGATAAACAGCATTATTCAACGTACTTCCACAAACCAAACTTTAAAATGTTGCCACAGGCCTAAAATATGTTTCATAACCATAATCCCTAACAAAGATGCATATAAATACCATATGCCCAACATTATTCCATCAATAACTCAACGTTGTAGTTTTGCTGGATACAACATTGTTCCGGGCAAGGGCTCAGTTAAGCCTCGATGACACAGGGCGAGTTTACAAGCTACTTACTATCTACTAAGTTCAAAGGCGGATAAATCGGCGAGTGAGATTGTCATGATGATACACAAAATTGTCCACTCGCTCAGTAGCGTAGGAAACTGAGGTCGCTGCTAGCGCCAGTAACAAGAATAACGACGCCTGCGTGAACTAATTCTGTGATGTTTGACAGTCGAAATCAGCTGTTTATTGGCAGCAATCTTGAAAAATATAAAAAACCAATCACGAGCAAGCGTGTAGCGAGTAAAGTTGACAACCTTTCAACTTTTTTCGTAGATTGTCAACAATCTACTAGTTAGCAAGTAACACGATGACACTGAGCGAGTTTACTAACAGATAGTAAATTTCCCAGACAGTAGCTTGTAAACTCGCTCTGTGTCATCGACGCTTTACTGTTTTGTAGTAAACAATTAGTATACTCTTTATTGGCTCCAAAAATTCTGGGTTGGTCCTAAGATGTTGGCGAAAAATTCAATAATCCTTCGCTAAATCAAAGTAACAGATTAATCAGCATTTGCATCGGAACAATGACTCTACCACCCACCATTTTATACAAACAGATCTTCTCTGCCACATCTGATAAATTGTTGTCATTAGTATTAGCTACTAAGTCTCAATGCTAAATTGCAGGTACGGCGAGACATTCTAGATCTAATTTACCACAAGCTAAAGTATTGATGTTCTCACTCCGTGAATAGGATTATTAATAATCTGCAAGAAAGTAAATATTATGTAGGGAGGTCCACAATATGAAACCTGATATTATAAATACCCTACTGGTTGGATAAGCAAGTGAACAATCGGTAAGCATACACTGCCTTAGCGACCAGCATATTGACTTACTTGACCACCGAACAGACAATTCCAAGAAGTGTGGTCAAAACTGATGTGGCCAGTTTAAATAAGACCTTTAGGCTATTATGCCCAAGACAGGCCAATGAAATTGATTATCCGTTATCCGTAATCCGTAATCATAGAGCACGCCTGATTACGGAGGCAATTGAAATTCACAAAAATCTTATAAATATTAATAGAGACGACGGAGCTAAACTCAATAGTTCTTGGTATCCGGTAATTGACGGTTACATCAAGGCTAAACGCAAAAAACATGTTGAAGTATATTGTAGCGCCAGCACGTAGAGGAGTGGAGCTGGCGACACGGTATCGCTCCTAAGTAGATAAGTACAAACATCACCCCTAACTATTACACATCTGCCCTGATGATGGACACTATAACGCTGTCCGAAACGTTGGCTAAAGAAGGAGGTAGCGTAACACGACATAATACCCCAAAAACTAATAACAAAAATCTCATAAACTTATTCGTTTTAGGAGCCTCACACTTTCATACAATACAATTGACAAGATAGTAATGTTTTTTTTTTCGTGTCATTTTAGGGTTAGCTATTTTATATATTTATGTATTTCAAGATTACCAGTAGGTACGTTTGAGTAGGCGCATAATGGTTTATTTTCGAAAACGGGACATTTCAGCGTCCCGAAGCTGTGTTCGGGGACACCGGGACACGCTGTGTGAAAACGGGACGTCTGGTCACATTATGCATACCAGACACGCACACTTCTATCGGTAATCTCTTCAGTACGGATCAAATAGGAAGGCTGCCCATTTCACATGGTGCTTTAATTAAATTAGGCGTTGAAAATCTTAGTTCCCATTACAACATTGTATGAGACAAAAGGCAGTAAAAATAAATTATTAGACACAAGTGCATTATTTATGGGCTTTAGATTTACGTTGCAATAACGACCAGCAGTTCAAATCAATGTAGATGGAAGAGCTTAAAAGAAAAAGAGTTCATTTCAAAGTTATTCGTTGGGTTTCTACGAATAAGGTTCATTTTTCCGTACAGCTAAGAGATCATATAAGGTTTGGCTCCGTGGCATTCGATATTAAATTCTAAAGCTGACAGGACACTCATGATTCCCCACACGTGTTCCCGCTGAAATAACAGTATGGAACGAAGGCTATATTATTTTATAAATAGCTTTATACTAGTAGTGAAACAATGAACAGACTAACAGGTGTGCATTTCGTAGAAACAGACATATTTTTAATTATAAGATAATGAATTCCAGCAAAATAAGGTGCCTTTACCTGTCCCGATAAGCATTGTGAAAATGACTGTTGACTAAGTTTTTTCCATGCATTTTTACTGACATGGAAAAATACATGTCAATAGATATAAATGGTGAACGGAAATGGTATAAAAAATCAATAGGTAGGTAATTGTTGGTTTGCGTTGCGTAATTGTGTAATAAAATAAACGTAATAAAAGTCGTTATTTTGGTTCGTGACGAAACAATATGAAAATAACCGGAATTAATGTTTATTATTAAACTGGCGGCGCTCTACAAATTATAGGATTATAAATTTTAATCATAAAACTCAAGGATTAATGCTTTCTTATACTGCAAAACTGGGTAGGCATTCAAAATAAGACGTTCGGAATTACCGACGATTTTAGCGAAATTTCATTGGTTTTTGTTAAAGAAATTATAAACAGCCGGAGGTAGACCGCACGAGCTTTTTAAAATTTACATGACTGTTCAAATGTCAATGAAAATCATTTTTCTGGTTCATAAAAATGCTATTATGCGAAACGTTTTAAAAAATTGCAGCCATTTTACAAGTATCTACGATTAAAAATATTTCAAAAATACTGAACTCCTTGGAAACACGCCGTGAATAGAAAAAGTAGTAAAAGTGGCTCATTACGATGATGAATTTGTGGAAAATAATACTCTGAATCTAATAATAATTTTAGATCGAAGATGTAAATTCATATTTGCAAAATAATTTGAAAGCAACAGTAATATAACAAATATAGCAATATTCCTCCCACATTTGAATTCTGAATTGTCATTTCATTTCCATTATATTTTGGCATATTGTGATGATCACTTTTAGCCCACAAGTCTCAGCTAGACTAGAAGTTTCTTGCCACTTGCAGAATGTGACATTGAAATGACTCCGGAACATTCAGAACACGTCACTCCTTAACATCGCATAAGACACGAAGAGGGCGGTTCACGAACCATGAAAATTTATTCAGCTCAACTCAGAAATTCGGTGACATGCCAAAACAAAACAGTGGCAAAACAGAACAGTGATATATTATAATAGTACATAAGATTGAAGAAAAGTTAAAAAAAAAAAAAAAAAAACAAAAAATATAACCTAACCTAAACTATAATTACTAATGTATTAAATTAACCCAATCTAATGTTTCATCACTGGTAAAGTTGAAGTCACATGGTTCACTCGGATGAAGGTTTACTCGATGAAATGTTCCATTATCGTTTCACCGCGTGTTCAGACGGTTCCTTCGAAGGAAGAGTTCACTCGACATTCTCGCTACGAAGTCGTCGAGCGTAGTCGCGGCGCGCATTGGAATTCGTCCGGCGCTGACGGCTAAGTTCGGGAATATTTACGATTTCAATTGACATTTCCGATAACGTCGAACTAAATTACGAGAAATTGGCGATTCTTGTAAACAGGAAATAAATTTCAGCACCATAAAATGAACATATGGTTAAATAATAACCTGAAAACTGATATCTACCAGTATTTTTGCACCATGAAAATTTTTTTATTCCAAAATAGGCCTCGGCTTGCAATAAAATCCATATAAATGGAATATTTATTAACGTATCCAAAAACTAAAAACTGTTTTGGAAAGGTGATGAAATATGCTTCCAAAATTTCATTCATCATTCGCGTCACGTGATGTTAAATTCCGGTTGCGAGTGAACAGTGCCGAAGGAAGCATTCCAACATTGTTGGAATGCTTCATTCGGCACTGTCTCTCTTCACTTTCGTGTTCGCACGGTTCATTTCGAGGGAAAGAGGCGGAATGAAATCACGAAATGAAAGATAAATGAACCATGTGAATGGGCTATAAGGGAAAGTGCCCATACTACGTGACCCACTTTTTGCAATTTTTAACCCCCCCTCCCCCCTCGGTCACCACGTGTAGTATATTCCAAGACCCCCCCTCCCCCTACAGTTTTCAAGTAGTAATTCATAAATATGGTTTTGAATCATTTCTTGCTAACAAAAAGTTTAAAAAAATATATTTGGCTTACATTTGTCTATAATTACATACCTATAATTACAAGTGGAAAAAATATTATCCAGATAAAACTTATGTCAAGATTTAGATTTCTAGATTGACTACGTGATAAAAACCTAAGACCCCCGGCTCTCATTGTGACCAATCATGGTATTTTGAAAATCCCCCCCCCCCCCCCCCCCTCCTAAATGGGACACGTAGCATGGATATGTTCCCTAACCGGATAAAACAGAACAGTGATAAAACAGAACATGATCAAATAATAGGTTAGGTTAGGTTATATTGGGTGAGATTAGTATAGGTTAGGTTGGATAAGTTTTTTCTTCATCACTAATCTTCAATGTTCTGTTTTTTCAAGGAACCCATGTCCACACACTAGAGCGAAAATTACATTTTAACACACAAGTGCTTAACTTACTAACACGATCTAAAATAATGATTTTAATTATTTTAGTCTCGCGTACGATTTATTGTGAAAATCGCATAAGAAAGGTCATTACTGCGACCTGGGTAATTTCGCAAACCGGATAGATTATGTTTAAACATTTGTCTTCGCAAACGCTCTTAACAACAACTGAGCGATCGTTGCATCCTTCAGATCCACTGTACATATATATCTCAGAGTAGTTACTTTAAGATATACATAGGTACACGTACGCCAGTGGCGGTCCGTGAGTTTTAAGTGAGCTAGAGTGCTAAGATTGAAAAATGTGACATTACTGATGTTGTTGTAGCTGAAAATGAATTTTATTTTTTTCCAAAATTTCAAATTTTTGTATGAAGATCTATAAGTATGTGGATGCGGCGCATCCCCTGACTGAAAGAATCCTGAAGATCTTCATACCAAAAGTTGAAATTTAAAAAAAAAAAATTTTTTTTCAACCACAACAACCTCAATAACGTCATATTTTTAAATCTTAGCGCTCTAGCTCACTGAAAACTCACAGATCGCCACTGACGTACACATCTTCTAATGCACATCGTTTTTAATATTGTGTTACAAATTTTGCTAGTATAGAGACCACAATTTAGCTCCAGCAGTCTGTAAATTAATTAATTATTTTCTCTTTTTTTTATGGTGATTTTATATTTTTGTATGGTAGTGGGCCCTATGGGTATTATGTGTGTATTTTTTTTTATTTAAGCAGAAAATATAGATACAGACAGTAATTACCAAAATAATATAAACTCGCCTGCATCCTAACTACTTGAGTAGCAGATAAATAAACATTTATTTTTATTAAATTGACATATTTAAAGAGAAAAAAAAATAAACTTAAAAATTCTGTCTTGGTATTAATTGGTATTCAATTTTGAAGTGTATGTATTCCTAAAAATACGACTTGTGTATCCATGTAGGTTCAATAACTGACATCATAATAAATAAAAACATCTATATACCTACTATCTATACAGTGCTACTGTAAAAATTATAAAATATGATAAGGACTTAGGGAACGTACCCATACTACGTGACACGTTTAGGGGGGGGGGGTCTTCAAAATGTCACGCTCCATACAAATGAGCGGCGGGTTGCTTAGGTTTTTGGTCACCGGGGGGGGGGGGGTTAAAAATTGCAAAAAGTTGGTCACGTAGTATGGGTACGTTCCCTTACCTACTATTGTACATTGTGCATACAAAACATCTGTCCTGAAAAAGGACCTGGTAAAGTTTACAGAAACATTATACGAGTACATAAGTATATTAAAGTAGGAAGTTGATATGTATTACATCCACCTGCCCAAAACGAATGCGAACATTTCTGCCAAATCTACCAACATTCCAATCCAAAATTTATGAAGGGTGTACAAATACCCTGAATCTTTGAACTACACATACCTCGTGCAAATATTGTTCCCGTTTCCTTGTTCAGTTAATAACAAGGGTCCGTTTCTAAGTCCACAAGAGGACCAACTAGCTGCGACTGTGTGCCCGAGTGAAACAATGCTGAGTCACGAGCACTGAGGACTGAGAATCCACTGCAAGTCAATTGTCCTCGCAACACAGAGAACAATTTGGCTCAGACTGTTTATGTTGTAATATCATAGCTGCTTGAGGCAACATAAAGAGCAATAGCTTCTCGAATAGTGACTTGTGTTTGGTTAGGAGTTGGGATACAGCAAATTCAATGTAGGAATATTATGGGTTACGATATCTACCGAAAACCGCGATTCAGAATTTATAATGCCAATAAATAAATAGAAACTTATACCTTACTATCTCAAAGCAGCCTGATCGGTCAAAATCTGATCGGCAAAACCTCAAAAAAAGAATTTGCACAGATGTTATTGGAATCTATGGTTCAATGCATTTTTTCTGGTCGCTAAGTAATTTTTATCATGAGATAAAAGCTTTTAAATGTTACATTTCAAAACACAAGACAAGACACCATATTATTCGTATCAGAAGTGAACTTTCGTAAAAAATATAAAAAGAGTGGTGGATTCAGCGAAGTCCGGTAGTAAATGTAAAAGTGAAAAAATTTCAAACAAAGTGAAATAATAATGTGAATTGAATATTATTTTTCATAGATATGATCTTTATGGTGCCAGGCGTTAAACCCGGAACCTTTTAGTATTCAGGAACTTCTCTGTCAATCTGTATTTAAAAATCATCATAAAACTAGGAGTCCTAAGTAAAAAAGAAAAACATTGTTTACATCAAGCCACCACGAATTTACTACAAAGCCGGATTCGCGTGCACGTTTTCTTCTTTTACATTGCGAGAAACGGAATAATTTTGTGCGAAAAAACATTTTTACGATACTCGAAAACCTGAATAAATTAGATGCATTTTCGCAGAATCGAAATGTGTCTACGACAGGAAGCGGAAATTCGGGGACGAAGATAAAGCGGCGCCATCACCCTTCTTCCCCCGCGCATATTGTTCAATGTTCATATTGTAGAACAGGACGCTCGCTGAATTCAGAAATATCCTGATTAGCATAGTAATAGAAACATATGAAGTAGGGAAGCGCTGGCCGAAGACGTTATATGCAATCGAGATGTAAAAACCTCATAACATCGTAATCTTGCCGAAAGCAAGGAATATTTTTTCACCATGCAAACCAAAAACCTCCTACTACTTAAATATTTTTATCCCATTTTCTACGAATGTTACTGTCAACCCTTTAAGCGCTTGGAGTTGTAAGAAAGCACTGCAGGGCAGTTTCAAACTATGTGAATTGAGAATATTTATGTATCATTGTAAAACCACGGATTTTAAAAATAGCAATATGGCCAATGTACTAGGTACATTTTGGAGTCCAAAATCTTACCTTTTCTTGGATATAGTGTAAAACTTCGGTCCAGAGAAAAAATATACTCAAGCTATTTCTTTAAAACATATTACTACTGATAATGAAAAGAAGAATTATTCAACAATGTGTTCATAATATCTCACAACATAGAGTTATATCTGATACCTTTTTTAAATCAGCATCAGTAAAATTACGATCAGGTTGTTTCAACAAGGTTAAAAAAAGTCGTTAAATAAAAGGTTATTAGTTATTATCTTAATATATAAAACAAATTCGGGTTATTTTTTTAAATTTTTTATTTATTTATTTATTTATACTGCGTTTTTACAGGTTGTTCACACACATGTGAGAGATCAGTCAATTGCCTTCTGATTTTAAGTGTATTAATTTTGAAGTATTCAAGTCGCATGTCGTACGATCTAAGATGTTCATGTAATTGACATTTAAAAGATAACAGTCTTAGCTTTTTTTTAACTGATTCTACAATGTTTTCATACATGCAGTAATGTGGATTCCAAATAATGCTTCCATATTCAAGTTTACTTCTAATTAAGGCATTGTAAAGGGTTAGAATTGATAGAGGATCTTTGAAAGGTTTACATATTCTATGAATAAATCCCATCATTTTAAATGATTTGCACTTAATGTCGTTAATGTGTACATCAAATATGAATTTAGAATTTAGTTACACTATTTATAACTTGAAATCGGCTGGATCGATTTTGATGATCTTTGATTTGTTGGATTTGTCTCCGCCCCGGATAACAGAATAACTATTAAAACATCACAAAAATTCACGAAAAAGAAAGTAATGAAGAAAATGAATTTTTTCGTACATTTTGTATGGAACAAATTCTCATATTTTGAAAGAACTGCAGCAAAATTGTGACAGGTATTTAACTGTGCGTGAATTCCAAAAATTCTAAAACGTCAAATGTCAATGCGCCGATTGTTTTGCTTTTGTTCTTAATCATATAATGCTGCCCCTCTTTCCTACACACTAAATGTCAATAGTCGAAAATGAGACAAACGGTGAACGTATATCTCTGCACTCCTCCAAACGAAAAATACAATAATAATAAATCTCTGAAATGAAAAGCATTTTTTTACGTAAGCTCTACTCAGGACCTATGTCAGCTTAGGGGATGCTGTGTGGAGGTTCTTTTTAAGGAAGGGTAGGATATAAAGTTCTGGGAAGGAAAAGGCATGAGGGGTGGGTAGGAATCTGGAGGTCAGTGTACCTGGGAGTGAATCCATTCCTCCAACTGCGGTGCAAGGTCTTTGCCTTGACCGGAATTGACCTTTTACCTTGACCTTTCCAACCGGACTCTTTCGACCCATTGGTGGAGAGAATCCGGCTGGAAAGGTCAAAAGGCCTCCCTAATAGTCTCTCTCGATCCGGTCTCGAACCAGTCTCTCTCGATCCGGCCCGCCACGCAGCAGGTGGGCAGACGCATCCGCCGTCAAGACCCGCACAAAAGTCACCCCATGAACCCGGGCACCCCTGCTAAATCACCAAACGTAGCGAACCACTTGGGGTGACCTATGGCAGAGGTGTTGGTTATCCAATACATCGTTCCCGGGGCGGCGGCACCCGTACCCGCTTCCTTTCAAAAATTCCCGTAAGGAAGTGGAAAAGTAATAAAATCACAAAAAATATAAATCCGTACACAACGCCATCTCTGATAAAGACAAAAACAAAACACGGACAGTTGGGCATCGATAATTACTTCATTGTAAAACTTAATTTAATTCAAGTTATTGATTCTGAGGCGGTACGAAGTTCGTCGGGTCAGCTAGTAAAAGATAAATAATATTTCTGTTCTTTTAATGTAGGTACCTACTCAAAATACGACAACTTAAATTTTGAACAAATTTAATATTATAAACGTGAAAGTTTGTAAAGATGTATGTGTGTTTGTTACTCTTTCACGCAAAAACTACTAAATGGATTTTAATGAACTTTTATAATAATATAGTTCATACATCAGAATAAAATATAGGCTATAATTTATGAAGTTAGCTAAGAAGGGGACGCGGGAGGGGAACGAGGACGCACGGGAAAGGTGATTCAGGGAGAAGCAATGTATTTCTTTATACGGCATTGCAACGGATTCCGGGAACCAGCTAGTTTACAATAAAACATATAAATTTATATGTTTTGATTGAAAATTATGGTGAGCAAAGTTAATGATTTTTACAAATAAGAAACAGTAATTTATTCAAGTTTATCTAAATAATTCCGAATTTGCCTGCTGCGAAGTATCTTGAAATGTAGATAATATTTACGACAGTCGCGTCAATCAGTTGTCAAAAACTCAAATATGACAGCTGTCAAAATGTCATACATTACATTACGATACAGTTGCGACCACCAGGTTAAGCTATAAAAAAAAAACTGCGCGAATAAGATCGGCGAGGAAGTAAATGCGTGAGAGGGGAAAAGAATAGGATTTGATAAGCGTTGGAGGAAAAATATCCCAATTAAATGAGACGTACCCATAATCTGATATTAAACATATAAAAATCATTACGAAATATAATCCAATTACTAAGATAAACAAAACCACTCCAGCCAACCCGTTGTATATAGATAGGTACATAAATACGGTTATGAAAGTATAGCGCGCGTATAGCGTGATCTGACAAAGACATAACACACATATTATTTTATTGAAATATCGGGAAACAACTAAAACCAAACCATTTTACATCGCCATCCATAAAATTCATAAAATTGGATAGGTCGTAAAATGTCGGTAGAAGGTCAAGGGATGATCAATATGAACCCATTCTGTCGATACCTATCGGTAAATACTGGTACTTAAAATAATTTACTTTAATGAAAACAACGTGAAGCTTTCACGGATAAGTTTCAAATTCACAAAAAATGTACCCAGCCTTAAAAGGATGTGTCTGTGGAAAATTAAGTAAAAACCGATATTTTATAATGAAAACGGCTTTAGTCTTTAAGCCTCAATTACATTGAGAGAGTTTACAAGCTACTATCTACTAACATAAGTTTAAAAGCGGGTGAATCGGCGAGTGAGATGTCACGATGACACACAAAACTGTCCACTCGCTCAGTAGCGAACATTTTTGTAGGAAACGGAGCTCGCAGGTCGCTGCTAGCGCCAGTAGCGAGAATAACGACGCCTGCGTGAACTAATTCTGTCTGCTGTTTGTTGGCAGCCATTTTGAACGCATAAATAAACCGATCACGAGTAAGCGAGTAGCAAGTAAAGTTGACGACCTTTCAACTTTTTTCGTCGATTGTCAACAATCTGCTAGTTAGCAAGTAACACGATTACACTGAGCGAGTTTACTAACAGATAGAGAATTTCCCAGATAGTAGTAGCTTGTAAACTCGCCCAACGTCATCGACGCTTTAGGTACATTATACATTGTACATTTGGGCAAGTGATGATAATGAAAAATAGTCGATTTTTGAAACACTTTAATTTATATTTTTGAATGTAGCTATAACTTTGTGGTTATCCATTACAGAAAAATTAAACAATACAACTTTGTATTGTACACAAAGTTGTATTGTTTAATTTTTCACTTTAATTTAATTTCGCATAAGTGTAACCGGCGTTTCACATCGTTTGCGGTTGCTTCGTTCCTTTACCAAAATTCGTAATTCGGCACGCGCTTTTTTCTCCTGCTTATACGCAGCCTTAGTTGTGATTTGTGATGTGAACGAAGCTCTCCATGCACGTTCACACCCGTTTCGGTAAAATTACCGCACCGTGTAAAAGACCACCAAGACCTTTCACAGTGTAAAAACATTCTCGTATTATGTCAGACTGGCCGATCGCGGTACTCGCACTTGGGTTAACCATTATGGTTTTCGAGATCTAGATAAAATAATACGAGTTTAACTCTTGACTCATGAGTAACTTTGACCTTTTATACGAGACAACGGCAATAAGATTGGTTAAACCTTGTTGGCATTGTTTACTACTTCTTGATTCAGTGCATTTTCATATTATAATCAGTAATCTCATATTATTTATAAGATTGGTAAACTGTTGTCATAATCAGTGATGTAATAGCGGCAAAGTACATTACACAAAGGACATTAAAGCTGTATGAACAGAGCAATAATTATTTTATATACGGTTTTTATCGTACGGAAAAAATACAAATGACACCGAGTATTGCGGGATTATTCATGCAGAACAAATCAAACAGCTAGTCAACGCAACAGTCTGAACTGATATTACTGAGGATAATTTCTGTTAAGCATACAAGTAAAGAGACAAGTTTTGTGGTACATATTTTCAGCTGGTAACTTTATTTTCAATATTCTTTCATACTTTTTCAGAATAATTTGAGGTATCTTATAGAACGGAGTCTGAATGAAGCAAGGAGATACATAAAGTAATAAGACACAAAATGAATGGATCGTTAGGTTACGAATTACTTCTAAGTGGCTGCTGGCTTTACTGAATATTCGACGGCGAAACGGCAGGTCTAATGATCTGTTTCAGACGTTCTAAATTGTCCAATAACTAACCAGGTACCGAGGGCGCCATTGCAGTGAGAAATGTAATAAACTTTTAATATTCAGAAATACGGTGATGTTATTGAAAACAAAATGAGGCCATAATGTTAACACTCTTCATTGAGGGTCTAGATCTGCTAACAAATGAGATACTAAAAGGACTTAAATTATGCACCACTTACGACTTACGGTAGAGCGCGGAGACCCAGCGCGTGTCTGCTCGGGGTACCACGGGGATCTCAATATTTAAATCACGGTAGGTGTCTGTAAGATTATAGGGCGGGTTTGGTCGAGATGCCTGGGGCCCTCAACGAAATGGGTTAAAATTGAGATAATTTAAAAAATATATTGGTAAAATCTTTTTATCTTAGGAAATATTCTTATTTATTACCTTAAGATTGTGTATCACTTTCTCACGCCAGTTAAAATACAAACATTGTTTCGTCATCATAACGGAGTGATATCTTTCACAAATGTATGTTTTGCTCCACACGATTCACATTGACAAACCGTTCATAATATCACTCAAATGGGGTGAAAATATCGTATATTAATAATATATTCGTATAATCTTATTTCGTTGATTGCTCCGTTATAAAATCCTGGTTATCTTGAGAATACTTTACTTTAATTTTTAAACGATTAACGAGGAACGCTTTACTCGAAATTTGACTTTGTTACAGTAATGATCCCAAATGGGTTGATGGACGGACGGCTGTTAGAGCGTAAATACATCCAGAGTCTAGGTAGAAGCTGTGGGTGTCTGAGTTGTCTAGACCCGGTGTAAACTAGCGGAAAGGGTATTCCACAAAGCGCGGAGCTTTTGTGAACCAACTAAAAGCTCTTTGTATAAATGCGCCGTGCTCCTTTCTCCATCATGAATAACTCAATAGATTCTTTACAGTTTCGTTACGTAGCTTCTATGGCGAAGCACGTTGCTTTTCAACAACTATTTGTTTGAAATCATCCGCGTGCGTTTCATTGCTAATCCTATGGTAGAAATAAACCCGAATTGCATTGAACACATTTCGGTGAAACGTAAAAAGGAAGGGAATCGCACAAAATTTGCTTTTCTATCGCAGTAGTGCTATCGTAGTTATGCACTAGAAACCTTTCACACTAGGTGGTTATTATGGTGGTAGTTAATTTGAAAATGTTTATGGAACATAAAATTATATAAGTGGACATATATGTATTTTGTATAATAAATACTAGTAAATGAACCATATTAAATGTCTACGCAAAGTTTTTATTCATAACAATAAATATTACCTTTGTAAAGCAATTAAAATAATAAGTGTAGGTATCTAAAATGATATAATCTAGGATTGATATGATTACAGAATAAATAGTACAGAATGATTTACTCGAAAAATTATAATTTTCAATAATAATACCTTCGCAGATAGACTTGGATGTTGGAAGCGCTTTTCAGACATAAAAAAGTACCCGCAAGAAGAACAGGGAGATGATAAAATTATATAAATAGATGAGTATAAAAAAAAACAAAAAGCAGGTTAATGGGGCGATGCAGTCCAGTGGCCATTTAAACACAGGCTAGTGCGGAGGCTCCGATTAAGTATGGGTCAATAAGCCTGCCCATAATAATATTTACCGAACATACATAACTATGTGGCAGTCGTGCGTTGTTTCCTCCATCTCCGTAAACACTTCCTATAAATAAAAATTATAAAAATAATTATCAGCTTTTATTCTTTACACAAAAAACTTTCCTTTGCTGCGCTTGATCGCGGCACAGTGGTTGATTAATTATAAAAGGGTTTATTTTTAGATTGTCTTTTTAACAAAGGCTTATTTAACAGACTTAAAAAGGGTTTTATTCATTATGTTGAAATAATTGAAGCAATTAATTTTCTGCGGAGAAATTATTTTCACTACGCATAATCTAAAAAACGAGGATTTATTTATTATTCGAGTGCTTTGTTTTTATTGGATTGAAGATTTTTGAATTAGACAAAAATGTTAGCTATTATTATAGGAGAATTTATAGACGTTGATGTTACAATAGGAAATTTATTGATTTGTGTACCTCTACAACGCTGGTTTATAGGAAGGATAGCCTACTTAATCTTTTTCTGAGAGCCAAACTAACAGAATATGGCAGACAATATGATATCAGCTAAAAGGTCGATCTATTGCCCCATCTTTGTTAGGGCCATAACAAAGATGGGGCCTATCATTAAAAGAGGAATTGGTTAGTTTTCGATTTGCCCTCCTCTCATCCATCAATATCAAAATCCAATAATAAAAACACGAAGGAAAGAACGATTTGACAAACGTTGATACAATAGATTATTTTTGGGAATAGGTAGTATTAGTATTTAATGATGAAAAACTTATAAAGGCTAAATATTTTTATCTTTTCTATGCATGTAATATTTCATTAAATGCGGCATAGGAAATAATTTTTATCTTTTACATCGACAAAAAATCATGAACTCGGACTATTTGCATTTTGCATGGTTGCTTTCATAAGTTTCTGGATTTGAGTTTATGTCGTTGCAATATTTTAAAAATTGATAATAATACGTTTCAGTGCGGAATTTTTTTGTAGATAAGTATAAACATAAGGAGGTACTCTTAAGAACGTTTTGTGAAAACTAGTTTTGTTGGATTGATTGTTGGTGTTTATAGAAGGATTCCAACCTTCTCTAGATTTATAATAACAATGATTCAGATCGTAACAAAGGATGCATTCCAATCGCATTGTGACTAGTACAAGATAAAAACGACATATTATCGTCATTCTTTATCCACATGTCAATCGAATAATGATACCATAATGATTCAGCATCAAATTGGCTAATCCTTAGATTATTTAGCCTGGTTTTTGTTAGATCACTATCAGTTTGTATTTGTCAAATTAAACACGTCGGGAGATAATTTTACAAAAAAAGATTCTGGCACACCTTATTCGTTTATTTTTTTAAATCTTTTTACAGCTGTAACAAGAAATAAACATGTTTGTTTGTAGTAAATTTTTCTTGAAGGTATTTAAAGTTCCCCTCAGCTTCACGCAAAAACGATATTGCATCTAATTAAAAAATAATAACTCTTATATTGCCTTCACGACAAGAAAATAACCTTTTATCAACACGGTTGACATAACTCCACACTCTTTACAACTGGTACACCTTCGCAACAAGAATGGATATAATTCCAAGGCCGTTGCACAATGAGGGACAGTGAGCCAAGAACCCGGGGTCTGATAAGGTCATAGTCAGTAAACCTGACGGAGCGGGTAGGAACATTGCGCTACATTATGTGTACGTAACCGACTAACCAGTCACTGCAAAGGATGAACGACGAATGTATGTATGCTCCACCAAGCGAAACTCGTCTTCTCAATATCACAGGCAGAGTTAACATAATTTGGAAGAAGATAATTCAGAACATAGGCACATTAAATTATATCTTGCAAAATTTAAGAAACATATTTTAAAAAGAAATCTATAATAGACTAATAGACTGGCCTAATTAATAAAGTAAGAACTAGCGAAGAAGATAAAAAAAACAGTAGAACTCCAAAAACACGCAAATTAATTAGTACACTTGGCCCTGCTTTCACATTAATACAGTATTCAAGCTTGAGTAACAGAATATAGTATGGCATCATAGGCAATATAAATATCTAAATTAATTTGATACTAACTAACTAACTAACTAACCATCACGCCGTTTCCCCGCAGGGGTAGGCAGAGAGGACGGACCGCCAAACAACTCGATCTTGGCACACACTCCTTGCCTCGTTCACATTCATACATCGTCTCATACATGCTCTTCTATTATTCCGACTCTTCACATGGCCCGACTCAAGTGTCTGATTCACTTGGTCGTGCCATGTCTTCCTCGGGCGTCCCCGATTTCTTCTTCCATTCACATTTGCGTCATATATTCTCCTTACACTCCTTTCCTCGTTCGTTCGCTCTACATGCCCAAACCATCTGAGCGTCCCTTTCTTAATCTTACTCATCACGCTTACATCAGCCTTGCATTCTTCGCGAATCTCCACATTTCTCACACGATCGTACATGGTTTTACCAAACCACGGAATTCCTCAAGGATCAATGCTAGGACCACTTGCATTTCAAAAATACCGAAATGGTGCTATTATGGATTTAATGATTAACTATTTTATTTTATTGACTTTATTTAGATGACACTGCGACATTCGCTTTAATTATTTTGTACAGCCTCTAAATCTTTATCTAAATCAATCAGAAATCCATGCTTTATTGTTCAATGTATATTAAAATAATACATTTTATATTATTTGTATCAGAAAAATTATCCGCTCATAATGATGGTAACACGATATTTTAAAATAGTGTAAGATTATTTTAATGTATTAATGGAAGAAAGACAAATCTTTTATAAGATTTTCTTAAAAATAAATTAACATCAATGACATAATGTAAGTCAGTAAAATTAAAATGTGTAGTATGTATACGTTAGACTTTTTTGCATAGCGCATCCACAATGACGTTTTAAGGGTTATTATTAACATTACTATTTCACCTACAGTTAACTGTCCAACTAACTACATAGTCGGTGTTTAAATACTACGAAGCCAAAGAAAATATTGCAATAAACCTTATTACACTACAATGATAATTCAATAATTCTGAATGGTGTAAGACCACCATTCAGAATTGAAACGTTGCTTAAAAATGGCTTTAGCCGTGTTTGGTGACCAGATCTGAATAGCCAGGTACTTCCCAACCTTCCTGTTCCTCACCTCCTTCCCCTCCCCACTACCTTCAGCCTCACAACATACCCCAATTGGGGATGCCATAGTCTCACTGGCTCCAGAGGGAGCAGTTGAGATTCTTGTGCGGTATTCACTGTAAAAAAAAAAAATTAAAAATCACACTGCACATTCAACCATATGAAGGGGTGAACTGATGTGAGACTTATTGACCATTAAGCTACTTTGCTTGTTTGATTGCTATTTTGTATGCATGTTGTATGTTGAAAATGAGATTGTTGTTGGCAACGTAATACGAAATATCGGGAGATCTTCCTACACACTATTTTATACCTATCTTGAATCATCTCAGATAGGTATTATTATTATTCTCTGTTCATGATCCGTGCAAACATTGAATGAATGACGAATTGCATCCATCTCACTTCTAACATCCGTGGCATTCTCAAAGACGGGTTGCAAAGCGTAGGTACTATTGGGTACGGGTTCCATTAAGTACACATCCATTAGGTAGGTTCGTCCATAAACTTCATCGCCGTGTCATTTAATTAAAGCTTTTAACACGTAACAAAAGCCTAGTTTTTGCCACCACCCCCTTTTAACGTTTTAATATGGCATCACGTAGCGGCTCCACGGAAAGCCTTTCATTTAGCAACCCAATAGAACATGTCCTCTTCTACACCTTCACACACAATGAAACTACTCTCAAGAATAATTAGCTGTCATATTGTTGATTGTATTCATTCTCGTAGACATTAATTTTAGATGTAGATAAAATAAGACACAATACAAAGAAATTAGAGGGAAAAAGATAAACATTTTTATAAGCAAGGAAAATAAACCTCTAAAGAACGCTTAGGTTGAAATAAATTGACTTAAAATTGAAGGATCTCTCATGGGTTCGATTGCAAAATGTAAAAATTGATAAATACAGGAAAGCGCACATTTTTCATTTAAAGTCCCCGGTTCAAGCGCTCACCCCGCGAATTCTAAAAACATCCCTCTTTATTTCAGAAAATTATTTATCTCTGACCCCAAAGCTGCCCCCTTGAGCCGGGTTATAACAAACCAAATCTACTACACGCTGCAGCGATAACAAATAATAATCCCGGTTATTGCCGAATTCTCTGCGAGATGAGAAGGGACGCGAGGCTCACAGTTCCTACAGCGAACCAGCCATTCCACTTTAAGTAGAGATCGTTATTCCGCCATGATGTTTGAGTATACCCAATTTATCGAGCATGCGTCTACATGGAAAAGTGTGTTCGGGTTTCAGATTGAAGCCAAACATCCTAGTATTTTTAAATGGTTCCTTCGCCTGTAAAATACTTGTAGATATTTCTATTTAAGATTATGGCCGGCCAGATTATTTACAATTATAGCGGTGATTGAAACAGCTGCGTGGTGTATCTGGTCAAAATTATAAATGCAAATGTTTTCTAATGTAGCCATATTTGTAACCAGATTTTCTATATTAGTAAACAATTAACGACTGGTCTTTAGCCATTACATGAGGATGCATCATATTAGCGTCAATAAACGATATTTATAGACACAAAGAATAACGTCTCAGGCCGTGGTTCTTAACGTTCCTGAAGTCACGGATTACTTTTGATGTAGGAAAAACACCAAAATTACCAAGGTCTTAAAACTATCAGCAGCAAATCTATAGCATGACCATAATCTTTAAATACAAATACGTACAAGTAAGCGATTCGTTAGAGTGAAAAAAATATACTTAATACGTACGACCTTTTCAAAACTATAATTAATAATGTACTGGGGCGTTCATAAAATATACATTTAAAAAAAAAAAAAAAGAAAGACAAACATTCCCACATGTTTGCACATTCACTTCTCGCGCTTCGGCAAAATAATTTCCCTCAGGGTCTATATCATCTTTGGACAAACTGTGTGGAGAGTTTTTTTTTTAAGGAAACGATGGAGAGGAAATTCTGGGTAGGAAAAAAGATGAGCGGTGGGTAGGAATCTGGGGCAGTGTGTCCAGGAGTGATGGACGTATGAATCTATCCCTCCCCCTGCGGTGCAAGGCGATGGGTCGAAAGAGTTCGGCTGAAGAGGTCAAAGGGTTTCCCTCAACCGCCCTCTCCAGATCCGGCCCGTCACGCAGTTGGTTGGCAGACGCATCCGACGTCATGACCTAAACAAACCTAACCCGGGCACCCCTGTCAAGTCAACAAACCGAGCGAACAACTTAGGTCAAATGTAGCTTACCAATGTTCTTTGTCTTAAATATTGTTTGTCTATATTAGTAAATTATATTATAGGTATTTAAAATAATACATATTATTGAATAATGTTGACAAGCCGAGTTCATACAAATATGATGTTTGAAAAGAGTTACAAAATAATTATCATTGCCTATGTAGACAGCTGAGTAAAATTCGAGTTGTTCTACTTGTATGAAATTCAAATTGAAATTGTTCAATTCAAATTCAAATTGTTCTGCTTGTATGAAAAATTAACAACACGAAGTATGTCGAATGAATGTCGTATTCAATCATAATTTACTATACTTACAGAACCACTGGTCTAAGACATAAAATCTTTTTTTTTTAAACTGAACGGATGTATTGTTCGTGTGCACAGTCAATAGCTTTAGTGAAAGTTAACCAAAATGCCCAATTCCCAATTAGGTAGGTGCCATCGTGGCGTGGGTTGTATCACAAAAATGTTGCAGTGGGTGTACCCGGTAAACATTATTATTTGATGCACCAACACTCCAAGTCTTCAATCAACAAGTACTACATGACCTCAAAGGCAACAAAACAACTCGTAGATTTCGAGGACATTTGTTTTTTCTTTGGCAGTTTTGAAGCCATGAGATTTCATTTGTAAACATCCAAAATGAATTCAGAATTAATGGAAAATCCGTGGAGTAGTTTTGGGTATCTACTTCAAAAAGTGATTACTTGGAAAATAAAGTGATTGGGTAATTCTTGCCGCAACTTTTAATGAATTGTATTATTTATTGAACATCATGTATATATAACCTATATAACCCGAATTTAACAACGAGACAGGAAGAGCCTGTGTGGCATGGAGAAAACGACCTCTTGTTTAAATTAAGATACTGTGTCAGTGTCGTAATTCAAAGATAACGCTGCGTTATTTGCTGTTTTTTGTACATATTTTACCGTTCTTTAATGAGTTAGAGCAGAATTGATATCCGATTCAATTATAAATTTCTCCAGAGTATTATCAAAAATTTGGAATCATCGAATTTTATGCACACTTACACTTAATTTTAATTCTGTCCGGAAAACCAAATGCGAGTTTTATGATTTTTTAGTTTTCAACCTTCGACCTACGCGCTCCCCGTCCGTCGGCGCTGGTTGATATAAGATTCGCTGTCAAAATTGTTATTTTATATTTTTCGGGCGTTAAAGTAGTGTTGCGCCACCTGTCGCTATTCGTACAGTCTTGCAGGTCCACCATCAAAGCTTATAAGCCGCCGCTACCCGATTTTCTACCGATTTCTTACATATCTCCCTTAAACAAGTTTTAAAGCTCTTAAAAAAAATGTTATTCTTGAAGATAATATTTAGACATTCCCTGCGCCGAAACGCAAATTATATAAAATTTCCTCGATAGAAAAAAATCGCAAAGTATGCTCCAAAAACTATTATAAATATTTATATTTAATTTTTTAAACTTTATGAGTAAAATCTCAAATTATAATATTTAATTAAATGAACACAATATTAGCGAAACTCAATCGAAAATCTGGAGACAGAAAAATCAGAAAAGATATTGGCTCCGCTGGGACTCGAACTCAGGACCTTTTGCTTACATGGCAACAGCTCTACCGAATGAAGAAGAGCTGTTGCCATGTAAGCAAAAGATCCTGAGTTCGAGTCCCAGCGGAGCCAATATCTTTTCTGATTTTTCTGTCTCCAGATTTTCGATTGAGTTTCGCTAATATTGTGTTCATTTAATTAAATATTATAAATATGTTTGTTTTAGTTATTTTACAAGTTACATGTATGAAAAAATTCACAGTGTTTCTTTAATTGCTGTTTAAGACAACCCCCGCGAGATTTTTGATTTATTTTAAACGAGTCGTGTTTTATTAAACATTTTCACAATTTTCGCATCGATTTTATCGCTTTAAATATTAGCGCGCTCCTCTAACATTTGTAATTACATACCTCTTCATCTTCTTCTTTTTGAGCGCGGATACGGCGCCTGAACACCGGAAGGCTGTCCTAAACGTATGCTTTACAAAAAAATCAGAGTGCGCAATTCACACACGGTAGAAGTGAAGCCTTTAGAAAACTAAAGTAGACAAGAGTGGGGAGGCTTCGAAGCACCGCACAAAGAGGAGACCGATTATACTATATCATTATATGAGTCATATAGTCTCTTTTTAGTGTCGCTTTTTCGTTTTATCGTATTTCAAATCACAGCGGTGCTAAAGAAGTTTTCACTTCAAAAAGAGGTACCGGTACCATATACGTCTTAAAGCCCACAAAATCATCAAAAAGTAAAAATCAAAATATAAAATAATTAGATTTATCAATTCATTAACGATAAAATCTAGTTGCATTACTTAGGAACCAAAGAAATACTTGCAATATCAATTAAATTGAGATTTTTCTCCTAAATGCCAGATTCCTCGTGACTTCAAACTTAAGAAGGTGACATACGATATGTGTAATTTGACGTCACCGCACTACACAGGTAGAGGTAGAGGTAGGTATTATAGCCCTGTGACGTGATCAGGTGTTGTGTGAAACCGAGCAAACTCAGCGTTTTGCAGGAATAATAGATGTGTTGGTAAGTCACCTCTCCGGTATATGCGGTTGTGAGTCAAAGAGCAATCAAGCCTTGTTACAATACCTTACTGTACAAGCAAAAACGACAAAATTAATTGTGCGAATTAATTCACGTATCATCTGCATTCATTAGAGAAGGTGAACGCTCGTCTTTTTATGGTCTGGAGAACAATAAGGGGGAATTCTTCCTCAGTAATGAGTAGGTATTATGTAATTATCTGTCTGTGAAGAAAGCAGGTATTTTTCACAAGAGTTTCGCTTTCAGTTGCATTCATATTATTTATAGAAGGCAGATGTTTGGTATTGGTAGATGGTATTGCTTTTATATGTTACGGCATGGAAAATGAGTAACGTTAAATTTTTAAGCAGATAAAACATTGAAACAATAATACGTATTTTTTTCACATTATGCGCATTAGAAAAACACACGAGAAAAAAGTTAATTGACGCGACCGGGATTTTTATTCTAGGGCAGTGATGAGCAACCTGCGGCCCGCAGGCCAAATGCAGCCCGAGAGCCTTTTCGTACTACCCACTTGACTAAATACGAGTAAAATACCAACAAATTTGCGGTAAAGAATAATATTCAACGGTTTCAGTTCTGTTTTGAAAAAGGATTTAGCAGAAAGCTTCAGTACTTGTTAAAAAATTTAAATCATTCGCTCTAAATAACAAGATTTTTCTTACATATTCTTAAAAAGACAAAATTTTGTGGCTCGAGCATAAGTGTAGAAAACCTTAACCTTCGCAGAGCAGCGCTTTTTTGATGAGATCTATGTTTGATGTATTTTAACAGTTTCTGCTTTTTTTAATACCAAATGCTTTTTAATAATAATAATAATATTTGGATGACTTGTATAGCGCCGTTTTTGTGAAAAATCATCTCAAGGGCGATGTACAAACTTATATCTAATACATTTCTACAATCTTGCTTCTAACTACTAACTAGACAAATCACTATAACGACTTATATGTTAACAATAATGTTAATCCAAAAAGAAAAGTGTGATCAAGGCATATCATAGGAAAAACAAGAATGACACTCTCAGATAGGTATATTTTATTTAAGGGTATGAGAGCCGAAAAAGGCAGGTTTTTAATATGAACCTATAGAAGTGTGTGTTTGTCTTTTTTTAGTGTCGCTATTTATCGTTTGTTCGAGTTTCAAATCACAACGGTGCTAAAGAAGTTTTCACTTCGATAATGAAGCAAAGTTCTATTTAGAACCCTTTATTTTATTTTTAACCTAGTTCTTTTTAAATTAAGAATAACAAGATTTTTACAACTTGCAATTATTTCATCCTGCCATGGTTCCACTGTCTCGGTGTCGGTACGGATTCAACAAAAATTAACAAGTCATACTGCAACCCACTTAGATAAAGATTAAAATCGGATGAGAAAAATGCAAAATAGAACCCGAATTTTTGTATATATTTATTCATGTAAATAATTTTTAAAAAACGTTTTCTGGAAACAATCATCATTGCAATTTTTTTATTATTATTATATTAAATACAGTTTGTTTAACTTTCCAAACGACAAAAATCAAATCAAGTATTTTTATAAGTTCTCTGATACATATATTCCAGAATGATAAAAACCGACAGCATTTATTTTTTGTCCTCGGACATACAAAATTTTAGTATGCGGCGCTTCCTTTTATATAGGATTGCAAGATCACCGAATATAAAGTTAACCAAATCAATTTGTATGTACCCTATCCCCTGCGGCCCGCGAAGAAATTGAAAATGGATAAATTGGACCACCTATTAAAAAGGTTGATCATCACTAGAGAACCTACTGTTAATAACCTATATTACATGAAATTAGCAGTTCTTTAATAAACACCAATGTTTTAGGTCAACTCTCGTAAATTACCTCAACTATAAAGCAGAAATCTATTTATCTCAAGCTGCAAATCTCGAACGGTGAGTTCTGGCGTCATGAAATTAATTTTTTTTTCTGCCTGGAATCTCTGGGTCAATCGAAATATGTTCAGCTCGTCCGTATGTTACTTCATAATTAATGGAGTTTTAAAATTTCCATTTTTAAAAAATGAGATAAGGCGCCTTATTGTTTTTCTTTTCCATAATTATAATTGTTCAATAAGAAAAACTAGTGATAAACCTGAATAAGCCTGAGAAAGCCTGGTAATGAGAACTACTAGTAATATTATAATTAATTATTGATATCATTGGACATAATTATAATCTTAACAAAATTCTCTGAAGACACTTTGGCACCAACGATAAGAACTCACGAAGCATTGATCTGACCTTAATATGCAAACGCCAGGCGCACAGGTCACACCAGTGTCGAGCCAAGTTTAGCGAAACATATTGATATTTCAAATTATTGAATAATTATCGCGCGAAAGATGCACGTCCACACACATTCCTGGATATTTTTCCGCGCAATTCCTACACTCATTAAACGTAGATACTTTTTAATTCCAACGAGGTGTGCATACATTACGATGGTATCCAGTGATGGCTAATTGTAGGCATATCCGTTCATTACCCAAGTAATTGTTATTGCGACGTCCACACAATACTGTTTATAGGTTTACTTGTACGAGGGGAATCAGGCGTATCTTCGTGATGAGTAATTCTTGCATCATATTAAGCATCACGTCACATTAAGTTCTGGCCTTGATACATTATTGTACATCTTCTTTTTTCTTCGTGAGCCTATTGGCGTCCGGCTTTATACATCGGTAAACTGATGATGTATTCTATGGATATAGAGTGTCAATGGTTGAGCTGTTTTGGTTTTCGAGTTTGAAATTCACAGAACCGAAGAAGTGCCTTTTTTTATTAATAAACCTTATCGCAAATAGTTGGACACGGGCTTCTCTCAAATGTCTCCATATTTTCGGATTTCTGCTGGCTCCCGCCCATTTGAAGCCTGCAGTTCTTCCTCAGCTCATCAGCCCTTCTCATCTGTAGGCGAACTCCGATTCTCTTGCTTAACTGAGAATGCGTAAATGCCTTACCGTGATATTGGCCACGATAAATGATACACGATAAACGATAGATGATACTTCGCCTTCTGGCGTCCAGCTTTTTGCGTTGCATGTTGCATCGGTCATTTATTAGCTGTGCCTCGTAACTCCAAATTCATTTGAAAATTGTTTTCCTGCGTGGGTTCAGTCTCCCTGGAGAACATTGAATTTTAAATTACGGAAAGTGCGCTGAGCGACTTCCTTCAAATGATTCAGTTTAAAGAAGAAAAAACCTAAGCAGTCGAAACTAGTACTGGGCGTTGATGATAATTCTATCCAACGCCAACGTCGTTATCGTTGGCAATTTTCAACTGTTGAAAATAGCTGTTGAAAATAACGTCGACGTTGACGCAACTATAATAGGAGATCGACACGATACTAACAAAAAATATATCAAAATCGTATTAAGGAATCCCTTTTAACGGGTGGTTCCCCGAATCATTGTAATCGGCCGTATTGGACGGGAAAAAAAAAAAACGTGCAGTAGATATGTACATTACCAAAAGACCTTGTGTAATTGGGTATAATATCGTTCACGAAGTGTGATCTCTTGACCCTTTTGACCTTAATCTTTCCAACACCGTTGAAAACAATAGGTACAAAACATTGACAATTATCAAAAGGTTATTTTTTTGCTTGTCGTTGATAAATTTGATCGTTCCATGGCGCTACGTATCGGCCGTATTGGATGGGAAAATAAAATAAAACGTGCAGTAGGTATGTACATTACCAAAAGACCTTGTGTAATTGGGTATAATATTGTTCACGAAGTGTGATCTCTTGACCCTTTTGACCTTAATCATTCCAACACCGTTGAAAACAATAGGTACAAAACATTGAAAATTATCAATAGGTTATTTTTTTGCTTGTCGTTGATAAATTTGTTTGTTCCATGGCGCTGAGTATCGGCCGTATTGGATGGGAAAATAAAAAAAAACGTGCAGTAGGTACGTACATAACCAAAAGACCATTTAAAATATCGAGTAATGTTGTTCACGAAGTACAAACTCTTAACCCTTTTTATTTATTAGGCAGTTGAATCGTTGACTGCGTTGAATAATATTCGCATGTAGGTATTATATTTCAACTGTTGGCGCTAATTATTTTCAACAGCGTTGGACGTTGAAATAATATAACTATTGTTTCCAACGGCTAGTTATATTTTAATACAGTACTAGTCGAAACTGTGACGCTCGCTTGTTCGAAGATCTTTTAAAGAAAGAAGCCTATCGTTAGCTACACTGCGTTGATACAACAGAAATCCTAACAAACTGTGGCAATAAATGGTCTGCAGCGCAGAATCTTGTCCAGATTGGCAAAGTTAATCCTAAATCCACGTTTATCTCCAAACTGCTGCTTACACTCTCATTAATCTAGTATCCCCGCGGCGCGTCGCTCTGTATTTATGAAGAGGAGGTCTTTACGGACGAGGCACATCGTAGGTACAGACACAGACTACAGCCTCCGTGATCATAACATTATCCCGGATCCAAACAAAACGACTGCGTTGTGGCCTCCCAACACGGAAACGTGATTTAACTCGTTGAATGCCAGTCGAGGGGTTATTCGCAAAGCAAATATAAAATGCTCTAAAAGTGTTTGAACTCCGACCGGTGTTTAACTCCTTGACTCAAGGGGTCAATCATTTTTATGTTTGCAAAATATTAATTATCATTTTTAATGTGTGAAGTGTATTTGTCATCTAAAAACAATACGTTCTTGTCGTTAACACTTCTCTCGGACCAAGCTGAAAATTTATAACGTATACATTATTTTATGTAATACTTAGGAACAGAAATTACCTTTTAATTTTACCAGATTAATTACACATATATTCATAAAATTTCTATAGGTACTACTTATTCTGATAGAACTATAATTATAAAACATGTATACGTGTATGGCTATTGTTGTCTTATTTTTGGTCGATTAAATGTGTAAGATTTCAAAGCTCATGATTCAAATAATTTTGCAGAAAATCTATTTATTCACTGTTTGAGAGTTTTAATAGGGCATAGATTTTCTGCAAGAGTTAAGCTTAGATTTAAACTACAACCTTACACAGTAGCTTGTGTCGCTTTCCATTGAGAGAAAAAAAAATGGCCTTATATTTAAACGCCCGGGGTCTCAAAAGTTTCGTATGATCTGTAGCTATTCGAAAATGTACAAATAAATGAAATTATTGTTCACTTTTAGCCCGCTAAAATGGCTGGAAGTTTAAAAAAAATAGATTTCGTGATTTGGAAAAAAAAAATAAAACAAAAGGTTCATATTTTATATTTTGTACCAAACTTATTTTTCATTCCATAACTGCAGTACAAAGAACCCAAAAAAAAAAAAAAAAATAACATATGTGATTTGTTGGTTAAAAATATAAAAGGGGAAAATAACACTTTTTCTGGATAAAATCAGAATTCTTGTTGACTTACTTGTATTCATAAACTTGAACTTTTTTTTCATTTTTGTCAGTTATACGCATTTTTTAATAATAAACAAACGTTAAAAGGTTAAATTACTGAAAAAATGGTTTAAGGTTTGTTTTGTCTGTGTAGCGGGCTAATAAACCTTTTAAAAAAAATAAATTTAAATGCAGTTCTCATTTTCTTTGTAAGACGCAACTTTTGAAACCTCGGGCGTTTCTGAATTCAAAAGTTAAAATAATTGACACACCCTATTAAGGATGTATCAGCACGTACCCGAAGGATTTCAACCAGCGATTCGTGAACATGTTTGGAGTAAAAGATGTAGATAATATTTTGCTTTCGAATAACATTTTTTTTTTCAATTAAAAACGATAATAATATTTTTCCACCACACGTCACAACTGAGTAGTTGGGTATAGCCAAGTGGGTCACGTAATAAGCATTCACTCTCGTTCCAGAAGCACGATAACACACGAAATACGATAACACATGATCCCCTCGCGACTTGTAGGAATGTAATCAGTGGCGACGAGTGATTGAATAATATATTGTTTTTGTTTTGAAAAAAAAAAATCATCAGACAGAAAAAGAACATCTATTTTTAGTTTTGAAAGTATGGAATATAGTAAAAAGAATAATATTGAAATGTTTGAGTGAATTCCATAAATTCTAATATGTCAAACGTCAATCCACTGATCGTTTTGCTTTTGTTCTTAAAAATACAATGCCGCAGCTCTTTCTTACGCACTAAAAAACAACATTCACCAATGAGACAAAACGGTGAACGTATGTCTGCACCCCCCGAAAGGAAACATACAAACATTATCATACATCTCCCTCACACGTATAAAGAAAATGAAACGCAATTCCCGTCGCCGTAGCTGAGCCGTAATAAGATATATCTGTTTCCTCCAAAGGAAAAAGTAGTACTTTGGAGGAAAGAGACACACGTATATTGTGGGTCTCATATTTTGTCTAACCATTATTTTTGTGTGTAAAAAAAGTTATATTTAATGTGTAAAAAATAACTGCAGCATTATTAGGATAAAGAAAGTACATTTTATGTTTTTCGTGCCGCCACGGTACCGTAATCGTGGATCGTCGCGGTAATAATAAATTACGCTCAGGAAACGCTGGTTAAAATCCTACGGGTACGCGCTGTTACACCCTGTATAAGGGATGGGATTTACTTTTCAATTCGTGAGAATCGTTGAGCGACAAAAGGTTTGTTAGGTTACGAGATAGAAGGGCATTCCGGCAATACACTAGAAAATGAACAAGCAAAGGCCATTAGCGATTTATGTTTCAGTGACGCCAAACACATTATTGTGCTTGCAAAATAATGAACTTCACTAGAATTTTCATTTTCACTGTCTATTTTAAAAGCAGTGGTAACTATACTAGCACATACGACGCTATTTAAATGGATTAAGTAGTGTATCGGCCAGTATCTGATTTTATTTCAGCTTTTTGTATAAAGATCTTCAGGATTCTTTCAGTCAAGGGATGCGCCGCATCCACATACTGAAAGATCTTCATACAAAAAGTTGAAATTTAAAATAAAATAAAATTCATTTTCAGCTACAACATCAGTAATGTCGTATTTTCCAATATTAGCACTCTAGCTCACTGAAAACTCACAGACCGCCACTGGTATCCAGATTTTATTCAGGAAGGACGATAATTAATGAATGATTCGAAGTAATAAGCATCTGTACGGTAATTTTCTTTGGAACCGATATCCATATTCGGCCACGTGAATGTTGGCTTCTTTGTGTCTTTGTGTCTTTTTGTTTTTTATATGAATACCGCACAAGAGTCCCAACTACTCCCGTCTGAAGCCAGTGAGACTATGGCTTCCCCAATTGGGGTATGTTGTGAGGCTGAAGGTAGTGGGGAGGGAAAGGAGACAGGGAAGAGGGAGGTGGGGAAGTACCTGGCTATTCAGATCTGGTCACCAAAAACGGCTAATGCCATTTCAAACAACGTTTTAATTCTGAATGGTGGTCTTACACCACGGCATACTGTGTCTATAATATTAATTCACTTAACATTATATTTGTCATGGTTTCATTCGATAAATATGCTAGTACATTATACAATACAGTTGGTACTGAAAAAGTGTTTGAAACAGTTGATCGAAATAAAATTACAGTTAGTCACATGCATAGACCAAACAAAGAAAAGAAAATGTGAACTAGAGCAAATTCTTCATCCTTTTAAGCGCGCTTGGATTAAAACGGTGTTGTCATGGGTTCCATCGTTCCATGACAACTCAGAATCAATTCAACTCAACGCCTCTTTGAGAAGTCATTAAAGGCTTTGATTTTTTTTTTAACAATAGCACATAAACCTAACCTAAATCTTATTTAGCAATTTTTTAATATATTTTTCATCACATTTAATAACTTTTCAAAGGAGGTATTGAGTTTAGTTCATTCTGAGTTGTCCGGTCGTTGTTGACAACGACCGGACAACTCAGAATGTAAGTTCATGTTATAATATGAACACGAATAAAATATTTTGGAAGGTTAAAATTGCAATCAGCGTAATAATGTAAAAATAGAATAGAAAATAAAATAGGCCCACATCACACCGAAAACTTAAATCTGATTTATTCAACTTACATCGCGATATACAGATTTTCCAAAACTCGACGATATCCCTTGGAGGGCTGATAGGCCAATTCATGACAACCAAAATATCATGATATGACTGTAGTAAAATGTAAAAATACTTTTATGAATTTCGTTAAAATCGACTCCTGATAACTAAGATCAGTTGTTCGAGTTTCACAGTTACAAAATTCCTTATTCGAATCTAATTTTTAATACGCAACCCTGAATAGCCCTGCTAATATGATCGGATTCCAAAATACAACTAACAGAACCTATTTTCTTTGGAAAAAAACGTTTTTGTTCGATTCATGAGTTAATTTTTTTTAATTAGTTAACTTCGACTCATCGTACTATTTATTAAACTGACAAGTTATTAAAAAAATGTTATTACGAGTAGTTTTGAAATAGTGTACAATCTGCTATGTTATAATTTTAAAAACATTTTGCTATTTTAGTGCAAAAAGAGGTCCAATTTGGCCTAGGATTGCCGCTGGAACATAGAGAAGAGCACCTTTGATTTTTATTTGAATTTTGTTTAGTTCTAAATAAACACCGGTCGAAATTTAACAAGTGTTTTCAATTGAATTCTAAAGAGGTAGAAACCAGAGAAAACCGGAAATATGTCATTTTTAAATAAAATTTTAGACATATTGACTCTTTTCCACAAAAAATTATAAATTAATTTCGAAAGATTGTTCTTTTATCTAGTAAACGCATGTTTTAAATTTTGAGAAAAAATGTTTACTTTAGGTATAATAAGGTTTTACCATAGGTCGTTGGCAGATGTGTTAAATTGTGCAAACGAAAAATCTTATTTTACAAGGCATATTTCATACCATGTAATCGTACATTATTGTAAATCAATACGTTATCTAGTAAACGCATGTTTCAAATTTTTAATTTTAGTTCAATAATATATCCGAACACTTATTTATGACGAAAATTTCTCTAGTTTGTCTATTTACAGTCTTACAAATTAATATATTTAAGATTTTTTTTACATTTTTATTTTGCTTAGACGTTATTGAAAAATGATAAATACTTATGATCAAAAAATAATTACAAAAATTACATAATTTTGACAGTTTTATCATCACGCTTTTCAGCATTTTTGGATGTAGGTATAAAGTAAAGCAAATTTGGAATGAAATAAAATCGATATTGAGTTATAATTTAAAAAAGCTGGTACAGAGAATAATTAAGCTTTTTCATTGGAACCGCCCTGTACGATCGTAAGAACATCTTTCGACGAAATGTGGATTTTCGGCCGCTGGCTGGAAAGGCCCTTAATTATTGAAATAATTTCACAACGAGCTCTTTTTGCAGTAAAACAGAAAAAAAAAAAAAATCTAAATTATTTGTACTATGACTGTCATAAACTACCACATATGTACTGGCACTTGTGCCATTAATTCTAAGTAAATATAGTAAAAATAATTCTAATTACAGATCGACACACTAAACTTCGCAGTCGGTGGCGTTAAGTGTGTCACCAGTAACAACATAACTTCGTGGGTTGAACGTACAAGAGAATAGAAAGAAAGACCATAACATTTTGTATTTATACATTTAAATCACAAACAAGGCTAATGGAATCCTGAATACCATCGTAAATCGGGACTATATGACGCTGCTTTAAAAATAATAAAAATCACGACTGCAGTGCCTTATAAGGAACTTGATGAGCCACAGATCAAGTAGGTGGATAGAGTCACAGATATAATCATACGCAGATTGATGGTTAAATTAATCACAAACATAAATGTTTACTAATTCTAACCCACATAATACGCTAGTTGGATTCGAGACTGACGCTAAAATAAACAAAGCACCAGTATTTATAGTCGTAATAATTGATAACCGGCAATCGTGAATCACTTGTCATCATTCTCGTACGTACCTACGTACATTTTGTTCGAATGAAACCAGAGAATAAATTTGCCCAAACCAAACGTTTTATTAGGAACAGTTTGCATAGATAAAATATAGCATATTTGAATTCGGTTTACAAAATCGAATAGCGAAAAGGTTTCCTTTGACATTTAATTTTTATTAAAATTTGAAGACAAAACAAACATATTATACTAGCTGACCCGACGACCTTCGTACCGCCTCAGAATCAATAACTGTTGTGTTAACTTATTAGCTGAATGAAATTCAGTTTTTTTGTGGAGTTAAAAATTACACAATGAAGCAATTATCGATGCGCAACTGTCCGTATTTTGTTTTTGTCATTATCAGAGATGGCGTTGTGTACGGATTTATATTTTTGTGATTTTTTTTACTTTTCAACTTACTTACGGGAGTTGCTTTTCGTTCTCTTTATACGTGTGAGGAAGATTTATTATAATTATTGTATTTTTCCTTTGGAGGGGTGCAGACATACGTTCAACATTTGTCGCATTTTGGACTATTGACGTTTAGTGTGTAAGAAAGAGAGGCAACATTATCTATATGTTTAAGAACAAAAGCAAAACAATCAGAGCATTGGTATTTGCCTTTTTTCAATTGTTGGAATTCACTGACTATTCAATATTATATTTATCACAATATTCCTGCAGCTCTTTCAAAAGATGAGAATTCGTTCCATACAAAATGAATGAGGAAAATAATTTTCTTCATAATTTTTGTTTTCGTCAATTTTTCCCATGTTTTAATAGCTATTCTGCTATTCGGGGCGGAGTCAAATCCAACAAATCAAAGATCATAAAAATCGGGCCAGCCGTTCTTGAGTTATAAATGGTATAACTAACCCGACTTTGTTTTACATATTAATAAAATTATGACTATAATAATACAGTATTTAGTGAGTAAACCTCAACGCTCGTAGTAAAGTTGAAATGAAAGTTAATAATTCCAAAAACACCACATTTGTACCTATTGGGGAAAATATTATTTAAAGAACAATGTTTAAAATGGTGACCAGACAACTCGGAATTATGCAACTTTAACACCTCCTTTAAAAGTCATTAAAAGTGATAAAAAGTGGCTACTTATCTAATTTTTTTCACAGCTTTTAACGACTTTTCAAATGGGGGGTTGAAATTGCACGATTTGTTATTGAACCGTTTAAAACAGACCCTTTGAGAAAAAAAATTTGAGTTCACTTATTTTTCGTCTTTTTTTCTAATACTTTGATTATAAAAAAATAATATTGATTAATAACAATTATTAGCATTGTTGCAATATTTTTTACTTCTCAACATTGTGAAGATGATTTGTAGCTTAGGGCGAGGCAACTTGCGTTAGAAAATATCAGGTTTTTTATGGATTAGATTTATTATATAAACTTCAGTTAAACCTTGCACAAACTCTTGTGGAGATAAAATTATGTAGACATATAATATAATTAACCTTGTTAACTTAAAATAATTCATAATCTACTCGTAAAGATGGCGGTAAATAAATTATTTTAGAAAAAAACCCTTTTTGCAGGTTATGCTAAAAAATAATAAGATTAATTGTTTGATATTTCTTTTTTGACACTGACAATTCGTGATGGAATTCCATTTTTTTTACATTAGCTCCACACAGGAGGCTCTGAGGAAAATAATTTCCCTCAGGGCCTATGTCATCTTAGGAGATGCTGTGTGGAGGGTTGTTTTAAGGAAAGGAATAATAATAATAATAATTGGATGACTTCTATAGCGCCATTTTCGTGAGAAAATCACCTCAAGGGCGCTTTGAAGGAGAGGAAGTTCTGGGAAGGAAAAAGGTACGAGGAATATTGCTGCAGTTCTTTCAAAATATGAGAATTCGTTCCATGAAAAAAATTATTTTCTTCATAACTTTCTTTTTCGTGAATTTTTGCGATGTTTTAATAGTTATTCTGTTATCCGGGGCGGAGACAAATCCAACAAATCAAAGATAATCAAAATCGGTCCAGCCGATCTCGAGTTATAAATAGTGTAAGAAACTGGCGTTCAGTGAGTCCAGGAGTGATGGACGTATGAATCCATCCCTCCAACTGTGGTGCAAGGCGATGAATCGAGATATTCTGGCCTGGAGAGGATAAAAGACCTCCCTCAACCAGTCTCTCTCTCGATACTGTCCACCACGCAGCAGGTGAGCAGACGCATCGGCTGCCAAGACCTGGATAAGCATCACCTGCATGAACCCGGGCACCCCTGCTAAGTCACCAAACGTAGCGAACCCCTTGGGGTGACCTATGGCAGAGGTGTTGGTTACCCATACCCGCCTCCCAAATTATTATCTTAATATATAAAACAAAGTCGGGTTAGTTACACTATTTATAACTCGAGAACGGCTGGACCGATTTTGATGATCTTTGATTTGTTGGATTTGTCTCCGCCCCGGATAACGGAATAACTATTAGATCACGAAAAAGAAAGTTATGAAGAAAATAATTTTTTTCATGGAACGAATTCTCATATTTTGAAAGAACTGCAGCAATATTGTGATATGTATAATATTTAACTGTGCAGGAATTCCAAATATTCAAAAACGTCAAATTTCAACGCGCTGATTGTTTTTCTTTTGTTCTTAATCGTATAATGCTGCCCCTCTTTCTTACACGCTAAATGCCAATAGTCGAAAATGAGACAAATGGTATGTTTCTGCACCCCTCCAAAGGCAAAATAAATCTCTGAAATGAAACGCATTTTTTTTACGTAAGCCCCACTTAAGACCTACGTCATCTTAGGGGATGCTGTGTGGAGGGTTTTTTTTAATGGAAGGGTAGGATAGGATGTTCTGGGAAGGAAAAAGGCATGAGTTGTGGGTAGGAATCTAGAGCTCAGTGTACTTGACCTTTCCAGCCGGTCTCTTTTGACCCATTGGTCGAGAGAATCCGGCTGGAAAGGTCATAAGGCCTCCCTCAACTAGTCTCTCTCGATCCGGCCCGCCACGCACCAGGTGGGCAGACGCATCCGCCGCCAAGACCCGCACAAAAGTCACCCCATAAACCTGGGCACCCCTGCTAAATCACCAAACGTAGCGAACCACTTCGGGTGACCTATGGCAAAGGTGTTGGTTATCCAATAAATTGTTCGCGAGGCGGCGGCATCCCGTACCCGCTTCCTTTCAAAAATTCCCGTAAGTAAGTGGAAAAGTAAGAGGATAACAAAAAATATAAATCCGTACACAACGTCATCTCTGATACTGACAAAAACAAAACACGGAGAGTTGGGCATCGATAAAATTGCTTCATTGTGTAATTCTTAACTTAATAAAAAAAACTTTAAATAATTCAACATTTATTGATTCTGAGGCGGTACGAAGTTCGTCGGGTCAGCTAGTAATATAATAAAACAAAAATAAAACTTATTTCCACTTAATGTATTTGTGACCGTAACCGTCTGCACTGTCTGCAGTACAATTGTTTCTTAATCGACAGTATACATAACATAGGGGGAGAGGGAGGGGGAGGGGGCAGTGTACAAGGATTTTATTTAATTTATTTGGGTTTCACCAATTTGTTGCTACGTCGTCTTTGACGGTTGGATTTCTAGTTATTTGGTTATTAATTTATAGAGTGTCGGGTTTATAAAAGTACTTTAATATTGTTTGGGATATACCTTACTTTTAAGTAAAATTAATTATTAACAACTCATTTCATCGTCTTTGAAATGTTATTATATTTATGGTAACATTGTATTTTTTTGTTTATTTTAAAGGAACGTATTTTAGATTGGACTAGGAATAATATTACATATAATGAAAACATATATTTTACTCTTGTTAACTAAGTTTTATGTTTGTTTTGTTACATTATATGAATTGTTTGCTTACGCTCATAAACAAAAACATTTCAAAATGATTTCGAATAATAATAATACGTAAGTAACAAATTTTATTTTATTTATTCATTTTGTCCCTCTTTTCTAAATGTTGCATAAATGGGTGCGTATGCGAAATGCATTTTTTCGCAATTAGCCAAAGCGGAGTTCGCAAAGTTCCCAGCCGACGCACCCTCGCGTAACTGTCGTCACACCCTTTAAATTGCACATCTCGAGAGGTCGACATTATTATTTGTAAAAGCCTCTTACCGTCTGTCTGTACTCTATACTCTGTACCTACTCTGTGTCAGTGTGTACTCGCACTCTGTACAGTGTACACTCTACCTACTCTCTGTACTACAGTAGGTACCTTCCCTAGCTCCCCGACGTCGCAGTTGTTCTGTACCCGACGGATTGGATACACATGCACTTGGGGCAGGCATTTTAATAGACAGGCAGATTTACAAGGACTTGATGTGGATTAGTTTTTTTTTTAAATTTTTATTGATAGAGTTTTTTTTTATAAAACCTATATAAAAATGTATTGTCGAGTTAAGTAATTTCAACACTAGAAGTTCAGCTGTGTTGTTGTGAACATTTTCCAAAATCCATTAAGGACGGGTTGTTTAAAAAAAATTGAAGATCTCGTGAAATATTAGTTAATTTTCACATTCTGTGTAGGTTCTATTCAAGTTATTAAGTTATTATATCATTATAGGCCAGTTGGTGCATGAACTGAAATAATTACAGAACTTGAATAGAATAGAACTTACACAAAACGTGAAAATTAATTTAAAATATTTGATGATATTTTTTTAAAACAACCCATCCTTACTGTATTCAGGAAGCTCATATAATCTATGAGGATGCTGTGTAGAGGTTCTTTTCAAGGTAAAATGAAGTGAAACAGAATTTTGTAAAAGACTAGGACCCTCGTGTCATATTTCGGGACCCGAGAAGAAAACCTGGAAACCTGAAGAACGAGTAGTAAATACCTCCGGTTCTGATGCCGAAGGAATCACTGACGCAGTTTCTTCCGAGCACTTTTCATTGAAATGCTGGTAGAACAGACACAACATTCCAATGTGACTTTTTTATATGAATACCACACAAGAGTCCCCAACTGCACCCAACTGGAGCCAGTTAGACTATGGCATCCCCAATTGGGGTATGTTGTGAGGCTGAAGGAAGTGGGGAGGGGAACGAGATGGGGAAGAGGAAGGTGGGGAAGTACCTTGTAAGTAAGTAACTTGTATTACATATATAAGTAAATTATTCGCCCTATTTAGAACAAAATCAAGATATAAGTTCAAAATTAGGCAGGTTTATATTACATGAGCTCCAGATCAGAGGTGGCTGCCAAATTCAACTTGCGGTTTCATTAGGTATGCGCTTAGTACTTGTGAACACAGATTATATTATTAACACGGAATAAAGTGCCTACATACTTATTATGTATTACTAATGCACCTCGTTCGTGTAAAATAAACATACAATTATTTACAGTTTCACTTAGATTAAAAAACGAAATTACTTATATGGCGTGTTTAAAAAATGTTATAACAATTAAAGTTATGAGAATCGTTTTCACTTTCATTGTTGGGAGTTAAAACAATCATCTCGCTACCAGTTTCTATTTTCGTGAGGCCTTTACTGAAGTTTTTGAAATCACAAATGCTCACCAATATGCTACCGGCAACATTATTTATTTACCTAAGTAATTTAAGTAATTTTTGTGGAAATCTTAATTTTCTATGCACGTTTTACTTTCAGACATTTTCATTAATATAATAGTAGCTTTAATTACACCATGAAAAATAAAGAACCAAAAATATTTCTGGCAATAAAAATCATATTTTTAAAATGTATAAGTACTGTGATGGAAATGACTTTAAAAAAATTCGTGTGGTCCACGGACATATGAATATTCTGATGTTTATGGTGTGGTCTAACACGACTGAAGTAAAACTACAAGACAAACCTCGCCCAATGATCCCAGGTATCCCTGCTAAGTTACCAAACGTAACGAACGGGGTGACCTATGACCTAAGGGTGACATATGACATTGGGGTGACATATGACCATGCGGTGACCTACGACCTTGGGGTGACCTACGACCTTGGGGTGACCATCCTTATCCTTAACCTTATCACTCCCCAAGTCAAGCGTGCGTAAAGACCCGACCGTTCGCCTAGCAATCGATCACCGTTCGCAATTACCGTTCGCATGACATTTTTCGTAACAATCACCACTTTTCATAAGGCTGGGATTAGACTAGTAAATTTTTCCTGTAAATCGCTCTTGTAAGCGATTTATTGTCAAATTACCAATGTAAACGACACCAAAAGTGACTTAACGTAATTTATAGCAAGTTACAAAACTTATTCTTTCGAAAGTTTTTTGACAGGTCTAATCGCGCCCGCGCAAATTTCTAGCCTTCTTACAGCTTATAAAATCAGTTTGATAAAAGATAAGAGACTTGTCGCAAGAAATAGTTCCGAAATGCGCCGTTGCCGCCGTTGCGAATGTCAAAAATTAAAAGACAATTGTTTTCGTAGGATTTTTTTCCTACAAAACTAGTATTTATTTCCACTTATTTAAGTTTTCTGGAAAATAAGCATCCTTTTATTCAATTATCGGTCCAATCCCTTCCAATCTTAATGTTTCTGTTTTTAACATTTACGTGTTTGAAATTTTGAATTCGAAGTCGGTTGCTGTCAGCAGATGTCAGGTAGCTGTCATTCGGATGAAACGAAATTAATTGTCGCCTTTGACGGCACAAAAGTGCGTGGAGAATTGTTTAATTAAAGCCAAAATCTATTTCAATACTTTATTTGGGCCTTTTCGTCTTTATTGACGAAATCGCGTAAATTTGACAGTAGCAGGTCGTTGTTGACAGGAAGCCATTTAACCGCAAATAAATTTACAGATGTAAACGGTCGCATGAGCATTTACACAGGTCGAACTTCCGAACAACTTCCGTGATCATTAATTACTAATTACCAAAAGTCGGATGCATATGTGAACGCTCCTGTGAGTGACCTGTCAAAATCTTATGTAATCCGTAAATTTTAATTACGAGTCTAACCTCAGCCTAACACATTCACCAGCTTACCCCCATAGTCGAGCGTGCGTAAAGAAGTTTTATTTCAAAAAGTTGAGTTAACCAATAAAATCTGACAAAATAGATCTCAAATTTCATGACGCTAGTACTCACCGATATATTCAATTTTAATACTTTACACTTTAGAATATAGGTACTGTGATATGTTATTAATAAAATGAGTTAGATGGTTCAAATTACGACCTTCTTATCAATGGTATAATGCGCAAATGTGTTAAGTGCAATTTTATGTAAATACTCGTGCAATTAAGTTACCGCGTTTGTAGCACATCTCTCAAGAAATTTTAATCAATAAATAAATGTCTCATTGAAATTTACATGACTTAATTGATGATGAATATATTATAATGCGATAAATGTTGCTTGCTTTAAAATTGAAATGACCTAATCGTAATGGTATATGAACAGCTATACGTACCTATACACAGGCAAAACTTTGATGGTTCTGACGCGTTCTAACATCTCCCTCTTTCCCGTAAACGAAACAAGTACCAAAAAGAGAGGTTACAACATACATCCGATCTCTCAGCGGTATGACCATACAAGATGCTATGAAACATGAAACATTCCCCCCTGTGTTCGGTACCGTGTACGATATGAAATGCACTTGTCATATTATTATTTGTGTTTTACGTCTAGCTATTTAGAGCTGGCAACGCGGAAAGGTAGGTACCTACTCGCTTAAGTGAAAATGGGTGCAATGGATGAGAGTGGTATTCAGAACTTACCCAGCATTCAGTACCTACCCGGGGAAGCATTGACATTCATAGTATCGTAGGGCGAAACATTGAACCCGGAAGGGCCCAGCCACCAGCCCGCCCCATCTCGCGGGTTCGGGCCACTCGAGATACGCGAGCACTTGTACACAAGCGGGGGAGGGAACAGGTCCGACGAAAAGGGTTTGAAAGCTTTTGAAAGACATTTTAAAACATCCCAAAACCGAATGCTAAGTACAGAATACGTTGATAAATCGTAGAAACGCAATGAATGAAGCTGTGACCGGACAACTCAGAATGAACTCAACTCAACTCCTCCTTTGAAAAGTCATTAAAAATTATGAAAAAATATAAAAATAAAAAAAAATTATAAAAAAAAATTTAAAAAATATACCTATATAATAAATTTGTTATTTGTTAAATAGATTAGGTTAGTTTAGGTTGTGGGCTATTTTTCAAATTTGTTTTTTCAATGCATTTTGGAAGGAGGTGTTGAGTTGAGTTAATTCTGAGTTGGCATGGAACCGACTGAAGCACGGCTCTTATCTATCAAAAGTGGTGCGCGGACTTTTCCGAACACCACCTTTCCGACTCTGAATATTGCGAACAGATTGTTCCCCACACTACGATTCCGCGTAAAACTCCGATCACAGATTATTCTGAACAAAAAATAGGTATATACATTGTATAAAATATATTGATATCATTATTTAACAATGTTACATAAAAAATACATGCATGCATAGATTAAAAAAATAATAGTTAAGTACAATTAATGAAAAATTGGATTTTACAGTGCCCACGGATTCCGAATTTCTACCGATTTATAAAACATTTCTCTTGAACACTTTAAGTTTCTAAAAAAATACACTTTATTTTTAAAGATAATATCAGTACATTTGTAGAGCCGAAATGGTAATTATATTTAAAAAAATCCTCAAAGAATGTTCCAAAAATTATTAAAAATACATTTTGTTCTGTTATATAACTTGTTATAGGTATGAAAAAATTCAGTGTATCTGTAAATGTAACTTAGGAATTTGTAGAGAGATTTTTGCTCCATTTTAAACGAGTCGTGTTTTATTAAATATTTTCACATTTTTTGCTTAAATATTATTGGTTTTTAATATTTAGCATTCGTATTTCCTTTCAAGTCACCTTCTTCTTTTTTAATGCTTACTTAGTTAACTTAATGGACCTTAGGTGAAAGAATTTACAAATAATGTATTAAAAAAATGTTTGATTCAATGGTATGAATATATAAATTCTTCAAGTAATAAACAGCATGAAAGTATATAATGAAATTTTAAAGTTACAGTATTTTATTAAATATAAGTTTAATAAGCGGATTTTTGATTTTTCAAGCAAATTAATTAAAAAATTAATGAAATAATTAAAAACGCTTTGTTTTTACCACGATAATCTTTATTTGAAAAGTCAACATGTTTCAAGAACGATGTTCTCTTCATCAGGACATTATATGGACTAAAACTAAATGATCAAATATAGAAAGACAGGCGTGGGTAGAAATGGAAGTAATCACCTCTCTCCTCCCCCACTACTTCTATTTATACCCACGCCTGTCTTTCTATATTTGATCATTTAGTTTTAGTACATACATTCTTCATGAAGAGAACATCGTTCTTGAAACATGTTGATTTTTTAAATAAAGATTATCGTGGTAAAAACAAAGTGTTTTTAATTATTTCACTAATAAAATGGTGCCACAAAGTGAATTTGCAAAATTTGAAGAAGTAATTAAAAAGTGTTTAGTAATTAACCCAACCTAAAAATATTAGGCACCCTAGATATTTTTAAACATTCGGGCATTGATTAAATATTGAAAATCCATGCATCATTTAATTTTCTTTAAATATAGGTATTTTACTGTGCGGAATAATCTGTGTGTGGACTAACTCATGTGTTCGCAATATTTGTTGTTAAATTAGTTGTGATCGGAATAATACGAACAACCCAACACACAACAAAAAAGAGGAAAGAATGAAACAACTTGGCGCATACGCTTTAAAAGTAGGTACAGTTTTTTCAAGACAACAAATAATGATATCCTGTGTGGGTGAGGTTTGTGTGAAAAAGTAGGCTGTTACCTACTTATAATTTTATAGCAATTTGTATTCAATAATAAAAAATAAACAAAACGGTGTGGGAAGGGAATATTATTACCATAGTGAATAGCTAATCATAATAATTTTATAATGGGACTATAGTGCGTACGTTCAAGTTCTACGTGTTACTCATTTATTACTCATTATTATGTACATCAATATTCAATTGGCTTGCGTAATAGCGTATTTTAGGTAGCTACCGCAATCAGAAATGTGTGCCACACTTTTGCAGAATGCTAGATCATTATTCTATACTTGAAATTGGAGCGAATTTGAATTCCGTTCAGGCAAAGAAGGCTTGCAACTACTAATAGCGAATTTTGGTAGGTATCTTCCATATTTTGTGGAAAACTTTTGCAGAATGTTAAGCTAGGATCTCACCTGGTATATTCTTTGTTTGGTTTCATATAATCTAGGGATCAGGCTTTTCTATGGAATCGAACCCGAAGTTGAATGGACTTCATAAATTGACCGTAGAGACTCGTAGAATATATCAGGTCAGAAGGTTGCTTCTGGGTCTTTATTTGAAAATAAGGCTGAATATTGTGAATTCTGTCCAGACAAAAAATGGGTTACAACTTAACTAATTCTGTATCGTAGTAACCTACCACATTTAAAAGTGCCACACGCGAGCCGGGATCGCGCTTGATCTACTCTACGATCTATTTCATAGAATCTATGGCATAGATCTGTGTTTTCTACGGAATAGAAATGCAAAGTTGAATATACTACAACTTTTTTTCTATAAATTGGCCATCTGGTCGGAACGCTGCATCATTTCATTCATACGTTTCATTTCTTTGCAGAATGCTAGCTTCTTATTCTATATTTGAAATAGTAAGGAACACGAATAGACTTCAGACAAAGGGATATAATTATTATCTATGGTCGAAATGCAAGCAGAATTATTATTTCTAGTTGTTCCCAGCTGTTCGGAATACTGATTTCTGCAATGTAATACTGCAGTCCCTGGGGCAATCAGGTGTCACGTCTCTCTGATGCAAGACAAAGCCCTTCAGTCCAGGAAACATCTACAATAACAAGTCATGATCACGATACACGATTATGGATTATGCGGATTATGCCACATCGCAGAACATCACAAGAAGTGACTTCATTGTTCAAAGTAAGCATGGCTTCGTATTTACAAAATATTTTCAACAACTTCTTTATGCTGTAATAATATTCCACCAACTTTGTTGTTGATATTTTATGCAAAAGTGTTATATTGTTTTATCTCATAATAACAAATAACAACACTACTATCAAAGTACCTAATATACTTAATAGATAACATATTATACGCTTTATAGAACAAAACTGACAAACCTAGGGGGCATACTTTAATTACGGGATCTCAAAAAGGGAGGGGGTCCAGCAAAATCTCACGTTACTTGAAAAGAATATACGAAGTGGCCCAAATTTATCCCACCAAGGGGGGGGTCTAGATTGGAAAAAAAACTGCTCACGTAATTAATGTATGCCCCCCTACGAGTATTCTCGGGACATAATTCCAATATTTTCGTACGTATTTCTGAAGGTGTCATTATTTTTTACTGTCAGCCTTGCACTTTTTGTGATGCTTTATTTTTTCTGACCCTTGTGATAAAAAAAATCTACTTTTCAATTCTTTGTTTGTAGATTCTTCTTGCATTTTCAGTTAAATTAAGAATTATCTTTACCTCAAATTACCTACCTACCTACTTAGTTCCTAGAATGTAGATACTAACCCCGCCCGATAAAATGTAGGTGTACATTGTACATATTATTATAATCACTCCACATAAATATTTCAGAGACATGTAATTGGTACCGATTACCGAACCTTGTAAATTGTTTTCCACTTATTTTACCTAGGTACCTACCTTCGTTTCTAAAATAAATAAAATTAAAAGAATTTATTTGTTTGTAACCACTTTTTAATGGTGCCACAAAATAAATTCGCTGTTTTTGAAGAAGTACCTACCTAGGTACCTACCTACTTAAATAAAATAAAAAAATTCTTGTAATAACTTTTGAGGATTCAGGATTGTAGAATAAGACAGACAGTGGCAAATCTATCCTACCTACCTAGATATACCTATAGGTTATTTTATATTTGCCATACATTTTAAAGGAACTGTTACATTTTAATCTTTTGTTCCTTTTAAGTGAAAAGTAAAATGTTATTTTTGATTCTTGGTGTGCAGATCTTAGTGGGGTTTTTAAGCTCTTTTTTTTGTTGAAGTGAAGGGGATTGTTTTTTTAAATTTCTAAAAGGTATTTTTTATTTAACATATTAAGGTAACCTAGATCCAAGTAAAGACGAGTGATTCGGGGGATATATATTATTTATTACTCAAGGACATTACCAAAGAACTGTATTTATTCAATTGTTATAATATACCTAGGTACCTTTTCTAGTGCAAATTCTTAGGGTATTATAATGTTGATGTACCTAGGTATAGCAATAATTTACCTACCTTTTAAAAGTACATTGGTTTTCTTTAATTTACTACACATTTGAATAAAAATATATAGACAACAATTTAATGAAATTCTGCAAAACATATTTTATAAATACTTTTTGTTAAAAAAAAAAACATGTGATATTTTGCATCCCAATTTTCAGTGATTTGTTTATTTCCTTAACTGTGACAGGTACTCTTAGATTTGTTAATTATAACACCGAAATTAACATTAAAAACTATTTAATAAATATTTTTACATCTTGGCTCTCAAACCGTATAACATGAATAGGATGCATAATATAACAAAGGATAATAAACGGTATTCTAATGAAATAAAATGACTTACCTTAATTTTGAAGTGAAAACGTCAGAATGAAGAACAGCTGTGTTTCAAACTTTAAACAAGCGAGACATAATATGGACGTAGTGTTTACAATTCAAAACTGATGATTTCCGACGAAAACAAAAACAGAATAAATCCAAATTGCACTACAGCGAGAGGCACGTAAATAAACTCCAAAAGTCAACAACAATACCAGTCAAGAAAGTTTGCTGTCAGTGGACGAAAAATCTCAAACACAGAATTAAATCACTATTTCACTCACAATCAATTCAGCGATTGACATTTATGACAGTCCACTAACAAATGAAACAATATGAATATACCGGTTCACTTTTCACGGGTGGATAATTAAGAAATTAATTTTTCAATGTAGTGTTCGGTGTGAGAACATCAAAACAGAGTCGGGCGTGAAAGCAACCAACACGACCGCATCCGACGCGCGATGGCGTCATACTAAACGCGGGATCACACGCGGTCGATGGGAGGAACGGTAGGTAACGGAATAGTGGAATAGCTTTTGGAGAAGTGTGCAGCGGCCCTCAAGTGTGGGGATATCTTGGGATCTTGTGGTGGTAGACCGGCGCTTGCGCTCTCTCTTCCCGTCTTTTGCCCTCTCTCTGCCTTCTGCCGTCTGCCTCCAACCTCCTACCTCCTGCCCAATATTCCGATTATTATTCTCATCCCATAGGATATCGGCAGGATAACTACCCACAACACTGCTTACCGCTCTTTATATCTTCCTCACAATTTGCGAGCCGCTGGTTAACTGTAAAAAACAGGCTGTTTTGATTGATAGGAGGTACCCTGCTAGTTAACAATCAACAATCGACAGATTTGGAAGTTGTTTTATCAGTCGAACAGATGTTTGCGAGTTCACCAAAATTAAAAATAATAAATTTTCGACTGGAGAGAAAATATTTTTTTAAGTAAAACTTCTTTACGCACGCTTGACTTGGGGAGTAAGCTGGTGAATGCGTGACGAGAGCGTTATGAAAAGTGTGATCGGGAGAGACGAACGGTCGGGCGAGGCGAACGGAAGTTGAGAGGGAGATATAAGTTAGTGAAGTTTTACTTCAGTCGTGTGGTCTAAAGCACACTGGTTAATTATAAATTTTTATTGATACGAGTACGTTAGGGGGCATACATCATACCCCCCCCCCCCCCTTGGTGAGATAAATTTAAGCCACTTCGTATATTCTTTTCAAGTAACGTCAGATTTTGCTGGACCCCCCCCCCTTTTTGAGCTCACGTAATTAATGTATGCCCCCTTAGCAGTATTTTTTTGAAACATTATTTGGTAATGTGGGCATCACTGGGTGATCATGTTTGTACACGTATTATGTTTTTAATCAATTTAATTCGTTTTTTAATCATTTACTTACCTCATTGTTTGCCTTTCAATCAATTCAGATAACATATTGATTTATTTAGTATCCGAACACCGCTAGATCGATGTAAATATTATATGTTTTCTTAGTTTTTTTATCCGCCGTGGGGTACCTCCGTACGAGTACATAAAAGTTTTCTGTAAAAAATAATCCAAATTGAAATAAATGCTTTGGTGTTGCCATGCAATGAAACAGATCGATTCTGTTTGTCGTGATAGAAAACACATCAAAAATCAAATTATTACAAAAATAATTCGATATTATCGGTACTTAGGTAGGTAAGTTGCACTAAAATCTAAATATTGTCATTACCTTAGTAGCACTTAAATACATTATATAAAAAAATTATAATGAGGTCGTCCCTTAATTTTTTTTTATGAATTATTGCGATATCTCAAAAAATTACGTTATGTGTTTTCAAAATGAACTTGAATAAAATGTTGTATGCAAAGGTGTTTCGTGACGTCACACAAGAGATGATTCAGAGATGTTCGAATGTCAGTGCTGCAGTTCCGTTTACAGTGATAACACACGCCTGTCGTCCGGCCACAAATATCAACATTTTGACGACTTATATTTCCGTACTCGTCGGTATTTTTCAAAAATTCAAAAAGTTCTATCCTCAGCAAAAACTAATAAATATTATGATAAATACGTTTTTAGATTTTCACGGCCGTGTTTTCGTTCTTTGTTTTTGGGGTGTTATGCAGTGTTGCGCTACCTCCTTCTTTGAAGTGTCCACCATCAGGGCAGATGTGTTGGCTGCGGACAGCGTTACAGTTTCCATCATCAGCCAAAACATGCAATACCAACACACAGCCCTGATGATTGACACTTTTTAACGCTGGCTGTCCGAAACGTTGGCTAAAGAAGAATGTAGCTCAACACGGCATAACACCCCAAAAACAAATAACGAAAATTATGATAAATTTAAAAAAAAAAAATCTTTAAAGGAGACTACCTCATTGGCTACTAATTATTACAACGTTGAATGTTATTGAATTATTGCATTATTACAATCAAATTGGTTGTTATCAATTTTATTTAATCACGAAAACCCAAGGAACTGTGCTGATACTACCAATAAAATGCTGATATTTATTTTTAAATGGCTTTATCGATTCTTTATGCATAATTTCAATTTACAATGAATTCCATAAAAGGACTTCGATTCGATTCCCTCTTTACATATTTAATTTGTAAATTTTAATTTGTTTGTAATATTCTTCGTCGTTAATAATTACTAGCTGACCCGACAGACGTTGTCCTGTCTTAGGTATGAATATTCCATTCGAACTGTAATAAGTAATAATAATAAAAAATATTTCAAAAACATATCGGATGAACGGTTAGCAATTCATAATTTCATGATGCCAGAACTCACTATTGTATATAAAAACCATCGCGGGCATGCACACATCAAATCCTCAATGTTTGAATGAAATAAATAAAGTATTTTTGAAGTAATGGGTGACCAAGCGAAACAGGGATTCGTTTATATATATATAGATTAATCAAATTTGGTACCTAACACAGGTACGTATTTAAAAATCAATAATTTAAACAATACATAAACAATTCTTAACACAAAAAAACAGCTGCCTGCTAAATTTATTTCACCAAACTCGCGAACTTTGGGAGGCGGGAATGGGTACCGCCGCCCCGGGAACCTTTATTGGATAACCAATACCTCTGCCATAGGTCACCCCAAGTGGTTCGCTACGTTTGGTGATTTAGCAGGGGTGCCCGGGTTCATGGGATGAGGTTTGTCAAGGTCTGATGACCAGGGCACACTGAACCCCAGATTCCTACCCACCCCTTAAACCCTTTTCCTTCCCAGAACTCTCCTCTTCTCCCTTTCCCTAAAAAAAACCCTCATCCCCAAAAATCAGGGAAATTATTTTAATAAAATAAAATACTTTTTTGTTTAAAACCACGAAATTTATTAATTTATGAACCAACCGGTTTCGCTTAACTTAAGCGTCTTCAGGGCACAAATTAATACTAAATGAAATTATTTTCTTCAGGGCCTCCTGTGTGGACCTCATGTAAAAAAAACTTTCAAACGTGCGAAGTTAAAATAATAGTCAAGTTTCCTGAAATTATTCAATTTTTTTTCTTTTCCGTAAGAACTTTCTACAAAGTATTAGAAAACTAAAAAAAATGAAAGAAATAGGTAATTATAATAATAACATGAAATTATTTTCCTCAGGGCCTCCTATGTGGAGCTCATGTAAAAAAAGGTAAAGTCGTACTGAAGTTATGGAGTGACCAAGGGAAACAGGGACTCATTTATATATTTATAAATGAATATATATAAACGACCATTGGGAGACCACTAGTATATACTAGTGGTCTCCCAATGGTCGAAATTCGACCATAATTACCTATTATTTTTTTTATTGATTTTTTATGCATGATTTTAAAAATTATTAGCATCCTTCACTCCTTCTCTATATAAACTATAAGTGTGCGAAATTTCATACTCCTCCGTCCGCGCAATCTTCGTAAAAGGGGGTACCTACAAAGTTTTTGCTTCACATATATTTTATTTGTATTTATAATACCGATACAGAATATAGATTATTATTTGTTTTTTAATGTTTAAATTAGAACATTACGCAATGATTGCGCCTACAAAATGTACTGAGGTAAATATGAGTAACCTGGCCCCCTAGCATGGTCGATCGATATAGGTTTTATCGAAATTGTCGGTAACTTGAAATCTCTCCCGAGCACGACTGCAGGCCACTAACGAAGAAATAACAGTTCACGCCAAATAAATTAGGAACCCTTAGTCGTTGTGAACTGTTGCTTGTTCGTTAGCGGCCTGCAGTCGCGCTCGGGAGTGCTGTACCTTATCGCCCAAGTATTACATAATGAAGAATAACGATATTCTAATAAAATATAAAGCACACTTTAGAAATTGCCCACATTTATTTAACTAGCGCCGCCCGGGCTTGATCATGTCTCTAATTATTTTAGATCTGAATATATTTGACTCATTCAGATCTAAAAGTAGTGTAACTAAACTCACCATTAATGATTCTTCCTTTCTACCTACTGTTAAATTCAAAATGTTAAATTAAATGAAAGCCCATCACCTTGTAAAACACAATTTAATCAAATTTATGTCATTAAGTAGGTGCTTCTTGACAACAAAATGTGTGTATCTACAGTGTTCTGTATTTTCCGTGTCATTGGACTTAAATAATATTTGACAAGTAAATTGGTGTTACCGGCTTACAAATTTTTAGATCCATTTTTTAATATTTTTTACTCTTATTTGACAGACTATAAGTTATAGCAAGCCTAGTAACAAAATTTAAAATTTATTAACATGGAACAAAATTTTTGCATAACCATGGCAACACCAAGTGTAATATTAGTACATACAGTTTGTCAAATAAGAGTAGAAAATATATGAGGGTGCCACTGTTGATCAAATGGCAATACTAAACACATAACTCATGGTGTTAAAGTAAAGCTGTGTAACCTACATTTTTATAAAAAATTAAAAAGGCATAATAGTGGAAAAAATATTTTTTCATTGCAGTATAGATACTCGCCGATCTCAAAATTAGAATTGCATATAGGTATATTATTATACCTTTGAAATTTTGTGTTAACATAATGAAGAATAACTATAATGTAATAAAATATAAAGCACAGTTTAGAAATTGCTCATATTTATTTAATACTAGATAAAGTACCTAGCGTTGCCTGGGCTTTAGATCATGTCTCTAATTTTAGATCTGAATATCAGATCTAAAAGTAGTACCTATAACTAAACTCATCATTAGTGATTCTTCCTTTCTATCTATTGTTAAATTCAAATTTATGTTGAATTAAATTAAAGCAAATCGCTTTATAAATCACCTTATCAAATTTATGTCATGAAGAAAAAATGTTTTTTTTTAAATGTGGTTTACTGTGTTCTATACATTCAGTGTCATTGCACTTCAAAAAAATATTTGACAGTTAAATTGGTGTTGCCAGTCTACAAATTTAGTAGTTCCAGTTTTTATATTTTCTACTCTTTTTGACAGACTATACGCCTTTGTAAACTTTGTTTCCTGATGAAACTTTGGTTATTTTCATTTCGTTTCATTTAACCACTCGGACCCATAAACTTGTTTTCACGATAATTTATTGTTGTATCCTGATGAAACCTTTGGTTTTGAATTTTTAGTTTGGTATTTTTATTTCGTTTTATTTATATTGTTTTAGGTTTGACTTCCGAATCTGACATTATATTGACGATGGACACGAAAATGGTACCTACCTCTCTTATCTATGACTATCTAAAATTGCACGTTTATTCTACTTAATTTTTTTACGTGAAAACTTCTTTAGCACCGTTGTGATTTGAAACTCGATGAAACGGAAGCCAGCGACACTAAAAAGAAACAAACACATACACATCTTTAGGATTTAGCCTGCGAGAGAATGAGATAGCAATAATGAAACCTTACCGCAATGGCCGCTTTGATTATGAACTTATTTTTCAAGGCTCCTTTTTTTTACATTAGCTCCACACACAAGGCCCTGAGGAAAATAATATCCTTCAGGGCCTATGACATCTTTGGGGATGATGTGTGGAGGGTTTTTTGAGGAAAGGAAGGAGAGGAAGTTCTGGGAAGGAAATATGTATGAGGGGTGGTTAGGAATCTGGGGGTCAGTGTGTCCAGGAGAGTGACGGACGTATGAATCCATCCCTCCAACCACGGTGCAAGGCGATGGGTCGAGAGATTCCGGCTGGAGAGGATAAAAGACCTCCGTCAACCAATCTTTCTCGATCCTGCCCGCCATACGGCAGGTAGGCAGACGCATCGGACAAGATCATCAGACCTGGACAAACCTCACCCCCATGAACCCGGGCACACCTGCTAAGTCACCAACCTCTACATGTCTAAACCATCTAACCGTCCCTTTCTTAATCTTACTTATTACGCTTGTATCAACCTTGCGTTCTTTTCATATTTTTCTCACACTATCAAATATGGCTTTCTATAGCATTTAGTCCTTCCTCTGCCAGTTTCATGCTTCACTGCCATACATCAGGGTTGGTACCAGCACTCCATTGTGGACTGCTAGTTTCGCTTCTTTCGACAGTTTTTTGTTAGCGCCAACGGCGTTCAGTCCTCCATAAATGCGGAGTTACCTGCATTTACCCTCCTTCCAATATCTCTATCAGACTCCCAATCCCTCGTAAACATACTTCCCGAATACATAAACTTATCCACTGTCATTTTTGGGTAACTATTACAAAATATATTATTATTTTATTATTTAAAAAAAATGTCTTTGGAGACGCTATGTGAAGGGTCATTTTAGTGGAAGGAAAAAGGTATGAAAGGTGGTTAAGACTCTCTGGGTTAGTGTGTCCAGGAGAGATGGACGGATGAAACTTTCCCTCCCACTGCGATGCGAGGAAATGGGTCGAAGGGATTCCTGCTGGAGAGGTTAAATGGTCTCCCTCAACCAGTCCTTTCCAGCTTGCCACGCAGTACGTGGGCAAATGCTTCCGCCGCTACTTTGAAAAATCACATCCCAAGAACTCAGGTATCCCTGCTAAGTCACCAAACATAGCGACCACTTGGGATGACTTATAGCAGAGGTGTTGTTTATCCAATAAATAATTCCCGTGGCGGCGGTACCCACACTCGCCTCCTAAATTGAAACATTTGCTTCATTCACATTCATACGTCGTTTCATGTAAAGGTACCCTTAACACGGCCCGACTCAAGTATTTGATTCCCTTGATCGTGTAATGCAGCCCTACTGCTCCCTGTGGCCAGCCATGTTTTAAATGTGCGGTCCGTCAATCTTTTATTTATTTATTGAAGTGGAAACTTCTTTAGCACCGTTGTGATTTGACAAATACATCCATCTGTATGTTTTAGTCTGCGAGAGAATGAGATAGTATTTTTTTACATTAACTCCACACAGGAGGCCCTGAGGAAAATAATTTCCCTGGGGGCTATGTCATCTGGGATGCTGTGTGGAGGGTCTTTTTGAGGAGGGGAAGGAATGAACATTGGTCTTGAAGAGACCCATGTTGTAGGAAGGAGGAAACACAGAGGCCGGCAAATTATTCCACAGCCGAGCTGTTGAACACAAGAACGAGTCGAAGAAGCGAACCCATTCTCATGTGACAAATGTCAACCGTGTAGGTACATACGTTGGCCACGCGTTTGGCTTGTTTCCCGACTATGCACTGGTGCCGAAAGGATCAATAACGCTAGTTCCTCGGAGGATCTTCCATTGTAATACCGGTAGAACAAGGATAGCATTCTCACCCGACGCCTGTGCTCTAAAGATTGCAATCCGTCTGTTAAGATGGGAGAATCTAAAGCGGACCGCCCGTTTCTGCACAGAGTCGAGGGTATTTTTTTAGGTATTTTGGAGCTCCAAACCAGAGGTGACTGCCAAAATCATATAGTCGGTCTCCTCTTTGGGCAGTTCGTCGTATTCTCCCCGTTGTCTACTTTTTAGTTTTCTTATATCTTTAGCGCCCCCCCCCCCTTGAGTTTTTTCTGTATCCGCCACTGCCGCCTCCCAAATTATAGATCCTAAAGGTTGAGATTGTGTGGTGAAGGTTTCACTTCTACCGCGTGTGAGCTGCACTCGATTTTCTTTTTAATTTCACGGGTACCCGGTTCCAATATAATACGTTAAATCCACTGTACCACGCAAGCCTCCTTTGGTCTAGTGGTGTGAAGCGCCTGACGAAACTTGGCGGCCAGACATTTAGCGGACCTAGGATCGAATCCTAGGAAAGTAAAAAAAAAAGTTTTATAAAATTAATATCCTATCTTCAAAACACTCCAAAATGAACAGGCGTAGAAAACACAAAAGAAAGCGACATCTAGCCACTCCGAGGAAGAAAACACAAAAACTAATAAGATTATCAAATGTATAGGAAAAGGTGCACTTGAATTCGACGACAAAAATATGGAAATCGTCCTCACTTTGATAAAAAAAATGCTTCGTAGTCTCCCCACTCTTGTCTGCTTTTACTTTTCTGAAGGTTTTACTTCTACCGCGTGTGAACTGTGAATTGCCCATTCTGATTTTTATATGTTTTTATTTTATTTTGATACATCTAATAAATGGCGTCCTTGATATTATACATCTGCTTTTAAAAAATACAATAAAATATTTCCGTGCAATTATCTCACTAATTTATAATTTGGTAGTCTCCTACAACTGAATATTGTGTTTAATTTATTTATTATCGTATTAATTATTAACAGCCATATGAGGAAACAACTTTTTTAATTTTCGGAAAATACCGCATAGTAGGTACTTACAACCGAAAATACCGAATAGAACTTACTTATTTAGTTACAAGATGAGTAGTCAATTTATAAAAGAATCAGTTTATTAATAAACACGTTCTGCTTTGTATTTTTATTATTACGCGTGACAACTGTTTCGCCTTACTATTGAATGTAACTGAAATTAAGTTCTACAAATGAAACTTGATTATATAAGTCGTCAAAATGTAGATATTAGTGGCCGACCGAAAAGCTTGTGACATCAGTGTACTGCAGCACTGCCATTCGAATTTCGTGTGACGTCGTGAGACACCATTGCATAAGTTTAACCTTTTCGGAGATATCGAAAAACAAATTAAATATAATACATTTGTTTTCAAAACAAAAACTTAGGAGATGACCTCATTGTAAATCGATATTATCACCCAATCTTCTTCACGGAAAAATTGATAGGTATCTAAAACAATTATTTACTACTGGAACCTGGAACATCCTATAATACGCTGTTTTTTTTTACAGGAAAGCGCTGATAGGATACAGCAAAAATAAACCAATCCGTACCCTACAGTATTTATAAAATTGAAATTATTTTTCGGTAAATTGGTAAAAGTAATATTATTTTGTAGGACTTTACCCGATCCACCATCTGGCGACTTTCAGCAAAACTAATTCCACCGAATGGAATTGCAGGAAACCATTTCAAAGCGTCATCTACTGACATGTCAAACAACATCTGATTTCTTTTAGAGGATTGCGTGATATTCTACGTAAATTAACAACAATCGTTTGGTTGCGTGGGTAAGAAGCTGTCAATTTTTGTATTTGTAATGTATTTATATTCATCTGGACATTTTGGATCACTCAAAAGAAATCACTAAAGTGTTCTCCGTTTCAATATCAAAACAATTGACGCATTCGATCTCTGTAACTTCTCCGGCAGTGCATCTTTCGACGGCTTCAGTTTCTAGTAAGATGTAATATTTTCAGGACATTCGAGCCTTCCGATGTTTTCATAATAACATAGTTATGGATTCTTCCTTTCTGCCTGGATGGCTAGGATCCAAGTTAAATGTCGGCGATAGTCCTAGTAAAGGCAATGTAGCAGCTAGTTGGCAATGGAGAGAACTTGGGATGAACCCTAGAGGTTCGGCTTCCAATTCTAGAATACTTCAAGAGGCTGCTGAAGATCATCTTGTCAACAAAGCACAACTCAGTGAAAGGGTAAGTTTGTCTCTTTATTATGGTTTTTATTTGAAACCAGTTGAAAAATTTAGACAAGCTTTGGACACACTACGAACGATATTTTGTCTGTCAGATTTTCTCTCGAAATTTCTATAAAATCCAGCTCATAATTATGCAATGTCTTTTATGTTTAGGATATGTACCATAATCAAATTTTGTATTTTGTGTTCTTATAATCATGTTCAACAGTGAAATGTCAGAATTACCTACCTGTTTCATTTCTTGCCTTCTGTTAGAATTTTAATATATATATATATTATGTATCTACTCCCATAAAAACTTTTGTATCAAATCATCTTTCACTTTATTATAATAATAATCTTAGTCATAAGACAAGAAGCCTAATAATATTCTTATTTGAATATTAGATTGTTGATCTTTCGCAGTCTTTGTATATGAACATTTTTGTCCGTAGTTTGCAATAGATTACTAGCTATTTCCCTTGCACCCATACGTTTGTGTAACAAGGTGTGGTTAGGGTTGCATTCTATCTGGATACGGATCGTCTGAAACACTTTGACAGTAATAGATTATTCTCATGATTCCACGCTATTTGATTTTCTATTAATTTTATGAAAATGCCTTTCACCGATTGTCTTACTGAGTTCAATTATATAAAATATCAAATCTTTTTCCGTTTTTGAAGGAGGAAGCGCAACACGGTATAACACCCCAAAAACAAGTAATGAAAAGGATGCATGTATAATATACACGGTGTCCGGAAACTCGTAGTACAAGCGGGAAACTGGTAAATCTACATCACATTCGGAGTCGATTTGTGATGTAACTTTTTTGATTTGAGCTTTCGTTTTCGAGTAAATCGGGTCCGAAGTTGGAATTTTTTTGGTTAAATTTGAAAAAATTGTTGACGAGGGGGTTGATTTCAGCTGTGTAATGTCTTATAAAATGCATGGAAGGGTAAACAGGACTCAAAAGTTTTTTTTAACCCTTTAGTTGCTGAAAAAATGGAAAAATAGAAAAAAAATAATATTAAAATCGAAATGCTCAGATTGAAAAAATTAAGTTTTTTGGGTTATCTACGTGATGTAGATTCACCAGTTTCCCGCTTATACTACGAGTTTCTGAACACGTTGTTTAACAATCTCCTCTACTGTTTATCGAGCCGTACCATTTTATTTATAAACTCACCTCTTGGGAGATTTACATACTTCCTAAGTGTGGTGTATCAAAAAATCGATATTTATATGTTTTTATGGTCTGTAATGCTATTACAGAGTTTTTGGCATTGCATGTACATCGTATAAATGGTATAATATAATTGTAAAGTTTTTGACTCATATATATGTGTTTCGTCAACAATCTGTTAATGTAATTAAATGTGTTTCATTTTATGTTCGACTATTATAGAATTTATCACAAGGAGAAAGTTATTTCTAGTTATTGCAAACTAAAACACAATCCTGTTTTTCCTTACGTTTGTATCTCACGGAATAGCCCATTGTTTTAATCTTGGTACAGCCAGAGACCATTTGCAAGAGCAATATAATATGTTCACAATCCTTCTCCCTGTGGCTTAATAACAGGTGAGCAGGACAATTTAAAAAAAAATAGAAAAACATTCAATTAATCACCTTTTAAAAATTATTGATGAAAACAAAATCCACTCAAATGGAAATATTGCGTAAGTTCACAATTGTTAATTTAAAAAAAATAATGTCCGAAAGGTGGCCTCCATTTTGTCGCACACATTCTTGCAGCCTTGTTCCAAAACTGCCCGTAACATTGTGCAGCATTTCTAGCGTCGTTCATCACTTCACGTCGAATCCTTTCTTTAAATGCCTGGATAGTCCTTGGGGGTTACTTTGAAACACTTCCGTGGCCAGCTCGTTATCCCGATTTGTCTGCATGCGACTTTTTCCTTTGGGGGTGTCTAAACACAAAAGTAACCCGCTAAGGACTGTCCAACATTAAACACTTGGTGGCATCACAGTCACGTAGCTTGTTTGGGAGGCGTCTACTAATATCTACAGGAATTCCAAAAACTGAACAAATCGGACTAATATCTATGAGAACCAAAGTGCGTACGAATATCTACAGCTCAAACTGCTGACTAATATCTATGAGAACCAAAGTGCGTACGAATATCTACAACTCAAACTGCTGACTAATATCTATGAGAACCAAAGTGTGGACGAATATCTACAGCTCTGGCAGAGGTTGGATTTGCAATTATGTATAGCATATTGGAATAACGTAATATTGCGTATGCAGTTTAAAAAACTTAATTTATGTATATATGTAAAAATCCCTAATATCAGACTATTGGACACATTTTTTAGCTGATTATTAAGGATTTGGGTTTTTGTTTTAACAGCTTTCTTTATTTCGAGTGTTTCTAAATTATTTAGTCAGTTACCATGACCATTTCTATGTCAGTGAGGTTAGGTTAGGTTGTGGTGCCGTGTATTTCGAAATAAATAAATATCTTTATATTATGTCCTTCATGTACGTACTTTAAACGTTTAAGCCTTTACGTAATTAGTAATTACGTAATTGAAGTAATTTATGCTTTTCCGTACAACCTCTTGCTCAGCTGCCCTCTGTAGATATTAGTCCACACTCTGAAGTTCGTAGATATTAGTCCAACATATGAGCTGTAGATATTCATCCGACATACAGGCTGTAGATATTAGTATCTGGAGTCGCTTGTTAGTATCTCTGTGTACGAAGGGCCGTAGTCTCACCTTGGAAGTGGTTAAATACAACTTATTTATATTCAAAAACTTTTTTCTTTTTTCAGTGTTGCGAGTTACCTGGAATTCCAAAGTCAACATTCTTGATGGTCTTTAGTCCGGATGGGTAAGCCATTAGTTTCAATAATTTGTGAATTGCTGCACTCACTTAATACGATAAATTTTTTTGAAATAACATTTCAGTTCAATTTAGTTGCTAATTCTACCGATATTCCAAAGCGGAGGAAAGAATTCAAAAGGTGAAATATTGGCTTGACTCGAACACATTAACTCTAAATGTACAGAAAACAAAATACTTACTGTCTAGTCTAAACAATATTCCAAAGTCAAACCTAACCCCACCATTAAAAATACACAAATGTAAAAATTCATCCCTAAACCGGAACTGTGACTGCCCATGCCTAGAGCAAGTAAACTTTTCCAAAAAATTTAGGATTAACCTTTGATACACACCTAAATCGGAAGCAACATATATATAACACTACAAACAAAATCTGCAAATCTATATACTTTTTCAAACACACACGCAATTTCCTTAAGCCGTCGCTACCCGAATTTCTACCGATTTCTTACATATCTCCTTTACATTTCAAGTTTTTAGGCTCTTAAAAAAATATATGTTATTTTTGAAGATAATATCTAGACACGTTCCACGCCGAAACGCAAATTATATAAAATTCCCTCGACAGAAAAAAAATCGCAAAGTATGCTTTGAAAATTATTATAAACACCTTTGTTTCAGTTATTTTACAAGTTATAGTTGTGAAAAAATTCACAATGTATCTTTAAATGATACTTAAGACGCCTTCCTTGAGATTTTTGCTCTATTTTAAACGAGTTGTGTTTTATTAAGCATTTTCACAATTTTTGCATCGATTTTATCGCTTTAAATATTAGCGTGCTCCTCTAACATTCGTAATTACATATCTCTCCATCTTCTTTTTGAGCGCAGATGCGGCGCCTTAACCTAAAACTTTTAAAAACAGTATCTTACTCACTGTGCCAATCTCACATGGAATACGGAATTTTAGCTTGGGGTAATGTATATTCCAGTGCCCTCGACCCCATCATTAAAGCACAAAAACTAATCATAAAAATAATTCTCAAACTGCCGCTTACTACCAGCACTAATACGATCTTCAATACCTTCAACGTTATGGACATAAAACAGCTTTACTCAAGATCCATCTTAGTTAATTTACACAAAGCGAAGCTTTGCTTTGCTTTTACAAAGCTACACAAACAATACACAATACCTGAGCCAAAAACAAAAAACTTCTCCAAACTCCTTTTTCCAAAACCACCTTTGGACAAAAACACTTTAAATACATAGCTTGCACACTATACAATACACTCTCAGCTACGATCATTCAAACTGACTCCTTGACAAAATTCAAACAAGATATAAAGAAATGGATGGTAAGTATTGGACGCCACACTATCATCATACACAAACATCTGTAAAATATATCACACATAGACAGAAATAACTATTCACATATGACCTAACCCATATAAAATAAATGAAAATAATAGAATCCTGTCATATTTCTCCGTAAATAGATTAGACAGAATTTACTACTTTACTTCATCTCCTCCAACATTTATAAGATAACTCTTTTTAAAAGATTTACCCACCCTTCCAATCACCTTTCTATTTTAATTCTATTCAAATTAATTTGTATTTTACCTTAAATATATTCATTTATATACCTCTATGCCTGTCTCGACACAGGTACCTATATCCTAGTGAGACAGGCATAAAAAAAAACCAATGTAAATATACTTTTTATAGATAAATAAATAGTTACTATAAAAGACAACTATTTACGTCATTGGAGATGAAAAATGCTGTATTAAAGTTCCTTTTTTTCCAATCAATGTTTAAAATTTCACTTGTTTTGGGAGTTTCGACCGTCATGTTTTTGATCTGATGTTTGTCCCAGTTTAAGTTCGACAACATTTACAACTCTTCGCCTTAGTTCTTAATTATCCAAACAACCGTTTTTAGTTTTTATCTCCACTTTAAAATTAAAAATAAAGTATAAAAAATGATTGATAATCACTTAACTAAGAATTATTTAAACTAATGAGACTTTACGGAAATATCTTTATCTGAAACACCTATCATAATGTTTCATTTAAATAAGGAATGAAAACCTTCTCCTGTAAACCTTTGCGCACTTGAAGTGAAATATCACAAAAGTGCGCTATATAAATACTACGTTATTATTATTATTAAAATTTTCTAATGGTCGTTTGGACAATTAAGAACTAAGGCCGGTACTGTCAAAGTTACTCTTACAGGCACTTCAAAGGTATGTACATTGTACACGCAGTAACTCAACTAGTGTTAGTGATAAGGTGTATGTTTGATTTTTATTAATTAATTGCAGTTATTTGTGTATTTTGCGATGAACATGAACATGAAATTTGAGGAGATGGCTGAAATTTTTATTACAAATTTCTATATACCCTATGTTTATTGCACATATTATGTAGTACATACATAATTAGTATGTAATGAATTTTTCTTAAATTTCAGAATGCCGAATATGAGGATTGTAGTATTAACTCTCCTCCTTTATGATCATAGTATCCAAGGAAAGTTCTTCCAGACAATCCTCGTAACAATGTGTTAAAATTGTTTTGTTATATTTACTATGACTCTGAGGTTCCTCAGGGTGATCTTTAGGAATGCTTTGTGCCTTTCTCATGTTTAAATGTTGCCAAGTGTTTGGAGCACCTTTCACTGAAACACCAGAGGGAACAAACAAAGCGTTCCCGCCCCACGCTTATATTCTAAAAACTGCAACCCGGAAGTTAAAATAGGGGTATTTTAAAAATTCACTCTGCTACCTAAGTTGATTAAGATGCCCATCGTCATTTGTTCTAGCCTGTTTATTTGATCCCCAGCACCAAAGTGGCCTCCACACACGGCAACCACAAGATCTACGTCAGCGAATTGTCCAGTGGCAAGCACGTCAAGACCCTGAGCGGCCACCCACGCACCCCGTGGTGCATCGCCTTCCACCCCTCGCACCCTCGCCTCCTCGGCTCAGGGTGTCTCGGGGGGCAGGTTCGCGTCTGGGATTTGAGCGTGAGTCATACAACACTTTTTAATATCATTTAGTTTCATCTGTGGTTTTTACTAAAGAAGGATTTAAAAGCTATAATCATTCAGTTGTTTGATTGAGATTTACCACCAGTTAAATATATTCCTAAATGTTTAAATTGAAGGTTATGGTGTTAAAATAAAATTCTTCCTATTGCACGTCTTGTTAGTTTTTATATTTTCAATCTATAATCCCTTCATATTTGTTTTTGTGTTGAATCATGTCAATTATAAAAAAATTAATGAAATATCTGATGACCAGTGATGGCTCGTGACTTTTGGGTGTGCTAAAGTGCTAATATTAAAAAATTTCGTTATTGATGGTGTTTTAGCCGAAAACGTTCTTTTTCTTTTAGAAAATTTTCAAGTAATTTTAGTTTGGCAGTGCATTTCTTGAAATTCTTCATACAAAAATCGAAATTTCGAAAAAAAAAACATTTTCGGCTACAACACCAGTAATGCCATTTAAAAAAAAATATTATCACTCTAAAACACCCAAAAGTCACGAGTCACCACTGCTAATGACTTGTTACAATAAATTACTACAATTTACTGTGAACTTTTTAGGGGGGCAGTGAAGTTTGGACTGTCAGTGGCAAGACGGTGATAGCCTCCATTGCATTCCATCCTCGTGACCGACTATTAGTCATAGCCACCTACAATGAGCTTTACTTTTGGGACTGGGTTCACCCCCAGCCTTTTACCAAAGTCCAGACCAACACCATCAAGGAGAAAGTCAGGTAAGAAATGACTAAGATGTTTTAAATGCAACCTACATACTACTACTCAGCTTTGCCTGAATTTCATCACTCTTTTTTCTTTTGAAACATTAAAAAATAGGGTTCCATGCCAACTCAGAATGAAACCAACTCAGAACAACCTCAGAAAGGTCATTAAAAGCTATGAAAAAATAATTTTTTAATAGCCAGTAACCCTAACCTAACTTAACCTATTTAACCTTTTTTTAAATATTTTTTTATCATCACTTTTAATTACCTTTCTGAGGGGGGAGGGGAGAATTTCAGTTTTCTCCACAGACATAGGCTATGTTTGTGGAGAAAACTGAAATTCTACCCCCCCCCGGTCGAGTGTCACCCCTCTGTCGGGTGGCACCCGGGGTGGTCCGCCCCCCCCCTCGCTACGCCACTGCCTATTATTATTATCAATTTCATTAGGAATAAAATTTCAATGAAGAAAAAAACTCTTATGGATGTTCAGTGTTGTATATTATTTTTTTCCAGGTTTGTCTCTTTCGATCCGTTGGGCCACAAGCTCATTACTGGAATTTCAGTGTGGTCCTTTCCGGGGGCCCCGGGCTCCCTCCTCCAGCCATCCGGGGGGCCTTCAGCGGGGGGCACTTCCCCCCACCACCCCTCGCATGGGCCCTCTCCCAACCTGCCGCACGAACACAACTCCACCTACCACCACCTGCTGCAGCGCTACGACAGCCTGGTCAGGAGCTACCGACACCTGTTCAGAGTGCGATCACAGCTTTCTACGGTAATAAAATAATTTTTTTGATTAATCATCATCCAAGTGATACACATCCCAGGGTGGGATTAGGCCTTCTCTACAAATGTCCTCCTTTGGCTATGGTCCATCGCCATTCCCCTCCAGCCCTCTGTCCTTCTCGTCTTGCTCCAATGCTCTTCCACATAGTTTATTCGGTGACCGGCCAACTCAGAATGAAACTAACTCAGAACCACCTCAGAAAAGTCATAAAGAGTGATGATAAAAAAATAGGTTAAGTTTGGTTAGGGTTACCGGCTATTTTAAAATTATTTTTTCACAGCTTTTAATGACCTTTCTGAGGTGGTTCTGAGTTGGTTTCAAATGACCTTCCTGAGGTGGTTCTGAGTTGGTTTCATTCTGAGTTGGCGTGGAACCAGTTTATTCACATCTTCTCGATTTACTCATTTTATTTGATTAATTGACTTTTTTTATATTGTTGATAAATAATTTTTTTTAAAAACTATGTTCATCTTCATCTTGTAATCAATGGCGGCTGGTGCTCACAAAAATCGGTAGTGCGCTAAAAATCTTGTACATATACCTACTCTAATTAATGAATTTAATTATGAAAAAATCCTACCTATTTGTGATTAGGTCAATTCTCCGTTGTCTCTTTTGTTTTTGACTTGCACTCTTGCAAAGTGGGCCGTGGTGGGACACTATTTTTAATTTCGAATCGTTTTTAAAGTTCAGCCCATTGTTTTTTTATAAAATCAACATTAATAATGGAACTCATTTTTTACTCTTCTCGACTCATCCAAAAAACTAATAACAATGGCGTATTGACCTGCGACCTGTCACAACGGGTCTCATTGTTTATGTTGGTTGGTATGCTGTAGAGATAAGAGATGGTCGATGCTGAGCGGAACATTGACAAAAAAAGAGTAGATCTTAATTTAAACACACAATATCAATAATAAAATGACACATCCGCGTCCCCGATTAAGATGCTACTGAACAAATTGGTCCTTTTGACATGGTGGAAATTCTCGGATCGTCGTCCACGGTTTATTTAAATTTGCAAAGGATTATACCTACCTAAGATTTTGGGGCATTGAGAATTGTGCAAGGATTCTCTTGGATTCTGTGATCACTTTGGCAAGTGCACTACCGGCCTGAATATAGGAACAAAACGTTCTGCTTCTGTTATCTCAGTTATCTGTTATGCGAGTGGGTATACAGAGACACCTATATTATGTACGCATTATAACCGAAGTGTGTATTATGATTTGTGATGAGGCGTGTCGGAATTATAGTATGTTTTTTCGGTGTTCGGGAATTTTTAGATTGGTAGAAATTTTGGGAGTGTGTTGCACCGCCGCACCTTAGGGCTGGCTGCCACTGGTTGTAATATTATAAAGAATATGTTTATTTAGGTGCTATTATTGATTGATTTTTCAAGTGGGATATACAAATAAACAAAGTTTGTGCACGATTAAGATCAATTGTAAGCAGATTGTATTAACTAAAAATTTTTGTTCCTATCTGCACACTTCGAATAATTTATTTATCTCTAGCTGAATCTGTTATAAGGTATGGAATAACAGCTTGGGGGTTTTCTTGTAAAACAAATATAGACCATGTGCAATTAGTGCAAAATTCATTGGTTAAATTATTAGCTGAAAAAAATTTATACAAAGATAGGCATAATATAGATTAGCGTAGGGAGTGTGGCGAATCCATCGCTCAGGGAGTGGAAAACACAAACCTGCAATAGCCATCCCAAGCCACGGTGTGAGCTACCGTGCTCAGGCTGAATGTCCTGGGGAACAGCGACACGAACGGTGCCTCCGAGAAACAAGGTCGCATCTCGGAGTATTTAGACCTCACTCCAGCACTCAGGGCTCTGCTGGAGTGGACCTTCTATTCCCCTGGTAACTCGTGGGACAAAAAAAATGGACCATTCGAAAACTAGGGGCCTTTTGGGAACCTAGGAGTGCTGAGGCCACCTCTGTGGATTTCCTTCCTGGGGCCGTAGTAGGAACCAAGAGGAGAAACCGTGGAGAGGTGAGCTGAGGCCACCTCCATGAACTCTTCATGAACCAACTCATGAATGAACTCTTCGGGAACCAAGGTGGAGTGGACTCTTCTTTTGTGGGGCCTTTAGGGAACCAAGGGGAGGTGGACTCTCCGTCGTGGAGCCTTCGGGGAACTAAGGAGAGGAGAGATGAAGCCCTCTTCCGTAGTGGGGCCTTCAGGAAACCAAGGAAGAGTGAAGAGGGGAAATGTGACCTGGGAAGACACATTGTCGGACCAGAAGATATAGCTTCATTTCGAATGACAATCCTGGTGAACTTTATAAAAGGGATTAGGTTACTGTCAAAGGAATGAGGTAAAATGGGAGATAGTACAATGGGTCTATGGCCTAAGTGCTCACGGGAACTATATATATATATATGTAAACCGTCTCCGATTATTTAAAAAAAAAAAAAGGCATAATATTCCATTCTTTTATCAAAGTCTCAAAATTCTTTCAGTGAGAGCAATTATGTGGTACAAAATTATATTTCAGCACATAAATAACCCTTTATATATAAACAGGCTGGAACACAACCATAATACTCGTCTTAACTTTAATGAAGGACTCATTGTACCTAAACATACAAATGAATATGGACAAAGAACGTTAAATTACATGATTCCCAGTTGTTTAAATATGCTTCCAGCTGAAATTAAAAACTGTGCCCAAAACAAACAATTGGTGAACTTACTGAAGACTTGGCTTACAGAAAGAATTAATTTGTATTAGCTTACAATACCATATTATTTATTCTAAAGACTTTACAATTGCTATTCATGTTTTCATAATTTTTCTTTTATCTAAGTATATTTCTGTAAAAAATTTAATTTAATTTTATATCTATAATTGTAAAAATGTAACTATTAAATCACTATAATAAGATCTTTAATGTAAAGAACCCGTTAGACAAACTGCTAAAAAGTAGTTTATCGGGACTTTTTGTCTTATATTTGTAAAATATATAAAATAAAAAAAAATCAAAAATAAAAAATTGCTGTAGACGAACGTACAGAACGTATGGGAACGTACCCATACTACGTGACCCGTTCAGGGGGGAGGGGGATCTTCAAAATACCACGCTTGGTCACAATGAGGGTCGGGGGGCTCAGGTTTTTATCACAATTTTGTGGACAATCTAGAAATCTAAATTAAGTTCTGGTTACAATATATTTTGATGTAAGTTTTATCTTGATAATATTTTTCCACTTGTAATTATATGTATGCATGCACTCTTGCCATCACGCAGCAAGCGCTGTATTAATAAAGACACATATAAGCCAAATAATTTTTTTTAAACTTTTTGTTAGCAAGAAATGATTCAAAACCATATTTATGAACTGCTATGTGAAAACTGTGGGGGAGGGGGGGTCTTGGAATATACTACACATGGTCACCGAGGTTGGAGGGGGGGGGTTAAAAATTGCAAAAAGTGGGTCACGTAGTATGGGTACGTTCCCTTATGTGAATTTTACTAGATATTGAGTTTTTTTATACAAATAAATACAAACAAAAGTGAAGTGAAGAGCAATTTTTCTTTCCTCTTTCTCCTACCACACCTGACCTTTTCTGAAAATGGATTGATATGGTTTTTAGACTGATCGAGGGACCGATCCTATGGAAGTGGACCCCGGGGGTCAGGCCTCCTCCAGCGCCGGGGTAGAGGGCCCTGCCCCTCGTTCAGCCCCAACCCGGGCGCCCGCCGTGGACACCAGCAGCAACCCGGACAACAGCGACTCTGATGAGGCCTCGGAGGGCACAGGGGGCTCCCTTAACCTGGATGTCCAATCCATCTCGCTGGGTAACACTCCGGGCACCAGGAATTCCTCACAAGCGCGGTGATTATATTAGTATAAATTAAATGTTGTACTTAAAAAAATACCCCTTGAAACTCACTACAGACTAGGGCATGCTGTCACTTTTTTTTGATATTCGGACACAAAAACTTTTTGATTGGCATTTTTATTTCTGTAGTCTCTATTTTATTAAAAAATGATAAGCTTGATGATAACCTCTTTTACATAGTGTTTTAAGCATTTGATTTTGAGTGGAGATTACTGTTCAGGTTCGATTTAGGCCTAGCACAAATATTAATTAATGTGGATCTGACATTTAATGTTTAGATCTCATTTTCAAAATGTTTTGCCTCTTGTTTCAGGCATGAAATACCCATGACCGACACAATGACATTTGTCACCACAAATGTCCCCAGAGTCTCGTATATGGCGATGCCTCGTGAAAGATTATTTGGATCAGGAGCCAACCAGTCAGCTTTCCGACCATTGTCAGAATCCAATAACCCGGCTCGGACACCAGATGTTTCCGAATCAGCAAATCAAGCACAATCAGACCCGTCCAGGGCCAGTTCAGTGCCTCCCGATGATCGCCTTCCAATCTCTTTCTCTGCTCTCGTTCGGTCATTAAGACGATCTAATCCACCAAACAACCTTGCGAATATTACTCCAAATCCTACATCAAACCAAACTTTAAATCCATCTCCAATTTCAACTTCAAATCCAACACCAAACCCAGCATCAAATGCAAGTATCCGAAGCGAATTAACAGCTTCACTGAACAGACTGCAGGGCTTTATGGAAAATTCTATTGATGAAACGTTGAACATCATTGAAAGAAGTGACTCGGCGAGAACTTCCCCTATGTATTCTAGTATGAATGTTTTAAGAGAGTTTCCGTTACTTAGAAACCCCACTAACGCGTCATCAAGGCGGTTACACATGACTCCTCCGACGAATTCATTTGTTAGAAACCCACAAGTACATTCTCACGGAGCTCGACCTTCAGGAGACTGCTCCTACACAACATCTCACGGGAGCAGAGTTCAGCAATGGTTAAATAGCAACGATGATAATGGAAGCCAACCTCCCGGACCTAGACAGCCTTCCCAGGCTCCCCAGAATCCCCAGACTACCCAGGGGGGGCAACCCAGACAAGATCCACCTCAAGACATTAACATCGAACAACGCTTTGATTCTATAGGAAGCATGATGAGGGATTCCAGAATTAGATTGCTTAATTTGATAACTGAATTTACAGAGTTTAGTACAATAAGACGCATATTGCAACATTATCAGCAACAGAGAAATACACAAGCAAATCCAAATACTACGGAAGCTTCTGGAGAAAGAATTAATCCGCACTCCCCAATAGTGACTGGAATATTTTCTTCTGATGATGGTTCTGATAGTGACAGAGACATGTTTAGTCCTTTACCCCTTCACATTTACCGAACGCGTAATTGGAATGCAAGCAGTATTCCACCCCCTCCGCCATATTCCTCAAGCTTTGGGAATGTCTTTGAACCTACTCAAACTTCATCCATATCTATGCACATTGATAATGAAGACAGGCATTTCAGAAGACATTTACTTCCTAATGGTGATGAACAAGATTATTTCCCTAATGGCTTGGAGGCGGCAAGAAGTGTCTTTACTAGTCTCAATTATCCATCCTTTGCCAATGTCTTTAGAAGTCCAACTCAGTTAGATACAAATGCTCCCTCTACAAGCAGGCAGGCGCAACAATCAGTATCGGCACCGACTCAGCAGCCAGTACCACCGCAAACTGAACCACAGCAGACTGAACTCCCTGTACAGGAGCCTACTCCAGAGCCTAATCCAGAGGAGCCTGTACAAGGTCCATCTAACCAGCCAGCCCTAAGGCAATCGCAGCATACGTTGCAAAGACTAGCTCAACAGTTAACTCAAAGAACTAGAACATCAAGCGCTCCGGCCCTTGAGGGATCTCAAAGAGACAATGCGGGAGAATGCGCCTTTGTGAAAGTTACCCGTGGAGTCCAAGCAATAAAGCAACACACTGAGGCTCTAGTCACATTGTGCTCCACCAATGTATCTCGTCCACCTCTGAGACAGTTGCGGAGGATGTGGGAAGATTTGCGCAGAGTGATTGTCACTATTCATCAACCATCGTCTGCGGGTCGGGGACCTGCAAGTTGTTTTTCTCTATCGGCCCATACCAGATGCCGACTTTTAAATTACATTTCCTCATCGTTAACTGATAGAAACAGAAACTCACGGAACCGAGCTTCCAATGATAGTACGTCAACAAGGGCTCAAGCTAGTCATCGCCAAGTCGCAGCAAACACGAGCAGTTCAAATGTTCCTACTACTTCGCAATCAGATAGTGGAGCCAGCAGTTCGCAAACTAATACCGAGCCCAGCACATCATCTGGATCGAGGCATGGCATTGCACCTAGGTCTCGTCATCTAAAAACAAATCCACTTTCTTCAAGATTATGTAATTCTAACTTTGGGTTCTCTCCCCAAGATTTGAATCAATCCATGCGCCGAAGAATTAGGTCACTTGTTCTAAATAGATTAAGGCACACTTCCGTACAACGTTGGCATTTAAGTCGCGGTCATAGGAGAAGCCTACGCAACAGAAGTCCATATCGTCAAGAACTTGAAATATCCAGGGATACTATTCGCTTTCACGCTCGAAGAGTTCTGGCTCTCATGTTCAATACTATGATGCAGTGCTTAGAAGCTGAACACTTAGGAACCCAAATTATAGTCATGTTACGATCTCTAAAAAAAGCTCTCGGCTTAACATGCCTTTTACTGATGTCTCAACCATTTCCAAATGAATCTCATCGTTTTAATGCTGCTGCTGGTCAGGGGGCCACATCCAGTACACGAGAAAGTCAACCATCTACATCTAATTCACCCGCTACTAATATGGAAGAGTCAGAAGCAAATGAAGGCGCAGCGCCAGCCGCTCCCGCACCTGATCCTCCCGCAGATCCTCAGCCCTCCAGTTCTTGGATAGATCGAATAGCCATCCAAATATCCGCTGCAAATAGAAATACTTCCTCTAAGGCCAAAAAGAGGCAAGAGAGATATAATATTTTTAAAAGAAGCCAAGCTCTGAGAAATCGGAATCCTTCAATACGGTCACATTCCTCAAAGAAAGCTCCATCCAACAATGTACCAGCTGCTACTGGCACTGGCACTAGCCTCCATTCCGAAAGGAGGCTTGACCGTTCGGTGCCTCTGCCTGTTGAGGATAATGCTGTTCCTTCTACCAGTGGTTTACAGCGAGGCAATGATCCCACCAACCGATCTGAAAACAATCCTTCACCTGCTCCCGGCAGAAGTTCCCAATTAAACGCCCGGCGCTTTTATTCAAGAATGTTATTCAGGCGCTATCTGTACAATTATGGCTTTATGAGGGATACGACTAATATCTTGAGGACACCAGAAAACCAAAGAACTCAAAATTCCTCAGACGTAGAATTTCAAAATTTTAGTCCTGTCAGTGGGCCGAGAATACTTTCGGTGAGGGGAGCGCCTTCAACAAGAAGCGATAACAACACTGTGAATGTCGTAATAGATTCTTTCATTAGTAATGTTGTACCTATAGTCCGGGTTAATGATGTTCCTGTATCTGAAGTTCAACAAGATCCTCGCATCAATGCCTTTCCTCAGCCACCAACACCGCCATATCCATCACGAGAACAGCCTGTCATACCTCAGGTGATAATAATTAATTAACTGTACCTTTTCTTCAAAATTCTCTTTTTGTGCCATTTCATCATTCCTTATATTTTCCAGAATATAATGTCGGTGGATGAAAATGGAGGTGCCGGCATTCTAGATGGGAGTCAAAGTTTAATAACTGACACTCCCGAATCCCCGGTGCACAGGATTCAAGTTTGGGACTTCACTCAGGGACAATTACCCGATATTTGCAATGGCAAGTCTTAATCTAATTTCTAAATATATATTTTTAAAAATCTATAAGCCCTTAGATTTATAGTACAGAATTTTTCACTGTACATAACTTGTGTTAGGGACGAAGTCTAAAGGGACTGGATTCTACTGCCCACTGAGCTCTAGAGCAGGGGTTGCCGAACTTTTTTTTTTACTAAATTTTGATACTTTTTAAATATTATTTTTATGAATGCATATATATGTAGAATATAAATTTTATTATTTATTATATTCAAGAAAACAACAGGACAGACATTACGTATTATATTTTCAAGAAGACCACCACATGACAACTTGTTTTTGTTTTAACAATTTAAATCTATGTAGTTCTAATTTTTAAAAAACTTAACTACCTATTCTTAACTAGCTCTGCTTAGCTACTTCCCCAATTACGTACCCAACTTTATTACTTTATTTTTGCCTCTACATTCGGCCATCCTGCTGTGACATCTGCCCTCAGATGTCGTCAATAGACTCGCGCTCGTCGTCACTATTGTTATCTTCGGGCTCCATAGCCCAAAATTTCATATGGTCGTCTGAAGTAGATGTATTCTGCGGTCCTTCATGTTCTCCAACTTTCTCCACTAAATAACGCTCTTTTCTCAAGGTGTTTGTTATACGATACGGCCCCAAGAATTTACCCTTTAATTTTAATCCCGGGCCGAACTGTGTTCGTTGAATGGCCACCAAGTCTCCGACCTGGTAACTCCTCGCTGGTTTCCGCTTTTTATTAAACCCTCGACGGTTCTCTTCCTGTGTTGTCTCGATTTGTTTTTTGGCTTCTCTTTGTAATTCTTCTCGATCCTCAACGAATTGAGTGGCCCATTCATTCTCTAACAGCTCAGGTAAACTTAAATCTTCTTCAAGGCGTATTCTTTCGACTTGGCCATTTCCTCGCGGTAATCCCGTTGCAATTAGTGAACGTTGAATATTCTCTTCTATGCAGTACTGTTTGAAATCGTTGAACGTAAACGCTGTTCCTCCGTCGAAAATGTTCCTCCTAGGATTTCCAAAAACAGCTGACTCATTTCGCAATCGATACCTGTTGATTGCCAGAGGAACAACACGGAAATTTCACGACCTTCAATTTGAATCGAATGTTTTGTGGATTAATTTTTACCTATCGTATATTTTATTGACCGAAACACATTCCTAGAACAATAAACTATTTACCAAAACAACATAACTTGCGTTAATTACGTAAATTGATAGGTTTTACGATGTTTTAGTCGAGGAACACGCATAACGGCATAAATGTGACGCGGCCAAAATGAAATTTCGAGATGTCCACAGATAAAAATTATTTGAAAATATTCTGGGGTTACAAGGTGGAATGAAATCTTTACCCATCCCATGGGGAATGTTGGCGCAAGCGATTCTGACACTGTCCTTATCAAATTTTGTACATAGAAGGGTCAAAATCGTAGAAAATACATATTTTTTCCCCGCGCATGCGCACAAACTGCTTACATCCCCGCGCTACGGCAAATTAAATATAAATTATTCCGAGTGACTAGACGCATTGCGGGTTTCGCTATGGTAAAGGACGATAATAGAGCAAGTGTTTCTGACCTTGTTCTTCATACACTTTCTTTATACATAAGGGTCAAAATTGCATTTCAAAGTGCCGCGGCCACCAGGTGACAAACGGCAATCCAGAAGTTAAGTACATCAGCTGTTTCAGTCAATCTCGTCGGATATAACCAAAAGTCCTTCTTGAGAATTTCTTCAATTTCATTTACTCCAAAATGTCCCTTCTCATACGCTCGCCTTATTATTTGATATTGCAAACACTTAGGGTGGGTTTCTTCATTTACCGAGAATGCTAAATGCAATGCAATTATAAAAGTAAACGATCGAAATTTCTATGCATTTGACCGTTTACTTTTACAATTAGCATTGCATTTAGCATTCTCGGTAAATGAAGAAACCCACCATTAGGCCCCACAATTAACAATTCACTGTTTATATCTATATAAACTAACCTATTCTGCACTACATACTCATTCACTCTATCATACCTTTTCTCGCATACATTTTTTATATCATCATCTCTTTCTTGCGCACTTCTTATACATGCTGAAATTCCATCATCTTCCTCACGCCCAATTAAAACTGATGGTAATGGACTTCTACTTAACGCGTCTACATGCAACATACTTTTTTCAGGTCTATGATGAATTTCATCATTGAAGTGTTTCAATAACAAAGCCCATCTATCTACAAAGCCCATCTATCTACTCGTAGGAACAATTTCTCTTTTTTCATTGTGTCTATAAAAGCTTGACAATCCGTTATATTTAATTTACGATAATCTACGCAAAAATGAACTGACCCGTCTTTCTTTCTCACTAGAACGATCGGACTCGCGTACTCCGAATTTGAGGATCGGAAGATGCCCTCCTTTGTCCACAAGTTCAAATTTTCATATAATTCGCGTCGCGGTCGCGAAACAACCAGTTCGTCTGATTTTAATTATTGGGATCAGGCAATATTTCAATAAAGTCGAGTCAGATTTCATTCAAAATAAAGGATTACTTTTATTAAACCAAAATACACTGCACATTATTTGACAGTTAAACATGAAGGAACAGTAGCGCCACTTACGGCAAAGAAACATAACAAAAAAATAATGCATTTATAATCACTCCTTTGAATTTATCATTACCCAACACTCCCACTTAAATTCAAAGGGGTCGCTTAACATTTATCATAACAACTTTACTCAATATCTAATCATCTTAGCATTACATGAATATTTGAATGTAAAACACATAAGTATCTAAGTATTATTCAAAATCTTATCTCTAATACAATTAAACTTGCTCACAGGCAAAGCTTTGGTCAGAAAATCTGCCAGTTGACATGAACTTTCTACATACATATTTAATATTAACAATTTTCTTTTCAACATTCTCTCTTATGAAATTATATCTAACATCTATATGTTTACTTCTTTTATGAAATACAGGATTATTAATTAATTTAATTGCACTCTGATTATCTATATTCAAAGTGACAGAGGTTTGTGGCTCCCCAATATCAAACAACAATTGTCTAAGCCATAAAATTTCTTTAGTGGCTTCACTAGCAGCCATATACTCTGACTCCGTTGTGGATAATGCCACGGTACTCTGTTTACGGCTTGACCAACTGATAAGACCACCATTCATTAAAAAAATGTAGCCTGTATTAGATTTTCTAGTATCCAAATCACCTGCGAAGTCAGAATCAGAGTAGCCGACTAAATCTAAATTACTTTTATAAACAATAGACATTTCTTTTGTATTAATCAAATAACGCAGGATTCTTTTCACAGCAGTTACATGTGAAGGACCTGGATCATTGACATATCTACTTACAACATTAACAGCATTTGCTATGTCAGGTCTAGAAACAGATGATAAAAATAACAATGCTCCCACTGCTTCTCTATATGGGAAATTGGTATGCTCATTATTTGTATTCTTAGTTAAAGGTACATTTACATCTGCAGGGGTACTACTAGCTTTAGCATCTGACAAATTAAACTTATTTATTATTGTCTCAATATACTGTTTTTGACTTATACTTAACAACTTTCTGTTTTATTTATTTCCATTCCAATAAATGAATAAAATTTTAAAATCTTAATATCAAAGTTTTGTTTTAGATCATTTAATATGGTAGATAAAACAGTTTTACTTTTGGCTAATAGCAATCCATCATCAACATAAATAACCAATATTACCTTAATATTATTGAAATATCCAACAAATACACAATTATCAGATGGACACGATTTAAATCCATAAGTAGTTAAAAATGAACAAATTTTTTTGTTCCAACATCTTGATGATTGTTTCAGCCCATATACAGATTTAATCAACCTACATACTTTTTGTGGCTCAGCTTCCACACCCTCTGGTACCTCTATGTATATCTCCTCAGGCAGCTCACCATACAGGAACGCTGTCTTCACATCGAATTGCTCTATCTGCCGGTCCTCTTTGGTGGCCATGCTAAGTAACAATCTGATGGAGTCATATTTTTTTTTTTTTTTTTACATGAACTCCACACAGGAGGCCCTAAGGAAAATAATTTCCCTCAGGGCCTATGTCATCTTTGAGGATGCAAATCTGCTAGTAGGGGAAAAAATTTCATTATAGTCCAAACCTTTCACTTGAGTAAAGCCTCGAGCGTATAGTCTTGCCTTATATCTGAGGGTAGCAGGCCGGATCGGTAGAGACGGGACGAGAAATACAAGACGGCAAGTCGAAGTAGTGAGTCGAAGTCTTTATTTGTAGCTACGTAGCAGATGGACAGATGGTGTTGACACTAGTAGTAGTGAGTGCAGGCAGAAGTGGTGTTGGCAGTGAAGTTGATGATGATGGTCGATGATGCTGTGGTGGAGCAGACCACGGGTCTGCATGTCACCAGCATGTAGCTCTGCACCGTGGTGGTGGAGAAGACCATGATGTCCAGGATGTCGCTCGACGCTTTGAGTCGCGGAGATGGACAGCGGTGAACCTTGGGAGGCGAAGTGTATCTCTGAGCTGTAGGTCCGCCGCAAACCATGTGAGCTGCGAGATAATTTTCCTCGAAGGTTGTGGCGCATCGGCACAGGTGCCGGCTCTGAATCGCCGGGGCTGGTCGTTCGGCCGCACTGGAGCGAATTCACTGATAGGCACTGTATTACTGTATGTGTGTGACTTGAGACTAGACTTGAGACTGAGCTGTATGCGGCCCGCGCTGACTTTTATACTTCTGCCGGCCGGGCAAGTAGTTTCGAGAACGGCGTGTGAAATTCGACCGCCGCGCCTAAGGTGAGAAAGTTCGCGAACACTCCAGTCGCTGTGTTGATAAATTATTGTGGAGACGGGAACTTTCCAGTAGGTTGCCGCGCTAATTGTTACAAGACGATAGACGTACTTATAGTGCCGGTAGCTGCTTGCACCTAGATATTTGTTTCTGGTGTGTTCCTTAACCGGTGGCGCTGCGATGGTTTTATCAGAGCGGGTTAAGTGACCGCTACATATCTTTCAATTTCTCCTTCTCTATTCTTCTTTATGCTGAACACCCATTTGCATGTAATGGGCTTCTTCTTGGTTCTATCAGTTATTATCCAGGTTTTGTTATTTTCATGTGACTGTAGCTCTTCAGAAATAGCTTCCTTCCATTTACGACAATTGACGTTATTAATTGCCTCTTCATAACTGTTAGGTATTTCTAATTCAGTCAAGTTTACTTCCATATTATTATTTCGTCTAGGACGTAACGTGATATTACTTCTTTCCATTCCTTCTAAATTAATATTACTAGGAGGATTATAAGTGTCATTTGTATCTTCAATACTCTTCATACTGTCATCTGAAGAGGTTTCTTGAGTAGTATTTTGTTGATCCTGAAACTCGCTTCGTGGGGGTTTTTTTTTTTTTACATTAACTCCACACAGGAGGCCCTGAGGAAAATAATTTCCCTCAGCGCCTATGTCATCTGGGATGCTGTGTGGAGGGTCTTTTTGAGGAGAGGAAGGAATGAACATTGGTCTTGAAGAGACCCATGTTGTAGGAAGGAGGAAACACAGAGGCCGGCAAATCATTCCACAGCCGAGCTGTTGAACACAAGAACGAGTCGAAGAAACGACCCGTTCTCATGTGACAAATGTCAACTGTGTACAAATGTTGGGCACGCGTTTGGCGTGTTTCCCGACTATGCACCGGTGCCGAAGGAATCAATGATGCTTGTTCCTCGGAGCATCTTCCATTGTAATACCGGTAGAACAAGGATAGCATTCCCACCCGACGCCTGTGCTCTAAAGATTGCAATCCGTCTGTTAAGATGGGAGAATCTATCAAACGGACCGCCCGTTTCTGCACAGAGTCGAGGGTATTTTTCAGGTATTTTGGAGCTCCAGACCAGAGGTGGCTGCCAAATTCAACCGTGGGGCGCACTTGCGATTTGTACAGGGTTAGCAGTTGTGTACTATTAACCCATTACCTCCATGATTTTATTTTTATTTTTATAAACTTGAATCATTATTATAACCCGATAGTATAGACTTAAAGGAGTGCCCAAAATCAGTTTTAGAATTTTCCGCCCCCCCACCCTCTCACCAGAGCTTCTAGAAAATTGATGCTCAAACGCAACGCTTGGAGGTAACCCCCCTAAGCAAAATGTACGTCAACTATGGGTAAAATGCAGTAAACTGTATGATTTATATTGATAATTTAAAATAAATAATTGCCATTGTTTATAATTCAATGAAAAAACAATTTATTAATGGAAAATACGCAAAATAACAAATAATTCAATATTAGAAAAAAAACATTCAAGAATGAGGAAAACTAACCAAATCTAACCAAATTATTCTCTTAGTGATACCGTTCGAAGCAGTCAAAATGAAGGGCGCGGTTGCAGGCCCGGCATCGATAGACCGTTGGATTTTTTTTACACAGAGCACAACGAATACGAGTTTCTCCACGATATGGCAAATGAAATTCTTGCATTCGAGGCACATGATTCCCATCTTCTGCGTCATGGCCTTCCTTTACACGAGATTCTCCGAATTCGGCATTGACCTGATTTGGAAAAGACAATAAAAGAGTACGGGTAACCTCCACACGGAATGCCTTCTGGGAAGGTTTTCTCTGTCGCCTAGTCATCTGGTTTCCCATATCATGCTCGTACTTCCTCAAGAAGCATTGCAACTTCCATCCATTTACAAGAGCGCTGCTGAGGCAAGATACAAATAAAGGCCAGTACCACTTCTTTGACCGAATGTTGACCCGATAATTTTGAATATCATTATCATGGAGGTCTACTCCACCCATTCCTAAATTATAATTTCGTATTGGCGCCGGGCAATCGATTTTTTTTTTGTATGCTTCCTCCAAAACTTTGCCTTTTTTGTCTTTCTTCGATTTCTGCCAACGCTGCACTTGACTTACTGGCTCCATTCGATCATAGTTCGTGGCAACTGTTACTTCACGGTTGTCCTGCCAACGGCATACGAGGATTTGGTTTTCTACGTCTACCACCGCATCAAATTCACCTGTAATTATAAAAGCGGTGAGAGGTACACTTTGACTAGGTAAATGAACGCTATGCACAAGGGAAATAAATATAAAAGAAAATGTTACCTTTAGGCAATTGCTTTCCTGTCTTCAACTTTCCTGAAGCTTCAAGGTTAGGGAAGCGAACTGGTTTACATGTGCCAGTAGCGCACATTCTCTTATCCTTCAGGATACATATCAAATGGTGAGATGTGAAGAAATTGTCCATAAAAAGCTCATGGCGTGCGGGGAACTCTATATATTCTATCATAGACAGTACGACGGACGATCCCTGACCTAATTCGGGGTCGCATGTATCAGATGCTTCGGAATACGGCATTGCTTGGAACAGGTAGCCTTCGGAGGAAGCAAGACACCAAATCTTGTAGCCAAATTTGATTGGCTTATTCTGAATGTACATCTTGCAAGAATGTCGACCGAAATATGGCACCATTTGCTCGTCGATGGAAAGTTTTTGTGCAAAAACACCAAATTGAAGATATTTCACGTTCAGCATGTTGAACAATGGACGAACCTACAAGGAAAGATGGAACGATTAACTTTAGTCGAGAATAATAAATATAAAAAACTTTATGTTATGGCTACTATACCTTAGCCATTCTGTCGGTTTTATCTAGATTGTTGTTATCGCAAAAATGTATATAGCGCTTTATAAGCTCGAAACGTGGTCGTTTGATTCCCTTTTTGATGATGCTTACACCCAAGGTCGGGTCAGACGAATAATAATCTGTGGTAGATGGCAATGTATTGTAGCCGGTCAACACAAGAAAACCAAGAAAATGCTTCAATTCGTATATATCTAACTGGAATTCGGTATTGCTTTTAAATCGAGCGTATTTGATTGTACTCTCAAGAATAAACTGAAGCACTTCGTCATCAAAGAATAATGAAAACAATTGGAAAGCATTATAAGACTTCAACTTTTCGTACATATCTTTATGCACCACATTCAGCGGTTCAGGAACGCAACAGATATGGCTGGTGTTTCTTTTCAATGCCTTAGACCACTTTTGTTTATAGTGAGACTTCTTTTTGTACTGTAGTTTTGATTTTTTGGCTGGTGGTGCATTTGAAATAGATATTCGCAAGGTGTTACGACTCGTACCAGATGATGTCGAAGGCTGATTCCAGTCAAGGTCATTAGCGAAATCATCTGGTTCATGCTCGGCATGGCATGACTCATCAATTTTCTCAATTTCGATGTTGCGCTCGATAACGAATGTGCCGGCAATATCTCGAAAGTTATCCACCTCCGCATCTTCGTTAAATGCCATCAAATCATCGCCAATATGCTCTTCGTCCGTCTGTTCATCGACGTTCTCTGGAGGAATCACAACAACAGCGCGCACATTATTGTCATCACTTTCACAATCGCTAAAAGAGCGCTCCAACTCTGCTATCATTTCATCGTGATTTAATGGTTTCGTATTATAACGACGAATAAGAGTCGAAGAAGTAGGTATTTTCGACATGTTTGATCAAAATATACGAAAACCGCAGACAAACTATTAATTTTAATAAAAATCACTCACAAAAACACTAAAAAACCGTATTGTTTGAAGTAAAGTTAACCAAAAACGTATGTAAACACTGTGACAGCTAACCTCCAAACGTTGCGCGCAGGCATCAACTGATTTCAGTGACATCTAGCGGTCATCTTATGCATAAAATACTATGTTGAAACAGTGTTGCCAACCATTTAACCTTTTGATAACAATATGTGATTCACACATGTTTTATTTTTTTCTTTTTTAATTTTTTTTTTTTTATTTCAAAATGGGTCTATTTTCAGGGTTTTAGTAAAAAAATTATTAAAAATATAATAATTAATCAAATTTATTAAATGATGTTAATTATTGAAAGCTAACATACCAATCTGTAAGTGCTGCATAAAAACTTGGTGGGATTTAGCTTTATTCACAGTGAAAAAAAATCATACTTTTCATCTATTTTTTTGATGCCTATAGACATCGTCATGGAGGTAATGGGTTAAAGTATCTGCGGGCCCTGTACAGTACGCCCAGTTTTTGGGAAGCTAACTTTACTCTGGCTTCGATGGAGCCCCCATACCTGAGCTGGTCACTTAGGGTTACACCAAGCATATCAATGGAGGGCCTGTTCGGAAGATTGCTTCCGTTGAAAGAGACTAGATTTTCATTGCGATCCCTTTTAGACGTAATCAGACAAGATTGGGTCTTTGAAACATTAAATTCAACGAGATTATTTTTACCCCAACAACACTCTCGAGGTAACCGTCCATTCTTTGCTTCAAAGCCTTACGAGCTGTTGGAGTTTGTGAGCCCTTTGGGGGCTTGTCAAACAAAAAGCTATCATGAACTGTACTGTCATCCGCGTAACAGTGAATTGGTGCACATGACAAAAGGTCGTTAATGTGCAACAAAAACAGAGTTGGAGATAGAACCGATCCCTGCGGGACGCCAGCATTTATCGAGTGAGAGGAAGAGGTGAAACCATCGACTACCGTCTGAATCGACCTCTCCCTCAAGAAGTCGGCAATCCACGTACACAAGGATGCGGGAAGTCCGTAAGAATGCAGTTTGTTGACAAGTCCTCGGTGCCAAACCCGGTCAAAGGCCTTGGATATGTCCAGTGCAACCGTTTGGGTCTCACCGAAACGTTCCAGGCATCGCCCCCAAACATGCGTCACATACGCGAGAAGATCACCGCACGAGCGGTTCCGCCGGAATCCGTATTGACGGTCGTTAATAATTTTGTTCTTCTCGAGGTATGTGAGCAGTTTGTCGTTGATCACACGTTCCATCACCTTAGACAGAACTGATGTGATCGCTATGGGGCGGTAGTTGGCCGGGTTGGAGCGGTCACCCTTCTTTGGAATAGGATGGATAACCGCTTTTTTCCAACCAGAGGGCACAGAGCCAGTCTTCAGGGACAGTTTAAAAAGCTTCGTCAAAATTGGAGCTATTTCTGCAGCGCACCTTTGCAGTACCAGGGCAGGTATTCCGTCAGGCCCACTAGCTTTATTAACATCAAGCCCTCGTAAAACATGGAGTACTTCCCGATGCCGGATCCTCAGCTTTTTCATACGAAAACCGCAGTGAGGAACCGACGTCGGGACAGCACCTTGGTCATCGAGGGTTGAGTTATCCGCAAACATTTTACCTAGTAAGTTAGCCTTTTCGGTGGCGGTGTTTGCTAGTGAGCCGTCAGGTCTGGTAAGAGGTGGCAGACTGGATTTGCAGAAATTGCGACCTATTGAGCCCGCAAGCGACCAGAATTGCCTGCTGCCATGCGGGCATGCAGTCAGCTTTCTGCTGATCTGCTGGTCGTGCTCGAATTTTGACCTATTTATGATTCTCTTGGTTTCCTTTGCCATTTTGTTGTAAGCTGTTCTGTCTTCGGATGTTCTAGATGTGTTGTAGGCTCGGTAAGCCGCGTTTTTTCGTCGCACTGCTTCAGCGCATTGTCGACTGAACCACGGCTTTGAGCCTACACCAGGGTTGTCAATATTGACTCTTCTTTTTCTTCTTCATTGACTTTCATCTCTGTGAAGTTTTGTCTTTTCTCTGGTATACTACTTTCTTCAAATTTTACATCCCGTGACACTGTAATTTTTCTTGTACTCTGATCGTACATTCTGTAATTATCATGCTCATATCCAACTAATAACATTTTTTTGCTTTTCTTATCCAGTTTCTTCCTTTTTTCTTTTGGTAGATGAACATATCCAATGGAACCAAATATTCTTATATGTTGTAGATTAGGTTTTACTCTATACCAGAGTTCAAATGGTGTGACATTTCCCGTTTGACTTGATGTGTTTCTATTCAACAGGTATACTGCACAGTTCACAGCTTCTGCCCATAAATTTAGAGAAATATCTTTAGCATATGACATGCTTCTTGCACTTTCCATAATGGTACGCAGCTCTCTTTCCACCCTCCCATTCTGTTGTGGGGTATATGGGGCTGTACGCTCATGAATTATTCCATTACTATCTAGAAATGACTTGAATTCTTGATTTACATACTCACAACCGTTATCGGTATGTAGAATGTGCACATTATGTTGAAATTTATTTTTCACAATTGTATTGTACTTTATAAAACAGTGAAACAATTCACTCTTATATTTCATGAAGTAAATATGGCGATAGCTAGTAGCTCCATCTTTGAATAAAACAAAGTACTTCATACCTGATACAGAAAGCTCTTCAATAGGGCCACATACATCACTATATACTATTTCACCAGGTTGTGACGGACCTCTAGTAGATTTAAAAAAAGGTAATCTTGTTTGCTTACCATACTGGCATGCTTCACAAATGAAATTTTCATTCCCAGTAAGTTTAATTGGAATTGTCCCATTTTTACTCATATTTTGAATTTCCTTAACATTCAAATGCCCTAATCTCTCATGCCATATTTTGACATCGGTTTGTACAATATTGCAATTTTCTTGTTTTACTGTTTTGATTTCCAACTCATACAAATTGTTTTCTCTTAATTGTGCACACATAACAACTATATTATTCTTTACTATCATTGCTTTTTCACTATTCTTCACTATGACATAACCTCTCCTAGTGGCAGCTCCTTCAGAGAACAGGTTTCTTCGTAAGTCTGGCACATATAGGACATTCTCTAATATACATCGTTCCCATTTTCCATTCACTAGTTTATTTATTAAAATAGTGCCTTCGCCGCATATGCTTTGTTTATTCCCCAATTTAACTTCTTTGTCAATGTCATGACATTGAGACTCATTCAGTTCGTGGAAATAGTCACGTCTAAATGTCATATGCATTGATGCTCCACTGTCCAAAATCCAAGCGTCTTCACCATTCATAGATAAAGAATATTTTTCCCCATTACATGCTAAGGGAACGTACCCATACTACGTGACACGTTTAGGGGGGGGGGGGGGGGTCTTCAAAATGTCACGCTCCATACAAATGAGCGGCGGGTTGCTTAGGTTTTTGGTCACCGGGGGGGGGGTTAAAAATTGCAAAAAATTGGTCACGTAGTATGGGTATGTTCCCTAACATATCATGAGGCTTCTGATTTTTATTGTATGTTTTCTTCGGTTTTCTGCATTCTCTTGCAAAGTGACCTCTTTTGTTACAATTGTAGCATATAAATCTATGACTTGAATTTCTTTGAACAATTGAATTCGTCTGATTATCTCCATTCCTTGTTTTGGAATTTCCTTTTGTGGTTACAAGTGCAGTCTCACTACAAGATTTGTCATTGGCAAGGCTTCCCTCTTCATCTATTAAGCGTGACGTGAGATTTTGAATTGTTTGACTATTTTGATCTAGTGACAACCATGCTTGTCTAAGCGAACGGTATGTTGGTGGCAATGTGCTTAGAATCTTGGTCATAATTGCAGTGTCACTGATTTTTTCGCCAGTTTCCCTCAGTTGCTTTGCCAAGCTTTCCACTTTGGAGACGTGCTGTGCCATTGAATCACTAGCGCAATATGAATACTGATAAAATTTCTCATGAATTATCATTTTATTATATTCAGACTTTTGTTCGTAAATAGCTTCCAATTTATTTATGACCTCCTTTGCAGTCTCGCAGTTTTCTATAAGTGATATCTAATTCAAATCCATTGATGATGTCAAGATAAACATGGCCATGCCATCGTCTTTATTCCATTGCACTTGCGAACCGGCTTCTTGGGGTTTTACAGAATCAATATTTAATCCTTTTGCTCTTAATGCACATTTAACTTGAAATTTCCATTGCTTAAAGTTTCTGCCATCGAACTTTTCAATTTTCATTGAATTGGCGACCTCCATTTTGTAGGTTAATTGTACAGTACAAATGTGACAAATTACTCACGTAAATATCTTGCTCTTTACTTAACTTTTTTCTGAAATAATTGTTTACCACAATTCCTGGGCCCATAACCTATTGAGATCGGGCAATATTTCAATAAAGTCAAGTCAGATTTCATTCAAAATAAAGGATTACTTTTATTAAACCAAAATACACTGCACATTATTTGACAGTTAAACAGGAAGGAACAGTAGCGCCACTTACGGCCAAGAAACATAACAAAACAATAATGCATTTATAAACACACCTTTGAATTTATCATTACCCAACATTAATATTATTTTCGCTTTTATCCCGATATCCTCCGTTACGTTAGGTTCGTAATTTGTGATAATCTTTCTTATTTCTTCCCGATAACGTTTTTCTGTGATATGAGATAAATCTACTTCGTTGGTTTTATTAATTAGATTAATCCGGAAAATGTGAGATCCTTCCGGATCGTTCACGTCAATGCGACTATCGTTATTTAACTTCAAAAACGTAACTTCCCCATGTCGTACGCAAAGTTCGACTTGATCCAAAAATCTGTACCAAGGAGAATAGGATGCTTCAACATAATGTCAGGTACAACATGATAAGTGACAGTAAATTCATCATTTGCTACTCTCATACTAGCGGTAAACTCACCTATAGTTGCATTCATACCAGACCCTAAACCCTCAAAACCAACCTGGTTTTTTCTAAGGGGCGGTGCCCCTATTCACTCGTATTCACTTTTACAAATCAATGTTAAATCGCTACCTGTATCAACTAAGACTAAACTCTTATAATCATTAATTGCTACTATCTTCTAATATTTCTCCTTCCTTGGTCGTGATATTACGTAGACATTCTTTGGTTTTCCTTGACATTCGGATGCAATATGCCTGAAATCATTGCACTTGAAACACTTTCTGTCTTTGCCCTGATCAGGGCAGGCTGAACTCACATGTTGTCGTTACCACAATTAAAACATCGTTTCACTGCTGGTTTTGCCGACTTCACTTCATTATTTTTATTTTTATTTCTGTCAGTTTTTTCTGCTTTGTCATTTTTCCCTATTGTCTTCACTTTTGTTTTTATAGCTTCACGTTTCATGCTTTCGTATTGACGGAATCACTCTTTTAGCTGCTTAATTGTTTGAGCCCCATATAGAATTGCTTTGTTGACAGCTTTGTCAGGGATACCCTCGATAATGTATTGGATAACCACGCGCACCTCTTGAGAGGCAATCTGCAGCATCTTGTACGCGTATGCTTGGAGCGTTTCATCTGTTCTCTTTTCCCGTTTCGTAAGTTCTCGGTGCACTTGTACACTCAACCGTTTGCTCAAACTCTTCCTTTAGCCCTTTCTTTAGTTTCGCCCACGTTCTGCTGCAATTTGCATACTCCACAAACAATTCCGCGGAACCTTCTAATAATCGCTTGGCGTAGGCGACTTTTTGAACATCGTTCCACTCGCACAGCACAGCCATTTCTTCAAATTTCCTTAACCACCGTCGCACTTCGGTGTGATCGTCACCGCTGAATTTCTTTAGAATTCCCTCCACGTCCCTGAATGTTAACAACACGCGCTGCTCAGGAACTCTGGGTCGGCGAACAATCGAAGTTCCTTGGTCGTCCTCATCGTCCTGGAGAGGGTCGATCTCCTCATTTTCATCTTTATCGTTGTCGTCTTCATCGTTTTCTTCGTCATCATCATCATCGTCTTCTTCGGCTTCAACGCGTTCTCGTTCGACCAGAAGAGTCGCTTGTAGACGTTCAATTAGCTCACGCTTACGAGAACCCTCATCCGCGTGAGCTGGTCCTTATCCAACTCCATTGCGTAAACACCCCGCGCCCACACTGTCGATAACTTCATCAACCATTGTTTCCACACCGCGCACTTACACAGTCCGAACGAAAACACGTCTTTAATTACTTTTCCAAATAATCCGTCTTTCGTCTTATTTTATCTGCCTGTTCCGTGCAATCCCGGACGAACACCCAAATGTAGAATATAAGTTTTATCATTTATTATATTCAAGAAAACAACAGGACAGACATTACATATTATATTTTCAAGAAGACCACCATATGACAACTTGCTTTTGTTTTAACAATCTAAGTCTATGTAGTTCTAATTTTGAAAAAAGCTTAACTACCTATTCTTAACTAGCTCTGCTTAGCTACTTCCCCAAGTAGGTACCCAACTTTATTACTTTATTTTTGCCTCTACATTTATTTATATGAATCTTTGTCATATTTTTATGTTTATAAAACAAAGGAAATCGTTTAATTTGATCATAGCAACCATATTGTGGGGCCGAGCAGGATCTAATGTTGTTTTCAAAGAATTCATTTTTAATTTTATTGGAATAACTTTTGAAGGTTATAATATATACCTACACATTATTTTTATATTACATATGCATACATATTATGTTCTTCAATAGATCTATTTTTATCCGCCCATTGTTTTAGTCTTCCTTTTTTCTTCAAATTAGGTATTGTGTCTGTCAGCTGAATTATTAATTATGTGAAATTGTTGTGGAACCTCTCAACTGCTGATCTAGAGCATCTCAAAAAATTTGTGAGATTCTAATGAATTTTTTTATTGCAGCAAACATTAACGTTGTCGTCCAGAAATGTAAAATCCACAACGATGCCAGCATTGACATATCTCGGGATGGGCGACTCTTGGTGGCATTGCTCCCAGCTCAAAGGATGCGGAATATAACTCATCGCTTAGGTCTGATTTTCTAACAATATTAATTTTTAAAGACAATATTTAATGTATATTGTACATAAATATTTAACACAAATACAAATAAAGGGAGAAATCAGGATCCATACACATAATTTAATGTAACAAAATTTTAACTCAGTTGAGGGCCGTTAACCTCTGGGTGGCCACGCCATTTCACGAAAATTCATGAAATTTCACTAAAAAAGCACCACTTTGAATTTGGAATTAAATGTTTTGTCGATTAATTTTGAGCTATCGTATATTCTATTGACTGAAACACGTTCCTAGAACAATAAACTATGTATCAAAACAACATTACTTGCGTTAATTACGTAAATTAATAGGTTTTACGATGTTTTAGTCGAGGAATACGCATCAATTTTGAGAGCTAAAATTCGCGGCAAAAATGACATTTCGATGTCATAGATAAAATCGTTTAAAAATATTCTGGGGTTGCAAGGTGAATGAAATTTTGATACATCTTATGGTGTAATGTTGGCGCAAGCGATTCTGACCCTGTTCTTCATACAAATTCTGTACATAGAAGGGCCAAAATCGCAGACAAACATTTTTTGTTTGATATTTTTTCGAATTATTTTCTCGCGCATGCGCACAATACGCGCGCGCCGAAGGACGACACATTTATACCTACATTCAAAAATGCTGAAAAGCATGATGATAAAACTATTAAAATTATGTACTTTTTGTAATTATTTTTTGATCATAAGTATTTATAATTTTTCAGTAATGTCTAAGCAAAATAAGAATGTAAAAAAAAAAAAATCTTAAATTAGTTTGTAATACTGTAAATAAATAGACAAACTGAAGTATTTTCGTCACAAAACACTTGTGCGGATCTTTTTTTAAATGATTTTATTTAAACTAAATTCTGAAACATAGCTTTCCCAGATAATTTATTGATTTATTTTACTGCATGATCATATGATTTGAAATGTGTGTTGTATAATACAAAATTTTGTTTGAAAATTTAACAGTAAAACCTTAACCCTACGGTAAAACCTTATTGTGCTAAAATTGAACATATTTTCTCAAAATTTAAAACATAGCTTTACTAGATAAAAGAACAGTCTTTCGAAATCAATTTATAATTTTTTTGTGGAAAAGAGAAAATACATCCAAATTTGATTTAAAAATGATATATTTCCAGTTTTGTCTGGCTTATTCCCTCTTAACCCTCCCGTTGCTGAAAGGGGTTCCCATAATTTCTAAATTTACTATTCTCCATGTAGAATTATTAATAGAGTCTTTACGGTTTTGATATTTTTTGTATTCCTGCAAAACCGATAAACACATATTCGGCCATTAAAAAAATATATAAAATTGTCCTAGATTAAAGTGTAAAAGAATATTTTGTTACTGTGTAGGTATCATTCCTTGCCTCGTATGATATTTCTTGCTCGCTGGAACCACATCTACGACAAAATAAACTATAAGAAATGCTTCATCTCTCTTCCGCATTAGTTCGCTTATGGATATGGTTCCCTGTTCTACTCGCACCTCGGCAATTTACGGCATCTCATTCCCACGCACTACATCGAAAGCTGCATAAGGGTGTAACGACATAGTGTCCTTTACCTAGAGCGTCGCCGGTCTGGCTGACCCAACCAGCTGTGTTTATTGGGGTTTAGCTACAGTGCATGTCGAAACACTACAGCGGACGGAATTTTTTTTTTTTTAATATTAAAAAGTTTGAAGTGCGGTTTTATTGGTATATCGTTCCATTCTTGTGATATTTCCTTTCAATAACTGTGTCCATAATGAGGAGAAGGGGGTCTAACTGATGAAGAATTATTAAAATTTCTCAAAGATGACAGTGACATTAGTGAAAGGGATAATGATAGTGATATGGATTTTGAAGCAATAGATCAAGAGGATCTTTCTGACGTGGAGGACCACGTTGAGGTCCAGGAGGAGTCAGAATCTGATGAAGACATCGGAGAAGACGAAAACACAACAACATTTGCGGCTAATGAAGTTTTCATGACCTCGAAATTGGGCATGAAGTAGAGTTCAGTGCCATCGCCACTGGCAAGAAATAGAGCGCACAATATTGTGAATGCGACTCCTGGCGTTCAAAATGAGGGGAAAAATATAACTACCATCCGAGAGGCTTTTTGTAAAAAAAAATCTGTGTTTAGTTTTTAATTTTATTTTTGTTATTTTGGAACCACCCTGTTACAATTCGCTCCGTCGGCCGCCGGTCACACTGGCCTGCCGGCAGGTACCAAAGTACCGACTAGGAAGCAAGTCAAAGCCGTCGTGGCCGGAGCTTTTGTTGATGAATGATTTTATATGAAATTAACTGAATAGGTTTTATATTATGAAATTAACTATACAAGGTGTCCGAAAACTCGTAGTACAAGCGGGAAACTGGGGAATCCTCATAACATTTGGAGTCGATTTTGTGGTATAATTTTTTTTTATTTGAGCTTTCGTTTTCGAGTAAATCGAGTCAGAAGTTGATTTTTTTTTTGGTCAAATTCTTATAAATTATCACTATTATAAACGATCATAGTACCTAACTAATAACAACTAATTAAAAGAAAACAAACAAAGAAATCCGGATTTAATGCATTATTTTTAAATTATCCATAATTTTATTCCGTGTTTTACTGTCATTTCACGGTTAAAATCAGCTGTTCATTATTTTCGCGCTTCCCAGGTCAAAGTGCAATGCGAAATTTGCTGTCCCTTTCTGCGCTCGGTTCGATCAACACAATAGAAGAGATAAGAAACACTAAGCCGAATGGCTTGGCCTTGAACTTTACGAACCAAATTCTGTACCCGAAGCATACGGATGCAAGTCCAAAAAGGTAAATGTTCAGGAGAGCCAAAAACTATTTTTTCTGTAACTATGGTCTCATAACTTCTTCGGATATCCATGCTGATAGATAACAAAAAAAGTAATTATTAAATCAATTAGTTTTGTTTTAAAAAGGAGCAAAGAGGGGAAACGAAAATTTTAAAACGTAAAGCCTTTAAAAATAATTGTTTAAAAAAAACGCTGACTTGAGTCAACTTTTCAATTTGGGAGGCGGGAATGGGTACCGCTGCCCCGGGAACCTTTATTGGATAACCAACACCTCTGCCATAGGTCACCCCAAGTGGTTCGCTATGTTTGGTGATTTAGCAGAGGTGCCCGGGTTTATGGGGTGAGGTTTGTCCAGGTCTTGGAGGCGGATGACCAGGACACACTGAACCCTAGATTCCCACCCACCCCTTAAACCCATTTCCTTCCCAGAACTCTCCTCTCCTTCCCTTCCTTAAAAAAACCCTCCACACAGCATCCCCAAAGATGACATAGGCCCCGAGGGAAATTATTTTCCTCAGGGCCTCCTGTGTGGAGCTCATGTAAAAAAAAACAAAAACATGGACTTGAGTCCTACTGCCTCTAAATGAAATAGACTATTTTGTTATGACATGTGGTGTATTATAAAAGGAATTTTTTTTTTTTTTTTACATGAACTCCACACAGGAGGCCCTGAGGAAAATAATTTCCCTCAGGGCCTATGTCATCTTTGAGGATGCTGTGTGGAGGGTTTTTTTTAAGGAAAGGGAGGAGAGGAGAGTTCTGGGAAGGAAAAGGGTTTAAGGGGTGGGTAGGAATCTGGGGTTCAGTATGTCCTGGTCATCCGCCTCCAAGACCTAGACAAACCTCACCCCATGAACCCGGGCACCCCCGCTAAATCACCAAACGTAGCAAACCACTTGGGGTGACCTATGACAGAGGTGTTGGTTATCCAATAAAGGTTCCCGGGGCGGCGGTACCCATTCCCGCCTCCCAAATTGTATACGTATGAATTTTAAAACTTTTTTTTAACAACACTCAAATTGTCGACACGTGGCCTATCTGAAATTGATATTGAGCAATGTTAGATTCGGAAAGTGTTTTTGAAGTAAGTGATGACTGATGACGATACAGATATTGTTTTTGTTGGGCAATATGAAAGTTATGTCTCAATCCCGTCAGTTCAGCCAACAACTTCTTCTGCTGAACCTTTGAATTTGCCATCTCAGCCCAGCCAGCCCTCTAAATTCAGAAACCTATTCGTAATAAATTCGCAAAAATACCGCATATTTTCTGCGTAAACCAAATTTTTGCGGTTGATTGCCGCCGTGACCGGTTCTTGAAATTTAGATATTCGTAGTAAATTTGTAAAAATACAATATTTTCCACGTAAATCAAAATTTCGCAACCGAATCCCATCTCGGCCGCCCCACTAAATTTAGATACCTATTTGAAATAAATTCACAAAAATACCATCAAATTCAGACTAGCTGAAGACCCCGATGTTGCTTTAATTTTTCGAAATCAGATGTAGACAGTAATTTTCCCCTTATTCTGATTGTCAAATGTGCAAAACTTCATCAAGAAGTATCAAGATTCTGCCTTATGGCGGAAAAAGGGTGTGGGGGTGTTTTTGAAATCTCATGTATTCATCCCGTTTTGAAGGTCAAGTGTGCATAATTTCTCTCCGAACTGTAGATTTATAAAAAAAAACAAAGCTACGCCACCTGCCCGCCACAAAGACTCTTGCAATAATATTAGAGTGTTGTGTTTTAGGTATTTATTCTCTGGAATGGAACTGCCTGGGAGAGTGCCTGTACACCGCCCTGCTGGAGCAGAATGCAGTGTCCATCTCCCTGTCACCGTGCGCGCGCCACCTGGCCGTGGGGCTCGGCTCTCGGAGGGTCAGTCTGCAGCCATACGGAAGGAACGGAATCATGGCACTCATCTTCAGACTTGGGGCTTTGAAGAAGAATGGTATGTAAAAATCGGCTCCATGCCAACTCAGAATCAAGTCAACTTTTGAAAAGTCATTAAAAGCTATAAATTTTTTTTTTTAATAACCCGTAACCCTAACCTAACGTAACCAATTTTTAATATATTTTTTTCATCACTTTTGATGATTTTTCTGAGAAGGTTCTGAGTTGATTTCATTCTAAGTTGTCTGGAGCGCGATTCTGGTTCTTTTTAACGACAGTGAACCTTTCCTTTCCTTCAAATTAACGAATTTTTCCTCAATTGCGATTCACGTTCTCTCAATGACAGTTGAATTCTTTCCTTTGCGCTTCGCAAAGGAAAGGATCTAAAGGAGACCGTACGGGCTGTCATTAGCGAGGTATTGACTGACATTTAAGTGTGACATTGACGACGATTATCGATATTGACGTATTTTAACAAAAGAAAACTTAATATTGTCGTAAGTTTTGACTGTAAACCTGATTAGTGAAGTATTCTTCACATAATAATGGTATTAAATTTACAGAATTATCGTAATTGCGATGTTTGAACTAGTCAGAACTCGGGCCTATTTTTCGAAAGGTCAAAATGTTTCTGCTTCTCATTAAATTCCAAATTAATGGAATATTTGCAAACCTTTCTGAAAACTAAAAACTTTTTTTGAAAGGTGATGAAATACGCTATCAAATTTTATTATTAGAAGTAACCATGTTATTTTCTAAATATAAATGTTTTGAATACAACATAAAAAATGTCTCACCTTACGTTTTTTTCCCACTAAAATTACTAGAAATGAAAGAAAATAAAAACAAATACATATTTTATTAGACAAATGTATTATAAACGTTATCACCACCTCACTTTTTTGTCGTTTCATGTAAAATAATTTTTAAGAAATTCACAAAGTTTCTTGTTTTTTCTTTCAAATCGCCACTGACAACTTTTGTTTCATAAAGGTGTACATTTTAACTATTTTGTGGTTAACTTTTAGATTTAAATAAAAAGCGAGATATTTTCTCTTTCCAACACCGTTTAGATCTTATTTCTAACCATGATAGTAAGGGAAATACAAAGATTTCTATGAGACCTGTGTGAGTTGTTCCGAAAACCAAATAAGTTAGCCTGGGGGGTTTTAAAGTACATAACTTGCAAAATGTCCGATTAGAGTAATTTAATTTACAATGTTTATGTGTTTAAAGTATGTGTGATATATCTTGCTGAAGGAGATAGGAAAACATGGTTCATATGTAAAAAAATTAAAATGGCATGAAGTGAAACATATATTTTATTAAAAATACTCATAAATTGCAAAAAACATAAGGATAATAAATCAAATAATTACTTAAAACTTTATTTTGTCTTACGTTTCCCTACATAAACTTAAGCCTTTCTTATGTTTACTTGTAACTTTGTACTTCCCGGAAAGGTTTTTTTGTTCAACCCGTTGTGAAAATACAAAAAAAAATTTGGGGAAACCTGAACTTTTATATTATTGTTTGTAATCATAATATTCTAATCAATAAATTCACTAATTAAAGCCCAAAAAAATGTCATGAAAATTATATTAAAAGATCTTAAAGAGATTAGCGCCGTCAATAATCAATTAATAATCTTAACGTATCAATAATCTTAATTAAACAATTCTGCTGTGAAGCAATACTACTTTAGGGTGGGTTTCTTCATTTACCGAGAATGCTAAATGCAATGCTAATTGTAAAAGTAAACGGTAAATTACATAGAAATGGGTTTTTTCATTTGACATTTACCGTTTACTTTCACCTTACATTTTACAGGCCCACAATGGTGCTGCAAATGCGAAAGGAAAGGTAACCAAAATGGCGGCCGTTGTCTAAATGTCACTTTGGTGACAGTTCAGAGATTTTCTTGCTATCTATTTTACGATATTTGCTAGTATTTTATCATTATGTTCGCTACAAGTGATGTTTCATCAGGTTCTGAAGATGAACTAATAATTAATTATATGACACGACGTGTAAAGCGACATAATAAACGCAGGAATTTCTATTTAATGGAAGACGTAGATTTCGCGTTAATAAAGAAACTGCTCAACTTTTGACTACATTAATTGCAGATATGATATGTTATTCGAAAGAATTACTCATTGCTAATAATTTTATTACAATTTAAAACGTGATCCCTGAGACGTATGTGTGGTAAAACAATGTACGATCGTGTGAGAAATGTGGATATCCGCAAAGAATGTAAGGCTGATGTAAGCATAATGCGTAAGATTAAGAAAGGGACCCTCAGATGGTTTGGGCCTGTAGAGCGAATGAACGAAGAAAGTAGTCTAAGAAGAATACATGACGCGAATGTGAATGGTAGAAGAAGTCGGGGATGCCCGAGAAAGACATGGCACGATCAAGTGAATCAGGTACTTGAGTCGGGCCATGTGAAGAGTCGGAATAATAGAAGAGCATGTATGAGACGACATATGAATGTGAACGAGGCAAGGAGTGTGTGCCAAGCTCGAGTTGTTTGGCGGTCCGTCCTCTCTGCCTACCCCTGCGGGAAACGGCGTGATGGTTAGTTAGTTAGTTAAAACGTGAAACAAATAACAACGCAACCATAGATGAAGCAATTCGCACACAATGTTTGACATTTATTGTGTGGGTTGCCACATGAAAAAAATATATACACAGTTCCCAATACGAAAATGTGGGGATTAGGTTAGTTTTTATGCTGTCATCCCTATTTACTTTTACCTAAGCAGTTGGCATCGTGAAAAAACCCATTTTGCCGTAAATGTCAAATGCACTGCGAAAGGAACTGTAAACTGCTAAGCTAAAGTAGAGTGTAAATGAAGAAACCCACCCTTAATAAACCCCACTTTCATTTAACTATCAACAGCAACATTATAACTCAAAACTCAAATAAAAAGGTGGATTCAAAACATAAAATTCAATTCAATTTTATTTATTCATTTTAAAATATTACAATTTCAAAGTGTTTTTAAAAGAGAAAATATTTACAGATATTAAGATAAACAGATTTAGACTAACAGCAGCAACAAAGCTTGTCGTTTGAATTGTGCTTCATTGATGCTGGACATATTGATATTCAAAGTGATTTCATTTAACAACCAGAAAGCCCTCCCGACTGGCATAACCATTCGCAAGTTAGTTCTGCAAGCCGGGAGATGAAACAGTCTATGCTGTCGGTGTCGGAGATAACCATCGGGAACATAGAAACTAATGCTCTCCATGATAGTCGAATTTTCGAACCATACACAAATCAGTCTGAAGAAATGTATTACAATGAGCACATCCCTTTTGACCCGTAGATGGTTCATACCTAGCATGCCCAAGAGAAAGTTGGTAGGATAGAGCCACGGGTAGTAGTCATACTCCCTCAGGTAAAGAAATCTCAGAAATTTCTTCTGAACCTTCTCCAACATGAGGGAATACTTCACTTGGTGTGGGCTCCAAACCACCGACCCACTCTCAAGTCTACTCCTAACCAAACTCCTGTACAAACACTCGACCGAGCTAAAAAAAACATCACAAAATATATTTATAATTCTTTCAGTAACTTCATATTATTTATATAATTTTAAATATTAAAATGCAAATGAAATCCTCAGCAGAGGAGATCCCAATGATATCATCGCCTCAGTCACATATACATTCAAAAACATATTTCATTCAAAAAAAAAAATCGATTACTTAAATTCCAAAGGTGGAAAAATGGTTAAATGTGTCTACAATTGATCCATAAATCAGGTAATTACGTAAGACAATACATTCAGCTTAATTTATCTTTAGTATGGATATAAATGGGTCGCTCCCAGCGGCAATGCCGGCCGGGCCAACCCGTGACAGGAGTGGAGCAAGCCCCGAACATCCCGTCACATTCAAAAAACCAGTTTAATAAACTGGTCCCGTATTGCGGGAACTATCAGATATTAAGCTGATAATACACTTATCTTAGCCAACAGGCCGAGAAGCGATTGCTAATCGGCGCGGCGTCCTTCCGTTTTCGAGAACGAGCGACGCAGATTTATATAGCGTAGGTAGTAGGAATACGCTAATCTGTCAAAAATGTTTGCACTAATCACTTGCACTAATTTTTTCATAAAATTACGGAATTTGCGGGTAGCAACAGATATTATTTTCGTTAAAACAATTACGAACGAAAAATTTTTCGACCGGACGTGGGCGAAACAACGCCAAAATTGAATTAACACGGCATCTCAAGATGCCAACTGCACGGCGACAATTGACAGCTGAAGGGAGTTGCAGAGGAATGGCGGGAAATTCAAGATAAAGCAATGGATAAGACCGACGCTGGCGGGAAATAGGGCTGATATCTCACATTATATATTCTGGATAAGCAAGACAACATAATAAGAGTTTTAATGGTAGGTAAAACTCCAACATTGTATTGCACGACCTAAAGTTACTAGAATTTGGAGTGCGTAAACATTTACGTCAAAAACAGAATAATTATAAATATTTGATATTATAATTTTATTAGCAAATATTTTTGATTATTATATTATATTTAGGTATAATAATATTTTAAACTCGTGATTATGCTCGCTCATGGCACATAACCATAAAAGGCCATTCCGTTTTCCCCACACACAACCACATCGCGTATCTTCTGTCAAAAAATGAATTCTCCCCCCCGCCAGCCCCCGCCTGCCTTCCCGCTTCACCCGAGATGGGATGTTTAAGTTGTGTTTTTGTTTTGTTTTCCGCAGAACACGGGAAGCTCAAACACTACAAAAATTGTCAAACATTTATGACCTTCAATGTTTTGACCTTGACTATCAAAGCAAAAGTCTGGCGTTTTCCCGCCCAATAGACCCGACTTTATACAATTCTGTGATAGATGGTACATTAAATTCCCGAAATATCTCTATAGTAGGGAAGTCGTATGGTTTCCTAAGGATGATTTTTATAATTATTCTTTGAATTATAATTATGGTCTGTAAGGATGCCTTAACCCCTGGTCAGCCAGGGAAGGCCAGCAAAAAGCACCACTTTTGAATTTTGAAATGAATGTTTTGTGGATTAATTTTGAGCTATTGTATATTTTATTGACTGAAACACGTTCCTAGAACAATAAACTATCTACCAAAACAACATTACTTGCGTTAATTACGTAAATTGATAGGTTTTACGATGTTTTAGTCGAGTAAGACGCATAAATTATGACGCGGCACCCGGCGGCAGAAATGACATTTCGTGTCCAGCGATTCTGACACTGTCCTTTACAAATTTTGCACATAGAAGGGTCAAAATCGTAGATAAAGGAATTTTTCCCGCGCATGCGCAAGAACTGCGCACATCCCCGCGCTCGCTGAAAATTAAATATAAATTATTTGGAGTGACTAGTTGCATTGCAGGTTTCGCTATGGTAAAGGGCGATAATAGAGCAAGCGATTCTGACCGTGTTATTCATACACTTTCTTTATACATGAGGGTCAAAATCGCGTGTAAAATCTCATGACACACCGGAGCACGAGCGGCAATCGCCGGGTTAAAGGCCCCTCCCCACCCAATAATGCCGTACTGTAATAAGTAGGTGGCGGATAGTGGAGGCAAAACATTAAATTCCAGAGCCGCTCATTATTAAAGGCAAAACAATTAAATTTTCGTTATTTAACTGTTCAAATTTGTTAACAGAGTGTAGTTTGTGCAGGTGGCTGGCGAATACATACGAGAGATTTGGTGTGAACAATTTTTCAATTTTGCATTATTTTTGACGAAATTGGTTTTCAAACAGTGAATTCGTATACACAACACTTTTGCGCCTACAAATATATTAGATTTTCAGGTTGGAGGTTGTGTGATATCAATTGTGTTATTTTAATAAAATATTATACAAAGTATAAAGGAAATTGAAATAAAATTTAATTATAAAGACGCTTCAATTTTGTTGCTGGGACAAGTACGCACGTGTCGGCGTTTCTGCGATTCGACATAGAAAAGATTAACCATATAAATAAAAGTTGAGTTCAAATGGAAAGGGATAAATCAATTATACTAAAATAATATTACATCTTATACTCCACTCTGTCCTTTTTGTGCTAAAAATTACTTTACTAGATTTGCTAGCTGTAGTTCGTCGCGCCTAACATGAAATATGATACCATTTTTTACAATATTATAAAATGTGATAATAATATTATTTTCGTCTCTTTCTCTTCAAAACAAAACATACGGAAGAGAAAAGACGCTTATTGTCCGTTTGTTTACTATAAAAACAATCCTTTTTTAAATACAAGAGCAACTGGAAGGGTTTTCGTAATTTTTATAATCTTCTAATACGAATTAGTATTGGAAAATAATATCAATTTATTTATTATTGTAATATGTGGGCAGTATTTTTAAGAAATCTTTTATCCAATAAATGGTTTCCGGGACGGTGTTTCCCATACCCGCCTTCCAAATTGTATGGGTACCGCCGCCCCAGGAACCATTTATTGGATAACCTGCCATAGGTCACCCCGAGTGGTTCGCTACGTTTGGTGACGTCGGCAGGGGTGCCCGGGTTCATGAGTGAGGTTTGTCTGGTTCTTGGCGGCGGACCCCTCTGCCCATTACAGTGTGGCAGGCCGAATCGGGATGCATGGTTGAGGGAGACCACCGACCCCCAGGTTCCTACCCATCCCTTATACCTTTGGCGGGTATAGGTACCATCACCCCGGGAACAATTTATTGGAGAGCGAAACCTCAACCATAGGTCACCTTGAGTGGTTCGCTACGTTTGGTGACTTAGCAGGAGTGCCCGGGTTCATGGGGTGAGGTTTGTCCGAGTCTTGGCGGCGGATGTGTCTGGTTGAGGTAGACCTTGTGACCTCTTTTGGAACATCGCCTTGCACTCTTAGTAATAAGGACTGAATTAATGCATAATGTTGGAGTTTTACCTACCATTAAAACTCTTATTATGTTGTCTTGCTTATCCAGAATATATAATGTGAGAGATATCGCGCTCATTTCATGCCAGCGCCTGTCGTATCTGCTGCCATTTTTTGAATTTCCCGCCTTTCTTTTGTAACTTCCTTCAGTAGTATAATTGTCACCTATGTAGTTGGCGTCCTGAGACGCCGTTTTGGTTCAATTTGAACTCACCAAAGGCCAGGCCATTTCACTAAAATTCACGAAAAACACTAAAAAAGCACCATTTTTAACTTTGAATTGAATGTTTTGTTGATTAATTTTGAGCTATTGTATATTTTATTGACTGAAACACGTTCACAACACAATAAACTATCTACCAAAACAACATTACTTGCATTTATTACGTAAATTAATAGGTTTTACGATGTTTTAGTCGCGGAACACGCATCGGTTGCGACGGTTAAAATCGCGGCAAATTCTGACAGGTGATTGTCATAGAAGAAATCGTTTTAAAAATATTCTGGTGTTGCAAGGTGAATGAAACTTCTAGGCGTATCATAGAGTAATGTTGGCGCAAGCGATTCTGACACTGTTCTTCATACAAATTATGTACATAGAAGAGCCAAAATCGCAGACCAAAAGTTTTTTGACGAAAATATTATTCAAATATTTGAATTATTTTCTCGCGCATGCGCATGTGACGCGCGCGCCGGCGCATCTCCGGCCTGTCACTGGTTAAGTATATTCTGGAGAAACAAGACAACATAATAAGAGTTTTAATGGTAGGTAAAACTCCAACATTATGTGTGTCGTTGCTTATCCAGAATATATAATGTGAGAAGTGTTTGTTATCGCTTGGTGACAATTCTAAAGCCAAAATTGTGACTATTACTGTATTGCTTGAAATAACTTGGTCAAAGACAGGGGGATTCAGCACCTCAACATTGAGACCTCTGATTTGCTTTCTGTAATATTTCTTGAAAGTGTTTTCTGAACACCAGTTTCCTCTTTCCAAAATGGTGTCTATAGGACACTCTTCCAGCTAACTTCTTGAAGCTACTGCTGATCTCAAACTCCCAGGGAAGGCATCAATCCCCGCATCCTTCAAAATTGTTTTAATCCATCCACCAATAACAGTTCTCGAGGCTGGCCTTGCAGGCCCCAATGTGGAAATAAACAGACATTCAACACCAGCTTCATGTCTTCTGTTCTCACCCAAAGACATAAACTTTCTCAACCAAAATATAGGATCTATATTACGATCCTCTGCTTTGTAAAGCTTCCAACCAGACTGTCTATGTCTAGAGGTGTCCGTCTTAGAACCAAAAACTGGCCATAATATAATGTGATCATCATTGTCAACAAGATTATCAGGAGATGTATGTAGTAAGGTCAGATCATGTACTCGTATTCCTGATGCCTGAAGTAAAATAACAGAACATCTACGAGATGTTTCGAAAAGAGTCGGTTCCTTTTGGAGGATTTTTACAAAGCCAAGATACCAAGTGTCCTGGATCCAAAGTAAATGCTCTAGGCTTCTTATTTGCATAATTCCCTATACCTCTCATCACTCGCTTGACCAAGGGATGATTACTTATCCTCAAATCGCCGTTGGGGTCACACAAAACCGACACTGCAGACTTGTGAAGCGCTATAGTACCGGGAGCCAAGCCTTTCTTCACTCTTAGGTATGCTAAAAAACCGCGCCAGCTGAGATCCCGAAGGGTTATTAAGACACGTATTATTAATGGCACACCATTCCTTCCAGCTCTTCCATGCCATGTGATAGGTTGAAAGCGTAGATTTGCGCCAACCCGCATTCAACAGAGCTTTCTCTTAATGTGACCAATTGTTCAATGCTTCACTCCACCCCCAATCTTCCACACCTGCTGTTGGAGCTTCTGAACCTACTGAGGATGAAGTCCTGTCGATAAGTCTATCAAGTTGTCGACTAACATGGGTATTATGTGAGGTCGGTCTAGGGCTCTTCTCTTTAAGTCTGGTAACCAAACCACTTTTGGCCAATTTGGGGCTACAACCAGGTACACAGGCTACAGCAGGGGGGAGGAAAGATCCATGCCAAGGGGAAATTCCAACTCCTGCTGAACACGTTGTGAAGCATTACTCTCTTGTCGTGGGAATCTATCGAGACATACTGATCCACGACGTGAGCCCTCGAGGAAGCGAATAGATCCACTACTGGACTGCCCCACTTGTGAAAAACAGCTCTTACCGCTGGGGGTAAAAGGTGCTATTCTGGTAATGTTATCCCTCGGGATAGATGATCCGCAAGGCCATTGTAGCGTCCCGGCAAATACTGCGCTTGTAAAGAGATTCTGTGCTTGTCTTAAAGCGCAAGAATCTGAAATGTCAGATGAAGGAGACCCATCGACTTGGTGCCCCCCTCGTTCCTCAAGTAGGCTACGACTGTCCTGTTGTCTGATTGAATGAGTAACGAAGAACTTCTCAAATTCTGAGTCAGAGACGTTAAGGCATTTAAGATTGCTGTCATCTCCTTCATGTTGCAATATCCCCCCCTCTAACTGTCTGTCCAACAACCCGACAGAGGTACATAGTCGATCAGGGCTCCTCAGCCGTGATCTGCCGCATCCGTAGTCAGAAAATGTGTTGGGCTGGGAAAATGAAGAGTTGAAACATGATCTAAGTTGATCATCCACCATTTCATTTCCGACAAGACCTTCTTTATCGGAGACTTTTGCTGAGGGGTCAGCTTCAGCATTAACTGTAATTGTATCAGCCGAGTATGGAGTCGACCTCTGGGGACCACAAAGGCGGCAAAATTCAACTTTCCGAGAATACTCTGAGCTTCTTTCAGAGTCCATCTTCCTTTTGTCACGAAGCTCTAAAGTGAGTTCCAAAGACCTTGGCGTCTGTATTTGGTTAAGGACTTCTGTTTCAGATGGGGGTTCTACACAATTCCAAGATATTCCACTGACTGTGCTGGCTGACCGACTCACTTTTGGAAATTTACCGACCAACCTAACTGCTCTAACAATTAAACAGCTTCTCATGTTTGACTGAGAACCTCTCTGGTCTGATGAGCCAGGAGAAAGTCGTCTAGGTACACAATGATCCTGATACACTGTCTACGCAGGATTTCTGCAATCCAATTTGTGATAACTTTTAAATTGAAGATCGGCTTGGACTTATCAACAAGGGCTCTCGGATGAATGGTATGCGGTATCCTCTTATCATATGTAAGATGGTCTCTGGAGCATCTAGGGCCTGCCATTCTATCCAATAATCCTGTAGTTGACCCGCCCGAAATGGTTGATAGTCACCTGTTGAAGCGGCCACGAGAGGTCTGCCCCCTCGCACCACACTTCTGTTCCCTCCCCTTATCCCTCGTATGAGAGGAATGTTGGGGGGTCTCTCCCGTGGTCTGCCCGCCGGGGAAACGAGGGAAATGCCATATTTTCCTTTGATGTTTGCTTGGGGGGAAAGGCAACAACCTCCTTAGATATTGAAGGGCGGTTGTGCGCCGACACCTGTTGTTCCCTCGCTGCCACGCTTCTGTTCCCTCCCCTTATCCCTCGTACTAGAGGTTTTTTGGAGAGCCTTGTGAAAACACTCTCTGCTTCAATGAGGCATGCAATGCCAGCATCTTTTCCATAATATAAATATATTTTCCATAATATGAAATATCGGTGAGGCGGTGTCAAATGCCAGCACCTCGCAGTTTTCCTCCAGCTCCTTGAAGCCTGGATCAGCTAAATATTCATTTAACGGACATTGGCCCACTCGCCCGAGTTGAAGCGTTGGCTAACCTTGAAACATGCTTTAAACTGTCAAAAGCAGGACCAATTCTTATAAATAAAGCTGAATTATAGATAGGTCTAATTTTAAACATCAAATTGCGTCAAACGATTATCAGACGAACATGAATTCGTATTTGTAATTTGAATATTGTAATATGACATCGCCGATGGTCATATTTCATTCAAAAATCGTTTACATAAATTCCAAAGGTGGAAAAATGGTTAAATGCGTCTACAATTGATCCATAAATCAGGTAATTCGTAAGACAATACATTCAGCTTAATTTATCGTTTAGTATGGATATGGAATGGGCCGATCCCGGCGGCACTGCAATGCCGGGCCAACCCGCGACAGGAGTGGAGCAAGCTCCGAACATCCCGTCACATTCCAAAAATCAGTTCAATAAACTGGTCCCGCATTTTTTTTTTTTTTACATTGAATGCCGCACAAGAATCTCAACTGCTCCCGTCTGGAGCCAGTGAGACTATGGCATCCCCAATTGGGGTATGTTGTGAGGCTGAAGGTAGTGGGGAGGGGAAGGAGGTGGGGAAGAGGAAGGTTGGGAAGTACCTGACTATTCAGATCTGGTCACCAAACACGGCTAAAGCCATTTTTAAGCAACGTTTCAATTCTGAATGGTGGTCTTACACCAGGGCGATACTGATAATATCTTCCACTCTGGAACATGCCGCAAATATACTATATATTATTTTAAATGAATTAATTGTGAAATAACACAAATTAATCAAATAAAATTTATTTGCGCATGCCGGGTTCGAACCCGTGACCTCCGGATTGTGAGTCAAGAGTCTTACCCACTGGACTACGGAGGTCGCATTGCGGGAACTATCAGATATTAAGCTGATAAGAACAGATACTACACTTAGATCTTAGCCAACAGACCGAGAAGCGATTGCTAATCGGCGTCATTCCATTTACGAGAACAAGCGACGCATATAGCGTAGTAGGAATACGCTAATGTCAAAAAAGTTTGCACTTTTCACTTGCACTAATTTTTCATAAAATTACGGCATTTGCGGGTAGCAACAGATATTCTTTTCGTTAAAACAATTACGAACGAAGAATTTCACGACCGGACGTGGGCGAAATAATGCCAAAATTGTATCAAAACGGCGTCTCAGACGCCAACTACATAGGTGACAATTATACAACTGAAGGAAGTTACAAAAGAAAGGCGGGAAATTCAAGAAATGGTAGCAGATATGACAGGCACTGGCGTGAAATGAGCGCGATATCTCTCACATTATATATTCTGGATAAGCAACGACACACATAATAGACAATTTTGATAGTTTTCTTGTTTAAAATATTTCGTATGTTATAGAAAACACAGATAAGTTTTCTTATTCTTTCCACAGTGAGATTGATATGATCTTTCCATTTAACATTTTTATCTATTAACCTGTCAAAGGCCCACAAATTCCAGGAAAAATACGGAAATTTCGTAACAAAACACGATTTTGAATTTTGAATTAAATGTTTTGTTGATTAATTTTGAGCTATCGTATATTTCATTGACTGAAACATGTTCCTAGAACAATAAACTATGCACCAAAACAACATTACTTGCGTTAATTACGTAAATTAATAGGTTTTATGATGTTTTAGTCGAGGAACACGCGTCAATATTGACAGCTTCAATTTGCGTCAAAAATGACATTTCGATTCCACAGATAAAAATCATTTAAAAATAATCTGGTGTTGTCAGGTGAATGAAACTAGTGGCTATATCATCAATGATGTTGGTGCAAGCGATTCTGACCTTGTTTTCATACAAATTCTGTACATAGAAGGGTCAAAATCGCAGACAAACTTTTTTATTTCGAAATATTTTTTTCGCGCATGCGCAAAAGCTGCGCGCAAATGAGCGTGTCCGGCCGATTACAGGTTAAGATTCCAAGATATTTTACATTAGATTTATGATTTAGCTTAGCGCAGTCCGTATTACATGTACCGTTTTTCATTTGCACAACATTTTTTTGTATAACATTGCTTTTATGTTCTTTCTTTTTTAAAACAATTTGTCATTTTTATGGCAATAATATATGACTACGCAATACAATGACATTTTTTATTGAGTTCAGTTTTTTTTCAGTTACCATAACAATAGTTACCATAAATTTTGTGTAGTAAAATAAAAAAAACTCTGCACAATAAATAGTAAATCAAATTTAAATAGTGTCTAGCATTGAACACCACCGGGTAATCCTTGTTAAACGTAGCAAGTGCCAGTCACCGGTCAAAGTTAGAATAAATCAAATTTAAATAGTGTCTAGCATTGAACACCACCGGGTAATCCTTGTTAAACGTAGCAAGTGCCAGTCACCAGTCAAAGTTAGAATAAATCAAATTTAAATAGTGTAGCATTGAACACCACCGGGTAATCCTTGTTTAACGTAGCAAGTGCCAGTCACCGGTCAAAGTTAGAATAAATCGGGGGTAACATTGACCCGCCATAAAAGTACTCGCTTTAGGCTTACTAATGGAAAATTCAGATTTTTTGTATTTATTATCTTTAAACCTGTCGCTGAAGCGACCCAAAAACCAGTAAAATATCATATGTAACTATGTATTCTAATACGTTTATTATCATTAAAGGTCAAAATTAGCAGATCTTAACACCTATTGTATAGTTGTTTTTTCAAAAATTTTATAAAGTTTAGAAACACATTCGAAAGAACTCAAATAGTAATATTTACACTTATATAAAAGCTCAATAAATCAATAAAATTTTACCTCTCTTAAACTTTGCCTTTTTTGGGACAGCCGCTTACTTGGGACAAACTGTTGGGTCTCGAAGTGTCACAATGAAACGGAATCGACTCTCTCTATTTTTTTCCCTAGATGTTATTTCAAAATCATGTAAGTTCTTAAAGATCTAATATGGAAAAATCTCCTGGCCGTGGAGAAGTTAATTTAATGGCACTGCCTTTGGGAGTGGTGTATTATCATCATTAGCCATTGTGTACTGCCATCTGTCATGTCAGTAGTGGGTACTTTAAGTTGATTTTAACATTAGTGTGTGTGTAATTTCAGACAACAACAGTCGGCGAGGATGTCTGATTCCCATCCGCAGCCTGGAGCAGAGCTGGGAGCTGGGCTTCACCAGCCTCAACTGCCTGCGCTGGGCCCCCCAGCCCGGGCAGGGCCTGGTTTACGCCAACAACACCGGCCAATTGAAGATCCTCAGCTAAACAGACAAACAAACAAACCCCTTCAAATCAACTGTGAATATGTAGACTGTTACTTTTATGTTGTTTATATCTTTAAACATTAATGTTATTTGCTTTTTCTTTTCCAAAAATGTTTAATTATACATACATATTTTATTTGTAGATTTATTTAATCGGTGTTTATTAAGAAAACATTATTCTCCTAGGTGTAAACATTGGAAAATTTCTTTATTCATAAATGTATTATATTTTCAGTTTTATCACGACAGATAAGTCGAAATCTAAAGTTCAATATCATTATCAAAAATTGAAGTTAAAAGAATGTGTTTTATTCCATTATCTGTAATTTTGATAAAAAACCCAAAAACGATTAGATGCAAAGTATGGTGTATCTTTTTGTTGTTTTAAGTTGCCGGTATAACAATGGCACTTATGGTGAATTTAAAACAAGTCTAGAGAAAATCAAAAATGGATGATTGTTTTCCTATTGAAAGATCTAATATTTACAAGTTAAGTCATTTTATTCGAAAGCGTTACATATTTTCTTTTTTAATAAAAATATTGAGGGTTATTAAAAATGATTCTATAAATATATAATATATTATGTAACTTTAAAAATAAATATTTTGCATCCGGTACATTCCTTCTTTCATCAAAAATTGTTATTCATCTCAGTCTCATACAAAATGTTAACGTTGGCAGACTCTACCAACAAACAATGTGCATTTCAAATTATATACTATAATAAATGCGTTTTAATCTTTTTCTTATTTTATTTTTTTAAATAATGTTAGTGTCTAGATTCAAATGTTAATATTTATTAAGATGCCAATACTTAAATTGAACTTTTTTCCTACAATAATTAATAGATATCAACTGAAAAAACTATACATATTCTATAGAGTAACAAATTAAAACCATAATGTGGACTTCATAATAATTTTAGAATTGAATATCAGCTGTTAATTGCGTCTTTGTAATAACTAAGTGTTTTTTGACATCGAAATCGTATCACTAATAAATAATAATAATTATAATCCATAACACTGCCATTCATAATTTTACAAATTAGAGATAAACCAGACATGCACATACAATCAGATATGCAATGATATTTGTTGCAACATTCAAATTGGCAGCGACCACTACCACTACACAATGTATTGCCAAGGAACCAACTTATTTTAGAATATTGCATGTGTTACTAGTTCAAATATTCCCGTGGCAATTGAGAATAGACAAAATAACATGCCCTTTTATATACGTGGTACCTACCAGCTTTCCATGTTCAGAAATGCTTGGGAATCGAACTTTTAGCTAGAATTTAACTCCTTGCAGAATGTTTCTTCAAAATAACTATGTTAGATTTGGTCTGGGCAGGAGGAAGGTGGGATTGAATATTTTCCTCCGGGTCCAAGAGTGCAACATTTGGAAGGGATAGCAATCAATATAACGAACATTTACAGTGAAACTCTCATAAGAAGTTTCGTGGCTTAAGAAGTTTGGTTTTTTCAGTCCCTCGGCCCAAAATTTGCCTAATTTTTCCCACATATAAGGTTTTCCTGCTTAAGAAATTTGTTTTTTCTGGTCCCTTGAAAAACTTCTAAACTCTCCCGCAGCCAACTGGGGCTGAAGGTAGACCCCAAACTTACTATCTTTCTTATATGTACTTAAATACATGATATATATTTTTAGTATTTTAGGTATTCCTGCGCAAAGGATTAATACATATTGTGCCGTTTAAAAAAAAAAAGTGAAAAAATCGTTGAACGCAGGAAAAAATATTTTGTCAAATATAGGTAATATTACCTGCCCAATAAAATGAACAAATAACAAAAAAACGGATCTCCATGGTTTAAACGCCCATTAAAAAAAATATTTCATGGGGTCATCGGCCGACCCACTTGGTTACGAACGTTATGTTTGGCATCTTGGCCCGTCGAGAGTTAAGAGGGTTTCCTATGAGGGTTTCCTAAGCCTATGATAGGCCAACGATATGTTATCCTCTGAAAAGCTACCCGCTAGTAAGTCACTCTTAAATATTTAAGACAGAAATTATTGAGTTTTCATTTAAAGACTTTTTTGACTTTTCTTAATCTCTGTAAAATGGCAAATATTTTCAAATATCGCAAATTTTAAATTACCTCAAATACTGCTGAAAACCAGCTGCTTTCTGCTGCTTAAACTTTTTACATAATTTTGAAAATAATTTAAAAAAGCCAAAACTGTCTCAATCCTTTCTCGCACTACTTGTTCTAGTGCACCATGAAGTTTAGGCAAATATTCTAATACATTCTGTTTTTTTTTTTTAATCGTATTTTTGAAACCCTGGCGATTTTTTGAAAATTTCAATCTGATAAATCAGACCATTTTTTATAAACCGGAAAGACGGGACAAAATTTTATGGGTGTGAAAGAATGATAATTACATAGTCTTAAATCATTTTTAAAAAAATAACGTTTTCCACACGAATGGCACAGGAAAATAACGAGGCATACCAAAAATATTGCATCTCATAAATATTTTTTTCCTTGATCCATTTTATTGATCGTAAATCATTATAATGTTCAACGTCTATATAACTAAATCCAATGTAATATACTTGTTCTTGTAAATTTTAATGATAATAAGAATATTATAAAATTTGATTTTGTTAAAATCAACACCATTACCATTATACCTCTAAAACACATGCAGACAGCATAAATGTACGGGGTTCTCTTCACAACATCTGTCAAAAAGTCAAACCAACTGATAAGTTCGCAGAGAACAAACAATAAATCTAGTGAACGTTAAATGTCAAATTCAAAAATTCGTATGAAATCAAAGTGTTGCCATATAAAAAAAAAAAATCAGTGTGGAATTTTACAAAATTAATAGGAACATTTTCGGAGATGGGACATTTTCATGTAGTGACGTCACGAGCCCAAATAATGAATTTATTTATTTTTAAAAAAAACTGTACATTTCTAAAAAATTTTACCAACATTTTCGTAATCTTAGTAAAAAAAATCTATCCACACGATTTTTCCCAAGTCATTATGAAATCCATGCAAGTGGCCTATTAGCTTTGCAGTCGGTTGCACGGGATTTACAACTGGAAACATATTTTACACAAGCACAATTTGTATTCATTTTCCTAATTAAAGGTCTTCATTGGATTAAAGTAGCTCAACTAAGATTTAATATACCAATTTACCCTAAATTTAATGAAAAGAGAATATGTACCTACACTTAAATCGTACCGTATAAACAAGATTAATTAAGAATTATTAACAAATGAACATGTAATGTTAGGTCTTCAAACTAATGAGATGAACTGCCATTTAAGACGCCTAAAAACACCTTATTACCACTAAACTAAAATTTTCAATAAAAACCATGTAATGGGCCTTTGAGGTGATTTAAATAACACACGGCGCCTTATAAATATTCTCTATTAATATGTAATAATAATGTTGAATAGGCTCCTCTCACTGTTCAACGCTCATTACTTCTATTGGAGAGTTGATTTGTGTTCAGTGAATTTGTATTAAACCTTCAGTATGTATCAAACTAGCTTATAATAGTGAAAAATCACAGGAAATTTTTAATTACTCACCGAATGTTGATTAAATTTTTAAAAAATTTCGTAGTATTGTTCAGATACTACCTTTTTCAAATGTTCAAACTTTGAACAAAAACTTGTATGTATGTTTAAAGCCCGGTCTCCTGCGACCTCCGACATGAAAATTTTCTTGAACATTACTTTAAACATTGGCAATGGGGGCGTGGCACATTTTTGTATGTGTTTGCAGTAAGGCCACGCCCCTATTGGCAATGTTTATAGTAATGTTCAAGCAAATGTTCATGTTCACGGTCGGAGGAGACCCCGCTTTATAATTTCATGATGTGAATAAGTTGATCCATTTTGTGGTAATTATATGTTCACTGAAAGTCACGTATTAGGAAGACTAGGAAAGTCATTTTGTTTTTCAGAGGCGTTGCATTTCTGCCATCAGAAAACCCCCCCCCCCCCCAGTATTAGTTAAAAAAATCAACCTGCAAAATATAAAGTTTTTTGTACTATAATACATTTAATATCAAGTGTCTTTATTTATTATCTTTTATTGTGTTAGTTTGACCGAGGATTGAACCTTCATTCCCAGTGATCGGAACCAACTCTATTTTCAAATGTCTTATAAAACTTCAATTTTTTTTGCTTTGACTGAGTTTTCAACCCTCCTACCCAGTGATCAGAATCAACTGCGCTACCAACCGGGCCATATCGCGAGTTGGTAAGGCTGACATTTATTTAGCATATTAAGTGCTTTGATTTCTTTGAATTTCAGATAAATGTGTACACGTCTGCGTTTGTGTGCATGATTGCCACCAAAAGTTGATAGAATGCATTGTCGTTGACGACGAGTCTATCTGCCAAGTTTCAGCTTGATCGGATATCGGGAAGTGGGTTAATTTCCACTTCCAAGATTCCAAATCATTCATTCATTCAATCAAGAAAACAAAAGTGAAATTCAAGTATGTAGATGTATTTAAAAAGTACATTCCTTTGTTTAATTATACATTATCTCTCTTGTACATTTTTTGTAACTATAACACAAGTTTAAATCCATGTCAGAGTTTACACTGTTACTGATTGCAATAAAGAACTCTGTTAAATTGACAAATTAAAAGTTTTAAGGATTGAATAATAATATACGGTGCGCCATAAGTTTTTGCATTTTTGAAATCGCAATAAAAAGAAAACTACAAGTCATATGAAAATTAATGTTTATTTTAATAAAAGTAGACAAACAAGGAATTTATTTCTTAAAGTCACCTACATATTCCACCATTTCGACACTGGCATAACTCGTATCTAGCACCAAGATTTTGAAAAACTTTTTGACATAAAGCTCGCGGGATGTCAGATGATCTCTTATATTTTCTCCTATAGTTTATTTGCTGAAATTCATTTGAAATGTCTTTTTGTCTGCCATTCAATTTATTATCAATTAAATTACAAAATGGTGCTAGAAAAAGTCAAGTTTTATAAATTTATAAACTTACTTACTGTTAATATTCCTTCAGATAAAAAAAAATATATTATCACCCATAGGCGATAAGTTCATTGTATTCAAAGAAATAAAAAAATTACGTTTATAAATTACCAAAACTTTAATCAATTATTATCTTTAAAATATAATTATTATACCTAATAAATATGATTATTTGGAATTATTTATTTATTTTATGATACTCCAATTGGAACTAAAATGTTAAAAGTATTTGTGCTGACTGAGAAAATTGTTGTTTTTTCTTAATTTTTTTTATAATGTACCTATAATCTTTGATATAACATGTGTCGCATTACAGTTGTTCTGAAATCAATTGTTTTCCCTGCTTGCCACATGCTATCAATCATTCAATTCGACTCATGCCAGTATGTGTTTTCCCAATGTGCTTCGCTTTCTTGGAATATTATATTGATAAAACGATGAATGTTACTAACCTTGCAATAATATACAAAGCGCAATCAGCATTCAATTTAGCTTAATAACAGGGTTGCCCTGAATTATTATTAATTAGACAACGCTAGCATATACACCAAAACTGACACTGTTTTTTTTACGAGAAATTTATTCTAGATGGAGTGCTACTAATACAATACATATTGTCAGTCCAATGCCAAAGTCGGTGAATCTGCATTTTTGAGTTAAATAAACAATATTTTAAATTTTAAACAGCACCACACACATTAATATGTATAAACTACAGGTTTATAGCTGGTTTAGTAATATAAATCGATTTATGATATCAATTCTAAACTTCAAACCTCAATATCCGCGAATGATGTTTTTGCGGATTCGCGACTTTGGCATTTACCCGAAGATATTTACAAACCTAACACACACAGTAACTATGTCATGAGATGTTGGCATGGCCCATTGGCATACGCACCGCATGCCACACTGCAAGGCTTGCCTTGCCACGCTGCAAGGTCCACCTCGGTGTGTTTTACCTATATTACCGCTCTTAAAGGGCACAGCAAATTGTCAAATGAATAGTGCAAATCTAATTAATTTGGCTTTATGGGAACTCAATATGTATATATATATATATATATATATAAAGTATGCCGATGGGAAGAGGAGTAGTATTTAATGAATGTTTCATTTCACTATCTGTGTGTATGAAGAGTATAAGGATTATGTACAGCCAAAACTATGACTGAAGTGATTGACTTAGGTTTACTCACTGTTTCCTGTGTACATGCTTGTCAAAAAATAAATTAAAAACTCCTATTTTTAATTATTTCCTACGTGAAGAAGCATTTTAAAAATGTATACTCTTGAGACGACTTTGCAATTTGCTCGAAGACATGATGATTTATTTGGAATATTAATGATAGTTTACAGTGCCTAAATCAAGCATGAACAAGATAATATCGAGAACTTTCTCAAAAACACCAAACCCTTTGGGATTGCGCCTATCCTAATAATATTATACTTACTGCATTGTTTGCAATTTCATCTGAAATGTTTACGAGAAATAGGATAATTTAGCACAAGTAAAATGAGTTTTATCTTTTAGTATTTGGTTGTTTGAAGTTTGTTTAAAAACTCACATATTGGGGGGATAGAAAAAGTCTTTCAAGCTTTTTCATACATACAGTTTTACACATCTTTGCCAAACATTCATTACTATCTAAAAATATGAATAATAAATGTTGATACTATGTACTCATTTGTTTAATTACTGTTTACCTGACCTTATTACCTGTTAAAAAGTTTAATTCTCCAGGCTTATTATTTAGTACTGTCCAGCAATTAGATTGCCGCATTGTGAGATTAATGATTGATGTATTATATTGGCGGACTAACGGGGGGGGGGGGGGGGGTGGAAGGGGCGGCCCGCCCCGGGCCTTCAAATGCCTCCATGTTCCCTTGATCAAATCCTAAACAAAGCTTTAAGGCACCAGGACACTAATCATTTTTTTATTTAATTTTCTGAAAGATGCATTTGGAATGCTCTCACCAAATGTTTTAAAGAAATTCGAAAAATTGACGGAGATACAGTATTTTATGTGAAACAGTTTGTTTGTTGAATTATCCTTCAGCAAAATTTTGAATGTGTTTTTCTCGAAACTTTTTTAACTCGTTTTTCAACTTGGTTGACAACAAATTAAAAAAACTATACATCCGTTTTGCATGCACCACGTCTTAAACTTCTACAGCACCACACGGGGGAATTTTGATATCTAAAAAAAGAAAAAATGTCGGACCAGTGAATTTTATTTTCGATTTATGGAAAATTTTCATTGATCATAAAAAAAAGAATGTGGCCCTTTATAAAAAAATACCTACGCAGTGCCGTAGTGACTGGGTTTTCGAACAGTTTAAGACTTGGTGCATGCAAATCGAATGTATAGTTGTTCTAATATGTTGTCAACCAGGTTGAAAAAAGTAGTTTCGAGAAAAAGTAGTAGTTTCAAAGTTTTGCTGAAGGATAATTCAACATACAAACTGCTTAAAACATTTTCGTATAAAATACTTTATCTCCGTCAATTTTACAATTTTACTTAAAACATTTGGTGAGACCGTTATTATCAAATGCATCTTTCAGAAAATGAAATAAAAAAAGGTTTTTTTTTATTTTAGTGTCCTTTTGCCTTATAGCCTTGATTAGGATTTGTTTGATTAAGGGAACGTGGGGGCATTTGGAGGCTCCCCAGGACCAGGGGTCCTCATTCAGCTTTGCCGCCTCGGGCCTCTGACGGGCTTAATCCACCACTGATGTATCACAAGCAATGCAATTACACATTTGGAAAAAAATTACATAGGATCTGAAACAAACAGTATTTACAAAGTCCACTTCAGCACAGGAACCCCTAGTGAGGAGGACTAAGAAAAACATGGATTACATAAGGTGAGTCGGGGTAAGAGCACTGTATAAAATGAATAGATGAATTTTAAAGTAATCCCATATGTCACAGCATTATCCTATCGCATTCTAATTTTTATACAAGGAATATTAACTATTCCAATCAAATTGTTTTATCATCAGAAGGTAATCTACTGTTTTTATTTGATTTTTAGGTATTTTCATCAGAGAAGTCCTAGAAGAAACCTTAATTGGCCAAATGAATAAAAATATTTAGTTGTCAATCCAATCAAACGCATTAAACACACAATTTCGCTATTTAAAATATTGAATATAGTGGAATATACATCATAAATCAAACATTATTTGGCAGATTGGGGTAAGTGCAAGTTTTATGACTAGTGATGGGACAAAAAAAACTTTTTTTTATGTATTAGTATTATTTTTCACAATTACTAACAATATTAAGTATATAATAAATAATAATATATGTAGGGGTTTTTATTTTTTTATACATATATTTCGGGTACGTCATCAACTTTCGAGAATGAAAATATGTTATGATTTTCTTTGGTTAAATATGAAACCCTTCGTACATATTATTTGACTGTCTTCTTGTATTCGTCAATGTTTATAATATTTCCTGTGTAATGTTTGAGGCTCTTTTTCGCTATAAATTTAGCAAGTATCCAATCACCAACTTTTGTCTCAACATTTAAATTTGGTTGTACATTCACTTCTTGAAAATGTTATTAATGTCAATAGACAGAACATCTAAAGGTACGTTATTTTGATTGTCTTCCATTGTGACATGTCGTTTTTTTTCAATTTTTTAATCACTTTAGACTTCTTGTTTGAACAAATTTTCTTCTTCGAATCATTTAGTTTATTTTTTAAACGCTCTACGACAACATAATACGTTGCGACCTCCGCACCATGTGTAACTTTTGTCTTTTTTTTTTATAGATAGTTTTTGGTTAGCAGCATACCGCGTGGCTAAATTCTTTTCAGGATTGGTCCACTCATCCCATACATTCCCGCCCTTGAAGACAATCAGGGGTGGATATTTATCTCCGCCTGCACTACACCCCAATAAAACTGCAGTATTGTCTCTTCCTGGTGAACTAATTGTTCTGTTGGAAGGATATTCAATAAGGCCAACTACTTTTGTTTTATTTAATAAAATGAAGACAATATTAGCGAAACTCAATCGAAAATCTGGAGACAGAAAAATCAGAAAAGATATTGACTCCGCTGGGACTCGAACCCAGGACCCTTTGCTTACATGGCTAGAGCTCTACCGATTGAGCTACGGAACCCATATCAATTCGGTCACTTTTAACTGTATCATACTTCTGCAAGTCTAGGATGAATATTTATTTTTAATTTTTTAAACTTTGAGTAAAATCTCAAATTATAATATTTTAACCAGATTTTCGATTGAGTTTCGCTAATATTGTCTTCATTTAATTAAATATTATAATTTGAGGTTTTACTCATAAAGTTTAAAAAATTAAAAATAAATACTTTTGTTTTGATGGGATCTTTAGAGAAACTAGTTTCATCCAAGTTCGAAATTTGATGTGGACGGTTTTGAAGGTCTAGTTTTTCGATTGTATCTGTCAAAATATCGAAATATTAATTTATTATGAATGGATCTAACACCCTTTTCCTGGCATATTCAACAGGCTGAGGTTTATTAATTCACAAATTATTGCGTTTTGAAAACCCCATAAACCAATCGTGACCTGGAATGCCATTTTTGGGGTCTCAAATCACAGGGGTTTTCAAATTGTTGCACGTAATATATTTAGAAACTAGCTCCATATTTCTCCATGACGTGTAGATTTTCAGATAATTGTTTTTCTATTTCAGGCGTTAGGGCTGTACTTCGCCCACGGTGGTAGATTTTTTACCTCGCCTCCCAGAAACATAGCCCATAATAGTTAATCTGGATGTAATGAAAAATTTCTCAGCCTGGTAACCACTCATGCGACTGCTTTTTACATCTTCCACTGCTTCCAACAGTTTTCTTTCATGTAAGAAGTAGCTTTAGAAATCTTTCTTACATAATTCCTGGGTATATACTTTCTGAAAAAGAAAACCTTCAAGATTATTTAGTTATTTACCTAATTCATTTTATACATTCTATATTCATATATTTTATACTTATAATTTGTTATTAAATTAAAAGGATAGTTTTACACCAATAAGTAAAATTTACGACTTAACGTAAGTTTTGATAAGTTACTCAAAGGAGCGTTTACATATGCATCGGACTTATGGTAATTAACGCTCTTGGAAGTTCAACTTGTGTATTTACAGTGACTGTTTACATCTGTATATTTATTTGCGGTAAGATGACTTCCCGTCAACAACGATCTGCTGCTGTCAAATTTACGAGATTTTGTCAATAAAGATGAAAAGGCCCAAATAAAGTGTTGAACGGTGTTGAGATAGAATTTGGCTTGAATTAAACAATTTTCCACGCCCTTTTGTGCCGTCAAAGGTGGAAATTAATGGAGTTCTTTCATTTTATCCGAATCACAGCAACAATGTTATAAACAGAAACATTGAGATTAGAAAGGATTGGACCGATAATAAAATAGAAGGATGTTCATTCGCAAAAACTTTTTTCCACCTGAAAAATAAATGATATACTGAGGGGAATCCAAAAGTAACAGGACTTGGGTGGTAGAGGGAAGAAGTAAATAGGAAATAGGTTTTGTGTAGTCAGATTTTGTACGGAAACTCTTTCTCTGTCAGAGTGCGAAGCCGCGTCGCTGTGGGTTCAAAAATCTCCTCTTCGATGATCAAAGAGAGCCTTCGCCTTTAAGCCTGCTGTGAATTGAAAAATCAGCTGGAAGAGGGCTCAGATTTTTTTCCAAGGTTTATTATTGGTGATGAGTCATGGTGTAATGGGTATGATCCCGAAACCAAGCAACAGTCAAGCCAATCGAAGAGTGCTCTCTCTCCTCTTCAGAAAAAAAGTCAGGTGAAATCGAACATCAAGATAATGCTCATTGGTTTTTTTCAGAGATGTTGTGCACACAGAGTTTGTTCCTCCAGACCAAACAGTTAACCGACAGTTCTAAATGGAGGTACCAAAGAGGTTGCGAGAGAGCATCAGGAAAAATCAACGAAAAAGGTCAAAGGTCGAAAATACTTGGCGCACAGGGGACTGGCTATTCAACCAGGACAACGCACCTACTCACAACACGTTATCTGCGAAGCAGTATTTAAGCAAGCATAGAATGACCCAAATTGTTCACCCGCCCTATTCACCCGAGCTGTCTCCTTGTGACTTCTTTCTGTTCCCTTGAAAACGAACTTGAAAGGGAAATGTTTTCATACTGTTGAAGAAGTGAAACAAAAATCACTGGAGGCCATAAAGGACATTCCAATCAGTGGGTTTCAAAATTGTTTTTAACAGTGGAAAAAAAGGTTGGACAAGTGCATACACTCTAATGGTGAACACTTTGAAAGCGACCAAATCTTGGTGTAAAAATATTTAAAAATAAAAAAGTAATAAAGAAAGTCCCATTACTTTTGTGTCCCCCCACGTATCTTTAGTTTTTGGAATCAGAAAAGTTTCTTTCTGTCTAAATTTGTTTTCGTGGGTACCTAGTGCTAATTTGATTTTTACTTAACCACTGGAGTGATTATGGTCGAAAAATAGACCACTTTTATTTTTCTGCTATTGATAGCGGTCCAAATTTGGACCATGTTTTCCTACCATTTGTAAAACATTTATTGAAAACATTTCGTAATTATTTAAAACATTTCCATGGCCAACCATTTATTTTAAAACGAAGCTATTGATATGCTTTATCTATTATGACCATAGATGTCGCAAATCCGAACTTCGTAGACTATTTTAGAAAGATGTTAAAAATAAATTTTTATTATATTTTTTCCCGCCGAATTTTCAATCAGCTGTTTACGGTTAAAATTAAGTCCTTTTTCCATAGATATTCACTTTTCATTATCAAGTTTATCACAGACAACATACAGAAATCGAAAATATTCTATGTTGACTCGAATAAAGTACCCTCACGGCGGTTTCAAAGTAAAAAATACACAGGATTCGCGCGATTATAAACTATAACGATTTTTTTATAAATCCTACAAATATGAGATAAACAGTAAAATACAGGTTAATTCGTTAGCTATATAGCAATATAATAAGTTTTTTATGTCTCCATGTTAAAATTCGAAGGTATGATTTTTTGTTGACGAAAAATGTTAAAAATATTTTTCTGGGAAATCTCGAACAATCGAGGCAAATTTATTTATTTCGCGTGGTTGCTCCAGTGGTTAACCCAGGGGTTCCTAAACTTTTCTAAGTCGCGGCACCCTTAGAAAATTAGAATTTTCTCACGGCACCCCGGTCATATAATGTCTATCAGTGGTAGCCCCGGGACCGAGTGTCACCCCCAAGAGCACAATTCTCTGGCCACCCCCCCCCCCCCCCCCCCCCCCAAACAACTCGTATTTAAAATGAAAAAGTACATTTATTGGTAGGAAAACAAAGAAAATGCAAATATAATTACAAAAACCGTTTAGTCCGCTCGCTGCACAATTTTTCAAAACCGGGGAATAAGGCTTGATACAGCTACTCTCATTTATTTTCGAGCGATATTTGCTCTTTATAACCGCAACCGCTGAAAATCCAGCTTCGCACAGTTATGAAGTAGCAAAGGGAATGAAGACCCTTACAGTTTTTGCATTTAGAATCGGATACTGATTTTTGACTGATATCCAAAACTCCGTCAAATCCGAACAAGCGATTTTGTTTTTAGGCTGCTATCGCTCGAGAGGTCAATTAGATTTTCTTCTTCTTGCGTAGTAAAATCTTGGGGAGCTTGAGCATGGAATGGATCTTGGATCCACACAAACTTCTCCACTTGGTCTTCTGCCACGGGCTTTTTACGCCAAGTCTCTCAATTTATCAAACTGATTTGATAATCTGTGAGAAGGCTGGAAGTTCAGATGCGATTTAGACCTGTCAAAAAACTTGCGAAAGAACGACTTCTGTAACTGCTATAAATTACATTAAGTAACTTTTGGTATCGTTTACATTGGTAATTTGGCCATAAATCGCTTATGTGAGCGACTTATGGGAAAAAATTTAGGAGTGTAAACGCAGCCTTAAAGAAAGAAATAGAAGCACAGGTTGTAAACAGTAATACAGAGTAAAGTATTACTCTTACTAATTTCTGGCCGCAGAGTGCGGTCGGTTTCCTTTGCTTTCCTTTCCTGGAATTTCAGTGTTTATTTGAGCACTGGAGATGATATTGGTGAAAGGGAAGCAAAAAGTCCAGTCAAATAAATAATACATTTTGAAAGTAATATTTCAAATGACTTTATTGGATAAATATGCTTAAATAAATATAATAAAATTTACATTCCTTAACCCCAAAGCCCATAAAAATCTAAAGCAAAACTATACATCTTATGAAAATTAGATACAACTTAGTTCTAAAAGTGTGTTGGATGGAAAATTATGGAACATAAGGCAGAAAGGTTACTTCATTTTTTTAAAACAAAATATAAATTGAATATTATAAAAGTATTCATACAAACTCTTCAAAACTATTAAATCATTCTAGATCTCATGGTCCTCTACCTATATATTTGTTTTGCCAATTTTCAGGATTTATAATATTAATCAATGTACATTTCTTCATCTTTTTTCTCTGAAAAACATTTAAAATGGAAAACACATAAAATTATAAATTATCACCGATTTGTGTCAAATGAATAATTGTTCACAATCCATTGAATTACTTTAACAATGTAAACATAATTTACATGAAACATTTAATTTAGAATTAAACAATAATTAACTTTGTAATTCCTACAAACTGAGTAACTAAATTATTTTAAATAATCATTCAATACATTATAGTGAAATAGTAGAAGTTTTCTAATATTGACTACATAGATACAGCAACCAGCCACACAATACTGGGTAAAACTAAATACTCAATAGCATTCATTACATTGGAAGCAAATTTCTGGCCTACCCATAACACTATGGGTATAGAATATTACCCTTTGGCTAAAGATAATTTTAATAAAAATTTATTATTTAGTCATTTCAACACTTAACTCCAAAAGTACGACGCATTTTATGGTTTCTGTGAGATTAGATAATTTCAATTGGCATCTAGATGTGGATTTCTGACTAGTTTATTAATCGAAATATTGTCACATTGATTATATTATCCATTATTAATTGATAAATACCAAATGTTTGCAATAAGGAACTCCACTGAAAAATATTATAAATCAACAAACGTCAATTCTGAATATATAACTTTTAGTTTACATAATTATAATAAAAGTTATATACATTCATTGAAAATGATTAAAACAACAGACACTCCCACACGTGTCTGTGTCTCCATTGCATTTTAAAAATTATTCCAAAAGTTATTTTTTTAAATTCCTGCTAATTATTTATTTTAAGATTTGTTGATTTCGTACTCTGGTAACCGATAAAACCTAGGTACATAGTATGTCACGCTTATGCCGCCAGATATATTATTTTGACAGGCTTTGAAAAATTTTAACATTGAAAATTATTTTAATCAAGAAACAACATTTATATGGGTGATGGTGAACATTAAAACAATTGGAATTCCTTATTGCCTACTTCACTAACAGGGCACTGGGTGTTTTAATATTTAAAAGGTAAATAATGCTCTATTCCTTCTGGCTGAGGTAACATTCAATTTGCATTCCCATTATTTTATAGCAGAATTCAAGTCGTTTACAAATTGTATGTTAGACCACCTCGTAAGTAATTATTATAGGTTACATAATACATTCTTAGTTTAGAAGTATAGCACCTTGCCAAACGGGGATGGGATGATAGAATTTGGATCCATATCAATATGGATTATTGTTTCGGAAAGAGAGTAAACTGTCAAATGCTTATTATAATCTTATTTGAAAGTTCATCAACTTTTGGGAATTCAAAGAAATGAAAATGTCGAAGCAGACACACTTGGAAGGCATTGACGACTCTTGATTAGGTGTTGGTCTAGTAGTTAGTAGTTAAAGACATTGAGTAAGGCTTGAGTTTTGTCTGAATGTTATTTTTACTGAAATGTTTCAATCCAATAACACATTTCGTATTATGTATTACTAAAACTGTAAAACAATATTTGATGGCTAGCTAGACTACTTTGGAATTCCTATAATTCATTAATTAAAAGGAGAAGCTGGTTTACGCAGGTTTTGCTTTATATTATCTAAGCCCATTCACCTAAGGACACAAGGCATTATTACACAGTATAAAAACAACTGTCCAGCAGAGGAGGCTTACTGCTATGAAATTATGCAAACAAACATCACATAGCATCTTAACACTTCAGTAATATAATATTGTGTGCAAACTGTTGCAAAAAATAAAGCTAAAAATAACAACATAATAATTCATTAAAACACTATCTAGGATGCTGTGAAAATAATTGAAATGAATAACAAGAAATGATTTGTATAAAAAGAAGCAGACTTAAGGCACACCTCAGCTCATGTGCCACCATCAAAAGCAGTACTACAGATGGATCAGATCAGATCAGACAACAGACTTTATACTTTAACAGATATGAACCCCGAACAAGTCCAACTGTGCAGTGGTAATACCGTATTTATGTTGCAACTCAACTTTCAGTTTAATCAATGGTGGCTATCAAACTATTTTTACTTGATTATAAACAAAATGAATATGTAATCAAATAGAGATGTCTCACCGTATTGCTTGATGTATGAAAGAGGTTTACAAACCAACTAAAATAAAAAGATATTCTAATATCCTACCAATTCGAAGGCATTGTAGAAAGGTTTTGGGAGGAAGTTCACGTATTATCAATTTCATGAAATGCATTAAATGTTAGTGATCTGACGGCTTTAATTCCTTAATCTGTTTAATTAGATAAGCCTTTTCATCATTGAACTGCTCGTCCTCCGAGCGATCGGTGTGGAACTTGGTAAGGAAGTCCACTAGTTTATCTTGGTTGCGCAGCAAGATATCCAAAATCGGCTTGGGCTTGTTTGGGTTTGCGACAAACACCTGAAACAATCACATTTTATATTATCCCGTTTAATCACAGGAGACCAGATTTGTCCCAACGCACATAGGTCTCACATAAGACGCCGTAACTCCCTTACTATCATAGTTAGAAATATGTTCTAATCGGTGTTAGAAAGGAAAAACATCATGCTTTATATTCCAATCTAAAAAATAGCCACCAAAAAAATAAAATGTACACTTTTATGTACACAAAGTTTTGAATCGCAAATTGAAAAAAGAATTTGAAACTTCGGGAATTTAAAAAAAAAAAATTTCATAGAGCGACAAAAAATTGAGGTTACAATAATGTGTTTTGTTATACATTTGTCTAATAAAATGTGCATCTGTTTTCATTTTTTTTTTATTATCAGTAACTTTAGTTAGAAAAAAACATAAGGTGACCCATTTTGAAAACTTTTTTATGTTTGTATGCAAAAATTTTATAATTTAAAAAAAAAAAATATTTTTCGAATTCTATAATTTGAAAGCGTATTTCATCACCATTCTAAAACAGTTTTTGGTTTTTGAATGTGTTCAGAAATATTCCAAATATTTGCATTTTATTGTAAAGCGAAAATATTTTGACGATCCGAAAAAAAAGCCAAATTTTTGAAGAGTTATATGAACAGCCAAATTACACAGCTCAACAAAAATTGTAATTTTTTTTGTTGCCCTGGATATCTCTGCGGATTTTTATACTTTCAAGTACCCAGTTTACGGATATATTCATGAAAGTACTGAATTAGCTCTGGTTTTTATGATTTTGGCATATCTTATATCATCATTAAACAGTATAAAGTAAAGCCGCTCCTGATGTCTGGAGGCTTAGATCTTTTAAACTTCGCAACGGATTTTCATGCGGTTTTCACCATTAGATAGAGTGATTCATGAGGAAGGTTTTTAAGCAAATGGTTTGTCAAGGTTTTGTGTAAATTGGTTGAAATATATAAGGGGTCATCCATTAATCACGTGATGTTTTTTTAGCAAATTTTTAACCCCCCCCCCCCCCCCAAAATCATGTGTATTTTTTTTAGTACAACGTATTTTGAAATTTTCAGAATATTATCACGAAAAATAAATACACGTGATATCTCATTTTACCCCCCCCCCCTCGAGATATTTCGTGATTTTTTCCGAACCCCCCCCCCCCCCTTTCGAGCCTCACGTGAACAATGGACGACATCTACTATATGTGGCTGCGGCAGCGGGCTGCGGGCGACAGGCAGCGGGCTGGCAAGCGGGCGATCTGTATTTGATATGTATGCAAATTAATAGATGGCGTTGGTTATAAAGGTTGGGTAATAGCTTTGTCAGTAGATGGCTTTGTGTTTCGTTAGTCACAGCAACGTGTGGTTGGGTTTGCTAGTTTAAAATAATTAGCAGTGTAAGTTGGCTCTTCAGAACTAGAGTTATTAATAGGTGTTTAGTTTTTTGGTGAAATTCGCTTTCTGCGACATCACATGAACCCCCCCCCCCCCCCCCTCAGCATGCCTCATGTGGAGAATCCTTAACTGCTGGTAAAGCCAATGTTCTAAATGAGCCGTTGTTAAGTAGAGAAAAAATTATACTTCCGCCTCTACATATCAAGTTAGGTATGATGATTCTCCACATGAGACATGCGGGGTGGGGGGGGTCACGTGATGTTGCAGAAAGCGAATTTCACCAAAAACACTAAACATCTATTAATAATTCTAGTTCTGGAGAACCTACTTGCACTGCTAATTATTTTAAACTAGCAAACCCAACCACACGTTGCTGTGACTAACGAAACACAACGCCATCTCCTGACAACGCAATTACCCAACCTTTATAACCAACGACATCTGTTAATTTGCATACATATCAAATCCAGATCGCCCGCTTGCCAGCCAGCTGCCTATCGCCCTCAGCTCGCTGCCGCTGCCACATATATTATATATTTCAACCAATTTACACAAAACCTTGACAAATTATATTAAAAACCTTCCTCATGAATCACTCTATCTATTGGTGAAAACCGCATGAAAATCCGTTGCGTAGTTTAAAAGATCTAAGCGTACAGACAACGGGAGTGACTTTTCTTTATACTATGTAATGATGATATAAGGTACGCCAAAATCATAAAAACTAGAGCCAATATTCCAAAATCATTCATAGTTTCATAAATTGTAGGTATAAAATGATTTAGAACCACTTTCATATCAAGGGCAACAAAACCATTGTTGACCTGTGTTATTTTTAAGAACTGGTTAAGAAAAAAATGTGCCCAAAAAATTATTTTACGACATAAAATATTAAAATAATTGGAGCGTAACATAAAGAAGTTACAAACACGACAATAGTATAAATTGGAAAGTCACATAAATTACAATAATCAATGAAGATAAAGAACAACTCACCTTGAACACGTGGAAGGCTTCAAATTGGATATTCCTGGATTTTTCTTTAAGCATGTTCATCATGAGCTTCAGATTGTCTGGGTTGGAGATGTACCTGGTCATAACAGAGAAGTTGTGCCTGTCCAGCAACAGTTCTCCCAGGAGTTTTAAACTCTGTCTTCTTGTCACATAGTTTTCAGAATTAAGGAGCCTTTGATAATGGCCAAACACTTTATCATAATTCGCTTCCAAAAATTCAGAGCACAACAGTTTATGTCTTGTCAGCAGTTCCTGGAATCAAATTAAATATATTTTTTTAATCTCTACCACTGATTATTCAGATCAATAATTGCATGGTTTTATCATTGAATAATGTCAAAGGGACTTTATGAAATTCGTAAAAAGGCAATGGTTTTTAATTTTAAAAAACTTCTGAAATTGAAATACTAAAATAGGCAAAGTCGTAGGAATGATTAAATATTGGCCGATTTAGCGGGCGGAACCCAACAAAACACCATTTGCAGAGCCTAGATGCAAAAACCTGAAGCAGCCAGTTTTGAGCTGCTAATGTATACAGGGTGTCCTGGGGTAAAGTGCATTAACTTCGGGAGGTGATTCTACATGATAGTACAAGTAAAAAAGATAAATAACTTTTTTCGAAATTCCAACGTTTTATTATGGCCAGATTTATTATTTTCCGCTGTTACGATACGGGCCAATCACAATCGAGTCGGGCGCCTGATCGTAAAGATCGTACCTCACACTAAGGATTTTTAGTAGGTAGGTCTTTTTGTATGGAAAAAAATTTTGGAATTTGGGAAAAAGTTGTTAATCTTTTTTAATCCTACCATCATGTAAAATCACCTCCCGAAGTTAATGCACTTTACCCCCGGACACCCTGTATAACGTATTTGCGGAAGACAAACCTGATTGGCAGTTAATTTGTAGAATTTTAAAAATATCAGAAAACCTTTTCATTCCTGTGGTACAAATTGATATAGTGGCTGATTCTACAAATCAGTGGAACAGTATTATAGCTTGGGTCCAATGTAATGTAAATATTTGAACAATACGTTTTCCATTGATAATGTACACAATGATAACAACTCTGAACTAATAACTAACATTGAAAGTAGACGAGTGATTCACATTTTCTTTTAGATTATAAACATTGGAAATTTTAAAAAGTATGTATGTACGTAAATACAAATCTTTGCTATGCCACAATAAAATTATGTGTAATCATAAAAATAACCATTTACTTGTTTTCATTTCATATCTTCAATATTCTTGAGATAAATAATAATTACTCTACAATACTCAGAGATAGGGTATCAATCTAACAAATTCTTTACTTCAATAAAATGTGAATTATATCACGTGTTGCGCTCAAACAATAGTTCCTCCGATTGGAACCAGTGGGACAGTGACAACCGTAATACGGGAATGTTGTAAGCCAGTAGGGAAATATCTGAACAAACATAGCCAAGGGCCAGTTGTTTTGCAGAAATTCACATGTGACAAAGTTATCAAATTACATTCAATAGCATTTTTTTGACATTTGAAAGATCCCTGCTAAATGCCAATTCGAAGTCCATTTCAGCTTTTGAACAGTTGTCAGCTTATTATAATTTGATAGAAAGCTGAAACGTTCCTGGAATCAGAGAACGGGGTCTTTCAAATGAAAAAAAAAATATATATATATATGCTGAATGGCCCTTTGATGACTTTGTTAGAAGTGAATTTCTGCAAAATAACTGGGCCTAAGAGTTTTTTGATCAATGATGGTCTCTCACTACTACATACTACGTACTTTTCTTGCAGTTTTGGGAGTAACTTACATTCTAGAAACCGGGGTTCTCTAATTCTAAGTGAAAACCACCAAAGAAATTTAATCAATTCTTTTTGTGGTCACAGGGTTTAAAAAATTTTGGGTCCAGAGCCAAAGTTAATCGCTCCGTCACTGAATTATTATTTTAATTGGTAAATGATTTGTCCATAAGCACACTAGTGCCCGTCGGGTTTTTGCAGATTGAAGCGCTTTTGTCCAGAAACTTCGGCAATTATGAAATATAATGATTCTAGAAAGTTTTCTTTGTACCTTAAACGTAGAAAAGGCATCGGAGGCAATATCAAAAGTAGAAACTTCAACATATCTAAAGAAGTTAAAAAAATCTTCTGAATAAAGCATTATTTTTGCCAGGGCTTCATATCTGGCGCATTCCCTCAGCATGGTTCCTCCGTTTAAGGCAATTTCTTGATGCTCGTATCTGAAAATAAATTTAAACATTATTTGTTATTGACTATTGTGTGCGGCCGCTGGCACCAAGGTTGGATTTGTCAGTTCTAACATTTTAGAAAACGGTCTTGAACTCTCCATAATGTATGGTTTTATATAATCAGAAAATTCTCTACTAGAAAGTCTGCAGCGATGTCTTCATATTATTTTATACAAGCTCTAAATCAGTGTTGAAACAAATTCTAAAGAAGAACCCCGCTGTGAATATTTTATCTATTCAATTTACGCAATCAGCTGGGGTAGGAGAATTTTTTTATGTCGATAAAACCATCAAATGTGCAAAAAAAACATAACACATTTTATAAATATGTATTTATTTTTATCATTAACTGAACATAGCGAACTCATGTTTTAACTTGAAGGTTTGGCATTTCATCTGCTTGTAAATTTGTTTAAGCGTTCCTTTTCTGGTTTAGAAAATCTGCTGCATCAACTTTATTATTCAATCAAGTCTTACTTTGATTAAATAGTTAACTTTGCCTAAGTGGCTAACTTTGACTGAGTTAAAATGGGACCTACCTGCTCGCAGAATGCTTAAAAAGAATAAAGAACTCCGATGAAAAATACTAGTATACATATATTCATATTACATTCGGATAATTTTCCCATACCTTGCTTATGCGGAGATGATTATTTTATTCTAGTTTACTGACTGGAATAAAAGCTTCTAATCATATTATAACTTGTAAAGTCATAGTTGGCTTTAAAAATATATTTGTAATTATGTATGGTAAGTTTCAGAATGTTTGTCATATTTGACATTTTCTCTATAATAATATCTAATATCGATTGTATTTTTGAATAAATTGGTTTCAGCACCAAGGGATTTTAATGTACATTTTATTACAGTTGTCATGATCAGTGTATTATAAATACCAGTACGTTGTTTAGACAATATATACAATGCATTTTTCATAGTAATACAGATTTGGGAACACCGAAAATTGTTTATCAGATGCATTCACGGATATATTTTTGCAGTTTAGTATAATACAATAATAGTAGTGATGTTATGCTGACATTTTACCTGGTGTTCTTCAATATTAAAAGCGATCAATCTTGAGAATAAAAAACGTCTTGACCCCGTACAAAATTTAGTGCCTGTTGAAAAAAAAAAGTAGGCTTTTTGTGACTGGTGACATCACACCAGTCATCCACAGATTTGGTACGATTTTGTGACACCCAATTAAAACTCTATTAGGTCGGCACAAAGCACTCTTTTTAGGGTGAATTGCCTAATTTAAAAAAAAAAACTAACTATAACAATAAAAAGAAGGGATTGAAGAAAGGTTTGTAGAAAATGCATATAACAGGGTTATCTCATCGAGGGGGTACAGCGGTGATTGACTAAAAATTCGTGACGTAGCTTGAAGTCCATGTTCCACGGGGAGATTTGAATTAACTGCAATACAAATGGCACTGTTTTACTTCAAGCTACGTCAGGCATTAAATTTTTAATGTAACCTGACGAGTTTTTTTTCAACAAAGGCCTGCATGAGCTAACCTTATTAAACGGATTTTCTACGAACTTTGGGATTGGAGTTCCTTATTGTCATTTTTTTGATAAATTGTACCTATAATGTTACATAAAATATTATATAGGTATATGGTTTATAATTAAGTTTGAAGGTATTTAAGTACCTACTTACAAATCTTATGATTTCAGAGGAAATTTTGTTTTGATTTATTAAATAAAGAGAAAATTAGAAATATATGTTGTTGTTCACACAACTACTTGTAAGTTGTTTTTTGTGTAGAATCAATAATTTGTGTTAATAATGAAGTTTTAACTGGTGTTAGCCAGTTGTCAATTGCTTTTGTTAACAAGCACTGATTATAATTAACGGTGTTATGTTATAATATTAGCAATAAGGATACGATGGCTTACCCTGTCATTAGTGTGAACAGTATTTCAGGCTTGGTGCAGATATACTCCACAGTGGGCGACCTTGTCCCGATCTGTCGACGCAGGACATTGTTAAACACCTGAGCTACGTCCTTCTTGCCTTCAAAGTCAATTCGATTCAGGTTCTAAAACATAACGAGCCAATGTAAAAGATGTCTCTGATTAGTTTTCACACCTACTAAGACAATGTTAAAATTAGATGTACAAGAACCGGCTGGGTTTTTTAATGTCAACAAGCAAGCATTCAATATTGTGATACCTTTTTTGGGGTAATAAGCTACCAAACAGTGAATATATGATACCCTATTTTGAGATAACAGAAACTATCCTAACCTAAACTAGATTATCAGTAGTCTGTGAAGTAAAATAATTGTGCGTAAATGTCAAAATTTTGCATATTGCCAGATTTACAAGTGGTAGAGTGAAACTAATAAGAACCACAAAAAAATCTTTGCAAATTTTCGAAATCACTGGACACGCTTATTCATAGGATTGACATTTTATATAATTGAAATTTTGAATGCAATACTTTCCTTCACCCCGAATGCAAAAAGTTATCGGTAAATATCGGTTCGGACTGGCCACGCTTATTACGAATAATTTTTAGAAAAAAACTTTAGATTCGCCTTAATTACTATAAAAGGAAACTTTTTGATTTGGGGCGGCGGAAAATAATGCATTTTAATTTTCAATTGCATAAAACCAAAATTCGCTTCGCGACCGACACAGCACAGCGAAAATCCGCGGCAGTACCTGTCACTGTGATGTTGGTATCCTTGATAAATTAACAAGAGCTAATACGACTGTAGCCAACTTCGTGGGATAATGCGCGTAATTATGAAATTTGTCTAGCGGGCTTGTTTGTGTAACATGGTTTGTGATACAAAAGAAAGTGCCCCTTTATAACGCCTACTCGCGTCAAGGCAAGAAAAACATCCCAGTTTTCAAGTGGTTTAGCGGCTACACTAGGTTTGTGTAACATGGTTTGTGATTCGCGGTACTTCATGTAGGTATCCCGCGAAGTCGACTACAGTCGTATTAGCTCTTGTTAATTTATAAAGGATACCAACATCACAGTGACAGGTACGGCCGCGGATTTTCGCTGTGTCGGATCGCGAAGAGAATTTTGGTTTTATGCAATTGAAAATTAAAATGCATTATTTTCCGCCACCCCAAAGCCAAAAAGTTTCCTTTTATAGTAATTAAGGCGAATCTAAAGTTTTTTCTAAAAATTATTCGTAATAAGCGTGGCCAGTCCGAACCGATAATTACCAAGTTATCTTTTATAGTAATTGGGATGAATCAAAAGGTTTTTTCTAAAAAATATTGGTAAATATCGGTTCGGACTGGCCACGCTTATTACGAATAATTTTTAGAAAAAAACTTTAGATTCGCCTTAATTACTATAAAAGGAAACTTTTTGGCTTTGGGGCGGCGGAAAATAATGCATTTTAATTTTCAATTGCATAAAACCAAAATTCGCTTCGCGACTGACACACGCGGCCGTACATGTCACTGTGATGTTGGTATCCTTGATAAATTAACAAGAGCTAATACGACTGTAGCCGACTTCGTGTGATAAGGCGCGTAATTATGAAATTTGTCTAGCGGGCTTGTTTGTGTAACATGGTTTGTGATACAAAAGAAAGTGCCCCTTTATAACGCCTACTCGCGTCAAGGCAAGAAAAACATCCCAGTTTTCAAGTGGCTTAGCGGCTACGCTAGGTTTGTGTAACATGGATTGTTTGTGATTCGCGGTATTTCATGTAGGTATCCCACGAAGTCAGCTACAGTCCATAACAGTGACAGCAAGTGACAGCTACGGCCGCGGATTTTCGCTGCGTCGGTTCGCGAAGTGAATTTTGGTTTTATGCAATTGAAAATTCAAATGCGTTATTTTCCGCCGCCCCAAAGCCAAAAAGTTTCCTTTTATAGTAATTAAGGCGAATCTAAAGTTTTTTTCTAAAAATTATTCGTAATAAGCGTGGCCAGTCCGAACCGATAATTACCAAAATATTTTAATTGTGTGTTCAGTGATTTTGAAAATTTACCAAAATCTTGTATCTCGGTTTTATAGAGAAAAAAATCAGATTATATGTGGTGTCCAAATAATAAATCAGTATATTACACTACCTGAATCAGAAGTAGCAGAAGATTAGTGTTATACAATTCCTGCGCCAACTGGGCAACTATGATGTCAGTTTGAGGCTCTGCATCAGATGTGCCATAGAGCATATTCTTTATCAAAACCTAAAAGTTTAAAAAAGATTATTAGCCAAATTTGATTTGTGTGACAGGAGTGTATTGCAGTTGTTTAGTTTCAAGATCAATACTTACAAGATTTTTGCTAACATCCTCTTGAGCTTTCTCAGCTTTCTTATCCCCTCTCTCTAAGGCACTGACTGCATCCTTCAGAGATCGAACTAACTCCGAAGGACTCTTTTGAGACTTACCGAAGAGAGGCATAGTCTTTCAATGATCTCGAGAGCGAACTGAAGAGAAATCAATTTCTACATATGATTAAGGTCGCACTAGTTCATTCGTTCGGAATGTTATATTTGAATTAGAACACAGTGACAAGCACTTAATGATTAAATAGGAATTATTCAACTGCTGATAAACTAAAATATGTTCACTATAAAATCGCCAATGACATTTAAAGCAATTCGAATGCGTTCCGAGTGTTGGCGATAATGCAAACCGTAACACGTTTTAAATAATAAAAGTAAACAACTGCTGAGTTCGATTTGAAGTGTCTTGAACTGCTAGCTAGTATTATTTTCAATAATTTATTAGAATTGTAGTATCGCAGAATACCAAGAAACTATCGCCATAATACACTAGACAAGTTCAAGGTAAAATTTCTCTTTATTTTTGCATCCATGGAATCGGAGGCACCAACTGCAGTACCGAAAGTACAGGAAAAATAATTCATATTTAGAGTACTTGCTTTGCAAACTTTTTTTCTTGACTCGATTGAATAAAAAGCAGACTTTATCCCAAGGTTCGTAGAAAATAAATTTAACAGAAACGACTGGGCTGCCCGTTTCGGCCTGTTTTGGCCAAAATACCCAACCAAACTGAATAATATTTTTTTAATCAGAAGTTATAATATCTAGTACGGATACATGCTAAGAGTTAATTAGTAATTTTAATTTACACCTATCAAAAAGCTTTCTTTTGGTAATTTTATATTTCATCTTATTTTTATAATGAATAAAATAAAATTGTTTTATTAAATGTTTATCATTTACTCACAAATAATCGCCCAAGTTGCCTCTAAAATCTCTAATTACCTACATTTTATAATTGAAAACACAAATAAATGAAGTAGTAGACATCCGTACTAGACATTATTTGATATGCCTTTTGATTACAAAAATAATTTTTCAGTTTGGTTGGGTATTTAGGCCTCAAATCCAAAATTAAAAATTGCATGAAACGGGCCGCCTATTCTTCCTTTTAAGAAGGTTTGCTCATACAGGCACTTTTCGGAAAAAAAAACACATCGAGTCCGAAAGGAGCGTTCTTTTTAACTTTTCACTAGGTATATAATATTATTTTTGGTAAATCGATGTTAATTTCCTCGCACTTATGTTTCCACACATGAGTCGAATTAAAGTCGATACAATGTTGTTTTTTAACAGGAACAATTTTGTAACAGTGGGTGGTAGAAAAATTTGAGTGCGCCCGAGAGAGATTTAACGCAATATCTCTGCACCGGACAAATATACGGAGTAGAATTAACGTCGAAGTAATGTAGTTTCTTTAAATAGTGACAGGAAAAAGTCAGGAACGTCCGAGGAAAACATGACGCGATCAAGTGAAACAAATACTTATGTATGGTAAAATGTAACGAACGAAAAAAGGAGTGTAAGCGAATGATAGAAGACGTCAGAGGGAAACATGGATCAAGTGAAAAAAAATACATCAATAAATCTTTTTCATTTCTTAACAATATTATGTATTTCCACTTAAAAAACTACAATCGATCTTTAAAGTAAACTAGAGTTCACAACCTCAAAACTTTACTTTAAACCATTTGAGGGAGCGGGCCGGATCGTGAAATAAAAGGCGTCAGTCGGTCTAGTAGGAGTCAGTCTTTATTGGGCTACGTAGCGCAGGTCGAAGCGGAGCGGAGTGACAGAGGTACTGTGAGTGATGCTGCTGCTTTGCTGATGCGTGATGATGGTCAGGAAGCTTCGGCGGTGAAGATCACAGGTCTTCAGGGAGCCGGCGCGTTGCTCTACACCGCGGCGGTGTAGAAGTGACCTTGGTCCAGGCGGTCGATCGTCGTCGTGCTGACGGGATATGGCGGCTGTGTGTCCAGTGGGTCGGAGCACACACGTGACGCAGGAAGGAACCTTGAGAGGCGATGAGGATGATCTCTGGCAGCGGAACGCGATGGGTTTCGAATGCCAGAGAACGGGTTGCACCTATATAAACAGCAAGCGCGAGCGGGCTTGGTAGTTGATAGGTCGGGTGACATCTCATGTCGAGGCGCGAACGGGCCGGACAGCGTATGGTAGTTGGAGAAGGAGTACTCGAAGGTGTTGGAAATGTTCCTGGTGTCACACTGGATAAACGTTATTCACTCGCTGCTGACTGCGCGGGCGGGTGCCCCGCGAAAGCACGTACTTGGTCGCGGCACTGCACTGCTCGGTGTGTATTACTCGACCGTATGAATGAAAGGACTAGACTGACTAAGCGAGCGCCGAAATGAGTCGCTTTATATACAAGCGCGATCGGCAGAGTAGCTTGCTAGCGCGCCAGGTAATGTTGCGTGAATTCACGCAAAGCGGAGAAATTGCTCGATCGCTCTGCGGGCATTGTATTGCACAGCCACTAGTTCGAGGCCTTTCGCGTCAGTGGCGGAATTATTATTTATCTGGGGGGTGACACTCGGTCGGGTCACCCCACCATCAGGTGGCACCCGGGGCAGACCGCCCCCCCCTCGATACGCCTCTGTCTGGTAGGCTAGGATCCTGACATGAAAGTACACGATGAAATCACATATTTTTTGCGATTTCAAGAAAATGGGTTATTTTATTCTAATAGTATATAATGATTTGATTTGACCTAACATAAAAATGTTTTTTCCCAGAACATCATGCTTTTCTCATAAAAAAATGAAACTGCAGCAAACAATGGTCATTGAGTGCTTCGTGGTTATTTTTTTGTTGTCCAACTCTTCTTGCCCAGAACAATCTTGCCCAAAATACCTAATGTGTTATAAATTTTTTTATATTCTATTGCATGCAGTGCTTTTAGTAATTATTTCTTAACAAATTTCAGAATTTTTCCTGTGAAAAAACATAAATTGATCACATAAAATTTACAAAAACAATACATTTTTGTTCAGAATTACCCCGTAATGACACATGGCTAGCTTTGTTTTTCAAGCAACTTGTCAAATTCCAATAAAAAAATATTTAGACGAATTTGGCTGTCATTTGACGTTTAGCGCGGGTGGCCCGATTTAATACATTTTATCGCGTTTTTAGCATAATATATTTACGAAAAGACAAAAAATTTGCTGCATAATTTTTGATTTTTTTTTTGGTATTTCTTTAATTTTTTAATTCATCTTGCGACTTAAAAAATGAATTCTTGTGCAGTGGCGGTCGCTGCAAAGGACAATGACGGCGACGATAGATGGCTGAGCATTGTAGGAGAAATAGTATAAAGTTAATTTAATAGGGATTACGTTAAATACCAATGGGAATGTAATGTACTGTTTTCATTTCTAGCATAATCGTTTTCTTTTGGACGCAAGAGACAAAGATCCAGAGGTTATTTTTCTAGGAGATTCAATTCTCCAGTTCCTGGAGCATACTGAAATATGGAACCAGTGGTTTGCTCCCCTTCATTCCTTGAACTTCAGTATTCATAAAGATCAGACGCAAAATGTACTCTGGCGAATCGTCAATGGAGAATTGGATAATGTTCACCCAAAGGTAAATTAATTACATTTTCATTTATCAAATCTCTTCTATCTTCATTGCAAAACTTCAGCTTAGGATCTTACTGTGTTATAGCTTTCTCCAAATTCTTACATCTTTTTACAGAAGCTCTTGAAAATATAAAGGCTTGATTTGTCTTGATACTTAAGTATTCCTAATTCATCAAGTATTGTGCTTCTTCTTCAGGTCATTGTGTTACACGTTGGAACAAATAACATTGAATTCACAGAATCGGAAACGGTTGAGGGCATCTTGGAAATAGTTCAAACAATAAGACAAAAACACCCAAATGTGTATATCATCGTTCCCGTAAGTAGTATTTTGTTTATATTGTTTTCTATTAGAGAATTGAAGCCTTAACATAGTACATAAGAAGCCAATCTTAGCTTGGATTTCTTAATAGGTAATTAATGGTGTGGTCATTTATGTGTTTTATTTAAGAATTTAGATTACGATTAAAAACAATTCTTACATATATGTATATATTTTTTTTACTCCTTTGGGTAAATATGCAGAAAATAGGGACGCGCAATATGCATGTTTTATTTTAAGAACACTTGAATCAGTTAGTTAAAAATGAGTAGTATTTCATTTCCGGTAATGCAAAATAATGCATTTTAGTAACTATTTATTTTGATGTCTTTTCTTACGCCATGTTTTGCCATAATAATGTTGAAATAGTTTTTTAATTTTTTTTTTTAATTAAACCCAACCTATTTTAGGATCCTATTTTAAGAACCTATTTTAGGATAATAGGTTTATATTTTGGGTTAAATAGGAGAGGATAAAAACTAAACTTACCTAAAAACTTTCACATTTAACAATGGTTGTAAAATAAACAATTGATTTTAATTTTAACAAAATAACTGTTAAAATGCATTATTTTCCATTTTTCTCATAATTATCTAACTACTACCAAATGGTTTTTTTCATAGTTCGTATTAAGCGTATCCCTATTTTCTGTATATATACCCTCTTTTGCTGCCACCAATCATTGGGGTATAGTTCATTCGCTTCCACTATGTTTAGTGGCCGCAAACCGTTTAATTAATAATAATAATAATTGGGTTGTATAAGTGAATTTAATTTATATATTAGAGGGATAATAAAAAAAGGTTAGTCAATAAAAAGTGAAACACTTGCCACAAGTATAAATAGTTATTCTGCTAGTGGCTAGACATGCAGACCGCACAGTTAGACAATACCTTCGGAAAGCGTAACACTTGCCACAAGTGTAAATAGATATTCTGTTGGTGGCTAGACATGCAGACAGCATAGTTTGATAATACCTTCGGAAAGCGAAACACTTGCCACAAGTATAAATAGATATTCTGTTGGTAGTTAGACATGCAGACCGCACAGTTTGACAATACCTTCAGAAAGCGAAACACTTGGCACAAGTATAAATAGATATTCTGTTGGTGGCTAGACATGCAGACCGCACAGTTTGACTTGACAATATCTTCGGAAAGCGAAACGCTTACCACAAGTATAAATAAATATTCTGTTGGTGGCTAGACACGCAGACAGCACATTTGGACCATACCTTCGGAAAAAGAAACGCTTGCAACCAGTATAAGTACATAATACCTGGAAAAACTTAAATCACATTCGATTTCTAAATTATATAATTTGTAATATATATAAATAATTTTATCGAAGGAAGCAAATAGGCTGTTAAATATCAATTCTAATAAAAAGTGGTGCTTTACAAAGTGTGTTTTTTAATTTAATATATAAATAATTGTTAAATAATTTGTTAAATATTTTTGTAGAAAATAAGACAGAATTATTTCTTTATAGTTAAGATTTGTTTTTAATTTCTTACATATTTTTCTTTTTTTTTAGAGTTTACTTCCTAGAGGACAACATCCAAATAAACTTAGGGATAAAAATAATAAAGTCAATGAGATATTGAAAGAAAAGGTGATGAGCATGAATCGGGTGGAGGTGGTATCCATTGATAAAGGGTTTGTGCAGCCGGACGGTACTATTAGCCACTACGATATGCACGATTATTTACTCCTAACTAATGCGGGTTGTCGAAAGGCCTTCGAGCCTCTCTATGAACTTCTAACGCAAATATTATCCGAAGGGGAAATAGAGAAAGACCTAACTCCCTCAGAATGAACTCATTTTGTAAAATGCAATTATTCCGGTAATTTATTTTAAAATTTAAGAATATGAAATTCAAATATGTAATTATTATGAAATTATTTAAAAAAAAAACTTAAGTTAAAAAGACAAATTTAATGGCACTTTTTGCATTCCAAACAGACATACATTAATAATATATTATGTAGTTTAGTTTATTGATTGCATTTTTAGGTCCATTTCTACATACAGGATACATTTAAAAGTAGGAAGGTTTTAGTTTTTGGGGAGTATAATCTCAGGGTTGTTTTTACCCATTGTTTTGAATATAAACTCTGAATCGTTTGACTTGAATTATGTTTATTAAATTTTCTAATAATATTGAAATACACATTTTAATAGTTAACTGTAGATGTAGCTGCCTGCTTTTGTAAAAGTTTCGCATGCATTTTTGAAAAATATATTGTTTTTTCAAAGAGTTCTGTGGTAGATGTTTCAGCCATATAATGTATCGAATTTAGACCCTGCATAGAATGTGTAAAGGGGTATCTTTCAGAAATCATTGAGATTTGTGAAATAATATTACTCATATTGCTCAGATATGTCAATTTCCATTTCATAGGCCATTGTACATTACTAGAATAACCAAACAACAAAAACTGCAAAAAAATAAACAAAATTATTAAAGACTCCATTATAAGATGAAATCCATTGAGATAATGTCTTTGTTCATGGCTAGGTGTGAAAGTGTTTAGTAAAATATACTATGAATCACTGAAAATCTCTATGTGAGATCTTAACAAAAGATAAAAAATACCTTGAGTACCTCTTGCTGAAAGGTTGAATATATAATAATATCCTGAGCGCAACCTTAAACGGCTCATGCCATGTGTGTGATTGTGTATCATGTTCAAATAAATCTGTAATGAATCAGTGAATACATTAGGAAACGTATCCATACTATTGTGACCTGTTTGGGGGGGGGGAGGTCTTCAAAATACCACGCTTGGTGCAAATGAGCGGCGGCGTCCTTGGGTTTTTGTTCTCAGGGGGGGGGGGGGGGGGGTTAAAAATTGCAAAAATTTGGTCACATAGTATGGGTATGTTCCCTTAACATCCTGACATTTTTTTTGGTTTTTGATAATAATTTTAATTACCTCTGCTATTTTTTTTATTTACTATTTTTTTATGAAAAATACAATGTACCGCCAAGATCTCATACCTGTTTGTAATGTTACATTAAAATAAAATATTTACGTACATACACACCTACCTAGCATAAATATTACCTATTCTATAATTCAAATTTAGTTTAGTAGATATTTCTGAATTCTGGTTTGAAACAGACATTAGTTTCAAAGTTTTCTTTTTATTTTTAAGGGGGTATTTCACCATCCTCTCGATAGCTGTCAAAATAACTATCCAATATAATAAATAAATAAATACTCGCAGTAAGTAGAAAACTCGTCTGACTTATTTTAATGGCATTTCACCATCCTCTCGATAAAAATCTATTATAATAAATAAATATCCACAATAGGAAGAAAACTCGGCTAAAACTTATCTGATATATATATCCAATATACATAGGTCTGAGTACCGAATAGTATACATGGACTTTATGAATAAACAAAATTGTTAAAATGAAAATAATATGTTATCCTACTGATAGTGCTTATCAAGAGGATGGTGAAATACCCCCACTATTCATAGGTTCGAGTACCGAATAGTAAACTCATATTTTATAAATAAATAAATATTAAGTCAGAATCGTGCTTTTGATAGCTATCAAAAGAATGGCAAAATACCATCATAAGAGTTTCATCATTTCGCAGGTAATATCTTTTATTACATTTTTTATTGTTTAGAATTTCAGTTGAACTGAATGATAGGTATTACGAGCACCAACATAAATTGAATTTCTTTTTGTCATTTAAAAAGACCATTGAAAAATGACAGGAATTACTCAATAATGATATAATAATTAATGCTTTTTTCAACCTCAATAACATTGCAATAAATAACACTTCTGCAATGACAATGTAACATATAAATCAATCATCTTTATTCTGAATTTTACGAGTTTTTTTTTACAATGTTTCTTATTTACACAATCCTATTTGAGATTCACTTTATTATGAGTGAATTGTTAGATATCAATTTTCCTAATAATTTTATTTTAACCAACTTAATTTAATTTATCCTAGAACTACAATATATTACATTCCAGTGTCAATGCTTAAAATTTTCATAAATTGTGGACTTGAGTATTTATTTTGTGTGACAGTGGACAAAAGATGAATTTACCGCTTTGTATTTATGATGAATTTATTGCTTTGTATTTATTAACTTAAATATATTTGCCATCTGAATTATTTATACACCTATAATATTTAAAGTACACAGTGCATTCCAAAAAGTATTTTATATATTTATATAAAATTTTGATGCAATATTATAAAAGTACGAATATTATAAATCTCAAAACATTAACCATCTTACTTATTAAATTCTTTCGTGCCATTTCAGCATTGGTATAGTTCTGATGGCCGGCGTAGTGCAGCGGTAAGGCGCTTGACTAGCATTCCGAAGGTCGCGGGATCGAATCCCGGCGTGGCAAATAAATTTTATTTGATAAATTTGTGTATTTCACAGTTTATTCATTTAAAATAATATAAAGTATATTTGCGGCACGTTCCAGAGTGGAAGATACTCTCAGTATCGCCCTGGTGTAAGACCACCATTCAGAATTGAAACGTTGCTTGAAATGGCTTCTGCCGTGTTTGGTGACCAGATCTGAATAGCCAGGTACTTCCCCACCTCCCTCTTCCCTATCTCCTTCCCCTCCCCACTACCTTCAGCCCCACAACATACCCCAAATGGGGATGCCATAGTCCCACTGGCTCCAGATGGGAGCAGTTGGGACTCTTGTGCGGTATTCATGTAAAAAAAAAAAGTTCAACCGGGTGAAAGGCCAGTTCAACTCTGATTATAAATCGAGTTTTTCACTATTCTAACCTTATGCACCGTGTAATATTTATTCTGCATTTTTTAAGTAAGATGGTACGTGTTTACTTATTCCATGACTACGATTATAGTATCTCTATTAGTTATTAAATAAGGATATTTTTATACTTTTAATTCAACAATGTAAAGTTACTTCTAGGGCTGTTGTTTTTGGAACGGATTTCTATACTCGCCTGCTCACACTAATTAATCTTTTTATTAAGTTCAAAATCATGTTATTAAATTTGGTGATTTAGACCTGAAAGGGGATAAAACTATTTCAATACATGAATGACAGCGAAAGTTATTTCAATTTTAAATGTATGGTGGAGAGATTGATTTTTCAACTCATTTGAATGTGGAATAAAATCAGGAAACTGTGTTTGAATTAAAATCTCTGAAATCACGTTCCCCTTAACCCGTTAAATATTGGATGGTATTTTAGATTGATATTGGTGCAAGCGATTCTGACCTTGTTCTTCATACAGTTTCTTTATGCATAAGGGTTAAAATCGCATTTAAAAGCAAAGCCCGCCGGCGGGCTCGCGACTAATCAGAGGTTAAACAATAAAATTGGGAAACTGCGTTTTTATTAAAACCTTTGAAATTACCTTCCTCTTAAACATAAAATCAGGAAACTGCGTTTGTATTAAAACCTCTGAAATCACCTTACAATAAAATCAGGAAACTGTGTTTATATTAAAACCTCTTCAAAATCACCTTCCTCTTAAACAATGAAAATCAGAACATTGGTGGATTTTATGCACTTTCTTAATAGTTTTATCTTTATTCATCTATTCCTAAAAAACTTTTTCAAATCATAAATCATGATATGCCTCAGTTAACTAAGTGCGTAAACATAAAATATTGTTGAAGGCCATGAGACTTTGCTTAAGTGAACTAAAGTGCGTAATGGCTACTAGGAATTAAATTAGCATTTGTGATATTTTAAGAAATATTTGTATTAGCATTGCTTTTTTCACGTGGTGTACATCTGAAGACTGTTGTTTTGAATATAATGAAAATAATGTGATGATTGAGTCTTTCGTTAAAAGAGGCAGAAAGAATAATTTTCAATGAATTTACTCAGTGAAAATTGGATATGTACTGCTTGGATTTTTGTATATTTTGTGCCTGGTATGATATCACCAAAGAAAAGCAAAATAAAGCTCAATTTATACATTTTGTTTTATTTTATGCTAAGCATGTAAACTGGATGGCTTTATCAGCCGGATTTCTTCAGCGGTGCTAATATGTGCAATATACGCAAAGTGGCACACTTACACTGGCATCCTCATGGGAATATGTAAACTGACGATGGCGGCGGAAAGAAGCGTTGCTTTCAAAAATCAACTCTTGCACGCTGACAAAATGGCAATTAATTTGATAACAATAAGTGATTATTATTATGTATACATTTTTATGATTATTATTATTATTGTTTAATGAGCGGGCAGCATTCTGCTGATGCGCTCATATTTAATTTTACAATAAGTTCTAAAATAATCCAGTTGATTATGATAAAAAAAAAATTTATCTTCCTTCTCTCCAAGTAGGAATGAATGGTAAGGTGGTATTACTCTATTTCGTAGGTTCTCAACGTGGGCGTTACAGACTTTCACGGGAGGAGTAGAAGACCCAGAAAAAATTAGGAGGCATTAAGATGGCGCAGTGAAGGCTTGGGTAGGTAAAAATAGCAACACTTATAGAAGAAATTATTACTGTTTTGTATGACCAAAGTAAAATTCCCAAGGGCGCTAAAAGAGTAAAGTGTCTTAAGTATGTAAAATATATAATATGTAAATAACTATCTCGGATATATTTATGGACAGAGAAGTCACCGATGTAGTGGTTACGATGTGAGACATACATTATATCAGATATATATTAAAAGAAATAAAAAAGCAGATAAAAACTCAAACGAATTGCTGTAGTACGAGGTCGCTGACGTAGCTCAGGACAGGTATGCCTGGAAGTCTCTTGTCAAAATGGTGGACCCCCAAGGACAAGGTAAATAAGTTGGGAAGAATAATAGCAAAATTTATCTTGTCCAATAATTAGTTGTTTGTAATATTAACTAGCTTTTTCTCTGCAGCCTCGCTCGCATGGTATTAGGGAGGTTCCCACTCCACATCCCCCCTCCCCCACCCCCCCTTCCAACTCTCCCTCCACCTCTCCCTCTCCTTCCTCCAACCCCTCCCCCCCCTCCACCCTCCCGCATTTATTTGAGTACTCTAATTATTTTGATCGATTAAAGAATTATAGATATCTTACTAATCGTGCCACCTATTGCAATTTTTTTAATACAAATTTCATGATGCCAGAGCTCTGAGCTATAGCCTATATGTTATTCTGATGTGAGAGCTACATTATTGTAAAGTTTCATTAAAATCCATTCAGTAATTTTTGCGTGAAAGAGTAACGAACATACATGCATCCATACAAACTTTCTCCTTTATAATATTAGTAGGATTGACACTACGAGTATAGCACAAATACAAGAAGGAAGGAGGTAGCAACCTGGTACTTCAAATTCAAAAGAATTGCTTTTTTAACTTGGTAAACATATCTTATATATAAAAATCTCGTGTCACGGTGTTTGTGGTCGCACTCCTCCGAAACGGCTAGATCGATTTATTTGAAATTTTTTATGTATATTTGGTAGGTATGAGAATAGGTTTTAAAGTATATTTCATACCGCTAGGTGTCCCTATCCAGAAAAAAAAACTATTTTTCTGACAATTTTTAAAAAATTTTTATTTTTTATTTGGCATCAAAAAAAACCTATAACCCCAAATTTTAACCCTCCCACCTTCAACCTCCCATTTTTTAATCGCGATTTTTGTGTGAAGAAATTTAACCGTCTTTCATATTTCAAACAGAACGAAATTACTTATGTTGTTGAATGACAGATGGCGCTACCAGTGGCGTAGCGTGGGTTTCGGCCGCCCGGGGCGGAGGAAAATTTTGCCGCCCCCCCCCCCAACTTAGGTACTTTTCCGCAGATTTTCAAGCGCTGACCGGGGAGGGGGGTAGATATTTTCTATTTTTTTATGCCGATTTTTATAATCCCATGTGCCGAGTACTCTTCCAATAAAATCATGCTTATAAATTGTACTACAAATTTATAAATAACTGCTCACAGAAATTGAGAGTGGTATGCCTGTAATAGAATTTGCATCTTCATCACGCATACATATGGAATGCAACTCAAATGCAAAGTGATGTACACTCAAATACACGATGTATCGGCAACTTATTGTTATGTTGATAACACAAAACTGGTTTGAATTAAACCAAATATGTGGTTTATCAAAACTACACTCAGAACAAAAAGATGGTTTTTATTTGATTCTAGCGGCACTTACATTCTGAACACAAAGCTGGTTTTAATTAAATCTGTATGCAGTGAATTGAAACTTCACTCAAAACATGAAAAGGGTTTTTATTTGATTCTGCCGGCACTTACATTCAGAACACGAAACTGGTTTTAACTAAATCTGTATGTGGTGAATCAAAACTATACTCAGAACATCGGGGCGTAGGAAAATTTCACCGCCCACTTATTTGGGTACTTAAAGCGGCGGGGGCTGGGGGGGGGGGTTGTATTCGGAAATCCCATATTTATATACGAGCCGGATTTTTTAAAAATCACATTTGACGAGTATTCTTTCAACGAAAATCATGTTTATAAATTCTACTCCAGAGTTGATTTATTGGTACTGCATCCCCAAATAATAGTTACACACGCAACAAAAATTTCTCAGAATTTTACAGCATTATGTAACTCAAATGTAAAACTTCACTCGATCCACGATCTGCAACTCGTTATTTAATTTATCGTGGTATTCTGAACACAAAACCAGTTTGAGTGCGGTGAATTAAATTATACACTCAGAACATGAAAATGGTTTTACTTTGATTTTGGCATTAAATAAACAGTCTGCAACTAGAATTTTATAACTGCACAACGAATAACAGAATGTTTTCCTTCGAAATGTGTCAGTAGATGATTCCAGCTGGAATTTTACATTCTGTACTGGTTTAAATTAAATCTGTACCTGGCGAATTTAAACTACACTCAGAACATGAAAATGGTTTTACTTTGATTCTTGCAGTACATACATAGTCTGCAAATAAAATATTATAACTGAACTTCAAATAAGAGGATGTTTTCCTTTGAAATGTGTCAACATTCAGATGAATCCACAACTGGAAATTTACATTCTCAACACAAAATGGGTTTGAATTAAGTCTGTATGCGGTGAATTAAACCTACACTCAGAATATGAAAATGGTTTCTCTTTGATTCTGGCAGCACATACATAATCTGCAACTAGACTTTTATAACTGCACTTCGAATAAAATAATGGTCTCTTTCGAAATGTATCAGCAAATGAATACACAAATGAAATTAATTCGTTAATACATTCTGAACACAATTCTGGTTTTAATTAAGAGTGAATCTGTTTGCGAGTTATCAGCTTTAATAAGTATTACTCTCATAATAAGCGTATGGTTTTCCAACGAATTGCTGGGGTGTTCCCATGTTTAGGATTAAGTACTATTCTGTCGACATATCCTCCTGCAATCTGCGTAGCCTTGAATTTCTGTAGTGTTCGGAATCTCTTCTCGGCAGGCGTTAAATATGCGCCTTAAAAATGGGGTTTCCGCAATTTGCTTAGCTTTCAGGCGATTTTTTTTTTAAATTAATACTTTTCAAACGCGTTGTTTCAAAACAACTCTGATTGAGAAATGGTCAAAAGAATTGCGCCTTAACTTCCTAGAAGATTATAAAAATTACTCACGTATGTATGTATGATCAGTAAAAATTTCGATAGTAAATGCGATGGTTCGTTCAAAAATTTACCAGTACTGCAATGAAAAATGGGTATTTATTATAAGCATAAGAACATTTCAAAGTCACCTTGAGATATCCTGGGACTTGTTGTTTCGAAGATTTTTAATTTAGCGTCGATATTATTTTTGCATTAGCGTTAAGCATACTAATCATACAAGAAACGTCAAAAGAAATTTGTAAAGTTGGTGTTTATACTAACTTGAAAGGGATTTTTTTATCTTAGCTGACAAAGCCCGGTTAGCAAAGCAAAAAAAAAAAATCGTAAATAAACGTGGATGCCGCACTACTGAATAAAATCAGTCGGTGGAATGCATAAATATACCAATCCCGTGGAATGCCATATTATGCTACTTTCACACCAAAGCCAACCTTTTACCGATCGCGTGGTGGCTGCGGCCAACCCTCCAACTCCGAATTACGAACTCCAAAATGGTGGACGTCGACCAGTTGATCAACGCTGTATCTTATCAGTTGCCTACAATAGAGAACTCCAGTCCAATTTAATTTTTTTTTTATGAATAATGATAATAATAATAAACTTAAATAACTGCATTTTTATTTTTATTTAGTTTTAATTGTTAAAATAATTGACAAAGTTTAATTCTTCAAGACCCCCCGAAAACCACCGTACTTAGTATGGTGAATCGTGTGACGCCATCACTCCTGAAAAATTACTATAGAATCGGGGAATCAGCTGATCTACTGCCGCCATTTTGAATTCCGTTGTTCGAAGTATTCTCCCCAGAAATACCATTACTATTTTCTTTTGTGTAGTAGTTTTTGAATATTTTCAATAATATAGATAAACTAATAAGAGATACCTTTATTTTTGGAACATTATTTAGGCCTAAATAATGTTTCAATAAACACAACAACTAAATCTCTATAAAACAGTGTGTCATATCATACATTTCCATCAATGACTTTACGGTGACGTCACGACGTGACGTCGAACGGTGACGTCACCTTGACGTCGTGTTTTTAAGATCCGATTAAAAATGGACTTTTTAATATCTTTTAAAAAACTTAAAATTATTAAATAAAACTTATATATTCAGAATCAGCGTTTATTGGTCTATATGAAAATATTTTTTTAAAGCCAGAATATTTTTCACTGGACTTCCTTATTGTGCAGGCGATGCTTCGGTTTCCGTAATACTGATTTCGATTCGTAAAGCTAAAAAATAATAATTTAAAACTATTTTTATACAATTCTGCCGTAATAATATTGCGCAGACTGATGTGTTAGGCCGAACTCGCACGAACCAGCCATCGCCGATCCTCTCGAAGGCGATCCCGGGCAACTCGAACTCCAACCTTAACCTTCCAACTTCCAACTCGAACTTCCAACGCACGAACTACCCCTCCACACAATCAGTCAAACGTTTAAAGTTGGAAGTTGGCCGCAGTGTGGCCGTACCAATAAACATTTTTATTTTATTTTTTTATGATTAAATATAATGGTACAAAAATTACATTTTTAAACATTAAACAAAGTTTTTCTTTTAAAAATACATTCATTTATACGTCTTACACCTTTTTTAGAACAAAGCTCGAGTTAAAAAGGCGAAGAAAACGACAGTAGACCACAATTTAACAAAGGAAAAATAATATTTTTTTATATACAAAACCAAAGATAAATAATTGACAGTAACCAAAAAAAATAATAGTGTTTTCAAAATCAAAATCAAAATCAAAATCATTTATTGTACAAAATTTACATTGTACAATAGGTATAACTTATAGGTACCTATATCCTATTTCTTCCAGTTAACCTAACATGTTATGCAGATATGAACACAAATAAAATGTAAATATAAAAGTGGTGTAATACAAAGTGAATTTGTTTTAATTTATTATATATATAAAAATATAAAAACAGTTGTACCTATGTGAGGTATTCACTTAATGTGTAATGAGACCTGTTCAGAAGGAATGTTTTTAGTGATGACTTAAATCTGAGTGTATCTTGTATTTGTTTAATATCATGTGGAAGGTTGTTGTATACTTTAACGGCCATGTAAAAGGGTCCTTTTTGGAAAATTGTTTTGTTTGCTTTTGGTATTAACAAATTTTCTGTAAACCTTGTAGCGTTTTTATGTGTAGAGTTTTTTTGTGGAAACTTTTCTGGAGATGATCGCACTAACATGCATAACTCCATTATATATATGTCGGTGACTGTAAGAATTTTCAATTTTTTAAATATAGGTCCACATGAATCCCGATTAGCAGAGTTTGTCATTTTTCTTATACATCTTTTTTGGATGATAAAAACATCTTTGGCGTTTACTGAGTTTCCCCAAAAGATAATTCCGTATTTTATTATTGAATATACATAACCATAGTATGCGGCCATTACCGATTCGATGTTTAATATATTTCTCAATGTACCTAGAACAAAAGAAAAGTTACTGATTTTGGCTACTATTTTGGATACATGTTCTTTCCAGTTTATATTTGCATCTAGTTGTATTCCCAGCCGTGAACAAGTTTTCCCGGGTTGTGACAAAAGGCATTAAAAAAGTTATTGCTTCATGAGCTATTTTGTGTATTCTTGACGACAAGATAACCAAAAAATCAATCAATGGTCTTAGTCTTGTGTCAAATATATCCTTGAGTGATGTGTCAGTTCAACCAACGAGTCGACATCTGAATCTGGCAATTCGTGGCAAATTAGTTTCGGAATCTAACTTGAATGTAAATGGGTTTCTTATCCAAGCTTTGTTGCTGTCGATTAGAGGAAAATATTCTTGAAGATTCCTCTCCTGTCCTAATAAATGTTCTTTAATTTGAGTTTAGATATCCTGTGGCAATGCAATCATGTTGTACTCTTTTTGTATTTCACTTAAATTATCAAATGCTTAGAAGTTCCCTGTTTCCGCGCGTTGTGCCCACACATTAAGCTTTTTTTCTTGCAGCTTCCACCTTGTCTTAAAACAAAGCGGGAATGTTGCGACCCGGTATTTTATTTTGATGGCCCGGTTCAATGGGAAACCCTGATATAAATCATATATGTACATATATAATATATTTTTATATATAAAAAAACAAATAATAGACAAGGAATTTAACCGAATACCTAAAGAAGAGGAAATAAAAAAATAAAGGAGAAAACTAAAGAAAGAAAAAGGATATCTGATATTACAATTGTGTCAATACATATCAAACTCGCCAAAGTCCACTACTACCCATTTTTGCTTTTTTTTTGTGTATTCGATTCAGCAAAAAATCGAAACTTTTGCTTTAGATCGATCTAACCGAAGTCCACGGCTTCCCAAAGAAATTAAGGGTGAAAGTTGATAGATTTTTTCAATCCAACTTAAGTCCCACACCCGCTTCAAATCACATGTGCCAAAGTCCACTACAGCCAACCACACATCGTCTTTACTCTGTCATGACCGCCATTTGTGTTTATTCAAACTAACCAAAGTCCTACTTGTTTAATTCAAACACGCCTAAGTCCAGTAATTCTATTTCAATATCGACTAAGTCCATAGGTATCGGTGTACGTGAAGCAAAAACTTTATAACCCCTTTTTACGAAAATTGGGCGGACGGAGGAGTATGAAATTTCGCACACTTATAGTTTATATAGAGATGGAGTGCAGAATGCTAATATATATTTTTTAAATTATGCATAAAAAATCAATAAAAAAAATAAAATAATTATGGTCGAATTTCTACCATTGGGCGACCACTAGTTCAAATGCGCCAAAGTATATTAAAACATCATCGAAAATGCACATTTACCATAAGAAATTTATTTTGATTTTCATTTTCTGTGTACAATATTCATAACATAAAGTAATATTCACAGGTTTTTACTAGCTAAAAGTTGAAACTAGAAAAAAATGTCATTATCCGAAAACTGTTTAAACGGGACTTAGGCGAGTTTGATATGTGTCGACACAATATTGTGTTGCGAAGGTATTATAAGATTTAGTGATTGTAATAAGTTACATGTTTTTATTGATTTTTTTATAATTTGTTTCCAATCTTAATTTTACTGGTAATTGGTTAAACCATTTAACTCCAATATATTTATAGAATTCTTGGGCTGTGGTAGTGTAACAGCGCGGAACAGTCATAGAGCCAAGAATATTTGTTGTAATGCTGTTTGAAAAAGGAGTGAAGCTCTCATTATTGAAGCAATCTTTGTGTATTTGTGAAATTGTAATTTTTTTAATAAATAATATGAAGTGAAGGGTACTTTAAATTCTTAAAATAATTTGATGGTGGGGTAATCATGTGGCTTTTTAAAAATTAAATTTATTATTATTTTTTTAATGATTTCCAAAGGTAGAAGAGAAGTTAAAGAAAGAAGAAGAAACAAAATAAAATACACCCGATATCTGGCGCCCGCTCAAACCTTCAAGGCCGATCTCCTGCGACAAAATGTTTTACAAAACATCCTACAAAAACGAAAACATTGGGGTAGGATCATGGAAAACAAAAACATTGTCTTCTTCAAATTTTGCAAATTCACTTTGTGGCAACAGTTTGTTTTAATTATAGGCTTTGTTTTAATTATTGCATCAAAAACATTGTGGTCCCGACCTAAGAGGCCATTCATTTATTAAATAAGACGACTTAGGGGTGGAGGGGGGTCGACCATGTCTTATTTTTTCTTACAAGGGGGTGGGAGGGAGTCTCGACAGTTATTACGTAAGATCACAAAAATGGGCACAGTTAAAATTATACTTTGAAAAAACGCGGGCAACCACGCGAGTGCCGAGGTTCGCTCGGATGCGTACAGGAGAGAAGGCGTAAGTACGTAAACGATTTCTATTTCCATGGCAACGGACTCGCGCAAACAAACATTAAAACAAACCAAACGTGTATTCATTTTTTCCTTTAGATTCTTACGTAATAAATATTTAAGAGGGGGGGGGGGGGTCGGCCTATTCTTATTTTTTCTTATAATAGGGGGGAGGGGGTCGAAAACTAGCAAAATTCGTCTTACGTAATAAATGAATGGCCCCTAACACAGCCTTCTGGATGCCCCTAACCATCCACCTTGACCCTCAGGCATAAATATGCCAAATCACCCACCCCTCAGGCTGAACTCTACGTGTAAGTCACAGCGCACACATCAGATTTTTCCATCCGATTGTCTGATCAGACAAAATTCGATTGGACGGTGGGCGCGGAAAGGCGTGGCCTATTTTCATTACCGTCCAATCCGGTCCGACAATAACCAATTATTATAACCGGCCCCGGTATTATAACCAATCGGGTTTTCGCATCGATTTTTGTCTGATCAGACAATCGTATAGAAAAATCTGACGTTTGCGGCCGGCCTAATGGTCGCAATTGTTTAATTGTCTATGACAACTGACAACTGACAACTGACAACCCTATAAAAGATAAAGTTGGATAAAGTTAGATGGCTGGGTAGACAGAAGATCTGTCACAATCTGTCATAATTCAGAAGTTCGGAAGCCAAAATTACAATGTCGGACTGTGAAGAAATTGAATTGACTATCGAGCAAAGGCATCGGAAAGAAAAAAAGGATCTTCAAGCTAAAATCCAAGGTTTAAAAAAAATTGCTGGAAAGAGTGACAAGAAAAAGAAGAAAGAGATTCAAGATGACGTTTTGAGGCTAGAAACTGAATTGGAATGTAGACATTTAGAAGAATTAAGTTTAAAAAATAAGGATGAATCATCCCAGGAAGATGAAAATAACGTAATAGTTCAAGACGAAGTCGATTTTTCTGGTCCACGGATATCAAAAGCTCAAAAACGCCGAGATAAAAAGGCGGCGGAAGAAAAAGCTAATAAGAAAATGATCATGGAACAAGAAGTTGAAAATATCAATGGTCCTAGGAATGTTGAAACACAGATAATCAAAAAGATTCTTGCAGCGCGCGGATTAACCTTACATATAATTCCATCAAACGGTAACTGCCTGTATGGTGCGATATCCCATCAGTTGACAGTGACCGGTAGGCAACCAGTTTCAGTGGACAGTTTAAGGAAATGGACTGCTGATCACATAAGAGAAAACAAAGAAAACTTCATACCGTTCCTGTCGAACACGGACACTGGTGACATGTTGACGGATGAGCAGTTTGAGGAATATTGCAACAATGTCGCCAACACAACCACGTGGGGTGGTCAGGTGGAGCTGCAGGCTTTATCCAACATTCTCAAGTGTGGAATTCACGTTGTACAATCCACGTTACCTTCAGTCATCACCCAGGGAGATGAATTTAAAGGCTCCCCATTAATAATAACTTATCATCGACACATGTACAGACTAGGTGAACATTATAATTCAACCAAAATACTTGTTGACAACGGCCTTAGTGAAATTGGTGAAGTTATTGATGATTTAATCTGAGGTAGTTTTAAATTTAGTTTCGCTAGTATCAGTATCTCTAATCTATCATTGCTGTACAATAAATAATTTTATGTAGCGTTTCCTTGTTTAAACCATTTTTTATCAGATTTTTATTTTAATAACACTTAACTACATCGAATCCTAAGCATAACATCACCCAATGTGAGTCAATGTCTGTAGCAACAATTTTTTTTTGAAAACTGTAATTTTGCATATTTTAAATAATGGAGTTAAAAATATAGTATGTATTTCTGTATATACATAGAATAAAGAATAACACAAGAAGTGCCTTGTGGGCATGTTTTGTGACCCAAATATTTGCCTAATCAAGGCCTGTATTTCCATACCCAACTGTTTTCAAAATTCAAATGAGAGATCTACAAAGTCAGGCGAGTGTAAGGACGAAACGTTGTGCGGTTGGGCTAAATGGAACATTTGTGTCCATTAAAATTATATGAAAGGCACTTCTAGTGTTATATTCTTTATTCTATGCATGTACAGTGAAACCTCTATCTATCGTGCCTCGAATAATCGTTTTCCCGTATGTGTCATTATTTATTGTAGTCCCGAATTAATTTCATATAAAACATGCAAAAGTAGATCGCATTGATCGTTTCTCTTTACTGCATTAATCGTTTATATTATTCGGATTTCTGTGTTGTTTTGCGTCAACAGTGATAGAACTGATATGACCGAGCCACTATGGTAAATATGGCAAATAATAAAAGAAATAATAAAATAATAATAAAAGCCAATATGGCAAATCACTCAAGCCAAGGTGTTTTAAGAATACGAACACATTACCCGTAAAATATGAAATATTTTATTGTTTATAGACAACTGTGCAGATCACCTTATTGATACGACATTTTTCAGTATGAAAACTATGATTAATCCTGCATTATGCACATTCGATAACTGATTCTGAAAAAAAATGTAATTTGTAACACTGAAAAAATACTGACTTCCTTCCTGGCAATAAAAAGTGAAAAACAAACGACGATGAAAGATTATGTACAGCACAAAGTGTAATTTTTATGTCTCCGTGCAGCTTCCTATTTTTATTTCGTTACGATATTTTTTTATTTAAACCAATTGATTTATACCTAAAACGTGTGTCTTTTTTAGAATATGTATGCACATAGGTACATATTAAACCTTTTAATATAATTTTTTTTTTTGCATATTCCCGCAGTCATTGTTTTCCCATGTCCATAGTATATTTCAATAGGTCTCTTTAAAACCGATAGATAGAGGTTTTACTGTAAATGTAAAGGTGTTCAGGTCTCGCGCATGATGAGGAATTACACCAACAACAGTTATTTTACAAAAATATTTGAGTAAAATGTAAATTAAGTAAAGCTTTATTCAAAGTTGATGAGGCAATTTTTTTTCACTCTTTTTGGGATTTTTTTTTTGGCGAACTAAATAAACATACAAATGTGTACTTTTCATCACATATTTATTAATATTTTGAGTAGTGTTGCAACAGAACTTTGCTTCCGCTTCTGCAGAAGTTCTGCAAGTTTTTTCACCTCCGTTTCCGTTTCTGGTTCCGCAAACTTTATAACAGAACTCTAAACGAAGAATAATTTGCTATTGAAGATATCGAAGTGCAGCCTTCTACTTCAAAATCATCATCATTACAAATATTGGAATTGATGTTAAGTGTAAATGAAGACCAGGAGGAGAACTCTTCTACAATTGACGATGTTGACAATTTATGTTTAGAGATACAGTCACGGAGTACAAGAAAGAGTAGTGACTGTCTCTCCACGAGGATCCCCTTATGTGGTGGAAAGTAAATGTGCACAAATACCCCCATCTGTTGCCAATAGTTCGCCAATACTTATCAGCTCCCCCCAGCAGTGTAGCCAGTGAGCAATTATTTAGTGGAGCTGGTTTAATATATGAAGAACACCGAAACAGACTCAAAGGTGTAAAAGCAGCCAAATTACTTTTTGTTAAATATAATTTACCTCTGTTTAATTTCGAGTACTAAAAGTACAAAATACAAATTTAATTACTTAAACAAATCTTAAAAAATAAAATTGTGCTTTTTCTTCATATTATTAACGCTTCCGCTAAGATTTACTTTTGACATCTGTTTCCGCTTCTGCTTCCGTTACGACACTTCTGTTGCATCACTAATTTTGAACACAAAACAATTTTTTTCAACCCGAAATCTTCGCTCATTGCTGAAGTACATGGAAAATTAGCCACTCGTCTTCAAAATTGTGGTGGCGACGATTGCAGGCGTTCTGCTTATCTGAAACAAAAAAATCAAACGGCATTTTAATCTGGGAAGTATGAACTGGGATTATTAAAACATATCAATAGGTAAATTTTTTGCCATCTTTTTAACGCTAAACCAAAGACCGAAATTCACGAGAAAATGTTCAACGGGATGTAAAAAATTTACCTTTCAATATTTTTTAACAATCCTTGTTCAAAACTAGTTTATTCTTCACAGATTAAAATGCTGTTTGATTTTTTTATTTCAGATAAGCGGAACGCCTGCAATCGTGGTCACCGCAAAACACTTTTTTTGAAAATGAGTGATGGAAGTTGCCGTATACTTCAGCAATGAGCGACGATTTCAGGCTGAAAAAATTGTAAGGTGTGCTCAAAATATGAATAAATATGTGGTGAAAAGTTTACAGTCGTATGTATACAGGGTGTTAAGGGACGTACTTGACTTACTTGACCCAGTGATTCCTGACATTATTTGGAGTAAAAAATGTAGATGAAATTTTGGTCTCCGGTGACTTTTTTTTTTTTCAAAAATTTTTTCTTCAAAATCTAACAAAAAAAAATTTCTTCCGCATGTCGTCACTGGTCACTCAGCCGGGTGTCCAACGAACCCCTTACCCCGCCTCCAACTGTTCAACAACTACCATTTTGTTATGTTTTTGTAGAAAAAAAAAAAAAAAAAAAAACACCAAAAATGTCACCTGAGACCAAAATTTCATTTACATTTTTTACTCGAAATAATATCAGGAATCACTGGTTAAAGTAAGTCAAGTACGCCCCTTAACACCCTGTATTTAGTTCGCCAAAAAAGTGCCTTCACGCGGTATAACCCAATTAAGTTATAATAGCCACTAACTTCACCAAATTGAGATTTTAATAACTGAGTGTTCTTTTCAAATGGATTCATGTTGAAGGACATTGTAAAAAACACTTATTATTAACCCTTGGAATGTCAATCTCCCACGACCTATTAATAACCTAGTGAGCTGGGGGTAAAATGCCGATCACCAGCTGACACTATTTTCATAATAACTTGCTTTTTGCAAAATTGTACTGTTTTACTAATATTGTGTTTATGTATTTATAATAATCTAAATCTAACTCTTAATATTGTGTTTATCTTTATATATAAAAATGAATTCCTATTTCCCTTGGTCACGCCATAACTTCAGAACAACTTTACCTACTTCATTAATCTTTTTTTTTTAAGTTTTCTAATACTTTGTAGAAGGTTCTTAAGGAAAGAAAAATTAAGAAAATTGCGCAGAACGTTGGATAATTTCAGAAAACTAACGACTATTTTAACTTCGCACGTTTGACAGTTCACGCGTTTGATAAATGTGAATTTAGCAGGCAGCTGTTTTTTTTTTGTAACAAAAGAATTGTCTATGGATTTTTTAAATTATAGATATTTTAAATAGGTACCTGCGTTAGGTACCAAAATTGATTGATTGTTCTTATAATATACATAAATGAATATTTTTAATATATAAAAAATGAAAATTTGAATAAAAAAATTGTAATAGGTGGCATGCGAGCTGTTTGAAAACTGAATGTACTGGGACTGAATATATGGAACGCGGGAGGGGGGTTGGCAGGACGGGGGAGCGGGAGAGGGTAGGCGGGGAACGTGGGAGGGGAAGGGGATGTAGGAGGGGAACGGGGACACACGGGAAAGGACATGCAGGGAGAAACAATTTATTTCTTTGAATATGGCATTGCAACGCATGCCGGGAGCCAGATAGTGAATTTATAAAAATGGTAACTATCTATCCAAGAGGGGTTTCCCCGAGATAGCTATTTATAACAGGAGTAATGTTTTTTCTTTCTCTAATATTATAAAAAATATTATATAGAAGGTGTGGCTATTAAATAACGAGACTGACGCTGCTGTAGAAAAAGTATGCATGCGCCAGATGTCAGCGACCGACAGCTGTTTAGCGTGAAGTCGTCTCTTTGGAATACAGTACCTTTCTAAACTCGCTTCTGTAAACAAATCTGCAATGTTGAAAGCAACAAATTGTTGTGAAATTTCCCATGAAACTTGGAAAAACCGCTACTGAAACTTATAAATTATTGAAAGAAGTGTATTGCAATGAACGCTTATCGGTTGCACATGTTTTTGAGTGTTTTCAAGATGGCCGAGAAGACGTTGAAGATGATTCACGCTCGGGTCGCCCTTCAAAAATAGATGTCAATATCGTATATAATATTTTTTATAATATTAGAAAAAGAAAAAACAATTTTGGTCATTCCACATAAAATAATTAATATAAAATTACTACTAAGTGCTTTCCCAAACTTTGGTTTCATAAAGGTGTACATTTTACTTATTTTGTGATTAATTTTTAGATTTGAATATAAAGCTTGGTGTTTTTTCTTTCTAACAATGCGTATTTCTCACTATAAGTAATGTAAGGGAGACAACGATTTCTATGAGACCTATATAAGTTGTTCCGAAAAGTGAACAAATTAGCCCGATGGGTTAAACAAAACATAACTTTAAAAGATTATACTATGTATAAACCACATAACAATCATAATTCCAATTCAATGACCATGAATTAACTAATGCTTGTAAATATTACTAAACAAAACTTTACTTGAGGTGATTTTATCATGAAAACGGTTTTCTCAGAAATAATCGAAAAATTATTATTATTAGCTGTGTACTTGATATACGAGGGATGTTCACGAAGTAAGTGTACTCGATTTTTATATTTTTATAGAAAAAGTACATCTGAAAAAAAAAATTACAGGATATTGTTCGGCCCCTTAGGGTCAAAAAAACGTATCTCATTTTTCTCTACTTTACAGGAGAGCAAAAAAACATAGTTTTCAATCAATCAATATTGTCTACTTTTAAACAAATGAAACATATTTTTTTGCGTTTAGTTGAAGGGTGGTATTTTGTGCTTCTAAACCATCTTTTAAATAAAAAATAGTAATTCATTTTCACATGTTTTTTTAAATTTAAGTGCAGCCATATCTCAGTTACGTTTCTTTGATCCTAACCAAAATGAAAATTGCAATCACTGAACTCGAGTTACAATAAAACTTTCTTCGAAATTTGACTTTTTTTATACCTGAAAATTTGATTTATAGGAATTAGGATAGTGGTGGAACAGTTATAAAAATATTTTAAGTCTAGAAATATTTATTGAAAAACTTGTTTAAAACAGAAAAAGTTAAGGTAACTATGTATTTACTAACCGATACTAAAGTCAAAAGAAAACTTAATATGCTACATAATATACCTGTTTCACACAAATCTCGCATTGCAACTTTTCAGTAGCAATTTTCATTGGGACATTGTAAGCGCTTTATAATTGTGGAAGTCCAGCTCATTGTCTTGTTTTAGGAACTTGTCAAATTACTTTTAGTTTACGATATTCTTGTTCGTCTTTGTTTTATTTGAAATAAATATGATCAGGATTTTCTTTTCAATATGATTTTAAACTAGTTTACATCCATGCCATTTGTATCTGTATTTTTAATTAATTGTTTCCTCAAGTCGATAAATCTGAAGAAATACTCTTGTCCCATCTCAATGACATCATATTTGGATTTTCTGGAAGCTAATCTAACTGCTGTGTACCACGATTAAGGGTCAAATATGTTTATTTTATTTGTAGAAGTTTCGATACATCCACAGGTATCACTCATCAGAATGAACTTCTTTCCATTAGCATTAGCTACCGAATACTTATACATACATGAAGCGATTTCATCTGAGCCATAACCAGCCACTCTTCATACCTTATGTAATTTCCTGCATCATTACTCCGAACATTAAAAATAGTTAAATTATAAACTGCCAGGCGTCGTTTATAAAAAAATATCTTCGAACGTCTTCTAAATTAAACTCGATGAAATTAACAATGGATTCTGAAGCAAGGGTTTTAGATTGGATTTTTAAATTCTGTGCACCAATTTTGCATTGTTTATGGCGATCATACTCTTCCGAGAGAGATATTTTTTCTTCTTTATTAGCATTTTTTTTATTTAACACACGAGTCGCACATATCTTTGCGTAGTTGATGGAACTATAAGTTACAGGTGTTAAGTATGTTTTGGTACAACCACATTTTTTCAGGAACATAATTTTATCCGTACACAAGTCAACATACGTAATGTACATTATGTATGTGTAATGTTAAATCGGCTGCTTAGTATTTAAATGAAGTGTTCACCCTACAGTATTGGAATGGTACTGTGGGAAAAGACATAATGTGATCCATAATCATTTTTTTAGACTCTTCTGGTCTTTCAACTCCAGGTGAATGTTTTTCCTTTTGGCTTTGGAGAATTATTCGATTTTCTAAGCTATTATTAATTATATTTCTAACAAAGATTTCAGTAATATCCAATGTAGCTAAGAAAAATCCTTGGCATATTTGGATTCTCGAATCGTTCTTATAGAAGAAGAACTGTCTTGATTTTCTGCTATTTTTGTTTTGGTAGCAGTTGTAGTAACATCAATTTAATTTTTGGGGACGTTGTGTGGAGAGTCTTTTTAGGGAAAGGAAGGAGAAGAAATTCTGAGAAGGAAAAAGGTATGAGGGATGGGGAGGCATTTGGGGACCAGTGTGTCCAGGAGTGACGGACGAATGAATTCATCTTTTCCACTGCGATGCAATGGAAATAGTCCTGCGTCGGTCGTGAATGACCCGCTCATTGAAACCCGCTCACGGACCACCAAAGAGCGAGCGGGTCATTTTTTCGTCAGCACCCAGGTCTCGCGACCCACTTTTCGCAACCGCTCTACTACTGCAACCTGGGTTTCGGGTGCGGGTGTGGCGGGGCGAGCGACGATAGATAGATGTATTAGAGAGCGAGCGGGTTGTAAACATCGGGTTTCGCCTCCCGCCCTCTCGACTCAGGTAGTAGAAAGTAGCTGGGTGAAGCGTAAGTGCGAACTGCAACACATTCGGTTAACACACACATGCGTGACGTTAAAAAATAACAATACATAATATTCATATTAAAACAATTTGAAAAATTTCTTCACAATATATTTTTAACCGTTACCGGTCTATGCTCAGCCTATTATTTTTATTTTTTAAATTTTTTTTATACTGTACGACAGATTTTTATCCAATTACTGTACAATTTTAATTATGGTCATCTTTAGAAAATTATTCAATATTCATTAGGTTTAATAATATAACATTAAACAAAAATCTATGTACATACACGGATAAGAATTTTTATATAATTCTAATAAAAATCGTGCAAACATTGCAAATATTATTTATTTTGTACACCCTCTCCTCTTCTAACTTGTACTCCTAACCTAACTATACACCCTCTCCTCTTCTAACTTGTACTCCTAACCTAACTATCCCACTATCAAAAAGTATCATAGCAATCATAATAATTCATGAGCACGTTTATTTTATTTTTTGTCTTATTACACACTTATTATTTTATATATAAATATAAAATAAATAATTTTAAATAAAGGATTTTATATATAAATAATTTTTCTAACCTAAGCGTTAGGAACCTTCCTTTAGACATTAAACCGGCCTTTTATACAAACAATACCCTCGGAAAATTTTTAGTCAATACTAAAGATAAAGAAGATAGTTTATCTCATTCGGGTATCTATAAACTTACCTGTAATGATTGTCCTGCTTTCTATATTGGAAAAACAGCACGTAATGTCAATATTAGGGTAAAAGAACATTTACGCTGTTTGAATGGAAAAGGTTTCTCTGAGCTTGCAAATCACTTAATCTCAGCAGACCACAGTTTTAATAAAATTTCAGGAACTCGCATCTTACATAAAAACAGTATTGGTATCAAATTAGATAACTTAGAAGCCTTGGAAATAAGAAAATCATTAAATACTAATATGTCACAATTCCTCCTTAATAATCAAATAAATTTATCAAATCAAAAAAATACACCCTATAGCCCTATATTTAACTTGTTCCCTAAAATCCATTCTAGCCCATGATGTGTATATACGTATTATATTGTTTTTCTGAGGTCCTTAATTATTAATAAATTAGCATTACTCTAAATATTGTCCTAATACATCAAAAACTTTATTAGTTAGTTGAATCCCGTTAACTGTTGGATACTTGTGTTTAGATGTATATTGTTGTCTCCTTCCCTCTAATTGATTATCTATTGTACCGCCTTCAAATATTTTGTCTCTATCTAACTATGTTCTTTCTCCCTCTGTCGCTCAACTTATATATAACTGATAACTCTGTCTTAATATTTAGTTATTATTTTATCCTGAGGAAGCTTGGTCTAAGTGAAACCGGTAGATACATAAATAATAAATTCGTGGTTAAATACAAAGTGTTGTTTTATTTTTATAATATAAAATAATAGTTTATAATAAAGCATTACAGATTACAGCTAATTTACTTATTTAAATTCTCAATAAAAGCTTCATAACAACACGTTTTTTACATGGTTTTTATATCCTTCAAAACATGATAAAACATTGTTTTTTTACCCCTGAAGAATGTCTTTTTTAAAAATTTATTTCTGGGACATGACATTACTAGTTACAGGTGTGAGCTGTGAGCGAACATTCACACAATTATAACCTGGGTTTCGTGTCGCATATGACTTGACCGATCTGTGCGGCGACCGGCGCGAGAAACTCGATTACCGAGTTTCGTATTTTGTGTCCTGAAAAGAGCGGGTCTTCGCGACCCGCTCGTGATGCCAGTGGGTCGTGAGCGACCCGGGTCGTGTAAAACGATCGATCGACCCAGGACTAAATGGAATGTTCCGAGAGAGTCCTGCTGGAGAGGTCAAAAGATCTCCCTCAACCAGTCTCTCCCGACCCGGCCTGCCACGCCGTTGATTACAGACACATCCGCTTCCAGGATCCGGATAAACCTGACCCCATAAACCCGGGCACCTCTGCTAAGTCACCAAACGTAGCGAACCACTCGGGATACTCTATGGCAGAAGTGTTTGTATCCAATAAATGGTTCCCGGGGCGGCGGTACCCACACCCGCCTCCCAAATAAGATATTTGTAACACTTGAAGAATCTTCCTTATTATTCAACATTGCCGCTTCCATTATTCGTTGAATCCATGTTTTGTGTGTTTTCCATTCCATATTCGATTTATATTTAGTCAAACAAAACACGGGTAAAATAACCATACTAATATTCAAACCTCTCATTTAAATAAAAACTGCCGCAAACACAACTACCAAATTGTAAATGAATGACGCTGAATGTCGCGTAAGTGACATTTCCGCAAAACCGTTGCATAATCTATGCAGGTGAATCGAACGTAACTAAAGATGCGTTTCTTTGACTCGCAAGCAAATATCTTTTTATTCAAGAATAAAAACGCAAGTAAAGATACATTCTACTGACATTAACAACAAATGATTTTCTGCAGATACGTATCGATGTATATTTTTATCCGTTGAACCTATGGATACGTGTCTTTGTCACTTAATGTAATGTGTTATTTTGTGACTAGTACCATCCGTAACTCAAAATCGATAAAAATTGAAATACGTTTCTTTGACTCTAAGGGGCCGTGTTGTTACACATGTTGACTTTATTTCCACAAAATCGCGATCCCTTTTAATGCATGCGGTGAGCCATGGCAAAAGCTTCTTTATGCCCTCCCCGAAGAATTCTCCCGCCAACTTCTTCACCCACTTCAGAACTTCTTTCTGCACCTGCTCGTGGGTTGAAAATTTAATTCCATCCATATGTGCCTTCAGGAAGGTGAAAAGATGATAATCTGGAGAAGCCAAGTCCGGGGAAAACGGTGATTCAAAACATTCCAACCAAATGAGTCCAAGAGCATATTGTATTGGTGGCTAAGGCTGTGTGAGGCTGTTTTCGTGAAACAAGCATACTCTCATCAGCTTTCCCCTCCTTTTGTTTTGAATCACCCTTTTGAGTATTTTTAAGGTATCAAAATATCGTTATCGTCTCCTCCTGAGGCAGAAATTTGACCAAAATGATGCCTTTTCGTTCCCAAAACACCGAGGCCATGATTTTTTTGCCTGAAATTGTGGTTTTCAATTTTTTGGCAGATTGATGGGGAATTGGTGTGCGCCACTTTGACTACTGTCTTTTTTACCAGGCGTGTAATGATCCACTCACTATCATCTCCAGTCACAATGGAGCTCAGAAATCCTTTTATAATTTTATAAAAAGAAATATTTCCTTCCGTAAGTAAGAAGCGGATCACAGCACTTGGCGGGATTTTTCAGACATCTTTCACGCAACTGGACACTACAAGATGAGTTTACGAACTACCGTGTACCTGCGATGCTCGCTTTGGTCAAGAGATCCCCCTCTACCACTCAGTACCGCCAACCCTCAAATCAGAAAAAACCACAGCCTGTTATGGTCACAGTACACTTACTTTCTATTCACCCCTCGTTCAATAAGGGCCATGTTGAAACTTGGACTTGTTTTTTGTGCCATCGGTTTTGTAACTATGTCCCTACATATTTATTTACTAAAGAGAGTAGTGTCCGACCGAACTTTCGGTTTCGGCCAAAAAACGAGTTTCGGCTTAGTTTCGTTCTTGGCCGCCATCCAGCCAAAACTACGGCCGAAACCGAAACTGAGTTCAGGAGGTTTCATTCTGCGATCGGAGATGTTCAGTGCACTGAACTGCGAGCTACGAAGTGTCATTTTGCTGCGTCCACGCTCATAGTTGTGTCAGAATTTGATTCACTTGTTTGTTTTCGCTCCGCGAACTTTGCGGTAATTTGGTTTATTTGTTGTGAAATTGGATTTGTTTATACTTAACATTATTTCGAAAAAGGTAAGTTTTATTTCGCTATTGAAATGATTTGGTTCATTATAGGCCCTGAGGAAAATAATTTCCTGAGGGCCTATGTCATCTTTGGGGATGCTGTATGGAGGGTTTTTTAGGGAAAGGAAGGAGAGAGGAGTTTTGGGAAGGAAAAGGGGTGGGTACGAATCTGGGGTTCAGTGTGTCCTGGTCATCCACCTTCAAGACCTAGACAAACCTCATCCCATGAACCCGGGCACCCCTGCTAAATCACCAAACGTAGCGAACCACTTGGGGTGACCTATGGCAGAGGTGTTGGTTATCCAATAAAGGTTCCCGGCTCGGCGGTAACCATTCCCGCCTCCCAAATTATTTTGTTCTTAAGATGAAAGAGTATTTTTAGTTTAGAGTACCTAAACAAATTAGGTTCAAAAGAGTAATTTTGTTTTCTACCTTTTATTTTATGTTATTTGTTAATAATGTTCAAATAGGTAATACTTACTATTTTTTTTTAATATTATTTACGAAGCGTTTTACGATTATGATTTCAAAAAGCATAAATAATTTATTTGAAATAAGGAGTGTTATTTATGTTTAAATATCAGAGACTTAATGATTAATACATGATTTAAAAATAAAGACTGATTGATTAAGATTGACTATTTTTTTTCCACGTAAACATGACCTTATATGGAAGTTTTGTTTTCGGTTTCAGCCGAACCTGACCGAAGCCGAAACGCAGTTTCGGTTTCGGCCGTATAAACTAGTTTCGGTCGGACACTAAAACAGAGATATTAATGTTAATAAATTGACTAAAATTCTCCAATACACAAATATATTTTTTTATTACCAATAGGTAAGCAGATTCACATTTAACTTTTTAAAAATATATTCTGAATAAACAAAAATTTTAACAAAACAAAAAAATGACTTAAAAAAATGCACTAAAAAGTAAAAAAATAATTTCGTATTCTGCTACAATTTAATAATCAACTTACTTTTTCTACTCATCAATATGTAGGTACGATTGTTATTTTGGAGTTTGTTTATTTTTTGATTTTTAGTGAATCTAAAGTACACTAACTAATTTGTCTGAATATGGGTAGACCTACTAAACGTGCTACTCATATGAGACAGACATTACTTGACCTAAAGTACACTAACTAATTTGTCTGAATATGGGTAGACCTACTAAACGTGCTACTCATATGAGACAGACATTACTTGACCTAAAGTACACTAACTAATTTGTCTGAATATGGGTAGACCTACTAAACGTGCTACTCATATGAGACAGACATTACTTGACCTAAAGTACACTAACTAATTTGTCTGAATATGGGTAGACCTACTAAACGTGCTACTCATATGAGACAGACATTACTTGAACTAAAGTACACTAACTAATTTGTCTGAATATGGGTAGACCTACTAAACGTGCTACTCATATGAGACAGACATTACTTGACCATAACGACGTTACGGTAGGTGACTCAAAGATCCGGATAGCCTATATCTACCGGATCTGCCCTGATGATGGACACTGTAACGCTGTCCAAAATGTTGGCTAAAGAAGGAGGTAGCGCAGCACGGCGTAACACCCCGAAAACAAATAACGAAAATACTTTTGGCCGTGAAAATCTAAAAACGTATCGGCCTATAAAAGATTCGGCCGAGTTTCGTTAATTTGCTCCTAAGAATTGAAGAGTTCAGTTACTTTGTCATGGATCCCATAATCAGAACCTAACCAAACCCTCATCAAACTACCCTTGAAGTACATCCTTTCCAATAAAAAAAGAATCATCGAAATCAACGGACCACACGGGGAGCACCAGCTTTCAAATAAAAAAAGAATCACCAATATCGGTTCACCCAGTCGAAAGTTCTGAGGTAACAAACATTAAAAAAAAAAAAAAAAAAAAAATACAGTCGAATTGAGAACCTCCTCCTTTTTGAAGTCGTTTAAAAATAAAATGCAATATTAAGCAAAGTCAAACTTTATTGACAAATAAATATTAAAAAGAAAATCAGTTGGGAGTGCCCAAAGATATTGAAATACAAGAGATATGCTATGATGTCCAAAAGAATTTGTTCATTTTGTTGATTTTTTTAAGGTGTACACTAGTATTGGTTAACAAAATAGTTTGAATGCGGAAAGAATTCATTACTCTAAACGTTCGTTTAGTTTATTCATTCATTTAGTTTATTTGTTAATTCTCCCACAGCCAACTGTTGATCAAAAAATCGTTGATCGCAGGAAAAAATATTATGTCAAATATAGGTAATATTTCTTATCCAATAAACGGACAAATAACAAAAAAAAAGAAAAAGTGATTTCTGTGGCTTAAATGTCCAAAAAAAATTGCATTGGGTCATTGGCCGACCCCCATGGTTACGGGTGTCATGTTTGGCATCTTGGCCTGTTAGTTTTGGTAAGCAATATCGGCGACACCCGGAAGCGCAGTCCCACCCAGTAAAAACTGCGGATAGCACATCTCTTATATTTCAATATCTTTGGGAGTGCGTAATAATAGTAAACGAAGCATTTATAGAAAGTAATGAATAAGATTAAGTTGATTCTGCAACAGAATTTGCTTCCGTAGGTTGATCAGTATTATGCTTGTTGGGGTCATCGGGCTTCATTGCCGGGAACAACAAAACTTCCTGAAAAGGAAAAAAAAAAAACATCAGTAACACATTTTTTTAAAGTAACATAACTTTGGACTTTTTTTTTCAAGTCTATTATTAACCTACTGGTGACAAGCGGTCTCACACGCCGAGCAGCGTAAGTGAAACATCATTTCACCCCGCGCTTGCTTTGTTCCAACGCCTGGGTAGCTTCGACTTTAGTTGCGCCCACACCGTAGAGAAGGATAATTGCATCGCACAGTCCCAAATCGGTAAGTTACATCAATGTAAAGTTCGGCAGCGGTCTTTCAGATCCTATGTCACCACTTATGTAACTTATATACGAGCCAACTTAATGCGTATTTTGGTTCTGATTTGCCACCTGAACCACAAAACTCCAATGACAGGCCAAACATATGGAAAACCTATGCTAGTTGTCCTCATAAGTTAAATCGCAAATCTAATTACCAATGTAATTTGTGTAATAAACATGTGTGCTTGCAATGTGCCAAACAATTGTGCCCTGACTGCCAATAAAAACAACCAAAGTTTGACCATTGTCAGTTTTGTAAAATGATACCAGTGATCAGAGCATTATTTTTTTATTTAATGATTAGTATCTTAGGAAAATTAGTATTTTTGTTATAATATGTTGATTTAATTTTTTTTGTTTATGATTACTGATCCCATCTCTAGTTTTTTGATTTTAGTTAGTACATACAGTTTGGCAATTAAGTGTAGAAAATAAATGATGGCGCTGCGATCGTTTTCTAGTTTTAAATGACAACACCAAGGTGGCTTATAAGACAATGAATTTATGTTTTAAAAAACACTTTTGCCAAAATGCATATTAGTATTTTCAAAAATTTTGCACAAAAAACTGTAATTTAATAGAAGTAAAATAAAACAAGTTTTAAGTAGGCGTTTATTTCGATATAAAAACGTAGGTACTTAAAAATTTAAGTCTATTAATTCAACACCCGACATGTAATTATTGTCTTCGTCCTCGTGTGATTCTTCTTCTTCCGTATCTTCATCTTCATCTAAACGCAGTTCATCGATATCATCATAAATAGTACTGCCTCGTGCATAATATTCTGCCTCAATTTTCATCACATGTTTGCAACAATTTTTCCAATCATCGGCACTTATGCTATTACATTTATTATTATTATGCCCATTTTCCATTTTCCCGGTGTTTCAAATTTTCCATCTGCCTTTTCCCCTTCCTATTATTATAGAAGGTAGTTTTAAAAACACACACTAGATAATATTCACTTAGAAAGAAAGAAAGAGAAAACGAGAAAAAAGTAACTCTTCTACGAGTTTAAAGAAGTTGCATATTATTATTTTTTTATTGAGTTATTCCGTTTTTCCTGTGGCCGCATATTAACTGTCAAATGGAAGTGTCAAATTCGGATTTTTTAACATAACCTCAAATCAGATTGTAATGGTTATTATCGCTCGAAAATTGGCATAAATCTTGTAATACTAATGAAATTTATTAACCGGTCAAAGGCCACGCCATTTCACGAAAATTCACCAAAAAAGCACCACTTTGAATTTTGAATTGAATGTTTTGTTGATTAATTTAGAGCTATCGTATATTTCATTGACTGAAACACGTTCCTAGAACAATAAACTATCTACCAAAACAACATTACTTGCATTTATTTCGTAAATTAATAGATTTTACTATGTTTTAGTCGCGGAACACGCATAAATTGCGACAGGTAAATTCGCGGTAAAATCTGATGTTTCTAAGTCATAGACATAATCGTTTTAAAAATATTCTGGTGCTGCAAGGTGAATGAAACTAGTGGCTATATCATCTATGATCTTAGCGCAAGCGATTCTGACTGTGTCCTTCATACAAATTCTGTACATAGAAGGGCCAAAATCGCAGACAAAAAGTTTTGGTCGAAAATTTTATTAAAATTTTAGAATTATTTTCTCCTTATTGTCTCCGGCAAATCAGAGGTTAAACAAACTATACTATGTACCAGTCATTTCTGCAGTTCATTTGTAAATATCTTCTAAATTAGACAGAAGCTTCTTCCCGTGATACTCAGCTAGGCAGTGTTGAAAAACGCAGAATATAACCCCTCTTGTATCACTATGTAATGGTTTATTCATTTTAATTAAATTCAGGCAAACAATGAATAAAAATATTATCAAATCAGCGATCTTCTACTCAGATTTAAGACAATAAATCAACCGTAACATGCGATAACATGACAGCCATAGGAAACATCATATAATTCGGTGCTGCCATAGTAATGAAAACGTTTAGTTCCAATTTATTTAATTTCTACACTTAATTGCCAAACTATACTTGTACTACTAACAAGTTCTTCATTAAAAATGACATTAAGAGTGTATTGATTAGTTTCATTTTATTGTTTTATATGTTATTAAACTGTTTTTAAAGAATGCTGTAAGCTACATTATCTCATTTCTATGTTATAGATCGGATACGGCAGCGGCCTCTCAGGCCGTTCGTCACCAGTTACGTTACACAAAAACCGTGTCACCAGTCAAAGGTTAAATAAATTTATGAAAAAAATATATAAAGCAAGTTTATTATTATTTTTAGCTTGTTTTGCTTTTAAAACATTGCTCTACTATTTAATTAGTGTCATAATGAGCGGAGGGTTTTTTGTGGAAACCTTGTTTTCTTGCAAGGAGTGAACTCAAGAACGAGTTGTAGAAAGGACCGGTTCTCATGTGACAAACGTCAGTGGTATACAAATGTTGGGTGGGCGTTTGGCATATTTCCTGACTGCACTGGTGCCAAAGGAATCAATGACACTAGTTTCTTGGAGCATCTTCCAATGATATAATGGCAGAACAATGACTCTATAGATTGCAATCCGTTTGTTAAGATAGGAGAATCTATCAAACAGGGCCCCGTTTCTGCACAGTCGAGTTTTTTTTCAGGTATTTTGGGGTTCCAGACTAGAGATGATTGCCAAATTCAACTGTGGGGCGCACTTGCGATTTGTAATGGATTAGCAGTTGTACACTATTAAAGTATCCTCGGCCCCTGTGCAGTACGCCCAGCTTCCGAGGCTAACTTAAGTCCGGAGCCCCCGTACCTGAGCTTGTCACTTAGAGTTACACCAAGCATATCAATGGAAGGCCCGTTCGGACGAGGTTATTCTTACTCCAAGAGGAAACACTCTCTAGGTAAGCGTCCTTTCTGTGCTTCAAAGACCTCCGAGCCGTTGCACTTTGTGTGCTATTTGGGGGTTTGTCAAACAAAAAGCTATCATGGACTGTTCTGTCATCTGCGTAACAATGAATTGGTGCACACGACAAGAGGTTATTGATGTGCAACAAAAACAAAGTCGAGAGACAGAATCGATCCCTGTGGGATGCCAGCATTTATCGAGTGCAAGTAAGAGGTGAAACCATCAGGATCTGTCTGAATTGACCTCTCCTTCAAAAAGTCGGCAATCCACGTACACAAGTATGCGGGAAGTTCGTAAGAAGGCAGTGTTGTTGACAAGTCCTCGGGACCAAACCCGGTCAAAGGCCTTGGAAATGTCCAGTGCAACCGTTTGGGTTTCACCGAAACATTCCAGGCACCGCCCCAAAACATGCACCACATACACGAGAGAAGATAAATGCATGAGCGGTTCTGCCGGAATACGTATATGATGGTCGTTGATAATTTTGTTCTACTCAAGATATGTGAGCAGTTTGTTGTTGAGCGCACATTCCATCATGTTGGACAGAACTGATGTGATTACTATGGGGCAGTGGTTGGCCGGGTTGGAGTGGTCACCTTTATTGGAAATCGGGTGAATCAGAGGGTAAAGAGCCACACTTCAGAAACATTTTGAAGAGCTTTGTCAAAATTTGGCCTAAACCACATACAATTGCACAATTTGGCTAACTTACACCTCTATCAGTCCACTTTAGTTAGGGAATCCACTGTCTAGAATTAAACTTGGCTAACTGAGTGAGAAGTTTGATAAACTTTTAATAGATCTGATGCGTACACTGTTTTTTCGGTGGTAATTTTATAATTTCACTATAAAACAAATGATTTATTGGCAATAAATATAATTAATTGGTAATTATATTGTCATTAAAAAGTTTTATTTTGACGCCATTTGATGTTTATTGATATGTAAGTTAAGTACTTGACTTTCAATATCATAGTATTTTAGTTATGTTGGTCGCTGCTATAGAAATAAAATAATAATTAAGGAATAAATAAAAAAAATATTGATGCAGTGGCCGTTAATGATGTAAGAAGGAAGAACTGTGAGGTTGGGAATGTAATTTAATACCTTGATGTTGTTGGTGTCGGTGAGGAACATGGTGAGCCGATCGATGCCCATGCCCCAGCCGCCCGTGGGGGGCAGGCCGTACTCCAGCGCGGTGCAGAAGGTCTCATCCACCCCCTGGGCTTCGTCATCTCCGGCCGCTTTGTCCTTAGCCTGCTGATCGAACCTCTCCCGCTGCACGGCCGGATCATTCAACTCCGTGTAGGCATTGCACACTTCTTTCTTCATTACAAACAACTCAAATCTGAAAACATTTATTCAAAAGTCAGTTTTGTTTTTACTGCACAAAAGCTAGTGGGACTAGGCATCCCCAATTCGTGGATGTGTTGCTTGGCTGAAGTGGGGAGGTATGTGGCTATTCAGATCTGGTTACTAAAAGTGACTAAAGCCAAGTTCTTTCTCACTAAGGTGATACTATGAGTATATAACATTAAATGTGCAATTCTTCTGGGGCAACATGTAGCATGTAGCAATGACGCATGCTACCTGTGTGTCTTGCGACAAGAAGCAAGTATCTCTGCCGCATGCCACATGATGATTGGTCAACACTAGGAAACACCTAGCAGGCCTCTTGTCGTTCAGTTTTGCCTCATTGGATTTGTGCCTTAAGGGGAACGTATGCGCGGCCCATTTCTGCCCATTCCATACAAATTTTAGATTTGTATTTGAGATCAAAATACCCAACCAAACTGAAAAATTATTTTTGTAATCAAAAGGTAGGTATGTCAAATACCTAGTTAGGATGTGAGCTACTTTATTTATTTTTGCTTTAAATTATTAGATATAGGCCAAGATTTTAATGTTTCTGGATTTTAGAGGCAATTTGGGCAATTATTTGTGAGTAAATGAAAAACAATGAAAAAATTATTATACTATATTTATCATATAAATATGATGAAATATAAAATAAAAAATAAACATTTATAAAAAAATCATTTTGATGGGTGTAAATTAAAAATATCAATTACCCATTTACACATTAAATTTAATTTCTACATTAAAATTACTACCCAAAAAATGCATTTTTAAGAATCTTTTATTTTATTTTCATTGTATTTTTAAAATAAATATGGTAAAATTACTTTTTTGATGTTTTTCTTTTACTACCAAATAATTGCCTCCAAAATCATGAAACACTAAAATCTTTAAGGGTATATTACCGCAAGCGCAGCATATTTAGGGATTTTTGATGCAGTTTTAAGAACATTTCTATATTGTTTATTAGAAAAAAATATTATGTTTTGAAAAAATAAACTATTCTTCTAAATGGTGCGTTAAAAAAACGTGTAAAAGGTTTAAAAAAATTGCGTGAAAAAATATTTACAAAACCTCTAAAAATAGCTTAAAGTTCGATTATATCTTTTAATTCTAAATACAGGAGAATTATAAAAAATATACATTATCACCACATCAATGTTGTCTAAACGACTGAATAATAAAATTATTTTAAAAAGCATTAAAACAATGCTTAAATAAATAAAAACAGTTTTTCAATATCACGATATTGTTATTTTGTCTCACGCCATTATATAAACCAAGACACGAGTTATTTCCAGTCAGTATGCGAGATGATTTCAGAGTGAAAGCACGTCAAATTTTACAAAAAATAAATACGTAAATGTGTAGGCACATAAGAAAAGGGGTCACACTAAAGATTAGTCGTTATGTTATTGTGTTTTATTTCACAAGTTGACTTTTTTACCAAAACTTCCATTTCGCGGCCGCCTGTTTGCAACCAGCGGCATAGAATGGTTTAGAGTGCCCCTTTACCCGTATTTTCGTATTCCTAGTTTTATTTATTTACGTCCTACTGTGCTTTTACATAAATTAGGTAAAGATAAAGATATTTATAGTATTGTTCACTTTGCAGACATATTATTAGTATTTTTCAGTGAACAAAAGATAATAATTGAGAATAGTAGGGAAAAAGTTTCATAATAACACGAAACGATCCTCACCATATATATATCTCCCAGTACGAATCTAACAAACCTTGTAGCAATAATTTATTTTTATTTATTTATCTATAATAAAATATATTTACAATGGTTTTATTTGTATGCCTGTCTCACTAGGGTATACCTGTGTCGAGACAGGCGTACATAAATGAATATAGTAGTTACAAGGATATTTCAGGTAAAATACATATTATGAATAGAATTAGAACAGAAGGGTGATTGGAAGGGTGGTAAATCTTTTAAAGAGAGTTATTTTATAAATGTTGGAGATGGAGTAATGAAATAAATTCTGCCTAGTCTATTTATAGGTTAAATTTGACAGGATTCCATTATTTTCGTTTGTTTTATATGGGTTAGGTTGTATGTGAATAGTTATTTCTGTCTATGTGTGATTTATTTTACAGATATGTGTGATAGTGTGGCGTCCAATACTTATGATCCATTTTTTAATATCTTGTTTGAATTTTGTAAAGGAGTCACTTTGTCTGATCGTAGTTGGTAGTGTATTGTATAGTTTGCAAGCTATGTATTTAGGGTGTCTTTGCCCGAAGGTGGTTTTGAAAAAAGGAGTTTGGAGAAGTTCGTTGTTTTTGGCTCGGGTATTGTGTATTGTTTGTGTAGCTTTGTATGGTGTTTTGTTGTTTTTGTGTAAATTAAGTAATATGGATCTTGAGTAGAGCTGTTTTATGTCCATAACGTTGAAGGAATTGAAGATAGTATCAGTGCTGGTAGTAAGCGGCATTTTAAGAATTATTTTTATGATTAGTTTTTGTGCTTTCATGATGGGATCAAGGGCATTGGAATATGCATTACCCCAGGCTAGAATTCCGTATTCGATGTGAGATTGGCACAATGAGTAATATATTGTTTTTAAAAGTTTTAGGTTAAGAAAATTGCGTGTTTGTTTGAAAAAGTATATAGATTTTCGGATTTTGTTTGTAGTATTATGTATATGTTGCTTCCAATTCAGGTGTGTATCGAAGGTTACTCCTAAATATTTGATAATGTTTACTTGCTCTAGGCATGGGCAGTCACAGTTTCGGTTTAGAGATGAATTTTTACATTTGTGTATTTTTAATGGCGGGGCTGGGTTTGACTTTGGGATATTGGTGAGACTAGACAGTAAGTATTTGGTTTTCTGTACATTTAGAGTTAATATGTTCGAGCCAATATTTTACCTGTTGAATTCCTTCCTCCGCTTTGGAATATGCGGTAAGCCAATCTTTTGCTTGGAAGAGTAGGACAGTGTCATCGGCGAAACTGACAATAGTGGCATCGATATCTAGGTTGCATAACTCGTTAATATATATTAGGAAGAGCGTTGGACCTATAACACTGCCTTGAGGGACCCCGTAACTAATGGGCAAATTCTGGCTCTTTGTGGTATTGAGTTTAACGCATTGGGATCTGTCAGATAAGAAGCTGGAGAGGAGGCCTAATTCTTTGTTCCTAATATTTATATTAAACATTTTGCGTTTTAGTTTGCTGTGTGAGATTGTATCAAATGCTTTACAGAGGTCGAGAAATACCGATAGACATTTCAAGCCCTTATCCAGGTGGCCAGAAATATGGTCAGTGACCGTGGCTATAGCATCATTGGTGCTTTTATGTTTTCTGAATCCAAATTGCCGCGGCGATATTAAGTTATTGGTTTCCAGATATTCCATGAGACTATTATTGACGATCTTTTCGAATACTTTTGAGAGGGAATTTAGCAACATAATAGGACGATAATTACTAATATCAAGTTTGGAGCCAGTTTTAAAAATAGGGATAATGAGACCTTGTTTTAGAATGGTGGGAAATAGCCCTTGGCGGATGCTAATATTAAGTAGATGCGTTAATGGTTGAAGTATACCAGGGGCAATTTTTTTAAGAAAATTGTTAGATATTTCATCAATGCCGGTTGATGAAGAGTTTTTGAGCGAGTTTATTACTAAAGAAACTTCTTTCTCTGTAATCGTTTTAAGAACAAAGCAATTAAAACTACCAAATGTGAATAACCAACAAATTGTGCTATTTCATATTGAAAAATGTTAGTTCACATTCCTGCCGCAAGTTTTTAATGAGAACTATGGAATATAATATGAATATTTTCAGAGACCTAGGTATAATGCCAGTAGCCGAAATAACAAATGGTAATATTTTTATAGTCTGAGAGTGCCAAATTCTTTTAATTAAATTTTCTAATTTTTCAGAAACTGTTTTTTTTTAATATTACAGGAATTTGGAATAGCTACCTACATCAATGATATAAGTTATTTTTTTAATTTTGTCATGTAAAACTATATCAGGTCTATTATGACTAATTGTTCTGTCTGTTAGTATAGTTTTATCATAATATATTTTATAAAATTCATTTCCTAAAATGAATTTGGTTCATATTCATAATATGGTAGTCAATCGTACGGTCAAGTATTACGGAAGTCAATCAAGTTATGTTTAATTACCAAACTTTGGTGGATTATTTTTAAAACCTGATTGTGCCTAAATGTATACTCGGACGGCGCTAATATAGAACATCCCGATATAATATGTTCTATAGTTTCCGGAAAAGCCAAACATTTTCTACATAAATCATCAATTTGATTTATATCTTTGATTATATGCTTCCTATAATTTTTGTATTAATGACTCTATCGTGAATGGCAAGCATAAATCCTTCTATTTCTGCGCTCAACTCTCCAATACTCAACCATTTGTTTGACGAAAGTTTGTCAACATACGTTTGGTTGAGATAATTGAAGTGTTTTGCATGAATAATTTTATTTGACCAGGAATCTAATAATTCCTGGTTAGTATTTATAAGAATTTTGGCATTCTCGTCATATAAATTAAAAGGTGTAATGTTTATATCTGCCTTGCAAATTATTTTGTGCATTTCTGAGCTATTAGCTTTCCTATGGAAAAAAATTCTAAGCATTTCTACCTGATTGTGTTTCAAAGATGTTATTTTGATTACACCTCTACCTCCTAAATTTACTAACTAACTAACTAACCATCACGCCGTTTCCCCGCAGGGGTAGGCAGAGAGGACGGACCGCCAAACAATTCGGTCTTGGCACACACTCTTTGCCTCACTCACATTCATACATCGTCTCATACATACTCTTCTATTATTCTGACTTTTGACATGGCCCGTCTCAAGTATCTGATTTACTTGATCGTGCCATGTCTTCCTCGGGCGTCCCCGACTTCTTCTACCATTCACATTTGCATCATATATTCTTTTAATTTCTAGGTAAATTAATTCGTTCTATAGCTGAATTTGGATGATGGCAATTAAAATTTGTTAACGTTGTTCTAATTAATCGTTCTAAACTATCTAAATCTTATTGGACCATTTAATTATGCTAAATGAGTACGTTAGTAGAGGTATTGCCCAAGTATTTATTGCTTTTACAAAATTTTTAGCAGATAGATTGCATTTTAAAAATTTTCTGATCCTAGTTTGAAATTTAATCCTAATATCATTTTTAATACTAGTGTGATCTAATCTATTCGATTGCGGGTATCCTAAATATTTATAAACCTCACCCCCTTTCATACTTTTAATTTTGAAATTTCTAAATATACCCTCGTCTCCATCTACAATTTTGCCTTTCTCTATATGGATCGTTTTACATTTATCTAAACCAAAAGTCATTTTAATATCATCTGAAAAATTTTAACTGCCTTAATCATTTTCTCTAAATTTGATTCAGAATTTGAAAATAATTTTATATCATCCATATATAATAGATGTGAAACTATACTAATCTCTCTTGTATTACCGTTAATTTTTATTCCAAACTTGCTTTTAATTAACATTTTAGACAGAGGATTCAATGCTAAGCAAAATCAAAGAGGACTCAATGAGTCTCCTTGAAAAATCCCTCTTTTTATTGAAATGCCCGGTACTACTATTTTCTTACCTTTTAAATTTACTAGTAAATCTGTATTCCAAAAGGACATAATATTTTTCAAAAATCTAATTATAATTGGTTTAACTTTATACATTTTGATTAGCCACGAGTGCGGGACACTACCAAAATATAACTTTTATATAAATATATAATTTTTATATATATAACTTTTTGTAAACAATAATAATAAATATTGAAAATGACCGATATTTTATTTATCTTTCCAATATATTCAGATATAATTATGATCACATATTACGAAAATAATGCGAAATTGAATACCGTATTGTTTTGACATCTGTCAATGAAGAACTAATGCCTACCGTCCAGCAGTGTAGTTGGTTGTATCGAATAATTTATCAAACAAGTTTGATCAAAATCTGATAAAGAGTCACAAAATCATGAGCTCCTCCTCCAATAGGTAATGTTTCTATCTAAATTTACCTAAAACATGCGCATTCAATTTAATAAACATAATTTGAAAGATGCCCAATATTTAACGTTTCATGTTCAAATCTTACTCAAGTGTACCATCTAGTCTAGATTCTTCGCTGCTCTGACTTCGTCGGTAGCGCGCAGCGGTTCCCCGTTCGAGCATACCTCATACTTCCCCACCCCGAAATATTATTTCGGTTTTGGTAAATTACCCCTTAATGGCCTATATCTTATAATTTAAAGCAAAAATAAATAAAGTAGCTCACATCCTGGCTAGATATTTGATATACCTTTTGATTACAAAAATAATTTTTCAATTTGGTTAGGTATTTTGATCTCAAATCCAAATCTAAGATTTGTATAAAATGGGCAGAAATGGGCCGCGCTACGTTCCCATGACGTGAATAAACATTGTACATAGTAAATAATATTCTTAGTATGTAATAATGATAAAATATTTATTTTTGTGAAATAAACTAAGCGCATAGTTCATTATTATTCAAGATTCTTAGTCCTAAAGTACTGTTAGAATTTACCAATAATAGTGACTGAGGCCCATTTCAAGTTTATTAATGTTTGATTGAGCTCATCCGATAACGTTTTGTAGGAACTAGAAATCTGTATTTTTAAAGCTGTAAACGTTCTTACACTTGCAACACTAAGCAGATTAATGCGCAGAGGATCAAAAAGCGTATCGCTGCCAAAAGCAAGTTTCCAGATCATTCCGTTCCCGGTAGCCTGCTTCGCTACTTGCAAAGTTTCGTAGATTCCTTCCTTTTTTTTTTTTTACATTAACTCCACACAGGAGGCCTTGAGGAAAATAATTTCCCTCAGGGCCTATGTCATCTGGGATGCTGTGTGGAGGGTCTTTTTGAGGAGAGGAAGGAATGAACAGTGGTCTTGAAGAGACTCATGTTGTAGGAGGAAGGAAACACAGAGGCCGGCAAATCGTTCCACAGCCGAGCCGTTGAACTCAAGAACGAGTCATAGAAACGACCCGTTCTCATGTGATTAATGTCAACCGTGTAGAAATGTTGGGGCGGGTGTTTGGCGTGTTTCCCGACTATGCACCGGTGCCGAGGGGATCAATGACGCTAGTTCCTCGGAGCATCTTCCATTATAATACCGGTAGAACAAGGACAGAATTCCCACCCGACGCCTGTGTTCTAAAGATTGCAATCCGTCTGTTAAGATAGGAGAATCTATAAAACGGACCGCCCGTTTCTGCAGAGTCGAGGGTATTTTTCAGGTATTTTGGAGCTCCACACCAGAGGTGGCTGCCAAATTCAACCGTGGGGCGCACTTGTGATTTGTACAGGGTTAGCAGTTGTGTACTATTAAAGTATCTGCAGGCCCTGTATAGTACGCGCAGTTTTTGAGAGGCTAACTTTACTCTGGCTTCGATGGAGGCCTCATACCTGAGCTGGTCACTTAGGGTTACACCAAGCATACCAATGGAGGGCCTGTTCGGAAGATCGCTTCCGTTGAAGGAGACTAGATTTTCATTTCAATCCCTTTTAGACGTAATCAGACAAGATTGGGTCTTTGAAACATTAAATTCAACAAATTCTGTATTATTGTCGTGGATAATTTGTGAATTAACGTAATCAAATAAAAAGACCAATATTATAAAAAACAGTGTTCTAATTTAATAAATCCACAAAAAAATTCTTAAATTAGAACACTGATTTTTATAATTGGTCTTTTTATTTGATTACGTTAATTCACAAATTATCCACGACAATAATATTTGCATGGACCAAGCCATGAATGCTATATGCATAACATGCATATAGCGTGACACAGGCATTAACCTTTAACTATTGAAGTGGACCCACCCGAGGGATGGGTTTTATTATAGCACTTACTGTCTTCAACATTTTCTACAAAGAAAAAAATCTGTTCAAAAATGTTTATCTGGATTTATTTTTATTAATTCGAGGCAGAAATATATGATTAAATACATGCATGCCATCTGACAGACTCCCCAGGTCAGCAATTAACCCTTCGAATAATAAGAAAATAATTTTCTGTCAAATTTTGCCTATCAAGGTTTGCGCGCAAAATTCCTGGTTCTTCCCATGCGTTTTAAATGTTCCTATTTATTGTTTTTTTTAACGCTTTTGCAAAAACAAAAATTGTTCTAAAATCTAGATAAAATAATCTTTCCGGTGTGTTTATTAGAAATCAACATATTTGTTTCTAAATATTAAAATTTTAATATTGGAAATTTAAATTGGCTAAAAAATGCGTACCTGCGAATATTTGAATTAAAGTAATTAAAATAGAATAAACTTAAAATTTAAAATACGGACTCCTTTTCTAAATAATATTTGTAATAAAACTGTCACCTCACTTTTTATCACTTTCATACAATTTTATTTTAAAATTAAATGTGTGATACGTCACAAATTGGCGAAAAATTAAACCGTCACTTTTGATCGGGTTTGTAAAATATCTGAAAAACCTAGCTCATATAATTCTAAGACAATGAGAAGTATTATTTCATTCCGTTTCTAACATAAAAGAAATCACAAATATTCGCATGACAGGAAGAGAGATATCTAACTTTTAATAATGCACTGTCGCCCTGGGACAATCTGGGTCTCCTGTTATTATAACGGCATATGATGTTTTGGGACAACTTGGGTCTCCTGTGATTAGACGGAGGCTAACATAAAAAAACGTATATCAGACCCTTATAATAAATATGATATCCTTATGAATGAACATTTTTGAGGGTACCTATCTTCCACAACCTAATTTTGGAAATTGATAGGTATACTATTACGTAGAAATAATCTGATAGTATTAATATTTTCGCATCCGCGTGGTTGAAATTTAAGAACACGGCTTCGAGTACATGTCTGACGCCGCATCATGTAAACATCTATGTATGCGAAATTTCAAACAAAGCTACAATTGTAATTCGGTTTCGAATTCAAGAATTTGTCAAAGGATGGCGCCACTTCCGTCAGCAGGTCGCATGAGAAGGTGCCCCTCCTAGGTATAAGTACTACGATTTTGTAAATTTGAGTATATCTCCCGATATGGAAAGATTGACGGTAATACTTAGTTGTATCACGTGGCTATATATTACATGACATTGTCATTCCTGTCCCGGTTACTAGCTATCACTGGATCGTAGTGGATCCGAGGAACGGGCTATTTTTGGAACCAGTTCCTATCGGATTTATAAAATGGTCACAACACTCTAACTGGGTGAAGCCGAACCAAAAGTTGCAAAGCGGAGCGACTTTTTATCTGCTAGTATGCATATTGTTATTCTGACTTTAAATATTTACTTATACTTTTAAGTATTTTTATTTAGGTGCTTTAATGTTTATTTTGTGTGTATGTTTTTTGAAGTAATAGAACCAGTTCCTATCGGATTTATAAAATGGTCACCAACACTCTAACTGGGCGAAGCCGAACCAAAAGCCGCAAAGCGGAGTGGGTTTTTATCTGCTAGTATGCATATTGTTATTCTGACTTCTTTATCTTTATTACTAAGTATAAAATGAAGTTGCTTATTCTGTATGTGCGCTTAGATCTTTTAAACTACGCAACGGATTTTCATGCAGTTTTCACCAATAGATAGAGTGATTTGTTAGGAAGGTTTTTAGGTATGTAATATGTCAAGGTTTTGTGTAAATTGGTTGAAATACATAGTATATCTGGTCAAGTGGCAGCGGGCAACGGGCAGCGTACTGACAAACTTGGATTTGATTTAACAGATGGCGTTGGTTATAAAGGTTTCGTTGGCTACAGCAACGTGTGGCCGGGTCTGCTAGTTTTAAATATTTACTTATAATTTTAAGTATTTTTATTTAGGTGCTTTAATGTTTATTTTGTGTGCATGTTTTTTTGATGTACTCTCCAAATGTATTTTTTATGCATTTATGCAACTCAATTTTTTTAGCAAGATTTAAAAATTAATTAACGTCTCGGAATAGACGGAAACAGTTACACAACATACATGCATAATACGTACCATATTAAATACATAGCCCGGGTTGCTAGCATAATTTGCTATAATAAAAAATTGAAACTAACGAAATTATGCTGGCAATTTGGTTTGTGATGTGTGTTTATATATATTTATGGTTGTAGATAAGATTAAACTTGCATACTGCTGAATTTGAGTTATTTTAATTTGTATGAGTATTGTGCATACAGAGTGTGCAATGTAAATGATGTTATCTTCAAATACGTAAAAACATACAGCTTTACTGATAAACGTGGTGAAAATTTAATTCAATTGATTAACAACTGTGTACGTATTTAACAGTCATTTCACTTTTTATCTCGTTCATAGAATTAAAAATTATAATAATTCCCAGAGAATAATAAAAAAACGGACATTTTGAATTCATTGTTGAGAAATATTATCATAGATTTCTGGGATTTGAATTTACCTACACATGCATGAGCCAACATCACTTTCATGGAAGTGTTTTCAATTCAATTTATTTATTGTTTCATAAACATTATAAAATTTAACATTTTAATGCGTTTTTAAAATACAATTGTAAAAGTATTGCATTAAACATAAATAATAGGTATACAAACTATACTAGCATTAATAGAGCTTGCCTTTTAAAGGCAGCTTACCCAATGCTAAATATGTCTGTTGAACAGCACCTTTGCTCTCCCGACTGGCATAAGCATTGGCAAGTAAATCCTAAACTAGTCCAACTTAGTTATTAAATCCACACAGTAATCACGTTGCTTTTTCCGACAACATGAAGCTACATAAATTCAGCCATGACATTGTCCACCAAAATACAATGTTGCCGGTTCTTCCGCAGAATAGTTAGACATTTTTTGCTACGTAGTAATAATTCAAATTAGAAATTGTAATCTTTATACAATTGGGAAGTGTTTTTTTTTATTACTTGTATTTGTGCAAAATTATGTTTTTGTAAATTGTACCATCTTACCATATACTGTGTTCATGTATTTATAAAAATAATATATAATCTAAAATATGTAGTTTTCCCAAAATAGCTAGTTATATTCAGCGAAATGATTTTTTAAACATATCCATGGCATTTAAGAGGTTAAATTTAAAATACTGAACTGTTTCATCAAATGCAATTTTAATTTTGGATAGTGATATACGATGTCAGGCAAGTGGAAGAGAGACAGAGCGTGTGCTAAATGGGCTAAAATCAATACGTCCTAAGTCAGTGGTGACATTGGTTTCCATTTAAATCTACATGGAAGACAATTTCAGTGTGTATTATTTATTCATTGTCCAAAACATTCCTTGTTCAACTTGTGAAAATCTACTTTTCTTTAAATAATGTTTCATAAATTATTATATAATAAAAAATAAAATTAAAATCAATTACTGATTGGCTTTCCCCCCCACCACCCCCCCGACAGCCCCCACTGCCTCTTTCCCGCATCTTCCCCATCTCACGATCCCCCCCAGCCCCTTCAACCACCCCCGTACCTACTCCCCCCCCCAAACCCTATCCGCCAAACTCATACTGACACTCCAAAATGCAGCCATCCAACTCGCAAGAGCCGTGGAAATAAATTCTAGACTCCTCTCTAATATACAAATCCTCCTTGACTCAGTTTATCAAGAAAAAACTAAACAAACATAAAATACATGAACAAATCCTTCAAAAAGATTCCCCCCCATATTGCAGCCATGTCCCCCCCTTGCAATTTTTTTTAAAAAACACCTAAATTAATTTTTTCTACAAACATAATTTTAATATACATAAACTCATGATGAAAGAGAAAGGGGCCGTGTATATCAAAAGTCAATTACGATTGGCTCTTCCAAAAAGAGAAACCAGTAATTTTTTTTCAAGAAATCCTGAAGCAATCTGAAATATAGTTTTAATTTAGTCACCTTTCAGTCAGGCCTGGATCATTCCGATGATACTTGGCGAGAGGGCTCATGATTTGCGGATGATCACAAATAAAGGTTGGATTGATGCATGTCTCTTCTAAGAACTGTCCCACCAGTTTGTCCAGTAACCGTGCTGTGGTTCTGGGTGCTGGACACTCCACCTGACAATTTGGAAAGATTTTGTTAGATAAAATATTCAGAACTGCTTTTAAACAATTATGTACAACTTGCATTAGATGTAACATCGGCGCTACGATCCTTGTAGAGTCCTGGTAGCCTCTAGGACGCTGCAATCAACTCCACACCATCCAGTCACATAAGCTTAGGCCTCCCAACACTCCTTCAGGTTCATTACAATCCTGCAAGTTCATTACAGAGAACCTCTTCGTCGGCCATCTTCCATTCTTGCTATGTGTCCTGCCCAGTGTAGCTGAAATTGTATTATTAAAGATAAATTCTCAAACTTGCCTGATGTTTCACGCAAAGGGCACTAAGGAATTCATTGGCTTCCTTGGTTCCAAATAATTGGGAATCGGGGAATTTGGTTTCCAGAATTTCTTCCAAGGCAGAGATCATATAAATTTTTCTGAATGGTGGAGTGAAGTCTATCTCAAGTTCAGCACCCTCCGGTCCATCGGGATGGTATTTTATCTTATAAACAAAATTTTAATCAAAAAAATTAAATAAAAGTTCAATACAGTACATAAATTTATCTTTACACCAATGTTAACCCCTCCGAATTTTCGAGAATATTAGCTTTTGGTGTCTTAAACGAAATTACATTTTACGAAAACTTTTAGTTATAACCACTTCACAATTAAAGCTCTATAAATGAAACATTTCTGAACGTAGGCGAATAATAAAAACTGTTTTAGAAAGGTTACAAAATAGGCTTTCAAATTATTATATTACAAATAAATATTAGCATTTGTAAATATTAAAATTTAGAACGCAAACATTAAAATTAGGTAAAAACTACTCACGTGACGTTTTTATGTGAAAACGGTACTAAAATCACAGATTATGCAAAAAACAATACTTATTCTATTGTATATATGTGTAATAAACACTTTTGTCACCTCACTTTTTTATCATTTCATATAAAAATATTTAATAAAAATTTAAAATGTGGAGCGCGGTGGAGCTGCCGGTAGCAAATTTGCGCGGGTAAATATTTTTGTCAACTATACGATTGACAGCTGATTCCTGTTATGTATTTCCATAGACAACTTGATAGAAATGTTCAGCTTGATCTACTATCGACCTTTGACTTTTTGTTTTAGGGATGTAACTAAAACAATAACGGAGTTATAACGAATTCTATGGAAACACACGCGCTGACGTATAAACACGCTTATTGTACTTGACTGCTGTCCTATTTTTAACGCTTATATCTGCTTACGTTGCGGAGGGGTTAATTCAGAACCTCTGCGACTAAACAAATAAAGCAAAATTGCAGATAGTGAAAAATGATAAGCAGGAAAAATGCATACTAAGGAATAATAACCCCTCAGGACTTGACCACATTGAAATGGAATATTGAATGGTGATGAAATACGTTTTCAAATTTTATCACTAGAAATAAAAGTGAAAAGTTTTAAAAATGGTACACTTTAAGTTTATTCTAACCAAATTACTAATATTGAAAAAAAAAACAAATACAAATTTTATTAGACACTAGTTGGTACCCGGCATGCGTTGCTATGCCATTTAATAAAGAAATTGTTTCTCCCTGCGCGTCCTTTCCCATTCGTTCCGTTCACCTTCCTACTCCCCTTAATCTCCCGCGTCCCCTTCCCCTATCGCGTTCCCACTCCTCCTCCTCCACCTTCCCTCTCCTCACTCTACTCTCCCCCCCCTTCACCCTTCCCATGAACCCCCCTCCCGAGTTCCCTCCTCCCTCCCGTATTCGCCTCCCTCCTCCCGCGGATCCCCCTCCAGAGTTCCTCTCTCCCCTCCCGAGTTACCCTCCGCCCTCCCGGGTTCCTCGCCCCTTCTCCCACGAACCCCCCTCCCGAATTCCCCTCCCGCTCTTCCCCTCCCCCCTCCCGCATTCCATACATTTAGTCCCAGTACATTCAGTTTTCAAACAGTTCGCACGGCACCTATTGCAATTTTTTATACAAATTTCATAATACCAGAACTCACCAGTATATATAGAAAACTTCGCGGGCGTGCTCACAACAACTCATCAAAGTTTCATCGCAATCTTGAGTGGACCCCAGTCTACCGTACCGAAGGGACGAATGTCAAATGTTTTACAGGAAAGTAGGTAGAACAGTTTATATAGGAAAATGAAATTGTTGTTTTTACTATCTTCCTCGCAATATTTCCATATTTTCTCACCGTTTAAACCTTCCCTGGACTACGACAAACATTTCAAAACCAAAATCAGCTAAATGGGCCCAGCCATTCTCGAGTTTTAGCGAGACAAACGAACAGCAATTGATTTATATGTATATATATAGATTATAAACATTATCATTACCTCACTTTTTGTCATTTCATGTAAAAATAGTTAATAAAAAATTCACAGAGTTTCTTTGTCTTTTTTCAAATTGCGGTCGGAGGTTTATTGGACTTTATCGATAAAAAAAATAAAATGCTGATTTATAATATTTTTGCACAAAAGTTAGAACACAAAACACATACGCATGCATATGTATTACTATTGTAGAAGGGAAGGGCTTGGAGAAAACCCAAGCACGATCCAAGTGAATTAAATTCTCGAGGCAGGTTGTATCAAAGTCACATTAACCTGCTGAACGTGGGATGACATTTCAAAAATCACGCGAAAATTACCTTGATGAGTTCTGATCAAATACATATCCTCATAAAAATAAAGGATTTTTTTTTTGCGATTTCTGTTTACCAGATAATATAATATATTACATATATAAATATTATCTTATTGTACATATGTATAAATTATTCTTATGATTATTCATATACAAAATAATATCGTAAGAAGTTTTCCCAGAATAGCTAACTTTAATAAAAAAAAAATAAAAAAGTTTTCCCATTCGGGAAACAAATATTTAAAAAAAATAGTCATATGAAACAAACAAACAAACCTGAATACTACATGAACCTACATGAAAAAAAAATTTAAAGAAATTTTCAAAGAAATAATGACATTGATACTCCTTTGAAAACGTTTTTTCTTTATTTTATTTATTTTCGCCAGCTGCATTAATAGCTGCTAAAAGTGACGCACTTACGTTTTAGAACATTCATTTGAAAGCATTCCGAGAAGCTAGATTAATCAAATAAAGTGTTACATCAAGAAAGATCTTGGCGCAAGGCGCAAGTGATTTTGACCTTGTCCTTCATACAGTTTCTTTAAATATAAGGGTTAAAATCGCATTTAAAAAAAAAGGCTAAAGTTCGGTGTTTGGGCTAAATTCCTAAAAAATAAAACTAGTTATTTTTATACTAATTTGGGGTCGGGGAATCCGAATCTGAAAGAATTAGGCGGCGGCAAGCAATATTAACTGAATTACACGACTTTAAAATTTTTTATACACATACAGGAAAATAGCCATTTTGGAAGCATTTTGATTCCTAGAAAATCAAACTAGTTATTTTTATACTAACTATGGGCCGGGGAATCCGAATCTGAAAGAATTAGGCGGCGGCAAGCAATATTAACTGAATTACACGACTTTAAAATTTTCTATACACACACACATGAAAATAATCATTTCGGAAGTATTTTGACACACGTAGTACAAAGATCATAGAAAAACAAGATAACATAGATGTTTTTACCACACAAATATATTATATTAATAACGTAAAATAACATGTTTATATTTTAAGTACTTATTTTTTATAAATTTTACTCACTTTTGTATCACAAACCATGTTACATAAACCCGGCGTAGCTGCTAAACTACTTGAAAACAGGGATGTTTTTTTGCCGTGACGCGAGCAGGCGGTATATAGGGGCACAAACCATGTTACACAAACCTAGCGTAGCCGTTAAACTACTCGAAAACAATTGCTTGCCGCCGCCTAATTCTTTCAGATTCGGATTCCCCGACCCCAAATTAGTATAAAAATAACTAGTTTTATTTTTTAGGAATTTAGCCCAAACACCGAATTTATTCAAAAAAAAAAAAAAGCAAAGATATTTTTTGGGTCCGCCGGCGGGCGAACCACAGATGAGAGGTTAATTGATAAGTATGTACGAATGTGGAAGAAGCAAATAGTGTTTACCTTCATTTCTATGTTCGCCTGCTTATTCACATACTATTTAAAAATGTATTTTTATGTTTAAAGTTCAGCAAAGTTCTCCACAGTGTACTCCATGGTCAAGTAGGATTTATTGAAAAATTCAATAAAGTTAGTAATTTTATAAATAAGATAGAAAGTATATTCACCTTATAACTACCGTGGATTGATTTGACCATTCCGGAGACCATGGATTCAGTGAGCGTAATGATATCATGGTAATCAGCATAAGCCATGTAAAATTCACAAGTTGTGAATTCAGGATTATGCGTGAGATCGATTCCTTCATTACGGAACTGTCTGCCAATCTCATAAACTCTGTCCAGGCCTCCCACTACGAGCATCTTGTGGTAAAGTTCGGGGGCTATTCTCATGAACAGGTCCATGTTTAAGTCATTGTGGTGCGTCACAAAAGGTTTAGCAGTTGCTCCGCCAGCAATCAGGTTCATCATTGGAGTTTCCACTTCCAAAAATCCAAGCTCGTCCAAAAACCGTCTCACGTAAGCGATGATCTTTGTTCGTGTATAGAAGGTCTGTCTAACCTGTAGAAAAAAAAAAAAGAAAATTAAATACTGATTCACTAGTGATAAATTGATCAATAACAATATAGTCAGTAACAAATATACCTTGTCATTAAGAATTAGATCCAAATACCGCTGTCTGAATCTGGTCTCTTTGTCTTTCAGGCCAAAATGAAGATGGGGCAACATGTGTAGGCAAGGAGAGAGCAAAACCAATTTGGTAGGCATAATAGAGAGTTCTCCTTTTTTTGTTTTGCCCGGATGCCCAATTACACCGATAATGTCGCCTCTGCGTAATTTACCAGTTTCATTTTCAAATTTTTCCACAGAGTCGTATAATTTTGCATTTGCCATTACCTGAAATAAAGATCAGTTTTTCAAAAGAATATTGATGACGTAAAAAGGTTTGTTGAATTTTATTTCTTTCAGATCATCAATTTGTTGAATCGAACCTGAATTTTAACTCCTTCTCCACGTAGATCGTAGAATGCCAACTTGGCCCCAGATTCACGAATAGCGTGAACCCTTCCTGCCACTGACAAGGTAACATCTTCCAGCATCTGTCCATCGGTAAGGTCTGAATACTTAGAAATGAATTCAGTAAGAGAAATGTCAACTTTGAATTTATGAGGATAAGGATGGTCCTCCGGCTTGCCAGTAGCCTTCAGAGCTGCAACGGCGGCAGATCTCAGCTTAAAGAATTCATTTGGGCTAATTTCTTCTTCTTTAGGCTTATTTTCCTTATCTGAAGTTTTGTTTTCAACTACTGTTGCAGCTTTCTCTGACTTTTCCTTGGCCTTCTGTTCGACTTTAAGTCGTCTTTTGAGTTCACTTGAAAGAATAAGAGAAACATTGTTAAGACGCTGACTATTTCCTGATACCACACTTTGTCCCAATCAGACCAATTTTCAATCAGAACTATACAATAGATAATAGTACAACGAAACCAGAAATAAGCTTGCTTAAAAGCCATATACTTTATTATTCCTTCATTAAAACAGAGCTTTTTAAAATAAATGCTTTTAATAAATATTAATTCTAATAAAAAGTGGTGCTTTACAAAGTGTGTTTTTTAATTTAATATATAATGTCACACCACAAAGTATTTGCTTCCTTCGATAATATTAAATGCTTTTATCATTGGAGGAAACTTTGGCAGAAAGATTGTTTTTTTAAATCCTTATTAATTTATTTAGTTTACATCTTTTTTAATATTAGCTCCCCACAGGAAGCCCTGAGGAAAAAAATCCCTCAGGGCCTATGTCATCTTTCGGGATGCTGGGTGGGGGTTATTTTTAGGGAAAGGAGATTCTGGAAAGAAAAAAGGAATGAGGGGTGGATAGAAAATGTGTCCAGGAGTGACGGATGTATGAATTCATCCCTCCCACTGCGGTGAAAGGCTTTGGTTCAAGAGAGTCCAGCTGGAGAGGTCAAAAGGTCTCCCTCAATCAGTCTCTCCCGATCCGGCCTGCCACGTAGAAGGTGGACAAACGCATCCGCCGCCAAGACATGTTCAAACCTCACCAGGCATCCTTGCTAAGTGACCAAATGTAGCGAACCACTTGAGGTGACTTACGGCAGGGGTGTTGGTTAACCAATAAATGGTTCCCGGGGCGGCGGTACCCATACCCGCTTCCCAAACTGAAAGATCTTTTCTAATATTAAGTTGCAGTAAAAAAGAGACAAGGCAGTAGCCTAATATAATATTTTTCGTTTGTATCACTCTCGATTTTCATTTTGAAAGTCTTATATTTCAGGAAAAACATTATAATTGATCTAAATATTTATGAATTTATGAAATGAAAACTTTTGAGTGCGCCTTTAAAAGTTTAATATAAAAAGACTAAGAATTCGGAAAGGATATAAATTAATTTTAATTGCTCATTTCCTGCTGTAAACCCAAGTAGAAATCACTAACCAAAAGAAAGAGGGTGCAGTTCAATAAATATTTACCAACTAAAGTAGGTACCTATGCGACACGCAATTAGATAAAAAAATAAAAAAAAAACATTATTGGGTAAACAGATCAGCACAAATGTATTGAGATTACTTCATAATCAATATTACGTTGAAAATTACAGATTATGACTTTAACGACTGTAAATGTTTCGCCACATTTTAAATATGATAAATCATTACCACTGATGCAGTTATTAAATTTAAATTGCTTGTATCGTTAAGAATAAAACAAATAGATAGTAACCATTCAATTCTCAAATCAAACTTTGCTTAGTGAGGAGGGTTATGTGAAAAACTAAAAAAAAAAAAAAAAAACGAGTGGGCTTTGGACCACACAACTGAAGTAAAACTTCACTAACTTATATCTCCCTCTCAACTTCTGTTCGCCTCGCCCGGTCACACTTTTCATAACGCTCTCGTCACGCATTCACAAGCTTACTCAAGCAAGTCAAGCGTGCGTAAAGAAGTTTGACTTCAATAGAAGCCCGAATTGCCGGCAATGACCTTAATACAAGGTAATTATCGGTTCGGACTGGCCACGCTTATTACGAATAATTTTTAGAAAAAAACTTTAGATTCGCCTTAATTACTATAAAAGGAAACTTTTTGGCTTTTGGGCGGCGGAAAATAATGCATTTTAATTTTCAATTGCATAAAACCAAAATTCACTTCGCGAACCGCACAGCGAAAATCCGCGGCCGTACCTGTCACTGTTATGTTGGTATCCTTGATACGTAAAATTAAAATTAGCTTTCGTCTTGTGAGATTGTACGCCAGAATCACAAACCATGTTACACAAACCTAGCGTAGCCGCTAAACTACTTGAAAACTGGGATGTTTTTCTTGCCTTGACGAGTAGGCGTTATAAAGGGGCACTTTCTTTTGTATCACAAACCATGTTACACAAACAAGCCCTCTAGACAAATTTCATAATTACGCGCCTTATCCCACGAAGTCGGCTACAGTCGTATTATCTGGTTTATTTATGGCTGTGTCGGTTCGCGAAGTGAATTTTGGTTTTATGCAATTGAAAATTAAAATGCATTATTTCCGCCGCCCCAAAGCCAAAAAGTTTCCTTTTATAGTAATTAAGGCGAATCTAAAGTTTTTTTCTAAAAATTATTCGTAATAAGCGTGACCAGTCCGAACCGATATTTCCCGAATATTAATTCGTCAATTAGAGCTGATATTTCAAATATAGTTTTTGAGTCATACTATTTTGAGGAAAATGTGTATTTAATTAGGTAATTATCGGTTCGGACTGGCCACGCTTATTACGAATAATTTTTAGAAAAAAACTTTAGATTCGCCTTAATTACTATAAAAGGGAACTTTTTGGCTTTGGGGCGGCGGAAAATAATGCATTTTAATTTTCAATTGCATAAAACCAAAATTCACTTCGCGAACCGACGCAGCGAAAATCCGCGGCCGTAGCTGTCACTGTTATGGACTGTAGCTGACTTCGTGGGATACCTACATGAAATACCGCGAATCACAAACCATGTTACACAAACCTAGCGTAGCCGCTAAGCCACTTGAAAACTGGGATGTTTTTCTTGCCTTGACGCGAGTAGGCGTTATAAAGGGGCACTTTCTTTTGTATCACAAACCATGTTACACAAACAAGCCCGCTAGACAAATTTCATAATTACGCGCCTTATCCCACGAAGTCGGCTACAGTCGTATTAGCTCTTGTAAATTTATCAAGGATACCAACATCACAGTGACATGTACGGCCGCGGATTTTCGCTGTGTCAGTCGCGTAGCGAATTTTGGTTTTATGCAATTGAAAATTAAAATGCATTATTTTCCGCCGCCCCAAAGCCAAAAAGTTTCCTTTTATAGTAATTAAGGCGAATCTAAAGTTTTTTTCTAAAAATTATTCGTAATAAGCGTGGCCAGTCCGAACCGATATTTACCTTTAATTATAATATGTGGCAACAGCTGGATTTGCATATGGTACACATTTTATCAAGGGTTCGCTCAATTTCTTGATAATTTCATCGAATCAAAAACAGGCATATATGATAATGGAAGGGGTTGGGATTATTCTTTATGATAAGCTCTGATTGGGACTCCACAATTTATTTATTTTTAGGTTGCTCAATACCGATTATTTTTGACAGGCCCAAAGTTGCTGAAGGGATGCAGGCATATCCTTGGCAAACGAGACTTGTAGACGTTTGATGCAACCAAATTTCTAAAACCTATTGCGAGCATGATGCCTTACGCGTATTAGTAATATAACTGCAAAGATTTACATCACCCGGAACTATGACAGCTTATAGGTTATCAATGTATTATTAGCACGTTTGTATAACAAATTACTAAAGCCGGAAGCGAAGAACGCATAAATACAAAAGTATCAGTTTAGATATTATTTTAACTCACTTCTTAGACAACTTTTCATTAACTTCATCAGCCATGGTGGCAAAATTTCAAAATTAGCTAAGCGTGGCAACGTGACGCTCGATGCTCAAACATCAAATCGGAAAACTGAAAATTTTGCGAAAGCGAAAATTATAAATTTTAGAAGATAACCAAGAACAAGTCTAAAAATATATGGCAAAATAATCTCCAATGAACCTGCTCGTAAGGCTATTTTTGCTTGACTAGATTTAACTGGTACTGGTACGGTACGCAGTGTTGCCAACCCGAATTTTGAAAAAGACGTAGGTCGGACTAGAAAATTACGTAGAAACTGTATACAATTTGTCAAATAAGAGTAGAAAATATATGAGGGCGCCACTGTTGATCAAATGGCAATACTAAACACATAACTCATGGTGTTAAAGTAAAGCTGTGTAACCTACATTTTTATAAAAAATTAAAAAGGCAAAATAGTGGGAAATTTTTTTTTCATTGCAGTATAGATACTCGCCGATCTCAAAATTAGAATTGCATGTAGGTATATAATTATTATACCTTTGCAATTTTGTGTGAACATAATGAAGAATAACTATAATGTAATCTTATCTTAATAATATATAAAACAAAGTCGGGTTAGTTACACTATTTATAACTCGAGATCGGCTGGACCGATTTTGATGATCTTTGATTTGTTGGATTTGTCCCCGCCTCGGATAACAGAATAACTATTAAAACATCGCAAAAAATCACGAAAAAGAAAATTATGAAGAAACTTAATTTTTTCATACATTTTGTGTGGAACGAATTCTCATATTTTGAAAGAACTGCAGCAATATTGTGATAGGTACAATATTTAACTTTGCGTGAATGCCAAAAATTCAAAAACGTCAAATGTCAACCGCTGATTGTTTTGCTTTTGTTCTTAATCATATAATGCTGCCCCTCTTTCTTTCACACTAAATGTCAATAGTCGAAAATGAGACAAACGGTGAACGTATGTCTCTGCATCCCTCCAAAGGAAAGATACAATAATAATAAATCAAATGCACTTTTTTTACGTAAGCCCCACTCAGGACCTATGTCATCTTAGGGGATGCTGTGTGGAGGGTCTTTTTAAGGAAGGGTAGGATAGGAAGTTCTGGGAAGGAAAAAGGCATGAGGGGTGGGTAAGAATCTGGAGGTCAGGGTATCCGGGAGTGAATCCATCCCTCCAACTGCGGTGCAGGGCCATTGTCTTGACCGGAATTGACCTTTTACTCTTTACGGACTCTTTCGACACATTGGTCGAGATAATCCGGCAGGAAAGGTTAAAAGGCCTCCCTCAACCAGTCTCTCTCTCGATCCGGCCCGCCACGCCGCAGGTGGGCAGACGCATCCGCCGCCAAGACCCGCACAAAAGTCACCCCATGAACCCGGGCACCCCTGCTAAATCACCAAACGTAGCGAACCACTTGGGGTGACCTATGGCAGAGGTGTTGGTTATCCAATAAATGGTTCCCGAGGCGGCGGCACCTGTACCCGCTTCCTTTCTAAAATTCCCGTAAGTAAGTGGAAAAGTAAGAAAATCACAAAAATATAAATCCGTACACAACGCCATCTCTGATAGGTACTGACAAAAACAAAACAAGTATAGTTGTGCAGAGATAATTGCTTCATTGTGTAATTTTTAACTTAATAAAAACACTTAATTTAATTCAACAGTAGTTATTGATTCTGAGGCGGTACGAAGTTCGTCGGGTCAGCTAGTAAAATATAAAGCACAGTTTAGAAATAGAGAACTCCAGTCCAATTTTTTTATTATGAATAAAGACCTTCAAACTTAAATAACTGCATTTTTATTTTTATAGTTAGTTTTAATAGTTAAAATAATTGTCAAAGTTTTAATTTTTCAAGACCCCACGAAAAGCACCGTATCTATGGTGGATTGTGCGACTTCTTCACCAGTTTATTTATTTTCAAGTTGTCATTTTGAATCAGTGATGTTATGTCTAGGGAAATTTCCCTAGATCTAGGGGAGAAAAATATTTTTTAGGGAAAAGGGAAATCAGGACAAAATCTTTGTCTTTCGTGGCGTAAGGCGTAAGATTTCAAATGTCAATACATCTTGATACACTTCGGTAAATTGGTTAGCAGGTTAACAGTGACGTCACCGTTAACCATTTCAGTAATGCCAACTTGACGCTGTATTTTGAGGAGAGGTTTAAAAATGCACTTTTTAATAATTTTTTAAAAACTCTGCGTTTAATATTATGAAATAAAACTTATATATTCAGAATCAGCGTTTATTGGTCTACATGGACATATTTTTTTAAAGCCATAATATTTTTCACTGGAGTTCCTTATTACTCACATTTATTTAATACTAGATAAAGTACCTAGCGTTGCCTGGGCTTTAGAGCATGTCTCTAATTTTAGATCTGAATATATTTAACTCATTCAGATCTAAAAGTAGTGTAAGTAAACTCACCATTAGTGATTCTTCCTTTCTATCTATTCAAATCTGTGTTAAATTAAATTAAAGCAAATCGCTTTATAAATCACCTTTTAATCAAATTTATCTCATGAAGAAAAAATGTCTTTTAAAATTTGATTTACTGTGTTCTATACATTCATTGTCATTGCACTTCAAAAAATTATTTGACAGTTAAATTGGTGTTGCCAGTCTACAAATTTAGTAGTTCCAGTTTTTATATTTTCTACTCTTATTTGACGGACTATAATTTGGATTATGAAAAGTTCGTAGATCTACGTACTTTTTTTTTTTAGTGAAATGAAGAAGTTAGGGTAGGTGAAATAGAATAAAAGGATGATCTTCACCACCGCAGCTTCCTGGCTTTCATCACCTCTCACGAACGAGCATCACTAACTACGCATCCGTCTACACCTCTGTCACTTCACTCCGCATCGACCTTCGCTACGTAGCTACAATAAAGACTACAACAATGACTCACAACACTCAACTGACGCTTTTCATTTCTCTCCCGTCTCTGCCGCTCGCTACCGTTTGCTCTTTTATTTATTGATTAACGACCTTTTACATAATTATCTTGATAAGCATTGCATCTCATTCTAGCAGCATGTTAACACACGAAACAGTGTGCATATCGCTCAAACCCACCGTGACAGGATATATTTCCCATAGTGATAGGATCAGTAGCCATGTGTGATTGAAAAATATTTTTGTTTTTAATGGAAAAAATATATTATCAGTCAGCAAAATGACATTTATATTTTTTACTCCAAATATACTCAGAAATTGCTGGTTAAAATCCCTGGGGTAAGTGCTGTTAAAAAATATATATATTTTTCAATAACACATGGCTACACGTCGCAACGGGTTTGAGTTTTTTTTTTAACCCGCACACTTTCGTGTGTCACCGTGCTGCTAGAACGAGACGCAATGATTTTCAAGTTACGCGTTAGGCTATAAACGCGCTATTCTTCTAACTACTCAGTTGCGACATGTGATGGAAAAATATTTTTAATGTTTATAATTGAAAAAAAAAAATTTACCAACAGCAAATTGACAACATTTTTTACTCCAAATATGCTCAGGAATCGCTGGTTAAAATCCTTCAGGTACATGCTGTTAAATCCTGTTTGCTTATATGTGAATTTATGTGTGCACCTATATACACACGTGTGCATGCATGCGCACATATAAAAAAGTTATGTATATTTTTTAACCTAATCTTCATGTCTTTTTCTCTTTTCTATTATAATTTTTCCAATTTTCAGCATGTTTATATACTAATCCATATGATGACACTACACTTCATGCAAAGTAACTATACTCCATTGGTCACCACGAAACAGGCAGGCGCCTAGTATGGTGATTTAATGTATCTACCCTATGTAAACGACTTAATAAAATATCATGTATCTCTACATAATATTATAAATTAAAGTCCTCCGCCGTGTCTGTCTGTTCGCGATAAACTCAAAACTACTGAACAGATTTTCATGCGGTTTTTACCAATATACAGGGTGTCCGGGGGTAAAGTGCATTAACTTTGGGAGCTGATTCTACATGGTAGTATTAAGATTAACAACTTTTTTCGAAATTCCAACTTTTGGGGTAGTTCTGTGATAAAAAGATAAAATTAGTACAGCTATATTATTTTCTGCTGTTACGATATGGGCCAATCACAACATGCAATATTGCCACAACCGTGCCCGGCAGGCTCTCAGCACGTAAGTTCGTACCTCACACTAAGGATTTTTAGTAGGTACGTCTTTTTGTATGGGAAAAAAAATGTTGAAATTTCGGAAAAAGGTGTTAATCTTTTTTTTCTCGTTAATCTCCTCCCGAAGTTAATGCACCCCCGGACACTCTGTATAGAGTGATTCATGAGGAAGGTTTAGGTATATAATTTGTCAAGGTTTTGTGTAAATTGGTTGAAATATCTCTACATATTACAAACCAGCTGACCCGGAGAACTTCGTACCGCCTTAGAATCAATAAATGTTGTGTTAACTTATTAGCTGAATTAAATTCATTGCATTGTAAATTACTTAACGAAGCAATTACAATTCAAAATTACTTAATGAAGCAATTATCGATGCATAACTGAATCAGCTGTCAAATGATAATGCACACAACGCCATCTTCTGGCATTACCGGAACCAGCATACATCACCATGTTAATTTTGTCCAGTGTTTTGTTTCTGGCATGTATCAGAGATGGCGTTGTACACGAATTTGAATTTTTTGTGATTTTATTACTTTTCAAATGCGCGAAGAAATTTCTCTAAACCCAGACGAACAAAAAAAAAATCCATCAAAATGGACGCTTTTATATTTACCATGACGATTCACGGTAACGGTACCTTGGCAGCAAAAAAAGGTAATAAACATACTTTCCTTAAGAGTGTTTAACCAGCCAGTGGCCGAAAATCCACATTTCGTTGAAAGTTGTTCTTACGATCGTGCAGGGCGGTTACAATGAGAAAGATTAATTATTCTCTGTACCAACTTTTTAAAATTATAACTCAATATCGATTTTATTTCATTCCAAATTTGCTTTAATTTATTCGTACATCCAAAAATGCTGAAAGGCGTGATGATAAAACTATTAAAATAATGTACTTTTTGTAATTATTTTTTGATTACAAGTATTTATCATTTTTCAATAATGTCTATGTTAAATAAGAATGTTAAAAAAATCTGAAATATATTAGTTTGTAAGTGCACAAATAAATACACAAACGGACCAATTTTCGTCAAGAAACACATGTACGTATATATATTTTTAATGATGTAATTTAAACTAAAATTAAAATTCTAAAACATGCGATACCTAGATAATGTATTGATTTATTTTACGGCATGATTATATGATTTGAAATCTGTGTGGTATAATAAAAAATCTTTTTTTAAAATTTAACAAATCTGCCAACGACCTATGGTATAACCTTATTATACTAAAGATAAACATTTTTTTTCAAAATTTAAAACATGCGAATGCTAGAAAAAAGAACAATCGTTCCAAATTTATTTATAAATTTTTGTGGAAAAGAGTCAATACGTCTAAAATCTCATTTAAAAATGACATATTTCTGGTTTTCTCTGGTAATACCCTCTTAAAGCTTATCCTTATGCAGCTCTTTCTTACACATTAAATAATGATAAGACACACAATACTCTTGTGACTCTTTCCTCCAAAGATCTACTTTTTTGCGAACGGAATTGTGTTTTATTTTCTTTATACGTGTGAGGGAGATTTATGATAATGATTGTATTTTTCCTTTGGGGGGGTTCAGATATACGGTCACCGTTTGTGTCATTTTTGATTGTTGTCATTCAATAAATGTAAGAAAGAGGGGCAGCATTATACGTTTAAGAACAAAAGCAAAACAATCAGCGCATTGACATTTTTGAATTTTTGGAATTCACTCAATTTACAAATTAATGCTTCGTTGTTTTAATCCCTACCGCCGCCCCGGGAACCATTTATTGGACAACCAACACCTCTACCATAGGTCACCCCCAAGTGGTTCTCTAAGTTTGGTGACTTAGCAGGGGTGCCCGAGTTCATGGGGCGAAGTTTGTCTGAGTCTTGGCAGCGAATGCGTCTGCTCACCAGCAGCATGGCAGGCCGGATCGGGAGAGAATGGTTGAGGGAGTTCTTATGACTTCTCTTCTTGCACTGCAGTCGAGGGATGAATTCATATGTCCGTCATTCCTGGACACACTGACCCCCAGATTCCTACCCACCCCTATTGCCCTTTTCCTTCCCAGAACTTCCTCTCCTTCTTTTTCGAAAAAGACCCTCCACACAGCGGACATAGGCTCTGAGGGGAATTATTTTCCTCAGGGCCTCCTGTGTGGAGCTAATGTAAAAAAAAAACACTTCAATGTTATCCTTGTAACTATATTCTATATGTGTGAGTGAGATGCAAGAAAATCATGATATTTTTCTTTTGGAGGAAACAGACCTACGTACATTGTATATATCATCTTTTGAAATAGCTGCAGCAATATTGTGATAAGTATAATATTTAAGTGTGATTGAAATCTAAAAGAGCCGTTCCATACAAAATGTGTGAGAAAATGCATTTTCTTCATAATTTTTTTTTTTTCTGCGAATTTTTTGATGTTTTAATAGTTATTATGGGCTGTCACAGTTATTTTGTTTTCGCCTAGGAAAAAATAATCTTTTTTTATTATTTTAACTAATATTTTTATGTTTTCTGGTCAATAAAAGTGTAGTGTGTTGTTCCTTGAGGATTCTTCTCCCCTCTGATCTTCCAGGAGTCACTTTTCGTCGCTGATTTCCAGATATTTATAACCTTTTTTATTTCTGTCACTTTCCATACATTTTTTCTTTTGTAATTTTGTGAACAATGGAGGAGGACCCCCCTGGACACCCTAAAAAGCCCCCAGATCCTCCCCCTGACCCCCCAGATGGTGAAAATGTAGTAATTTCAGACAGTGAATCTGTCATTCTGACTACCACAAAAAAAAGGAAGTTTAGTCCCTCTTCCTCAATAAAACATGACTCTCCTTCTTCTCAGTCTTCACCTGCTCTTCCTCAACCTCCTCCTACAAACTTTTATTCTCCTCATTCCTGTGGCCCGTTCATTGTGTACGCTCAAAAAACTGAGCAAGGTAAAACTATCCACCCTCTTGAATTTGGTAAATTTCTATCAAATAGCAAGAACCTTTCGATTAAGCCTGGAGGTGTAAAAGCTGAGGGTCGCTTCCGAATCTCTGTTGAATTCCTCTCAGGTTCAGCCGCCAACAACTTTATCAAAAACATATTTATTTCATCAAATTCTAAATTCAAGGCGTACATCCCAACTTTCAATGTCACTCGAATGGGCCTCGTCAGAGGTATCTCGACCGATCTGTCCATTCCTGTCTTCACTTTCAACCCCCCAACATATCGGCAATCCCATAAAAGCCAGGAGGTTAAATTATAAGGACTCTTCTGAGGGCATCGTTTCCTGGAAGCCCTCCCAATCTGTCGTCATCACATTTGAAGGACAATCTCTTCCCTCCCATATTTATTTATTTTTCAACTCCTTACCAGTTGAAATGTATACTTATCCCACCACTCAATGTTACAATTGCTGTCGTTTTGGTCATATCAAAGCTGCATGCAGATCCCCTCCCAGATGTTTCAAATGTGGAGAAAACCACACGGCTGACCAATGTTCTTCTCTCTCTTCACCTAAATGTTTTAACTGCTCAGGTGCTCATTCCGCCATTAACTCTTCTTGTCCGGAACAATCTCGCCAAAAAAATATAAAAATTTCTATGGCCTCTGAGAACTTGTCTTTTCTGCAGGCTTCTAAACTATTCCCGCCTGTCAAAAAATCATTTGCTGAGGTTTTATCCAGTAACTCTTCATCCAACCCTCTCGCCTCCTCCTCAAAATCTTCCCGTTCAACAAAATTCACATACAAAAACCCTATCTCTAAACAGGCTCGTGGATACGATCAGCAACAACACAACTCACTTCTCTTAAATCCCAATGGTTCTTCTCTTTCACACGCCACAAACGGGTGCGCAAACAATTATAATTCATCCTCAACAAACCATCAAAAGCTTTCTGAACAACTCTCCCAAGATAATTCTTCATTTATTCAAACTATTATTATGCTTCTAATTGACCTAATTTATTCTCAAACTAATCTACCGTCCAACGCTGCTTCTATTATTTCCACATTAAAATCATTTATTCAAAATCGCTCTTCAAGATGTCAGAATTCTTCAGTGGAATTGCCGCAGTGCTATTTCTAACAAATCGAACCTTCTTAACCTATTAAATTCAAACCTTGTTTCTGTGGCTGCTGTCTCGGAGACATGGTTTACTCCATCCACCCCTGTCTCCGCGATGATCGCCCGGAAGGTACGGGCGGTGGTGTTGCCCTTTTTATTAAAAAATCCCTTCCGTTTTTCCCAATAAATAATATCAAACCCCCCAATGCTGACTTTCAAATGGTTGCAGCTAAAATAAAGGATACTTCCTTTGTTTCTTTCTATCTTCCCCCAACATCGCACTTCAATAAACAAGCGTGGTTGCAAATTGTCCGTCAACTAAGCCCTCCTTTTTTTTATTGGGTGATTTTAATGCCCATTCCCCCGTCTGGGGTTCTGCTTTCTGTGATCGAGACGGTCGAAGTGTGATAGATTTCCTAGATGAGTCCAACCTTTTTCATTTGAATCTCTCCATCCCAATTTGGATTTAGGAAAAAGAAATCTACACAAGATAACCTTGCCATCATCAGCACTGATATTAATTTATCCATTTCTAACAAAGAAGTATGTCTTGCAGTCTTTATAGACATAGAAGGCGCCTTTGACAATGTTTCCATCCCAATTCTTAAAAAAAAACTTTTAGGCCTTGGCTTACCCCTCATGTTTGTCCAATCTATTATTAATCTTTTTCTCGATAGGAAAATTTTCATTGAGAATCTCTCGCCCCAACACAAACCCCAGTGCGGTGGATCTCTCCATATGCTCTACTAATCTGGCACCTCTCTCCTCCTGGGTGGTGTCCCCCGACCCTTGCTCCAGCGATCATTTCCCGATCACCATCACTTATCAAACTTCTTTCCATTCAGACAAGTCCCATATTTCGACAAAGATTAAAACAAAATACACCAAATGGGACGAATTTAACTCACATATGGATAAGTTTATACAAAATTTATCCTATACCGATACATTATCTGTCAAAGATGACTAAGATAACTTCAAATCAATGCTCGTAACTGCAATCAATAAATAAAATCCTCCCCCTAAAACCAAATCTCTCAAAAAACTCCCTTCGACTCCCTGGTAGGATGAGGAATGTTCCAAAGTAGTGAGAATTCGGAAAGCTAAATCTCTTACCTATCGTCACAATATGACTATGGAGAACTATCTCATATACAAAAATGCGAAGCCAATGCCAAAAGGGTATTGAGGTCAAAAAAAGATCCGGGTGGTACAACTTCTGCAGTTCAGTATCTCCGAACACTCCAATTTCGGAAGTTTGGTCTATGATTCGAAGATTTCGATCCTCCTTCAGTCCAACATCTCCTCGAGCTTCTCATTCTAAATGGATAGACGAGTTCTTGGACAAAATTGCCCCCCCTTCTGTACATAACTTAGATGAAATAACTCCAATCCACAACTCTCCTATGTCTGATCATTGGCTAGACTCTCCATTCACTTTAATTGAATTAAAAAATTGTTTATCAACAGTCAAGGACTCATCTCCAGGCAGAGATGGTATACCTTATAGCATTATCAAAAATAGTAATGATAATGTTCTAAATCACTTTTTATGCATCTTAAATAAAATCTTCCAGACTGGCATAATACCTGATGACTGGAGTTCTCAAATAATCATCCCAATTCTAAAATTAAACAAATCACCCAATTCTGGATCCAACTATAGGCCAATTGCTCTTTCATCCACCCTTAGTAAAATTTATGAAAAATTAATTAAAAACCGGTTAGAATTTTTTGTCGAGAGTAATCATCTTCTCTCTCCATCCCAATTTGGATTTAGGAAAAAGAAATCTACACAAGATAACCTTGCCATCATCAGCACTGATATTAATTTATCCATTTCTAACAAAGAAGTATGTCTTGCAGTCTTTATAGACATAGAAGGCGCCTTTGACAATGTTTCCATCCCAATTCTAAAAAAAAAACTTTTAGGCCTTGGCTTACCCCTCATGTTTGTCCAATCTATTATTAATCTTTTTCTCGATAGGAAAATTTTCATTGAGCTACCAGATGTTACTCCTCAGAGTAGGTCAATTTGGAAGGGTTTACCCCAAGGCGATGTATTATCCCCCTTACTGTATAATATATACACACACGATATGCATGTCACCATTCCCCCTCAAGTAAAAGTTGTTGAGTTCGCAGATGACATAGCTTTCTTCTTATCATCCAAAATCATTCCATCCGCCGTCAAATATCTTAATGAAGCCATGGATGCCCTTTGCACATGGCTCACTTTAAATGGTCTTGAACTTTCAGTACAAAAGAGTCAGTGTGTCACCTTCTCAAATCGTCATAATAACCCCCCTGTTCAAATTTTATTTAAAAACTCTCCAATCCCCAATGCTTCCGAAGTTAAATTTTTGGGAGTAACATTTGATAGGAAACTTAAATGGTCTTCCCACATTAATAATATAGTTACTAAATGTGAAAAAAATTTAAATATTATCAGATCATTGACTGGCGTTTGGTGGGGTGCACATCCTATCTGCATTAAGTTGCTCTACAATGCACTTATTCGAAGCCATCTCGACTATGCCTGCCCCCTTTTTAGTACTGCATCCAAAAATGCACTCAGTAAATTAGACAAAATTCAATCTAAGTCATTGCGAATAATAACTGGCGCGATGCAATCGTCGCCTATCAATTCCCTTCAAGTAGAATGTTCTGATCCTCCTCTTTATTTAAGGCGTCAACTATTTGCTGACAAATTTGTTCTTAAATGTTTAAATTCTAAAAGTCATCAGGTTATTCCCAGAGTCTCGTTGTTCAACGACTCAACACATTCATCTACAATCAGAGCTCAAACTAAACCTCTCCCTGCCATCTGTAAAAATTTTCGCTCTCTCTCAGAGCTTCAAATTATCAAAAATGATCTTCTTCCTTTGTACAAATTAAAATATAGTCACGTCACCCTATCCCCAACGATTTTAGAAGGGATCGGCATCCTTAAAAGTCATTCCAATCTCCCAGCCCGCACTGTCAATAATATGTTCAATGACATTATTTCTTCTAAATGGCCCAACTCTTCTCTTTTATTTACTGATGGCTCCAAATCTCCGGACTCTCCTAACTGTGGTATTGGTATTAACGTTTACCACAATAATTCTAATGAAAGAATATTTTATTCAATTTCAAACCAATTTTCAATATTTTCTGCCGAGTGCATTGCGATTATTGAATCTCTCAAATATATAATAAAAAATAATTTTGAACATTCTCTTGTTCTCTCTGACTCTCTCAGTTCCCTCCAAAAACTTAAAACCAGTCCTCTTCTTCATCCTGATGATCACTTTGTATGTCTTATTCGAGTATTGATAACCTCCATTCAAAGCTCTGGAAAAACTGTCACTCTGATTTGGATTCCTGGACATGTTGGCATAGTGGGTAACGATATTGCTGATTCCTTGGCTAAACAAGGAGCGTCTAACCCTACCGTTACCTCGTAAACCATATTCCCCTGTCTGATATTTTTTCCATCATCAAAGATAGATCCCGCAATGTTTGGACAGAGTATTGGAACATTGCTAGTCAATCCAAGGGTGCCCGTTACGCCTCAATTCAAAGGACTATCCCATCAAAACCGTGGTTTCAAAAATTCCCCCATTTTTCCAAAAAAGAAATTTCCTTACTTATTCGTATGAGAATCGGACATTGTTCCGTTCCTTCTCACCTTTATAAAATTCATGTGCTTGACTCCCCAGACTGTACGTTCTGTGGTCTAGATGTGGGAACTTTAGATCACATATTTTTTGATTGTCCCTCTCTAAATAAATATCCTGTCTTCTATCAAGCGTTATCAAAAATTGCCTCTCCTCCATTCAACATTTCATCTCTTCTAAGTCTGAACTCTACTCCAATCTTCCATAAAATTCTGAAATTTGCTCATTTAAATAAAATTAATATATAAATTCACCTTTCCTTTCTCTGTAATTATAAATGATGGCCTAGAACACCCTTGAAGGGTGAAAGCCAGAAATAATTGAAAAAAAAAAAATAGTTATTATGCTATTCGGAGCGGAGAATAATTTAAAAAAATCAAAGATCATAAAAATCGGTCCAGCCGTTCTGGAGTTATAAATAGTGTAATTAACCCGACTTTGTTTTGTATATTAAGAAAGCGAGTTCCCGGTATGCGTTGCTACTAGGGAATGCAATCCCGCAAGACCATGTCAATCCAGGTATTTGCGGGACTGAACAATCTTAGTCCCGCTGGATCCAGGTATTTGCGGGATCCAGCAGGGTTGACTTAGATATCTAATCAATCGTATAATAAAGACCTAATACGTCAATCTACTAACCTTCTTTTTAGAGTTTTAAATTTATACCTAATGAAACAAGTTCTTTGGGACATTTTAAATGGTTTATTAATATGCCTTTAGTTAGACATAGGTAAAGTTTAAGTCATAAATTGGCAAAGAATAAGATAAGACGTAAATTTACATAACAACTTAAATTTATATAATAACGTACCCACGATAAACAATATTCTTGTACAATAAGCATCATAAGTTTAAACATTATTTTGGAAATAGCTTCGTAAAAAAGTTAAAGTATTAATTGTGTCGTCTGATAAATGGCTTCTGATTTTGGACACAAGGTAGCCAAGACGCTCTTTCAGCTTTCACGCTTTCAGCTTTCATGACTGGTTGGCACAATAGTCATTAGCGCATTGTAAGTGAATTGAAGGTATGTGCCTTTTAATCCACCAGACTCGAAGTAATTCATTTCCTTCTTTATCAAAACCTCCGCCGCGCGCAGAGTAACACATATGAACTACGCTTCTCTGTAATCCCGCCAGTCCAGCGGGATCCCGCAAAATTTTCGACCGAGATTAGTCCCGCAAAATGTCTGAGGGATCTCAGTATTTCAGGATCCCGGGATTGCATTCCCTAGTTGCTATGCCACTTAATAAAGAAATTATTTCTCCCTGCGTGTCCTTTCCCCTTCCGCCTCCCTTTCCTCTCCCGCGTCCCCTTCCCCTCTCGCGTTCCCACTCCGCCTTCCCTCTCCTCACTCACTCAGAGGGGAATTCGGGAAGACCTCCCTCTCGAATTCCCCTCTCCCCCCCCACCACCCTCTCGCGAACCCCCCCCGGGTTACCCTACGTCCTCCATTCGGTCCTGGTACATTAGTCTTCAAACAGCTTGCGTGCCACCTATTGCAATTTTTAATACAAATTTCATAATGCCAGAACTCACCAGTATATATAGAAACCTTCGCGGGCATGCACGCATCAAATCCTTAGAGTTTAAATGATATAGGCAAAGTCATTCGGATGTTATCCCACTCCCCTCTCCCGCTTCCCCCGCCCCGCGAGTTCCCCTCTCTCCTCCCGCATTCTATACATTCAGTCCCGGTACATTTAGCTTTCAAACAACTCGCGTGCCACCTGTTGCAAGTTTTTTTATACAAATTTCATTGCGCCAGAGCTCACCGCTTCTTTTATACAAACCTTGTCCTGACAATAACAAACACAATCCCAATTTGGTGCAGTTGTTTGGAAGTTATGCAGGAACATACATTTCGGCGATTCATTTTTATGTATATATATATAGACAGAAGATAGATAGATTAAAGTCCTCCGCCGTGTCTGTCTGTCTGTTCGCGATAAACTCAAAAACTACTGAACGAATTTTCATGCGGTTACTTGATCAAAGGGTTTTTACCAATATATAGAGTGATTCATGAGGAAGGTTTAAGTATATAATTTGTCAAGGTTTTGTGTAAATTGGTTGAAATATATATAATATATAAAGGAGAATGGCAAGCGGGCGCTGTGGATTTTATTTGTGTGCAAATTAACAGATGGCGGTGCTTATAAAGGTTGGGTAACCATCCAGTAGATGCTATTGTGTTTCATTAGCCACAGTAACGCGTTGCCGGGTCAGCTAGTTTTATAAATAAAAGAAAATAAATTTAGAAAGTTTTATAAATAAAAGTAAATAAATTTAGAAAGTACCTACTTTCTTACAATACCAGAATGTCAAGTGAAAAATGTGAAAATTCTGAATTTCACGTTATTTGGTAATTTCGCATTATTTGGTAACTTCGCATTTAACTCTAGAATGAGTCTTAGAAACGACCCATTCTCATGGGACAAATGTCAACTGTATACAAATGTTGGGTGCGCATTTGGTGTGTTTCATGACTGTGTACCGGTGCCGAAGGAATCAGCCAGAGAATCTTTCATTGAAATACCGGTAGAACAAGGACAGCATTCCCACCCAACCATAAATGGAAGACCTGTTCGGAAACCAGCACATAAAAAGTAACTTATAAGTAAGTTATACAAGCACAGAAAAACAATATTAGGTGATAGTGTCCGACCGAACTTTCGGTTTCGGTTTCGGCCAAAAAACGAGTTTCGGTTTCGGTTCCGGCCGAAACCGAAACTGAATTTGGGAGGTTTCGTTCTGCGATCGGTGCACTGAACTGCGACATGTTCAGTGAACTGCGAGCCAAGAAGTATAATTTTGCTGCGTCCGCGCTCATAGTCGTGTCAGGACTTAATTCACTTGTTTGTGTTCGCTCCGTGAACTTTGCGGTAGTTTAGTTTATTTGTTGTGAAATTGGAGGTGTTTATACTTAACATTATTTACAAATAGGTAAGTTTTATTTCGCTATTGAAATGGTTTAGTTCATGATAGGCCCTGAGGAAAATAATTTTACCGTAGGCCTATATCATCTTTGATTTGCTGTGTGGAGGGTTTTTTTTAGGGAAAGGAAGGAGAGGAGAGTTCTGGGAAGGAAAAGGGATGGGTAGGAATCTGGGGTTCAGCGTGTCCTGGTCATCCACCTTCAAGACCTAGACAAACCTCATCCCATGAACCCGGGCACCCCTGCTAAATCACCAAACGTAGTGAACCACTTGGGGTGACCTATGGCAGAGGTGTTGGTTATCCAATAAAGTTTCCCAGGGCGGCGGTACCCATTCCCGCCTCCCAAATTATTTTGTTCTTAAGATGAAAGAGTATTTTTTGTTTAGTGTACCTAAACAAATTAGGTTTGAAAAAAGGTCAATCTGTTTTCTACCTTTTATTATGTTATTTGTTAATAAGGTTCAAATAGGTAATAGTCCCGGTTGGACGAGAGGTCTGGGTTGGAGTCTCAGTTGCGACCATTCTCTTTTTTCTCGTTTTTCTGTGTCTTGTTCTCTTTCATATTTTAGTTTAGATTATTATTGTTATCTTCTTCTTCAATGATTAATATATGATTTAAAAATAAAGGCTGATTGAGATGGATAATTTTTTTTCCACGGAAACATGACCTGATATGGAAGTTTCGGTTTCGGCCGAACCTGAGATCGATGCCGAAACTCAGTTTCGGTTTCGGTTTCGTCCGTAAAAACTAGTTTCAGTCGGACACTATTAGGTGAGGCTAGTGGGAGGGTTGATTATTGGGGAGGGAAAGAACGGTGGAAGGAATCAACAAACAGGGGAACATTGTCAATAATGGCTTCCCCAAAATAATCCCTCCCACTACCATTGTGTGGTTTGTTTTATTTATGACCCTCACCTAATAAAACCTAATCTTTTCGTATTGTTTTTGTTTGTGTTTCAAACATAATAACTCTGTTCTGTTAATTTCTTAGCACAAGGAGGAAATCAATAATTGGTTGTACTGTTGGTGTAAAAAATGTACAAAATAATAAAATTCGATTGTTGATTTCCTAATATTCATAAATAATCAGATGAATAAAAAAACTAGCATTTAATATTTCAACCTCAATTTATTCCAATAAAGCGACACTGATAGCAAGTTATCCCTCTCTTTGACTCTCTTGTCAAATATGTCAAAATCATTTTTCTGCAATCTTTTTAAGTACCCATCTACCGCTACCGCTGGGAGGAGAATTACTTTTGCATCTGCTGGCACTTCAATACTGCGAGCCTGAAAATAAAAATATTAGAGACTAGAGATAACTTTTGTGACCATTGCATATGTGATCCATCTGCGACTATCCCCTTATGTGAATGTCGCAAATGTGATCTAAGGAGTTTCAATAAAACTCATACATTTATTTCTTACATTTGTTTAGAGGCTATAATCCAATATTAACATAGTAAACAGCAGATAACATTCACTGAGAAACAGTAAAAATGAAATAAGAGAATGGTAGGCACCTAGAAACTAACTACATAACACACATGTATACAGCAATGACAAATTGCACAAAAACACACATCAGTAATATGATTTCTGAACACCGTTTTGATGGAATACATGATAAGCAATATCATACGGGGTAAACCAGCCCTGATGAACGTAAGGCTATATACAAAAGTAGCTTTACATTTTCTCCAAGCAAGGGCGGATCCAGGGGGGGGGGGGGTCATGGGGGTCATGGCCCCCCTCTGGGCTGGGTCCAGAACCTAGGTGGACCACTAATTAAAATTGTTAAACATAATGTTTTTTATATATTTTTTGTCACAATATACATTTTAATTAAGTACTTAATAAAATACCTACTTTTTACTTGTATCTATTATTATTAAAATTAAATTATAACTTCTTGTGACTCGACCACGACTATGTGACCCCCCCCTGGCGCCAAAGCTGGATCCGCCCTTGTTTCCAAGGTTATATACATAATATTGAGCTAATTATATTATGAATCACTTGTGTCTCTCTTTGTGTCTCTTGCCTCTCCTTGTATTATTTATCATTTGGGTGAGCTATTATATATTAATAATTTTGTATTTCTAGATATAATGCATCCTTTGACAACGATAAAAGCCTCTATGTGTAGTTCTACCTTTTACGCCGGTCCTTTATTTTTTATACGATTGTTGTACACCAATCTCTTTGCATACGTATATACAGGGTGGAGCAGAAAGGACTCCCTAGTTTCAAAAAATCACTGAAGGCCCACCAGACTGAGCAAAGTGGCGGGGAGAGTGCCGTTAGGCCGGGGAACAGTACCGTTTATGGTAGGGACCATGTCGTGGTTAGGTAAGTACCGGGGCTTTGTTGTGGAGACGTTCTTTAAAAACGGGGAAAGCGTTGTGGCTACGCATTGGGGCTTTTCGGATCCGGTTTGAGTTAAATCGTAATGACAGTGTTCCTGATCCTAAAACCATTCGGAAATGGATTAGTAATGTAAGGTTGGCAGAAACTGCAGATCCTAAAATACCAGTTGGGCGACCTAACAGTGTGCGAATACCTGAAAACATTGCGGTAGTAAGAGCGTCAATTGAAGAGTCTCCAACTCGATCAGCGCGGAAACATGCCGCTGCGCTTGGAATATCGTCCAGAACTGTAAGGCGAATCTTACACTCAGACCTTCACCTGTAGCCCTACAAGATGATGCGTGCACAGGAATTGAGCCCACAAAATTTTGTGAAACGTAGAGATGCTTGCATTGCAATCGTAACTGCTGTACCCCTCGGCGCTGATTTGTGCACTAGCGACGAAGCGTATTTACATCTTTGTGGCACAGTAACCAAACAAAATTTTCTTTATTGGGCATTTTGAAAACCCTCGTAAATTGCATTAAAGACCTCTTCACAGCCCAAAAGTAACAGTGTGGTGCGCTGTGTCCTCCGTAGGCGTTATTGGACCTTATTTTTTTTGAATCCGAAGGATTAACAATTACCATAACCATTGTCATTACCATACCATAACCATAACCATTACCGAGACTTCGTCTCGCTATTGTGAGATGTTGGAGAACCTTAGGTGTCCCAAAATGGAAGAGTATGGCGAGGAACATGACACAGAAGCCTTTTGGTTTCAACAAGATGAAGCCATGGCCCATCACGCGAAATTTTGCAAGAGCTCTTTCCAGGTCACCTGATCTCTTTGCGGGGGGATATTCCATGCCTCTCCCGATTTTACCCTGAGTGCCTTTTTTCTGTGGGGATACATCAAAGCTGAGGTAAACAAACTTCGACCTTGAACCCTTGAAGCTCTGAAGGACGCGATTGAGGACGTCATTGCTGGAATTCCGCAAGATATGCTGGGAAGAGTGGCCGAAAACTTCTTTGAAAGGCTCAATATGTGTATCGCTCGCCAAGGCCGCCACGCCAGATGATATCATTTTCAAAACATCATGAAAAAAAAGGCATCATTTCTCTGACCTAACGGCACCCGCCCCGCCCCTAGGGAGTTCTTTCTGCCCCACCCTGTATATAAAACATAGAAATATATAAGTAATATAAATATATATATTTGTACGTGATACAAGATGAGGAAATCTTCTTATCTCCTTGTCTTTTGTGTGGAAGAATATTTTATCAAAAGGAAGCTTACTCTTTGGTACTGGAGGTGTGCAAATTATTATTTTTTTTTGTAATGATTTGAACCAAAGTGAAAAACATTTTTTTTGTAATATTATAAAAAATGTACATTTTTTACATACAAAACGTCACTAAATGGCCCAACACTGACTTTAACTTTGTTTACGGAGTCCTATTACAAAGTTGGTTATGATTAATATATTACATTTATAATTGGAGTCAAAGCTTGGTAGCTCCTGACAGAAATGTCAATGCTAGATGAAAAGGGTTGCATTGACCTGGAAATTACAGACAGAAAAACCTTAGCCAAATTCAGTATGTTAGATCTCACCCTTCGAGAATTTTTTCCGAGACAAATGCACAACAGATTTCCCGCTTTATATTTAAGATCTCGAGTGTAGCGACCCGGAGGTCGCGGGTTCAAATCCCGGTATGCACAAGTAAATTTTATTTGATTGATCTGTGTTTTCACAATTTAATCAATTAAAATAGTACAAGGTATATTTACGGCACATTCCAGAGTGGAAGATACTCTCAGTATCATCCTGGCGTTGGATCAAAATTCAGAATTGAAACGTTGCTTGAAATGGCTTTAGCCATGTTTGTTTGATTTAATTTGGGAGGCGGGAATGTGTACCGCCGCCCCGGGAACCTTTATTGGATAACCAACACCTCTGCCATAGTTCACCCCAAGTGGTTCGCTACATTTGGTGATTTAGCAGGGGTGCCGGGGTTCATGGGGTGAGGTTTGTCTAGGCCTTGGCGGCAGATGACCAGGACACACTGAACCTCAGATTCCTACCCACTCCTTAAACCTTTTTCCTTCCCAGAACTCTCCTCTCCTTCCTTTCTTTAAAAAAAACCCTCCACAAAGCATCCTCAAAGATGACATAGGCCCTGAGGGAAATTATTTTCGTCAGGGCCTCCTGCATAGAGCTCATGTAAAAAAAAAAGTGAATATCCAGGTACTTTCCCACCTTCCTCCTCACCCTCCACGATTATGTTCAGCCTCATAACATACCCCAATTGGGGATGTCATAGTCTCACTGGCCCCAGGCGGTTGGGAGCAGTTGGGAGGTATTCACACAACAAAAAAAAATGGTGTAGTAAATAATTTATATAAAAATTTAATTAAATAATACCTTAGTGAGATGCTGATTAGCTCTCGATGCCATATCAAACACGGCACCCCTCATATTTTGACTATCCACACACCGCAACGTATCCTCTTGACTGAGATTATGCTTCATTAAAAGGTCCAATGGAAGCACCACAAACCTTTGCTGTGCCGACTGCTCTACAGACCTAAGAAAATAGGATTATTTGCATAAAATTAATACAGATGGTTTGTCTTTTTAATTTAAATGGGTTAGCTAACAAGATACTCCTCAATTGCCTGGGGCCGGCAGGACTGACACAAAATAATTTGAAGATCTATCTATTCAAATGAAGTCACCAGAATAGCTAAAGATGATCTTTCAACAGAGTTAGTTATAAGCTAGTAAGATGATAATAAAATTATTAATTGTAATAATTTTTATTTGAATGTAATAAAGCGGTCAATTGCCCAAGATACATTGCTTAGCTACTGTGACAGTTTGACAAGCATTGTTGTAATGTTGCTTTAGTAATTATTGCTATTTTAAGAGATTTTGCTATTAAATACATTTTTATTTATTTATTTATACTGTGTTTTTACAGATTGTTCTCATACACATGAGAAAAACCCAGTTATAAAAACTCAGTTAATTATACAAATAAGAAAAAATAGGTACTTAAAGGTTTATATAAAATCAATCAGCCAAATTATAAAATGGTTAAATTTTTAAACAGTTTAAATAAAAATTTGATAAAATAAAACAAAAAAATAGTTAGAAATAAAAAAATATAAAAATACAAAGTTTACCCAAATGACAATTAAAGAGAGGCAAGACAAGAGACATAATTAAAGACACAAATGATACATAAAAAATTAGCACATATTTTTCAGCAATCGCAGAGCATTTTTTTTGAATCCATATAAATTATCGGCAAAAATATCTACTTCAGCACACTCTATCTTATTATATAATCGACACATTTGGGTCAGAGGGCTAAAACAGGCGATATTATTTTTAAATGTGTTCAGGTGAAACATATTATGGCGTCTTAAACAATGGGAATTGGAACATTTATATCAATGTTGCTAAGACACAGTGAATTATTAATAAAAAACTTTTTTTAAAGCGCCCGCTGACAAGAGTCTTTAGTTGTGGCGACAGTTGTGTTGCAACAGTTGCGGGCATAAAAAATCCGGAGTACGGTGTACGGAGGTGCACACTAGGGAGGCTTTTTGAATTTGTATCAATTATGGAATGGAACGACGCAAATAAATTGTGTTATTTCGCAATGAATTCATTTAAAAATAATATGTGGTATATTTGCAGCATGTTTCAGAGTGAAAGATGCTCTCAGTATCGCCCTGGTGTAAGACCACCATTCAGAATTGAAACATTGCTTGAAATGGCTTTAGCCATGTTTGGTGACCAGATCTGAATAACCAGGTACTTCCCCACGTTACTCTCCCCCATCTCCTTCCCCTCCCCATTACTTTCAGCCTCACAACATACCCTAATTGGGGATGCCATAGTCTGTCTCCAGACAGGAGCAGTTGGGACTCTTGTGAGGTATTCATATAAAAAAAATTCCAACTGTCGCCGCGACTAAAGTCTCTTGTCTGCAGGCGCCCTTATAATCATTTTTTTTTTTTTTACAGTAAATACCGCACAAGAATCTCAACTGCTCCCGTCTGGAGCCAGTGAGACTATGGCATCCCCAATTGGGGTATGTTGTGAGGCTGAAGGTAGTGGTGAGGGGAAGGAGGTGGGGAAGAGGAAGGTTGGGAGGTACCTGGCTATTCAGATCTGGTCACCAAACACGGCTAAAGCCATTTTCAAGCAACGTTTCAATTCTGAATGGTGGTCTTACACCAGGGCGATACTAGTAGTATCTTCCACTCTGGAACATGCCGCAAATATACTATATATTATTTTAAATGAATTAATTGTGAAATAACACAAATTAATCAAATAAAATTTATTTGCGCATGCCGGGTTCGAACCCGCGACCTCCGGATCATGAGTCAAGAGTCTTACCCACTGGACTACGGAGGTCGTCAAAATCATGACCGAAAACAAGTGATTCGAGTTTTCACAGACGTTCTTATCTTCTTCTATTCTTGGGATAAAAGACATCATGGTTCTTCTTTCATAAGAGGGGGACATCTAAGTCTGCGAGCCAGTCTAGGGCCTCAGGCGTTGCCCTGTGGACCCCATCGTTCCCGCTGGGGAATGAATGGAGCGGGCATTCGTTGACCACATGTTTGGTGGTCTGCACCGCACCGCATTCACACATCGCCAGGTCATCATCATGGTAAGAACCCCATTCAAAATCATTTTGAAATCAACAGATGTGAAGGTGTCGTCGATAGGTCCGGTCTTCAGGTGATATTTAACAAAAAAAGTTACTGCATATAAAAATGCTTCTTCTTCTTCTCGTGCCCTGTCTGTTCAACGGATGTTGACTATAATGTTGGCTATGCGGACTTTGTTTACCGTGGCCCGGAACATCTTTACAGTAGACCAGCCAAACCACTGTCTCAGGTTTTTTAAATAAAAAAATAGCTTACTGCGTAAAATTTATTTTCTCATTCTAGGAGAGAGTTAAATATAAATTCTTACCTCAACATATTAGCCAAGCCTTGAGCTTTTCCGAGATGAGAGGCAGCGTGATCGCAGTGAACATTTTTAAGCCCAGCTAACTCCAATAACAAATAATAAATGGGTGACACAGTGCCTTCCGCATATTCCTCAATTTCATCAAGATTGTTGAAATATTTCTTGGAGATAGTATTCTTGCGAGTATTCACCAGCTTAGACAGATTTCTTTTTGATACATCAAAATTACGGCACACCTAAAAACAAAACATGGTTGATGTATTAGTTTTGTCAACAATACGTCGCCTCAGTTCTTGTCCAATAGACCACTTTGGTTTTTGTTCAATGTTCACTTTGAAGTTAAATTTAAAGCATAAAACATTATAGTTAATCACTTAACTAAGAATAATTTAAACTAACGAGACCTTTACCTTTACGGAAATAGCTTTATCTTAAACACCTACAATAATGTTTCATTGAAATAATGAAAGGAATCCTTATGCCGTAAAATTTTCTAATGGTCTATTAGACAAATAAGAAATAAGGCGACGAATAAACATCATTCACCCAAAGGACATAAATATTACTATGCAAGTAACCCCCTCCTCCCTGGCTCGTAAATTTGCAGATACATAACAGCTGAAAGGTAGAAGTTGCCTGCAAACAGCGTTTCTCTTAAAAAAGAAAAAGGTAAAAGTCCACCATATCATAATATTATAGGTATTTTGAATGATTTCTATTAATTTCAACTAATTTATTCTAAATCTAAATCACTAAACGCTAAATCCAGTTGGTAATCTCTAGGATCATAATCGATGGGGCGGATCGGACACCTGCCACTTGAAAATAATCTGGAATAATTTTTTTTATCACATTTCAGCAAATGTAATTGCCTAAAGAATGAATGAATTGAATGAATGAAGAATGAATTTTATGCCTAAAGAATGAATTAATTTTGGTGTAGACAGAGCATTAACTATTTTATTCTTTTGATAGGTTTCGGGAATATCTGGCGGGACTGTCCCTACTATCTCCCAGTGAAGAATCGCCACTGGTTAAATATCGCTTTTCTGTGCGATATTATTTTAAATGCAAGAGTTTCCAGCAGATCTCCGTTTTCTTTTCTTTATAAAAGAGAATGTTGACTTACAAAGTTTTACCAACAAATATGGAAAAATAATTGATTATATTATGTACCTTGTTAAGTTCCTGTGCCACTGGGTGGGCAGGGAAATTTGTTGAATCTTTGGTATAAATTTTTTCCAATGTATCTGTCCAAAACTGGTATCGCATGAGTCCAATATTTGCTTCTGAAACCTGCTCTTGTACTCTTGAAACTTCGACATTGAAGGCTCGTAAAACGAAAGCACATGATCGTAGGGTATTCTTCAGTAAAAGGGTTGATAGGAAATTTTCATAGTCATACTGTCTACCTGGAAGAAATTATTGATTAGATTACATAATAACTGCTCGCAATAATAGAAAAAAGTTAAAATACCTCACCTGACGGAATCTAGGCAAAACTGAAAAGGAGTATTCACAGAAGACTTGTGCCTAATTTTGATTTGATTGAACAAAAGTTGTTTATGTCTTGTGAAATTCATATTTGTATTATCGCGATGATAATTTCAATTTACAATAGTTTTTTTGAAAAATTAAACAATTGACAGCCACTTCTTTTCAATTACTTTATAAATCCGTTGACAAGGGATCTATAGTGGAATACAATCAGATTTTACGTGTTTTTTCACATTTTCATTCATTATTACGTATTCCGAAGGGAAATAAACTAATAAACATGACGTTTGACAGACCGTGTCTCTGACAGAGTGAGACATAAATAAACCAATCATGGAGCGAGATAATGACATGTAATTTTTTTTCTATGGGAAATGTGTGGCGATGGGCACGATCGAAACATGAAATTCGAAATAATCGAAATCGAAACAAATAGCTGACAAACATAAAAAATAAACCACCAACACTAAAAAACCAGATATGATTGTTGCCAGTTGCATGGGTTTTACAATATTTGTACGTTTTTTTGGCTCTATAGTACCTATTTACACCTCACGGTTTTTTTCACGCAAACCGGAACGCCTGCCCCGGGCGGCAGTTTTAGGGGGCGCCAAAATCGTAATTTATATGTTTGATTGAAAAAAAAACAAATTTAAAAACAAAAAATTGAAAAAAAAGTGAAGGGTATCTAGCGCACGTTGTTCTATCGATTATTAATTTGATTTTAAAACGCCCAGTTGGTTTATGAATCCAAGTCGATTTTGAACGCGTGTATTATGTATGTTACACTATAATAATTATTAGGTTCTCAGAGAAAAATAAAAATATAGAAAAGACCCAGAGAAAATTACGGGCATTGATATGGCACAGTGAGGGCGTGGGCAGGTAATAAAACATGGTCTTAAAAGATAAAAAAACACGCTAATCACGTACTGTTAAAGCAAAGTAAACTTTATTGGTTAATATCGAATTATTGATTCCGTGACAGTTGAGCCCCCCTCTCCTCTCCCTCCCCCCTCAAACGCTGGAGAGAGGAGGCGCCACCATCATGTTTCTGCCCCGGTTTGAAAAAGTCATAGATCCGGGGCTGGATCTTAGAAACATGCGATTTTGGGGTAGGTTTTGCATTATTGCGCTGTTTCTCAAGTAAGGAAAGCTTCAATGAAGCCTGAATGACATTCAAACCTTTGTCTTGTGACATCACTATATCGGGATTGTTCAGGCAGACGAGTTTTCACTTCTCAATTTTAGCTAGCAGCGGAAGTGGTTTGACAGCTGATGCAAAGATTTATTTCATGATGAACAATTTGGGCAGTGTTTTTGCTAATTTGCTTGTCGAATAAATGAACGTCAGACTTGGGTGAATGTTCTTTGTTCCAGTTTTGGGAAGATTATGCAGAAACCAATTTAGTCTTACTGTTAAATTTTAACGGAAATAATCTCAACTAGCTGTAAAACCCGCTCCGTAGGTTAGGCCCTGCGCCCCTTCGCCCAGTTAGTGTTGGTGACCAGTTTATAAATCCAATACGAACTGGTTCCGAAAATAGCCCGTTCCTCGGATCCACTGTCATCCAGTGTAGCTAGTCACCGGGGCAAAGTAACCGAGACAGAGCAATGACTTCATATGTAATATATAGCCGCTTGATACAACATGTATTACCGTCAATCTTTCCATATCCGGAGAGTTACTATATATTCACAAATTCATGAATTCTAAACCGAATTATAACGCTAGCTTTGTGTGAAATTTCACGTACTTACACAAATGTTATTTGTAGTGCGGCGCGTACGGCGTGGCGTTCACTGGCGTCAGACATGCACTCGGAGCTGTGTTCTGAAATTCAACCACGAAGACTTTACCGTATTAATACTGTTCGATGGTTGAGGACACGTCGAAATCAGCCGAAAAAAGGCGTTGTTCTTTGTGTCGGAATTAGACATCGAAATTGAAGAAGAAGTCCATTTAAATCTGTATCCTGATCGTTGATCTAGGTATCGTAATTCCAAAATCTCATCAAAAATAAAAATAGTCAGAGCGTGGCGTAGCAAGTCCAGTTGGAGTTCGAAAGGAACGATCTCTTTCACTTTTTATTAGAATAATATTTTGTTGGTAAATCTAGATAATTTCCCATAACTTGTACAAACATGTCGAATTAAAGTCGATACATTTTGTTTTTTAACGGTAACAATGTGGTATACAGCAGGGCTGGATCTACTGATCTATGGATCGCCTGCTCTGGGCGGCAGTTTTAGGGGGCGCCAAAATCGTAATTTATTTGTTCGATTGAAAAAAAAAAACTTTATTCACAAAGCGTCTGGCATCCAGCGCATGTTGTTCTATCGATTATTCATTTGGTTTTAAAACGCCCAGTTGGTTTTTGAACACATCCTAAATTGATTTATGTACGTCATAGTGTACGTCACAGGTTCTCAACGTGGGCGATAATGCTCCCTGACTTTTAGGGGGGCAGTAGAAGACCCAGAGAAAATTAGGGGGCGTTGAGATGGCAAAGTGAAGGCAAGTAAGAAAAGGTCTAAAAAAGACAAAAAAACACACTAATCACGTACTAATAAAGAAAATAAAACATTAATATTGGTCAATTTTTGTTACTGTATGTATTGTGCGAAAATTCACATATTTCGGTAGTTCGGAAAGTGGATGAAAATTGAACTAAAATATTACATTCAGATGTACATTAAATTGGATGCTATGAAATTTTTTATTTTTTATTATGTAATATTATCATCTTACGTGTTTTATTATTATTACGAATTTAAAATAAACCATAAATACAAGAAGGAAGGAGGTAGCAACCCAGTGCTTGAAAAACAAAAGAATTGTTTTTTTAACTTGCTAAACAATTTTTTATTTTTATTTTTTTATTTTTTTAAATTTTTATTTTTTTTATTTTTTTACATGAGCTCCACACAGGAGGCGCTGAGGAAAATAATTTTCCTCAGGGCCTATGTCATCTTTGGGGATGCTGTGTGGAGGGTTTTTTTAGGAAAAGGAAGGAGAGGAGAGTTCTGGGAAGGAAAAGGGTTTAAGGGGTGGGTAGAAATCTGGGGTTCAGTGTGTCTTGGTCATCCGCCTCCAAGACCTAGACAAACCTCATCCCATGAACCCGGGCACTGTGAAAATGTGTAACAAATAATAAGGAACTCCAGTGAAAAATATTATGTCTTTAAAAAAATATGTTCATATAGACCAATAAATGAAATGAAATAACTGATTCTGAATATAAACGTTTTATTTCATAATATTAAACGTAGAGTTCTTAAAAAAATATTAAAATGTGCATTTTTAAACCTCTCGTCAAAACACACTGTAAAGTTGGTATTACTGAATGGTTAGTGCTGACGTCACGCGTCACCAGTCATTGTATTGAAATCTTTAATTATGTAGGTATGACATAAGCCATCAGTATTAACAACATTTCATGTTATTCGTTATTTCATATTTTTTAAATTTTTTTATTTACTAACTATATAATATTTTTTACATTTTTATATGAAACATGTTAGGTAGATGTATAAATAAAATAGAAAATATATTCGTAGTCCTCCTCACTAGGAGATCCTGTGCTGAGGGGGACTATGCTTTGGATAAGTTTTTCAGCGACTTCTATGGTTTAACTTCATTGTTTGGATAAGGTTTTCCAGAAACTTCTACGATGTTTAAGTATACTAGTAAGTTCACTTTCCGATAACAACATTTCAGCCAACATTTAATGTCCTTAACAGAGCTATTTTTGTTTTAATTTGTTTGATACTAAGTGGGTGTTTGTTGTATAACTTTACTGCTAAAAATTCAGAACTTCTTTGACCAAATGAAGAGTTACACTTTGGTATATTAAGTATGTCTGTTTGTTTGGCTCTGGTTTTATGAGCATGTGAGGTGTCTGCCTCTGAGTCATTTTTGGGGTGATGTTCAAGAATGTTTTTGGCATAGATTTTCTGTATGCTTGGAACATCAAACTGTTTAAAAATAATTTCTGTTGTTGACGTCCTTATGGGGAACTTTAGAATGGTCTTTATGATGCAATTCTGAGTTATCTTGAGTTGTTTTAAGTGATTAGATGCTGCTGAGCCCCACCCTATTACTCCATATTCCAATCGAGAGTGGCATAAAGCATAATATACTCTCTTTAGATCCCTCATCGACAAGATGTTTCTTAATTTTTTGAAGAAGTAGATGAGTTTTGTTAGCTTTTTTGAGGTAAGATCAATGTGTGAATTCCACTGTAGTTTTTCATCAATTTCAATCCTAAGATATTTAATACTTTTTGTTTGGGTTATAGACGGGCAGGAACATTGTGAAAAAGTTTTTTGGCATTCATATAATTTGAGGGTATGCAGTATGCACATTCATTGGTTGTCCTCTTTCGTTTTTGGAGAAAGTTAGATGTTTAGTTTTATTAACATTTAATGTAAGGGATACTGTTTATAAAGATTGTGTTTATTGAAACAATATTTAAGCCTAAATAATTCAGTATCAAAAATAGAGGTATCTCTATTAGTTTATCTCTATTATTTAAAATATTGAAAAACTACTGCACAAAAAAATAGTAATGCTACTTCTAGGGGGAATGCTTCGAATAACGCTATTCAAAATAGCGGCACTTGATCAGCTGATTTCTATAGTCCTATAGTATATATCCTATAGTAATTTTTCAGGAGTGATGACGTCGCACGATTCACCGTACATACGGTGGTCTTAGGGGGATCTTGAAAAATTAAAATTTTGACAATTATTTTAAATATTAAAACTAACTCGAAAAATAAAAATAAAAATGCAGTTATTTAAGTTAAAAGGTCATTTATTCATAAAAAAAATATAAAAAAATTGGACTGGAGTTCTCTATTGAATATATTTTTAATCGAATTATTGATTCCGTGAAAATTGACCCCCCCCTCGCTAGGGGGCGCCACTGTCAAGTTTCTGCCCCGATTAAAAAAAATCATAGATCCTGGACACAGATACAGCAGTGAAAGGAAGAAAAAGTCGGGGACGCCCGAAGAAGACTTAAGGCATTATATCTGCACTGGAATGATATATGTAGTTGAATTAAGATGATACAATATAATGTAGTTTTTTTTAACAGTAGATAACAATGTGGTACTTATACTGTAGTGAATGGTAGAAAAAGTCGGGGACGCCCGAGATAGTTTATACGCATTATCTCTGCATTGAAATGATATAGGTTCGGAATTGAATTAAAATCGTTGTGTAATTTTTTAAGTGAAAACTTCTTTAGCTTTAGCGTATTTTGGTAAAATTTAACTATAGTAACGGCCTTTTGTTTTCAACTTTAAAAGTAAAAGTTACGTTTTTCAATCAATTTGACTGCTTGTTGTACGTTACTTTTAACTTTTGCACTTACTTTCCGAAAACCGATAGTTACTCTAGAGTTACTCCGCCATATTGGCATCATTGGCATATTTGACAGTTCTGGTCGAAGTAATGTACGGAAATGGGTGCTTCAACATTGATTTTATTAATCAGTAATCATGACAAATATTGTAGAAGAGGATGATAATGCATTTAAGCATTAAAATGAATCATCAACATAAAAAGTTTTTTTTTCAACTTTGAAGATTTAAAAAAAAAATCGCACGAAGTATGTCAAAAAATACAAATAAATAGTAGTATATCTGTGTGTAAGGATGGAATGGCCAACCTTATGATTCCAGAGATATATATAATATAGAGATTTTTAATGTCAGTGCCATACAAATTTTTCTTAAAAAATTAAAACTCCTTCATTTGTACATGCAATTGCTTCATACGAAATTTTATAGCATAGTAATGATCAGCAGAATCCATTTCTTGCAAAAAAAGACCCTTGAAAATTCAAGTCTCTATGTCTATGAAAGGCGATTTTCAGCCCACTGTGCGTCGGACCAGATCGGGAGCGGCCGGTTTGGGGAGACCCTCTTAACTCTCCGGCTGATCTCTCTCGACCCATCGTCTTGCACCGCAGCGGGGGGGATGGATTCATATGTCATGTCCGTCATCGCTGGACTCACTGAGATTCCTAACCACCCCTCAAACATTTATCCTTCCCAGAACTTCCTCTCCTTCCTTTCCTTAGAACCTCCATATAGCACCCTCAAATACCACATATAAAAAATACTTCATTATGGTAAAATTGGGCGTACGTAGAAGAACGAGAAGAAGACGTCGAAAAAGACGTCCAAGGAAGACTTGGCGCGATCAAGTAAAACAAATACTTAAAAAAATCTTTTCAGTTATTAACAATAATATTATTTCCATAACTACACCCAGTTTTCAGGTACATCAGAATTCACAACCCCAAAACTGCAGGCATTATAAATTATGCGTTACACCGAGCAACGCCGAGTACACCGAGTACAGTTACCAAATGGTATATCTTTCCATGCACTTACGCAGGTTGTACATTCCATTACATTCTTTGAATACTTCCAACATTACATACATTTAATAAATGTTGACTTTTGGAGCCCCAAAAAAACGAATTGCAATTTTTAGAGAACAGCCCTCAGCTTGAAATGCTGTCTGTGTTCTACCGATATTTTAATGGAGGATACTCCGAGGAAGTAGTGTAATTTATACCCTCGGCACCGGTGCACGGTCGGGAAACACAACATTATGAGTATTAGTTGTATTATTTATCCAATGAGAACGGGTCTTTTCTACGACTCGGTTTTGAGTTCAATAATTCGGCCGTGGAAAGATATTCGTGTTTCCTCCCCCGTACAAAGATGGTTTCATGGTGCTTTCACACAAACGAAGTTATGAAATCCGTAAGTCTAATCTTAAACTTTAGGTCTGACAGTTTAAACCCGCGCTGTGCCTCAGACCACCCCCATTTAAAATCAATACCACCTACCAGCAAGGAATCCGTAATGATTTTATATTATTATTAAGCCCTAAATTCAGTTGTCAATTGAAGATTTCGAATTTTATTATCATTTTATTAATTTTCAACGCCCTGGTGGGCTTTTTACATGACAACTTTATAATAGGTACAGACAGTACCGTAGCGAGGGGGGGGGGGGGCGGAGGGGGCGGCCCGCCCCGGGTGCCACCACAGGGGGGTGACACTCGACCGTGGAAAAAAAATGAAAGTTTGTAAGTTGTAAATGGCATAGAAATAAACTAGTAGGTATGTTAGTAATTTACAGGTGACTAATTAAATGTGATGAATAATACATGACAAAATGCAAGATACATAAAAATAAAACGGTAATAGGTTTTTACATTGTAGTTTTTACATCATGAATGTAATCATGTGAACCAAGAAATCAGTAGCGGATATGATTGTAACTCACCGCACTTGCTTTCTATTCATCGATTAACTACTCGGTCGAGACCTCTATTTCATGGTATTTTTAACTTTAAAAAATGTTATTTATGTGATTAATTATTCACTCTACAATGAACCTGTCATCCCTAAAAAGGAATGTAAAGATCTTGGCGTTTACCTTATTAGCAAACTTATATTTAATATGCATATCGACTCAATCGTTAACATGGCATATAAAATGCTTGGTTTTATTCGTCGTATCAGTAAAGTATTCAGTAACCCGTGTACAGTAGTATTGTTATATTTTGCATTAGTCAAAGGTACACTGGAATATGCCTTACCAATTTGGAACCCGCAGTACAAACTGTATATTGAAATCATAGAAAACATTCAACACAAATTTATAAAATATCTTACTCCAAATTCAACAATAACTTTGGACGCACATTTCAAACTTTGCAACAAAGGCGAGCAATAGCTGATTTAACATTTATACACAGAATTTTAAATAATAACTTCGACTGTACCAAACTTCATTCCCTAATTAATTTTAACATACCCTTAAGTTGTCCACGCCACACAGAATTATTCCACACGCTTAGTTATAAAACAAATGCAGAACTAATTCGCCAATTAACTGTGCTCTTCATACAATTTGGGAGGCGGGAATGGGTACCGCCGCCCCGGGAACCTTTATTGGATAACCAACACCTCTGCCATAGGTCACCCCTAGTGGTTCGCTACGTTTGGTGATTTAGCAGGGGTGCTCGGGTTCATGGGGTGAGGTTTGTCTAGGTCTTGGAGGCGGATGACCAGGACATACTGAACCCCAGATTCCTACCCACCCCTCAAACCATTTTCCTTCCCAGAACTCTCCTCTCCTTCCTTTCCTAAAAAAAAACCCCTCCACACAGCATCCCCAAAGATGACATAGGCCCCGAGGGAAATTATTTTCCTCAATGAGGAATGTAAAATTAAAGATTAATTTAAAAAAAATATATATTTATATATGTTCAATAGTGTTTGTCTAAATTCTAATATGGACATTTTCTCCGATTCACTTCCCAAATTTTTAAAACAGCATCATGTCAATAATGTAAATTGTTCAAGGCGCATACATACATCACCACTTCTCACATCTACAAACATACTCACACACACACACCCCTACGCACTACGCACATCACCCGGTAATCACTTAATTATAAATAACATACTTCAATGAAACTTATCATAGTTAATTATGTATATATATATTATCACTTGAAATGTACTTAATAACTGTAAAATGTTTTCACCACTGTAAATAATGTACTGTTTGTTTCTGTTAATAAATTAAACACATATTTTACTTGTTTGGAGAGGAAATAATGTACCCATCTTAATATTATTTAGCTTGTCGGGTGTATGTCCTGCAAATATGTTTATTTTATGTGTAAAAAACGCGTCGTCAAATTCCGTGTCGATTGTCATAAATTCGATTTTCAAAAGTCATAAGTAGGTAACTTCTTACTCGTAGGTATAATAATAATATCTTATAGAAATAAATATTTTCCTTCACGACTCCCTTGAGCTCCACAACATTCCCGAATTGGGGATGTCACATTTCCACTGTCAGGAGCAATCGAGACGAGAAACAGAAATCGCATTCGATTTTTATCTTTGCCAAAAAAAAATTATTCATAAAACGAACGGTATGCAGAACACAAACACGATTATGCATATTATTTTTCATGATGTTTATAATTTATAATATAACACGAATTAATTCTATCATGTGATCTCTGACGCAGGCGCCTCAAGACGGGTTGTGTGAATAAAATTAAGATCGGTGACCATATTACTCGTATTTAGCAAAACTTTTCACCAGTCATTCTCAGACGAGTTTATAACAAAGTGCGCATTATTTCAAATGTTAATAATAAGAGCCTTTTTTGCGGTAGTTCCACGCAGGAAGCCCTGATGAAAATATTTCTACTTAGGGCCTACGTCATCTTTGGGAATGCTGTGTGGAGGGTCTTTTTAGAAGAGGAAGAAATAGAATAAGTTATGGGCATTGGAGTACCCACCACTGTCCCACCCCGGTATAGGCAACTTATTGTCGCCCCCTCGGAGTTCTCGCAAGAATCTATTTTTTTTAATGAACGGCTCTACTATTTAATTTAACGAATCTAGACCTTCAATGGAGATAAGTTATGGGCAGGAATAAGGTATGAGGGGTGGGTAGGAATCTGTTCAGGTGTGACGGACGTAAACTATCCCTACCGTTAGACTACCAGTCTCTTATGGCCTGCTAGGCAGTTGGTGGGCAGACGCATCACGCATCCGCCGCCAAGATCCGGAAAACCTCACCTTACCAACCTGGGCACCCCTGCTAAGTCACCAAACGTAGCGGACCACCTGGGGTGACCTATGTCGGAGGTATTGGTAATCCAATAAACTGCAGCCCATTGGTTTCAAAATTGCGGCATGAATCCAGTAATTATGAGCTGAAAATGGGTGTTTGAATATCTATAAATAAAGTTTCGTGTATAATATTGCCATAAATATTGTAGATGAAACTTTATAATTGGATATTTGAAAGGGGACGAGCATACTTAAAAGAATGCAAGAGTTCTTAACACTGCATTTTAATTATTAATTTTTGCATTTCAAAATTTTTATTTCCATTTTTATTTCTATTTTTCTAATATTTTTTTAAATTTTTCTTCTTTATATAATAATAATATAAAATACCTTGCTTTTTTACACTCTGTTTTTTTTTAAAATTATTTATTTTCTAGTTCATTCATACGTTACTGGTCACTCAGCCGAATAACCGACCAACCCCCTATCCAAACCATGACTATCTACTGTTTTTGAAGTGAAACTTCTTTAGCGCCGTTAGAGTGATTTGAAACTCCAAGAAACGGAAGTGCGTCACTGTCAATAAAATTTATCATTTCACTGTCACTCGGTTCTAATATACGGTAATTCCTCAGCCTCGCGCAATCCTCCCATAGCCCAGTGGCACAAAGCGCGAATCTAGTGGCCGGACATTCAGACGACCTGCGTACGAATCCTATAAAATCCAAAAAAAAAATCGGTTTTATTTTTTCAAAATCAATATCCAATCTTAAAACCACACCAAAAAGAACAAGCAAAAGAAAGAAAGCAACATCTAGCGACTCCGAAGTAGAAAACACAAATACCAAATTTATAGGAAAAGGTGCACTTTGGAGGGGACCCCACCACTTTCTCAACGGCGTTATAAGGAAACATATAGTTTCCTCCTTCACCGCACACGTCAAGACTCTACTTTTTATTTGAACGAAGTTACATTTATTTGAACGACTCTAGACTCTCCAATGTCCATGAATACGGGGTTAGTAAGCAGTATGCAAGTACTTACATTAAAATTATGCAAAAGGTAAATGGAAGTAGCAGCCCGTGGAACAATTCTTCTGAAATAGGTAACAAAAAAAAGAGATAATAGTGTTAGTAAAAGAAAAAGAAAAATAACGTCTATACCAGTCGAAGAAACCTTCTGAAAATAAAATAAGTAATGAGGAGAAAAACAGTTATTTGATTATGTTATGATGTAAATAATTACTATAATAGCAGAAAGAAAATAAAATATATAAAAAGAAAAGAAAAGCCAGAGAAAGTATTCCATAGACCACCGGGCAGTCCTAATGAGAATGCGTATAGCTATTGGCCCAACCGTAGACGATGCTCCCCGTTTTTGCTTCGAAGAAATGTACTTGGGAGAGAACGGGAAGTTTTTGAAGACCTTGAGGAAAAGATGAGTGTGAATGAACCGAGACCGCGTAGTTATGCCTCAGGCCTACACATGTCGTTGGGGGAGGTGCGTGTGGATCGCGGGAAGAGCGCTCCGGTGTGTGTTCGCCTGGCAATGTGCATGGATAGGGTCTATCCCACCTAGGGTTCCCAGATCAAAAAATCAAAATCCCGGAGAAAATTCCAGACATTAGATAAAAATTCCGGACTTTCTTGTAAATATAAACCCGCGTCCGGGGGGGGGGGGGGGGGACTTCGAAAGAAAGTTTTGGAAAGTGGTAGGTATTCCTTTTACATATAATAAACTTTTTTGTATTTTTTGGGCATTAAATGTAAAACCTTCTAGACATTTTGTTTAAAATTAATTAAATATCAGAAGTGATGTTTTTACTTTGATTTGTAATAAAAATAATTTGGTTTATTTCATTTTTTATATCTCCACTTAATTGTAGAAATTCCTGACTGCTTAGAATTCCCCCCGCATTCCGGACAAAGACCTATATTTCCGGACTTGTCCGGAAAATTCCGGACGTATGGCAACCCTAATCCCACCCTCTTTTTATGGGGAACGACGATACGTAATATGTACAGTTCAGTTGCGCAACCAAAACTAATAAAGAAAAATATAAAATACTAAGAGCATTTATACATGTGAAACATAATTACAGAATCAGTTCAGAAGTGATAATGTATCGAGCGATAATGTCATCACTACCATCGCTCACCAAGATAGAACATGACCTGTCGAGAAAAAAACATAAATCATTGTTAGCAGAGACCACTGAAAATAACAGTCAAACGTAATCAGTAATTTACAGGTCACATAAAGTTATATTATAGATAGTTCGAAGCATATACATTAAATAAAGAGTAATAGAGGAGGACCGAAGAAGACGGGAGTAATACGTGTAGCACCTGAAAGATGAATTTATTCTAGGTCGGCGACTCTAAGTACACGCCATCTCTCTACCCACGGCTTGATAAACTTTTTCAAGCATTCGAAATTCTATTTATTCGACACAAGGTCAGCATTCCACGCTGAAAGGTGCACTGGAATTCGACGGCAAAAATATGGAAAAAATTAATTCTTCACTTATACGATACAATACAATACCCTTGTACCACCCCAGCCAGGAGCACTCCTGTTCCAGTGAGACCGATATACCAGGAAGCACTGATTTATTAGGACTTGGAACACGTGCTCTGCGGATAAGGAGGAGATTGGAGTAATCGATCGGTGTACACGGCAACCTAATAAGCCATTATTGGAATTTAGGATGGGCAGTAATCAGGGCCGCCGAGAGGGTACGTTGGCCAAGTCTGAAACTTGGGGTCCGGGACGGGCTCACGGGCCCCGGATTTTTGACGAATAAAAGCCAATGACACTCACAGACGCGGGCCGGGCCCGCACGCTCCGTAAGCCCAGCAGAGCTGTCAAGCACGCCATCGTGCCGGTCATACATATTGTAGATGACAATTTTTATTAGCCTATATTATTATTTTAAGTTTTGTCGAGTTTTTACTATAATTTTAAAAATATTCCAATTTAGTACCTATTCCATTACTAACGTATCTGTGTTGATATTATAATAATTTAATTCAGCCTTAAGATATAATGAACATTTTAAAAATAGTAGTGACCGAGAGAGCACACACAAATTTATGCGCAACAAGTTATCAGTTAATAGCAGTTTTAAACGTTGAAACTTATAATAATAACGAAACGATTAAGTGGCAACAATCCTAAACAAGTTAAAAAACTTATTAATAAGCTTATAATATTAATATTTAAATGAAATAATTTTAGCATCGAACAACAACCGCGATAAGAGTTTTCAGTGTTTACATTTTGACCCTACTAATACATAATATTCAACGAACGAGTAATAATATACACAATATAATACGCACAAAGTGATAATATTTTAACAGTGTGAATTGTTTTAATATTGTGAACAAGAATTACATTCAGTTCAAACTGTGACACTGTCTGATAAAGCACCTACCTACATAAATAATATTGCCTCGAACATAAACAATAAATTTTATAGTGAAATAAATAAATACTAAAAATATATATTTATAAATAAATAAAAAATATTTTCGTGTCCAGTGGAAGACCAAATCCAATAAACAAGCAGTACATTACTCACCTCTGTATTTTTGTACATTTAAAACGCCATCTCTGCATACACGCAAATAACATTATTAACAGAAAAATACACTGCAGATTTGTTAGTTTGTTCGCTAGTTCAGCCATCACACAGAGGCCGCACATTTCCTTAAATAATCTTCTGTGGGCCGCATTTAAAATAAAACAAAATGAACATCTGCGGCGTGTGCAATTCCAACATAACTCAAGGAGTTCAATGCTCGTCCTGCAAGGAAAATCTGCACTACAAGTGTGGAGGTATATCAGAGGAAAATTACAAAAAGATGAAGCTCGACCTGAGAAGTACTTGGCGATGCAGCAGGTGCAAATCTTCAAATATTGCTGTGGGCGTCCAAGATCTGAGCACCATCATGGAAGATATTAAAAGAATTCAGAAGGACCTGTCCTCATTTAAGGGACTGCACGATGATATAAAATCTCTGCGTGAGGAAGTACAAGGGGTGCAGAAATCGGTTGACAGCTGCCACCAGGAGGTCGCTTCATTTGGAAATAAGATTGATGATTTTGAAAAACGCCTTACAAAAGTGGAAAACTTGGAAGCAGAAGTAATAAACCTGAGAACGGAAGTACGCAACATAATTGAAGAAACAAATAAAAAAGACCAATGGGCAAGACTCAAAACCTCGAAATAAGGGGTATCCCTGAAAAAAAAGGTGAAAATTTAATAACCCTCATTTCAAAAATCGCCAGTCTGAGCAATATGAGTCTAGGTGAAAGGGACGTGGAGTTCATAACGAGAGTTGCTCCCAGAGGCGGCGAGACTGGGAAGACTAAGCCACTAAAATCTGTGATTGTAAAATTAACCAGCCGAAGCTTAAAAAACCAACTTCTGCAGGCGGTAAAAGACCGCAAAGGGATCACGTCAACGGAACTAGGATTTACGGGATCCCCGCAAAATGTATACATAGGTGACCATCTCACGAGCATGAATAAACATCTATTCTACCGCGCAAGGCTTCTCGCCAAAGAAAAAGGTTATAGATTCGTCTGGACAAAAAACTGCCTAATTTACGCTCGACGAAATACGACGTCAGCACCCATCATTATCTCAAAGGAAGCAGATTTGAAGAAAATGGACCGCGAGCCTCCAGCCACAGGACCCAACAGAGTAGATCATGGAACTAAGATTGAAGGGAAGCGGCAATACTTTCGGAATATTACGGGGATAAGCGAAAAACCTATGTAGCTCTCCAAATTTGTAGCCGTCTAGTGGGAGGGGATAGAAACGGGGAATGTGGCTAGCTTGCGGGGGGAAGGCGGCGCTCTGGAGATAAGGGCCGAACTGTGAATGGGAATCATTATTATTTTTATATTTTTTAAACTTTCGTTAATTTTTTATTACATTTTGGACATAAAATATAATAGCTTAATTGAAAAATAAGTAATGAAATGAGGAAAGGGTAGTAACAAGGAGACTGGAGACTTATGTGTTGTTTAATTTTTATTGTTCCCTATACAAGTTATTTTAAGTTACCTTCATCTACTAGGACGTACTTAACTCATTTTTTGCGAAATCAAGATTTGTGAAGCGCTTGTCGAAATACATCGGCCTCACTTTTCACTTGACAAGTGCAAGTGGGTAAAAAAACTAGTGTTATGAACTCACTGTAACTCAAGGCACCATTCCTTGGTGCTATCATTGCTTAACTCATCAGTTTGAAATAGATTTTAATTTATCATATAAATAGTAAGTATGGTTTTTTATACGTATTTTATAAAATCAACAGACTTGCAGTGAAAATTTTTGTGCGTTCTATTCTGATGTAAGCTGGTGCTTGAGTTTTAAGAAAGGAGTGCTCGATATTAATCTTATAAAAGAACTGTATTTACAGTTTTACAATGATAACAAAAAAAATAAGTGATAGGAACAAACACTGTTTGACTTATTTGCGTGGGCAAATAAATTTTATTTGATTAATTTGTGTTATTTCATAATTAATTTATTTAAAAATAATGTACATATTATTTTATACTAGCAGATTCGGCCACACGTCTCTGTGGTTAACGTAAAAAAATGCCACGCCATTACCCAACCTTTATAACCAACGCCATCTGTTAAATTAAATCCACACCGCCCATTTGCCAGCCCATTGCCCGCTGCCCGGTGCCGCTTAACCAGATATATTATATATTTCAATAAATTTACACAAAACCTTGACAAATTATATACCTAAACCTTTCTCATGAATCACTCTATCTATTGGTGAAAACCACATGAAAATCCGTTTGGGTAGTTTTTGAGTTTATCGCGAATAGACAGACAGACAGACGCGGCGAATAACTTTGTTTTATAATATGTAGAGATATACCATATAATATATCACAAGAATCCCAACTGCTTCCGTCTGTAGCATGTACGTTGTGAGGCTGAAGGTAAATGGTGAGGGGAAATAAATGGTGGAGAGAAAGCTGGAGAAGTACGCGGCTATTCAGATCTAGTCGACAAACACGGCTAAATCAATTTCAAGCAACATTTCAATTCTGAATGGTGGTCTTACCTACGCCAGAGCGATACTGAGAATGTCTTCCACCTGGAACGTGCCGGAAATATATCTTATAATGTTTTTAATTATAAAATGTTGAAAACACAGATCAATCGAATAAAATTTATTTCGGGATTTGAACCCGCGACCTCCGGATTGTTAGTCAAGAGCTTTACCCCTCGACCACGAGGGCATGTCAATGTGACTTTTACATAACAATACAGTGATTATAAACTTTGAATTAACGTTGTAAACATATGTAAAAGGAGTGGTAAATTAGTAGGAAGAAAATCTAAAAATAACAGTGCAAAAAAGACAAAGTAAAAATTAAAAAAAATGAATAAGCTAAATGATAAAAAACATATACCTATGACATGTGTGAATCACAACTTTATATTTGTGCGTTATGATTAATAAAAACATAAAAGTTTTTTGGTAATTTTTAATTATTATAATTTAAGTTGACTGATTCGGCCCATTGGCAGTCGGAGTTCACGTGATAACATCGGGCTCATGGCGATGGCGGTTGAAATGAACACGCCGAAAATTATAAAATGTATATTTAAGCTATGTTTAAACACTTACATGTGAAAGGTAAGACTGTCTTTCTTCTTAAAGGTCTTCATAGAACTACTATTACACAATTTTACGGCACAGTGGACCATTTTTCTATGTTTTATGAACGTTTTTCTGTGAGCTCTATGCGCGACCGAGGTGTAAAAGCCAATGTCAGCCATCTAAAAACCGTTCGGTAAAATTTTTGAAAAGGCATGCTTTGGGCAGAGGGGCACACTTTACATGCCGTCTCTCTAGTATCCATACTCTTAGGAGTAGATGCAGAAAGTTCTCAGCTGAGCCAAGCCTCCAGATAAGGCCTTTTAAAATTACTACATTTCTTTATACTTATTTCATTTTAATTATTTTTATATTTTCATCTCACTTAGAATGTACCCTTCCCTCCCTTATCCCCCACGCCTACCCTATGGATCTATTCACTCTAATACATTTCTTAGTTCCATTCATTCTAACACACTTTTTAGCTTTTGTACAATTTTCTAGCATTTTTTGTAAAATTCTTTGGGAATTTCATAAAAATAAACATAAATCCGTCAATAATAAAATTCGAACATCGACACAAATTCACTTCAATTCCGCACTTAATCATAGATTCGCACGGTTTAACCAATGTCTTTAAATATCTATTACCAAAATGTGAAAGGGTTACGCACTAAAACTGACAAGTTATTGGTGGCTGTTCGGTCCAACGAATATGATGTTATCGCTCTGTCTGAATCATGGCTCGTTGATGGCATCCGCAACGAAGAGCTATTTGATGATCGCTACGATGTACACCGCCGAGATCGGGACTACACTCGCACGGGCCAACGCTTGGGCGGGGGTGTCTTAGTCGCTGTTCGTCGTGAGCTGGTACCTCGCGAGCGTCCAGGGTGGCACTCACAAGCTGAGGACGTCTGGATAACATTAGAATCCAGGGGATCCAAACACACAAATCTCCACATATGTTGTGTTTACCTCCCTAAAGGACCAACATATCGTGAAAATATGGAAAGCTTCCTAACACAAATTTCAGCACTTACGTTGCAATTCCCCACAGACAAATTCATTATCCTAGGTGACTTTAACCTCACTGACATTTCATGGAATAAGTCTCTCAATAATACGTCATTTATGCCCAGTGATCGCTTATCGCCTGTTAGTACATCATTTATTGACTGCATGTATTTTTCGGGATTGTATCAATGTAATGGAATTCCAAATACCAACGGTCACTTTCTTGACCTCGTTCTATGTAATGACCTGGTACCGGTCTCTGCTTGTGATGAACCATTAATTTTAGAAGACCCTCATCACACCTCCTTAATAATGGAAGTTTTATTCTCTGAACCCGCTCCACTAGTGGAAGAGCCTAGAAGGGCTTACATCTATAAGCGCGGTGATTACGACCAAATTAACACATCTCTCGACCAGGTAAACTGGCACGAGCTACTTTCGTTTGGTGACGTGAACGCAGCATTAAATAAATTCTACTCACAATTAAATCATCTTATAGACGCCCATATTCCTATGAAATTATGTAGGAATTCGAAATACCCGCCATGGTATAACTCTGCCCTTATCAAATTAACAACAGAAAAATATAAATACTTTAAAAAGTTCAAGACATATAAAAATCCTTCTGACTATGCCACTTTCTCTCTACTAAGATCACGTCACAAAAAACTTAACTGGGAATGCCATAATAAATACTTACTTAAAATAGAACATGACATATCCTCCGACCCAAAAAAAATATGGAATTACATTAAGTCAAACTCCAAATCCCATGGCGTTCCGAATACCATGATGTTCAAAGACGTAAAAGCTGAAAATGGATCTGATATCTGCAACTTATTCTCTAAATATTTCACTTCAGTCTACAATAATAATGCTAGGATTAACCAGATCCTGCCAGACTACACCAATGAGCCCTGTATTGCTAGCATTCATAATATTGAAATCAACCAGCATCACATACAGAAACAACTTGAAAATTTAGATCCCAATAAAAGCGCAGGCCCAGATAAAATTCCCCCTTTCTTCATAAGCAAATGTGCGCGCAGCCTTTCTAAACCGTTATTCATAATTTTTAGTCGCTCCCTTAATGAGGGAATCGTGCCAAACACTTGGAAAACTGCATTTGTAACTCCCGTTTTCAAGAACGGCCAAAAATCTGACGTTGAAAATTATAGGCCCATATCAAAGCTCTGCATTTTCAGTAAGGTTTTCAAAAAAATTGTGTACGACCAGATGTTTACAGCCTTGAGATCGTCACTTAACAACAATCAGCATGGATTTATGAAAGGAAAATCTACTACCACTAACCTAACGGCATTTGTCGAAATCTTACAAGACAATATGGACCAACGCGTACAGGTAGATGCAATATATACAGATTATAGCAAAGCCTTTGATTTAGTAATCCATGATGTTTTGTTGACTAAACTTTCACTAATCGGCGTACACGGAGATCTCCTCAGATGGCTCTCGTCGTATTTGAAAAATCGCAGCCAAGCAGTAGTCGTCGGTGGCTATAAATCGAATTGGGTAACCGTACCGTCAGGAGTACCCCAAGGGTCATTATTGGGACCATTGCTCTTCAATATATACATTAATGACATTGGAAAATGTTTTCTCCACTCCAGAACGTTACTATACGCAGACGACATGAAAATATTCTCTCCTGTTACAAGTATCAATGACTGTACTCGCGTACAAGAAGATTTAAATCGCCTAAATAGCTACTGCACACAACACAACCTTCAAATAAATGTTAAAAAATGCGGCGTCATCAGCTTTACCCGAAACAAAAATCCCGTTTCGTTTGATTATTCCCTTAACGGCACAATACTTAGAAAAATGGTGGAGGCCAATGATCTGGGAGTAGTGCTAGACCCAAAATTACTTTTTGACCGACACATCGAATCCATAGTTGCAAAAGCTTCCAAGGTACTTGGCTTCATACTCAGAATCTGCAAACACTTTAAAAAGGTAATCACTAATCACTATGAAAATGCTGTACTTTGCGTATGTACGCAGTTCTCTGGAGTACGCCTCTCAAGTCTGGAATCCCAGGTACACAACATACATAGAAAGGATTGAGAAAATACAAAATCGTTTTCTACGATACCTTGATTTTCGGGGATATCGTCCTCATCTAAGTTATGTGGAGTCAGCCACGTTTTTCAAAATCTCGTCACTAGAAAATCGTAGAAATTCTGCAGACGTAATATTCTTGCAAAAGATAGCCACCTCTGCGATAGATTGCCCGGAATTACTTGAAAGAATTCAATTAAGAGTGCCCACCAGACAAACTAGACTAAATCACACACTTAACACACCTCGATGCAATACTAACTCTAAACAAAACACATTAATTAACCGCGTTTCACACTTTTTTAACAATTCATACAATGAATTCGACTTATTCAACACAGCACCCCAAATTCTAAAAAAAATAAACAATAAATAACTTCTAAACATATACAAACTATTATACTCCTATACAAATAACTTATTCACTCCCAGATTAGATCCGTCCCCTTCCCCTCCCGCCCACCATCCCATCCCAATAAGCTATTATAACTATTATAACTTTTATAACTTTTTAATCTCTCTAATTAATACACACCAGTGAAAACCTATTATTGGTTCAATAACATATACATATGTAAATACACCTAAGTAAATAATGTAACTGTTGGTTTTCCAAATAAAATAAAATAAAATAAAATAAATAAAGGAAGATTATATAAATACACACACACACACACAGTAGCCTAAAACAATAAACACAATTATTTTATTTTGAGTATTCACCATAACTTTTTAAACATTTCCATAAAACTTTGGACGATCCGAAACTTTGGTTCACGAAGGTGCACATTTTACTTATTATGTGATTAATTTTAAAATTTGAAAATAAAGCATAGTGTTTTCTCTTTCTAACACCATTTAGATCATATTTCTCACTATAATACTAAAGGAGACACAACGATTTCTATGAGACATAACATATGAGTTGTTCTGATAAGCGAATAAAATCTTAAATGGAAAATTTTGAAGTTTGATTGAATAAAAATGTGATTTTAATGCATCTTTTATCATCTATCCAAACGTAAATAGTTTATCTTATAGTAATTAAGTTGAAATATAGTGTAATTGCAACCTGTGCCTAATAAAAGAGAAACAATAATGAAAAATTGAATATTATTGGACTTTAAAAATAAATGTTACTCACAGCTTTGTTCGTCAAACTCCAAATTAAAAACTAATGAAATTTGGAATATAGATTGTAACAATAATACTTCAAAGTGACAACTGTCTGTTTTGTTTACTCCCGCAAAATTAATAAAAAAATACATAAAAAGTGACAGAAATCATTGAATAAGTGCACTAACTGCTGCTAGTATTTTAGTTCTGTGTTTTAAGTGTCTTATGTACAGTCAAAACCATAAGGTTTTACTCCCATTATACAAAACAAAATCAAAACTAACCAAGCCAAAGAAAAAGTGATATTGTTTATAAGTACAATTCAAATTCAAATTAAATAACTGTTATTTATACACTCAATTTAATAATTTTTCTCTAATAATGGATAAACAAACAAGAAGCAAAAATACAAACCAGAGTGATCTGAAGCTGAAATCTTTACTCCCAGAACATAAAGAGATTCTTGACATTGTCTTAACAGCTGTCAACAATAAATTTGAAGAAATGAAAAAAGAATTCTTCAAGAAAATGGACGAAGAAAATGCTGAATCTCGAAACTCACGTAATTTCATTAGTAACCAATATGATGATATAAATATTAAAATAGAAAATATTACCAAGCTGGTATCTGAAGTTGAGATGCTTCGGAGAGAAGTAAATGATAAAAACAAGATTATAAAAAGCTTTGAAGTTAGAATCGCGGAACTAGAACAAGCCTCGAAAGAAGATTGCATAGAAATATGTGGAATCCCACAATCAAATGAGGAGCAGCCAGTCTCACTAGTACAACAGGTGGCTGCGGCAGCTGGGATGGTGATTCAGCTACACGACCTGAAGGAGGTGAAACGTATCCAGGACAGACGACCAGGAGCCTACCCGAGAATCCAAGTTAAATTCCACGATAACAACAAACGAGACCAAATACTAAAAATGCGGAAGAATATCGACGCTAAAACCGTGACAACCCTGGGCAGCGAAAAAATCTACATAGGAGAAATCATTTGTCCATACTTTAAAGAACTACTCTGGAAAACTAAACAGAAAGCAAAAGAAACTAAGTATATGTATGTCTGGTTTAGGGAAAACAAAATACTGGTCCGTAAATCACCAAATGAAAAAATAATCTATGTTAAGCATTCAGACGATCTAAATAAACTTATCTAGACGGTACATGGCACTCGCACCACCGGTTGTAAGTTATCTAAAAAGTCAATAAGTACTATAATACTACCAATTATCTAAAAATAGTTTCAACCGATGGTTACGGGTGTCAAACTGTTCTTAAACTTGATATGTAAAAATGGATGCTAAAACTAACTATAGAACCTCAAATTCTAAATTCTATAAAAAAATTGTACAAAATAACCTATTCTCTCTTCAAATTGCACTATTCTTAATTCTCTTAATTATTGTAGTTATTTTAAATAATTTAGTACCGATAACATTTATCCAAATCATTAATCGAACTGATCTATTATCTATATTTCCTAAATCTATCTATTTTCATTTACTCAATTTAATTTTAATTCTTTTAATACTTATATTATACACTTTTATCATATATTATATTATACACCTCTATTACACTTTTATTATAAACTTATATTATACAATTTTACTCGATAAAAATAATTTACTTTGTTCAATTAGAAAAGCTTATTCAATCTACATAAAATATTTAACTAAAATTGTAAATAATATTGATCATTTAATTATATTTTCTATACTTATCTATATTAACTTACTACACTTAATTTTACTTATTTTAATTCTTAAAATTTTGCAATTATGTGATTCCCCTAAAATTCTCATTTCTCAAATTAACTTTCATGATCTTATTTACACCTATTTATCTAAATTACCTTTTTATACCAAGTATTTTACATTCAAATGTTATTATACTACATGTATTTATTACCCAAATTATTTTAATTATTTTAACATCAAATTTTATTATTCTAAATGTTTTTACTACCCAAATTATTTTAACTACTTTACCAACAAATCTTATTGTTCAAATTGTTTTTATTACCTAAATTATTTTATTTATTTTAACAACAAATTTTATTGCTCAATTTGTTTTTTTACTCCAAACTATTATAATCGTTTCTTATATTTTAAAAATCGTAATATTTCAATTTTATTTGTCATCTTAGTATTTATTCTCCTAATCGTTTCAGTACCTTCACTTATTTCAACCAACTTCATCCATAAATTTTTAATGTCTTATTATAAGCCTTCCAATCACTCTAAGTATGCAATCCTTTTAAAATTTTCAATTTCTACATTTCTATTTATTCCTATATCTAATGAAATTATTTTTCCTTTTATAAAACATATAATCTATCATTTACATTCCCTAAATTTATCTTTGTTCATTGACTCAATTTAATTTTAATTAATTTAATGCTTATATTACACACTTACACAAATACTCACCAACATGGCTGAAAACATGGAACATATAGACTCGGACAACCAACACTACTGTATAAGTACAAACGACATTAATCTATGGACCAATATCACAAAAGAAAAAAATAAAATCAAAATATTGCACCAAAACATCAGATCGATTAATAAAAATTTTGATGAATTCACTATGTACCTAGAACAACTAGATAATAACTTCGATATAATTGTGCTGACAGAATGCTGGTTGAATGAAAAATATATTCCAAAAACAATTGAACACTACAACACACACCACACAAAAAAACACAAAAATCAAAATGATGGCATAGTCGTATACACTAATGATAAAATAAACACATTCATCCAAGAAATACATATCGTAGACTCCAACTGCATACAAATAACATATGAAAAAGAAACGTGTATTCTTGCAATGTACAGATCTCCATCCAAAAACAATATTACAAATTTCCTAACTGCATTTAATAATACATTAAATGATCTCAACAAATACAAAAATATCATCGTCATTGGAGACCTAAACATAAACACTCTACAAAACGGACACCCACAAAACTTAGAATACCTAACAATATTAGCACAGCATGGACTGGAGCCAACGATAAATGTTCCAACACGAGTCACACACAACACAAAAAGTTGTATAGATCATATAATGATCAAAACAAAACTAAAAACCAAAACCATAGTACTTGAAAGCACTATTACAGATCACTACATGAATATGATAGCAATAGATACCGAAAACACAAAACCTAACCAACATAAAATATTCACAAAAAAAATAATTGACTACACAAACTTAAAAGAAAAACTCAAAAAATAGACTGGAGTACAATATACCAAATAGAGAAGGTCGAAGAGGCCTGGGACAAATTTACAACAATTTTAGCGCAAGAAATAAATAATAACACTACTCTAAAACAAGTAAAACTTACGCACAAAGCAAAAAAAATTAAACTATGGATAACGCAGGGAATATTAAACTGTATTCGTAAACGAGACAGAATTCACAAACAAATTAAACATACGCCATATGACATACAACAACTTAATTACTACAAAAGATATAGAAACATCTGCACGAAAATTATTAGAGTAGCTAAGGAGTTGTATTTTAGAGAAAAACTTAAAAAAGAAGAAAACAATAACCCAAAGGAAATATGGAAAATATTAAAAGAAGTTACATACACACAAAAATTCAAACAAGAAAATACAATCGAACATCTAAACATTAACTCAAAAAAAGTAGACGCCAATACAAATAAAGAAACTATAGCAAATCATGTTAATAACTTCTTCGCAAGTATAGGAAAAGTCTTAGCGAACCGTAAAATTCTCAACACAAACACGACAACACAAACAAACAGTTCAAACATCAATACACAACCGACACAACACAGATTTGCAATAAAAACAACTTCGGAAGAGGAAATTGACAAAATAATAAACACATTAAAAAACCGTATTGCTCCTGGATTAGATGAGATAACGACGGATTGCATTAAGATAATAAAAACAGAAATTTTAAAACCCATAACACACTTAATCAATCTAAGTATAACACACTCCTGCTTCCCTAGTACTCTTAAAAAAGGACTGGTGATCCCTATTTACAAATCCGGAGACAAAATGCAAATAACTAACTATAGACCTATCACTTTGTTAAACTCGCTTTCAAAAATTTTCGAAAGAGTAATAAAAAACCAAATTATAATATACCTGGAAGAAAATAAATTAATCTCGGAAAAACAATATGGATTTAGAGAAAAAATAGGCACAAAAGAAGCTTTGGCGTGTACAATAGACTATATACATAGCAATTTAGATCAAGGGTATAAATGCATAGCGATATACCTAGATTTAGCTAAAGCTTTCGATTCAATCTGCCACCAAACGCTTTTTAAAAAATTAGAAAACATAGGCATCAAAGGCAAGGAACTCCAACTATTAAAAAGTTATATGAGTAACAGAACACAGCAAGTAAAAATTAACAACCATATTAGCAAGCCACTGCCAATTACATATGGAGTTCCACAAGGAAGCATACTAGGGCCCGTTCTTTTCACTATTTACATTAATGAACTTTGCAGCATGAAAATAGACGGTGAAATAGTTAGTTATGCAGACGACACAGTTTTACTCTTTAAATCTAAGGATTGGAAAAATGCATACAACATAGCGAATTTAGGAATCACGCGAGTGAAATCATGGCTAGACTCAAACATACTTACACTGAACATATCGAAAACAAAATTCACAACGTACAGTATAAATAGCACAGGACAGCCAAAAAATAACACAAACACCATAAAAATACACGAATGTTTAAACACCAACATTTGTGTTTGCCCTCCTCTAGAAAAAAAAGAACAAATAAAGTATCTAGGAATCATAATTGACCATAACCTTAGATGGACACATCACATCCAACAAGTCACAAATAAACTCCTCAAAACGATACACATTTTCCTAAACATAAGAAACATATACAAAATACAACAAATGAAAACAATATATTTTGCTCTATGTCAGTCTATAATAGAATATGGAATAATTGCTTGGGGAGGAGCAACAAACTCAGCTATCGAACACCTGGAAATTGCGCAGAAAACGATCTTAAAGGTAATACTTAAAAAACATAGACTTTCTGATACATACCAAATATTCAACCGTTGTGACGTACTAGACATACGACAATTATATGTTAAATCGCTACTAAATTACATTTTTGACCAAAAAAACAACCTTCAACAAACACAAAATATCACAAACAGACCAGTTAGACAAGCATACAAAGAAAACTTAAAAACTCCGACGGTAAATACAAGCTTTGGACAAAGACATTACCAATATCACGCTATAAAAGCATTCAACAGTCTAACACTTGAAAATAAAATTGAGGAAAAACAAAAATAAATTCCGACACAAAATTACAAAATGGATTAAAGACCAAAATAGACAATACTACCAAAATATCATAGCATAAAATAACAAAACATATAAGTAACACACAAAACCAATATAAAACACAATCACCCACATACACACAACACGTATTAAAAATATCGTTTTTAACCTTATATAATATTATTTATTCTTAATTTTACGTTAATTCTAAATCTCTATTTTTTAAGTTTAATTTATCTTAATCGTATGTTTTTTATTTACTTTTTTCCTTTTTTTTCACCAATATTATGTATATATATATTTATATGTATTGTGTATAATTTTGTATATGAAATGGAGGCCTCAGCACGGGTAAACCACCCAGTGAGGCCAACATCATTGAATTATGTAAAAAATGTAAATAATATTGCATCAAATAAATAATAATAATTATCTATGCTAAATTCGAATGAAATAGTATTCGTAGCAGTAACAGGTTAGCATGACATTTATAATTGTTTTCTCTCTCCCCCCCCCCCCCTGGGTAAGTTGGGGTGGAGGGGCACGGTATAGTCTACTAGACTTGGGGCCCAGATTGGCTTTCAGCGGCCCTGGCAGTAATAAATGAATGGATTGAGTGTTATAATTTTTTTTCTCCTCTTTTGAAGTGAAAACTTCTTTAGCAACGTTGTGATTTGAAACTCGATGAAACGGAAGCGATCGACACTAAAAAAAGACAAACACGTATATCTTTTCACAAAAACGGCGCTATATAAATCATCCAAATATTATTATTAAATATTATTAACAAGATTGGACGACAAAACTACTTCAATTTGAAAGATGTCTGTTATTGTTTGCTCCCGTAAAATCAATAATAGAAGTATTAAAAGTGACAGAAATAATCGTAAAGTGTAAAAAGGGCGTGCTGCTAGTACTGTGAATTAATGTTTTTGCTTTGAGCTGTCAAAAACAGTGTCATAAGTGTCAGATTAATATAAAAGAGGCAAAATTTAACATTATTACACTATTTTACACCAATTTAATAAATTAAATGTATGTTTTGGGCTATAAGTCCAGTCAAGCTGTGTTTTGTGCTATTAGTCCATGATACTGGCAGCTGCCTAGTATGGTGACCTAATGTATCTTCTCAAGTAAATTTATTAATCATGTAACATGTATTTATAAATAAATAAAAAAGGAAGGAAGTGTAGAGTGCGTCTAGGTGGTGAACTAGGGGGGAAGGGGGGGGGGTATCTACACTTTTATTCTATATATAATTTTCGCAATTCCAGCCGTTTTTGAGTTACACGCAGTAGCGGCTCGTGACTTTTGGGTGTGCTAGGATGCTAATATTAAAAAAATGCCATCATGGATGTTGTCGTAGGCGAAAAAAAAAATTTTTTTTTTTTTTTCAAAAATCAGTGTTTTGTATGAAAATTTTTCAGGAAATATGTGCGGCGCACTGCCAAACTGAAACTTTCTGAAATTTTTCATACAAAAAACTGATTTTAAATTTTTTTTTGTTTTTTCGGCTACAACAACATCAGTAATTCAATTTTTTTCTATCAGCACCGTAGCCCACGCAAATGTGCCGCCACTGGTTACACGCTCCACAAATGTAGATATTTTCGATTGAAAGAAGTTGTTAAGAATTTAATTCACTTTTAGAATATATATATATATATATATATATAAATAAGCAAATAAATCTCCAACCAGTCAACATTTACAGCAATTTTAAGTTTTTTCGTAAGATGTTGTCATTTTCAGAAAAAGCTGTTTTTATTTTATTACTCACACACAACTTTTGTTCGTTCGCCTAATAATGTGTGTGACCACACTTTAGAGTCAGTTTTTAAATAAAGTAGACAAGAAACATTAAGCACATAAAATTATAAACCACTGTTATCACTGTTCTCAATAACATCAGGTTACACTCTCATCCCTTTTGGACGTGAGGGTCCTGGCAAGCGTTGTTCATCCACGGCATCTTCATCCTCAGTAGTGCATGTCGTTTTCATCGTCATCCTCGGCAACAGGCACGCTATTGAGGCATCTCCCTTGGCAGTGGAGGCAAGCTTCAGAACAGGTCAGCATTGCTTTTCGGCATCCACATTTGCCAATTGCACAATCCTTGGTGCAGTAAATATCGGACTCAGAAGGACCTCCTCTGCCGGCGGATCTTCTGTTGTAATTGGCACAGGGTCTCTCCTTCACGTTTTCACCCCCATTCTTCAGGGGCAGCTCAATAGGTGCTCTGGGAATGCTGTTTAGCTGCGCTCTCTGTTGGAGGGAGGGAGCTGATGTCAGGCTTCATATTTGCCACCGACCTTGGTGAACGACTGGAAGCGGTATTGGTTAAGGGAGGTCTGTATTTTTGGCACCGCATACCATTTAAGGAAACATTTACTTCCAGCCTCTTCAACCTTGTCGCGAGTAGAGGAGGGGTTGTAAAAGATCATTGCCGCTTGCTTGATGATTTCTGACTCCAAGTACAATTTTGAGAAGCCCACCTTGCTTCTCCTGAAAGTTGCAGATGTTGTGTCGCAGCCGGTAAATGAACGTAAGAACAGGATGTGTTCAAATCTACGGTGCTGCATCTCTTGGGTGGACAGTGCCATTGTTTTGGTTTTCCCTCGTCCGGGTTTCAGCAACAGAATATCTTGGGTGGGACGAGTGGAAGCAATCAAAAGGACAGTGAGGTCCACATCCTCACCAACGACAGCCACAGAATTGTGAGAGGATTGTTCCACAGCAGTTTTCACGACAAGGACGTCAGCATGATCGGTGGCCTGAAGAGCCTGTATCACATTCTCCCGAAGCTTTGTCTGTAGTAAGGAGATGAAGTTACTTTTGTTGGTAGGATTGGATAAAAAATGTTCTTATTTAACGGGCATTAAATTGTTCCAAGTCAAATTGATGTCAGCTGACCTTCTCAGTCTGTATCATCGCATCTGTTATTGTGATTTCGTACTGTTGGCTGGGTTTGCGTACCTATAAAATACCACAGTGCGAGTCATCCAGGATAGTGGTGGTTGACGTAGGTGGCAACGGAGTCATCTTTTTGCCAAATTACTGTGTGTAGTAGAAATCCTCCGTCCCCAACTATGTATATTATACAGTGTATGTATACAGTAGACCAGTTTTTTGGTAGGCTAGAATAAGCTGTACAGGACAGATCTAGTTGTCTTTCGCATTCCACTTTCATTGAACAGTGCCAAGAGAAATGGGGCCAACTCATACTCAAAGAATTTCATCGAATCCTTATCTGATCGTTTGCTCATACACATCCGCTGAAACAGCAATGTTGGATCAACTGCAACCTTTTCATCGTGAATTTTTAACGACGAACTGACAAAAGACATTGGAAATTGAATTATTTCACTGGTTTGTGGGAAGGAAGGATGTGAATCAAACCACTGACTGAGTTTGGAAATGTCTGCTGTATCTCTACTTCGGTGGGCTTGTGTGAGGTCCTTGTGCGAGGTCCTTGTGCTGTTCACTTGACGTGAAGAAGACTCCACAAAACTCTTCAAGGGAAGTGCAGATCTCATGAGTTGCGCTCATACCAACTAACCACTTGCTGAGTACATTGTGCGAAACACCTCTGGCTCCTGTTATGCCTCCTCGGCTTTTGAATGATCGCATTAATGTAGTTTCAATGGTCATATCTGACCTCTCGCCTGACTAAAAGCGATCAGAGCGTCGCATAATCGTCTGAAAATGACGACATTTTAATATTTACTGGTTGGAGATTTATTAGCACATTTATATATATTCTAAAAACGCATTAAATTCTTTATAATTTCTTTCAAATAAATTTCTTTATATGATGACTATTTAGACGATATGAAGGAATGTTTGATAAAAAAGGTGAGGTAAAATGATTTTTTTCGAAAATATCTACATTTGTGGAGGGTACATGATATTTTTCCTAGAGGCATTTTAAATATTAAAGTGAAAAAAAAAATGTTTTAAGTTAAAATAAAATAACTACCATGTCCTCGCATGAACCAGATCTGTAAAGTAAATAAAAAACAACATTATTTATTTATTTATTTTCACTTTTTATTAATATTTTTTTTGGTACATACATTGGCAATTTTACAATACACACAGGTTTTTTTTATATAAACATTTAAAAAGTAGAGAAAAATACAAATTAGCAGATTAACCAAAAAAATCCCTCATAGGCATCTTCAGTTCGTGGGTATACTTGTTGTGTTTTTAAAACAGTTAAAATTTACATTTAATTTGTTTTTAAAACAGTTGAATTTAGTAAAGGAAATATATTCCTTTTAAATTTGATGCCTATAGTTTCAGTTAGAATGCAATCATCTGAGGGAGCGGGCGGTATCGGCAGAGACGGGAGATAAATGAAAGGCGTCATTCGATATATGAATCAGTCGTTTATTAGGCTACGTAGCGAGGTCGGTAAAACGGTAACATGATGTAATGCGGAGTGCCGTAGATGAGATGCTGCAGGCGTACGGAGGTGATGGAGATGGTGTGGTGAAGGTCAGCGAGTTGCTCGACACCTTGGCGGTGGAGATGACCTATATTCCAGGCCGTTGCTCGACGCTTTGAGTCGCGGAGATGAACGGTGAGTGGCTCGGTGAGCTGAGCCACCAGCAGGTAGTCCTGGCGAGGCGGAGTGTGTTTCCATGGCAGCGAATCACGGTGCGCTTCAGGGTGCCATGAAATGGTGTGCTGATCCCTGGACTGAAGGTGGCGTCAAACCTTATAAGTCGCGGGATGTAGCTGTTCTCAGGAGCTGAAGACACGATGGGCCTTGTAGCTGAGACGTGAAGGAGTCCTCGCGGAAGCTGCCCTGGATGTGTGTAGATGCCATGCAGGAGCACTTGTGCGGAGATCGTTACATGCTGAGATGTTGACCGACTGGTGGTCTGATACTGACTGAGCGAGCGCCGAGTTTAGTCGCTTTATATATATAAATATATATACCAGCGCGACCGGTGGAGTAATGTTCCATTCGCCGGCAATGTGTACACTAGAAGGTACTCGAACATACCCGTACTGAATATTCAGGCGGCTTATAAACTCCAGACCTTTCTAGGCGGTGGCGAAATTATTATTTATCGGCGGCAGGCAGCCGAAGTTCATCATAGCGACGGCATAGGTAGATAGGTACATATGTAGGTGAGTAGCTTGCCAGCGCCGCGCGAATATTAGATATTTCTCGTGTCTTCTTTTGATGGCGAAGTTGATAATGATGTGTCGCCACACATCAATTGTCACTTGTTTTGTTTTTCTATTATTTGATTGTAAAATATGAGTTTTTGTTAGAAGAAACTATTCAAAGGAAAGTGATGTAAATAAACATAAATGTCGTTTCTTTGTTAAAAAGCTTTGCAACACAAGTGTTTTATTTGTAAAAGTTATAATAGAAAGGAATTAAACCTCTCAACTTATTATAAAACGACATTTTTCGTTTTAAACCAAAAAATGGAGAAACTTCAATTTGAATTTACACTATTACCTGGAGGTGATGGCAGGTCAAATATTATTCGCGTTACTAAAATAGTCACAAGTGATGAAAAAGTGTTTACAATACCAGAAATGCTACAATCCACCAGCCACGACGAGGAGATAATGAAAAGTGGTGCTTTTGGAAAAATAAAAAAATATGGTTAAAATTGATGTTTATTAAGTAGGTACTTGTTCTATGGGCAATTACTTCTAGGAAAGTACCTACCTAATTTTATTATTTTCTTTCTATTCGAATTAGTTATATATAAAAAAAAACAAAAGATGTAACTTCTTTGTCTTAAGTAAAAAAAAATGTGTTCCAACAAGCAGATCACACAATAAAACCTATAATCAGGATTTGGCTTAGGTGTTTAATCATTCTAATCAGTCCCTGGGGAGGAAGGTTTAATCCTCAGTAAAACCTATAAAAAAACAAGAGCGTAAAAAGCGCCATGTGGTCCTTCGCGCCGGATGAAAACCAGCTCATCCAGCCAGAAGTCCGGTCATACATCATTCTTATTCATCATTACATATTCCTAAGGTATTAAGGCATTATAATATAACTTGTAAAATCACGCGAAGAATTCGCCACCAAGAGCCACTCTTTTTGCGTGATATTATAGTCAAACAAGATAAATATTGTCAACATAATATAATTTAACCAGTAGGTAGATTCCAAATAATTAACTCTACGATTACCACTGATTATTATAAATAATATAATTTATTTTATTGTAATCTATTTATTATTCGCTCCCGCAAAGGTGGTACGAACAAAGGTTATTTTGAATAATTTGATGTGTATGTTTGTGTAAAAAATTCTGCATTATGCCACAAACATTAAAATCACTGGTGAAGAAGCGTGGTGAATTGAAAGCACAATTAACACGGTTTAAGAATTACCTACTAAGTGATTCAGTTGATGTAATAGAAACGGAAACAAGATTGGAGGAGGTAAACACACTGTTAAATCGCTTTAAGAATATACAATCTCAGATCGAAGATGAAGCAGATAGCCAACTTGAGTGTTTTGAATTACAATATTATCAAGCAGTGACGTCAGCAAAAAAATCCATAAAAAGCATTGAAAAAATTGATGATACTAACAATATTAAAATCAAATTACCTACGCTTTCGCTCCCAGAATTTAGTGGTGATTACTCGAAATGGTTATCTTTTAAGGATGCTTTCGTCACGTTAGTGGGTAATAATAAATCTTTAGATAATTTTCAGAAAAATTACTATTTGCGTGACTGTTTAAAAGGAAAGGCCTCAGAAATATTAAACGCACTTGAAATTACCCAAGACAATTTCGAAATAGCTTGGCAGGTTTTATCAAATAGATTTGAAAATAAGCGTGTAATAGCTAATCAACATTTAAATTCATTGTTTAAGCTCAAGGAATTAAAACAGGAAAGTCACATCGCCTTGAGATATTTATTAGATCAAACACAATTACATTTGAATTCATTGAAAAACATAGGTCTACCCACGGAGTATTGGGATGTAATAATAATTTATATATTGGCCAACAAATTAGATTCCAATACCCGGATCTATTGGGAACAATATCCAACTAAAGAAAAAATACCGACATTGCAAGAATTTTTAAAATGTTTAACAGATCGGGCGATAGTCTTGGAAGCATCGGAAGTAACATGTTCCACAGCCAAACCTGTATTTGCGCATCATAAACCGTCAAGTTACAAAAAGGAATCTTCAGTTTCATTATTGTCGCAAAGGTTGAAATGCATTGTTTGTAAGGAAAATCATAAGATTTATTTCTGTAAACAGTTTTTGAAACTAATCCAACATGAACGGTTTGAGAAAATCAAGCAATTACAAGCTTGCATCAAGTGTTTAAATGTAGGTCATTCAACTAAAGAATGCAGGAGTAAGAATAATTATAGAACTTGCAATAAAGCAGAACACAACACGTTACTCCATATTTCCCTAAAGAGGATCAAGACACTGAGAATGGCATGGATCAAGTACCAGTCTCAAACCATTCCACCTTTGGAGAAATAGAAAAAACAATTTTGTTATCAACGGCAATGGTGAACGTAAAGGACAGTAATGGAATTATTCATTCAGCGAGAGAATTGTTGGATAATGGTTGGTTGGGCGTTTACACAATCATAGCTACACTCACCTACATACATCTACATATATCATAGACTCTGTGCTTGTAGTTTTGATTGTCACATGTCCCTTACCTATCCATGTTCCTTTTTACCCATCTATCCCATCCCTATGAACTATTAACATCCTTATGAACCGTTACCATAACAATCAGTTAAATAAATCAGTGTGTCGTCTATCGAACCTCGCCGCGTAAGCGTACAATTTTCCACTCCCCGCATTTCTATAACTCAATCCGCATATAAAAGTAAAATACCGCGAACACAAGTGTATGAATAAAGGCCACACATGAGAGAAGAGAAGTAGATACCACAAGATTCCTCAGTAAGTCTCTTCCTTTCTTTATGTGCATTCATTTCTATTTGTGCAGTGGTCTAAACATACAACTTAAAAACACATACACAAGGTCCTTCGACAAACGCATTTGCACCTAAACCACACATCATTCATAAACACTTCTCGCAAAATCATTCAATGGTTCTCAGGTGAATTTCATAACTGAACGATTTGCTAAAAAATTAAACATAAAGTACAAGTCATTAAATATGCCGGTCTCTGGGTTACATAATAATATAACAAATATAAAGAAGAGTCTCTTGTTTGAATTGTCATCAATAAACTCTAATTACAAAAAACTTGTTACTTGCTTGGTATTACAAGAAATCACCAGCAAGTTACCGCAGACCTCTTTTCCAAAAAGGGAGGCAAACATACCACCAGGATTGAAATTGGCCAATCCTGAATTTTCCACTTATGTAGATATATTACTCGGTACCGAACTATTTTGGGAAATGCTGACCACTGATCAATTGAGATTAGGAACAACTGGACCTACGCTGCAACGCACTGAACTTGGATGGATATTATCCGGGCCAATTAGAACGTGCACTACAAAAAAGAGCAAGAATCATCCTCATGTCACTTATCTTTAAATATGATTCACAATCAAATTGAAAGATTTTGGAAACAGGAGGAATTGGTGTCCATCAAGCACCAAAATTGTGAAGAAAAGGCATGTGAAGAGAGCTTCACGTCCACCCAAAAAAGGGATGAAAATGGGCGTTTTGAAGTAAGCTTACCATTCCGACCTTGTATAGATCAAATAGGTACTTCCTTGCCTATGGCAGAAAAAAGATTTTTAAACTTGGATAAGAAATTATCTTCCAATATGGATTTGAAACTTCAATGCATTAACTTCATGGAAGAATGTGAAAACTTAGGTTATATGACAAAATTTGAACCAGTTTCAAATGAAGAAAAATCTTACTATTTACCTCATCATGCAATCAAAAAGGAAACCAGCAGCACTACTAAACTAAGAGTGGTGTTCGACGGCTCCGCAAAAACCTCCAGCGGGATATCAATAAACGACGCGTTAATGGTTGGTCCAAAAATACAAAATGATTTATACACCCATTTGTTGAATTTTAGAAAATATCAAGTGGCATTGACGGCTGACATAGAGAAAATGTACAGGCAGGTCAACATTAGAGAGGAGGACCACGTCTTCCAAAAAATACTTTGGCGAGCATCTCCAGAAGAGAAAATGGGCTATTTCAAGTTAAATACGATAACTTATGGTATGGGACCGTCATCTTTCTTAGCCACGTGTTGTTTGAAGCAGCTGAGAATGGAAAACGCACACTTGTATCCTGAAGCTAGTCTCATTTTAGAGAAAGATTTTTACATGGATGATCTAATTACAGGTGGAGACGATGTGGAATCCTGTAATTTGTTAAAAGAACAGTTAATCTCCATAATGAATTCAGCCGGTATGAACTTAAGAAAATGGCGGTCTAATTCTTCTGATTTGTCATCGGAGGCCAGTCAGGCCACTGTTATGGTAATTTTGGACACACCAGAAGGAGAGAAAATTCTAGGCTTAGCTTGGAATTGCGAAAAAGAAAGTTTTTATATCACGTGGAACTACCGTCACATCCTATTTGTAATAAACGGAATATTTTGTCACTGATTGCTAGTATTTTCGATCCATTAGGTTTGCTAGGACCAGTAACCGTGAATGCTAAACTTATTATGCAGAAATTATGGCAAGAAAAGATATCTTGGGATGAAGAAATACCTATAGAAATTCTGAAGCTTTGGAAAAAATATTTAGAAGATATTTAAAAAATATTTAAAAGGTGTAAATTCTTTTCAAATACCTAGAAAAATTATATGTAATCAAACTATAAATATACAATTGCACGGATTTTGTGACGCATCCCAAAAAGCATACGCTGCTTGCGTATATATGCTATCCTCAGACCAACCAGGAAAACGGCATTCTCAATTAATCACAGCTAAATCAAGAGTAGCTCCATTTAAAACTATTTCTTTGCCTAAATTGGAATTATGTGGTGATGTTCTGTTAACAAAAGTTGTTTAAAAACTAAAGGAATCCCTACTTATACCTTTGGATAAAACATTTTATTGGTGTGATTCCACTATAACTCTATGCTGGATAAGAAATCAACCGGCGCGATGGAATACATTCGTTGCAAACAGAGTTGCAGAAATACAGGAAAGAAGCGAAACCAGTCAATGGAAGCATGTCAACTCCGAAGATAATGCTGCGGATATTTTATCAAGAGGAACCAGTGCTAAAAGTCTATTTTCTTTAGAAATCTGGTGGAGAGGTCCTAATTGGTTAACTCAAGATGAAGTAACTTGGCCGAACTATAAGGAAATTTACATCGATCCACCGGAATTAAAAACCAAAATAAATTTAACCGTCAGTATGAATAAAGATTGGGAATTGTTTTATCGTTTTTCTTCTCTCACGCGTTTACAAAGAGTAACTGCTTATATCATATGTTTCATTAATAATACAAGCAAAACACATACATTTAGCGGACAACTTTCAATAATAGAATTAAAAAAGTCGTTACAAACATTAATAATAGTCGCAAAATCTTATTCATTTTCAAAAGAAATTAAGACATTAAAGGCGGAAAAAACTAAGATAAAACCACTCATCTCAAATCATTAAGCCCATTTATACATATGGATTTGTTGCATGTAGGTGGGAGATTGTCCAGAGGAAAACTGATACATGAAGCACAAAAACATCCGATATTACTACCTCACGATCACCCTCTAACAAAGTTGATCATTAAACATTTTCATTATACAAATTTGCATGTAGGTACTCAAACGTTACTAGCACTTATTAGGCTAAAATATTGGCCTATAATGGCAAAAAATGGTATTAAAAAATACTTAAAAATTGCATTGTGTGCTTCAAATGCAGTCCAAAAACAAGTCATCAAATAATGTCTGATCTTCCAGAGGATAGAGTGTCACCATGTAGACCGTTCTTTGTTACAGGACTGGATTACGCAGGGCCAATCTTAATAAAGTCTGGAATCAGTAGGAGATCCAATTCAGTCAAGTCTTATATCTGTTTATTTATATGCTTCTCTACTAAGGCAGTTCATTTAAAACTGGTCACCTCTCTGACAGCAGATGCATTTCTTAATTGTTTAAAGCGTTTCATTTCTAGACGTGGAAAACTAGTAAATTGTATTCTGATAATGCTACTACATTTGTTGGAGCGAATAATGAATTGAAAATATGTATAATTTATATGTCTCTCAAAAGGAAATAGCTAATTACTTAACTAACATGTCTATTCAGTGGGTCTTTATCCCACCTAAAGGTCCTCATCATGAAGGATTTTGGGAATCTAACATAAAAAGTGTGAAATATCACGTAAAAAGAGTGGCAAACGTCTCTTCATTAACATATGAAGAGATGTGTACGTTATTATACCAAATAGAGTCCTGCATAAATTCTAGGCCTTTAATTCCACTATCCAACGATCCCCTCGCCCTCTTCGCACTTACTTCAGGTTACTTTCTTATTGGTGAACCTGTCAGCTGTAGCTGAACCTGACCTACAACAGATTCCCATAAACAGGCTTATTAATTTCCGAAAACTAAGCCAGCTAAGACAGAGCTTCTGGACAAGATGTAGAATTGAATATCTGGGAGAGCTGCAGCAAAGGACTAAATGGACGGATGGGAACCGGCGACAACTAAAAACTGGGGACTAAGTTATCATCAAAGACGACAACGCACCACCAAATTTATGGAGGATGGGACGTGTCATCGCCACTCACCCTGGACAAGATGGGATAACCCGTATAGTCACCTTGAAGACGCAGCAAGGGTCTATGAAAAGGCCCATTACCAAATTGTGTCTTCTACCGATGGACGATGCTATCATATCTTAGAAGAACTGGATCAAAATAAACTACTAACATCTAAGAAGAGCAGTATCAAAAAGAAGTCATCTTTACTAAGGCCAAGGATCAAAAAGCAGCCATCTTTCTTGAGGACAAGAACTGCAGAGGCTGTCGATCGAGGATCAAGAAGATGAACATTTTATAATTTAGTGTTATTTTTTTTTTATGCATCTTCTAATGATTTACTTCAATTTATAATTTTATTGTTTCTAAACTAACTACAACAATCAATGGATTACGATATATGTATAAGCTAGTTTCAGCTCTCTTTTTATTTTTAAGAAATAATTTAATCTTTCTAGATACGATTTTAGATTTTCACGGCCAAAAATAATTTTGTTATTAGTTTTTGGGGTATAATGCCGTGTTGCGCTACCTCCTTCTTTAGCCAACGTTTCGGACAGCGTTGCAGTGTCCATCATCAGGGCAGATGTGTGAAACATTGTCTGAAACATTGGCTAAAGAAGGAGATAGCGCAACACGGCATAATACCCCAAAAACTAATAACAAAAATTAATCTTTCTAATTTAAAAAAAATATCCTCAAAAATAAAAATAATCAATTTTAACTTTTATAGGGTTCTAAAAAGAACTTTCATTTAATTTCAGCCCTTTTTGTCAGGGAGCGATGGTAAAATTGATATTTATTAAGTAGGTACTTGTTCTATGGGCAATTACTTCTAGGCAAGTACCTACCTAATTTTATTATTTTCTTTCTGTTCCATTATACGAATTAGTTCTATAGAAGAAAACAAAATACGGTAGCTTCTATGTCTTAATAAAAAAAAATGTGTTCCAACAAGCAGATCACCATATAAATCTTGTAACAAATCAGGATTATGTAACTAAAAGAATAATAAATTACGACCAGATAAACAAAACACAAAACAAGCGTTTGATTTACAAAAGTGAGTATCACAGAAAAACTCCACCTGAAATCAAACAAGAGCGTAAAAAGCACCAAACGATGAATTTAAAAAAAATCTTATTGTAGATTTTTTGATTGATTCGTGTACAGACCATGATTTTTAGTAAGAACAGAAAATTTCAGACGTTTCGGAGCCATAAGGCCAAAGTAATGACAGATCCCAAGTGTTTAAACGTCCGACCCCAAGTGCTAAAACGACCGAACCAAACTGTTAAAACTATGATTTTTTTTCTTTGTAGATTTTTTGTTTGATTCGTTTACAGGTTAGTAAGAATCCAAAATGTCTGTCGGTTCGGAACCATAGGGCCAAAGTTATGAACGACAACAACTATTGTTACAAAGCGCCCGTAAAACGGAAAATTTTTGAAAAATCTACTTTTAGCCGATTGTTTTATTTTTCAGTTGGTTCGGAACCATAAGGCCAAAGTAATGACCGACGCCAAGCGTTCAACCGTCCGACTCCGAGTGCTTAAACGGCCGAACCCAAGTTTTAAAACCATGAATTTAAAAAAAAATCGATGGAAGATTTTTTGATTGATTCGTGTACAGACCATGATTCTTAGTAAGAATCCAAAAAATTCAGACGTTTCGGAGCCGTAAGGCCAAAGTAATGAAAGACCCCAAGTGTTTAAACGTCCAACCCCAAGTGCTAAAACGACCGAACCCAAGTGTTAAAACGATGATTTTTTTTTCTTTGTAAATTTTTTGATTGATTCGTTTACAAGTCATAATCTTAGTAAGAATCAAAAATTTCGGTCGGTTCAGAACCATAAGGGCCAAAGTTATGAACGACAACAACTATTGTTACAAAGCGCCCGTCAAACGATAAATTTTTGCAAAAATTCTACTTTTAGCTGACTGTTTTATTTTTCAGTTGGTTCGGAACCATAAGGCCAAAGTTATGTCCGAAACCAAGTGTTCTAACGTCCGACCCCAAGTGCTAAAACGGCCGAACGCAAGTGTTAAAACGATGAATTTTTGCAAAAATTTTACTCTAAGTCAATTTTTTATTGATACGTGTACAGGCCACGATTCTTAGTAAGAATCCAAAATTTCGGTCGGTTCGGAACCATAGGGCCAAATTTATGACCGAAGCCAAGTTTTCAATCGTCCGACCCCAAGTGCTAAACGACCGAACCCAAGTGTTCTTTAAAGAATTTTAGATTGATTCTTGTACAGACCAAGATTTTTAGTCAGAATCCAAAATTTCAGTCGGTGCGGAACCTTAGAGACAAAGTTATGAACGACCACAATTATTGTTACATAGCGCCCGTAAAACGATGAATTTTTGCAAAAATTCTACTTTTAGCCGACTTTTTATTGATACGTGTCCAGGCCATGATTCTTAGTAAGAATCCATAATTTCAGTCGGTTCGGAACCATAGGGCCAAAGTTATGCCACCTAACCCAAATGTTAACCGTCTGACTCCAAGTACTAAAACGGCCGAACCCAAGTGTTAGAACGTAGAATTTTTGCAAAAATTGTACTCTAAGTCACTTTTTATTGATATACACGGTGTCCGGAAACTCGTAGTACAAGCGGAAAACTGGTGAACCTACATCCCATAGAGAACCCAAATAAACATAAATATTTTCAATTTAAGCATTTTTACATTTAAAATTAAAAAAAAAAAAAAAAAAAAATTAAATTTCGGCTATTTAGGGTTAAAATTTCATCTGATAGGTGGAAATGTCGTAGAACGAAGATGCTACAAAATTTATAAGCTGCCATTAATCTCTTTTCGTGTTCATAGTTTATTTATTTTCATCCCACTAATTTATTCTTCCACCTTTTCTAAAATTGCATTTCTTCTAAGCATTATAATATGGTTAAATTAACGTATTTACTTTGATGTGTACCTACCCGTCATCTTGAAACGGACGGCGGGCAATAATGTACTCTACTTGAAAGATTTTCGGCGATATAACTGGACCAATTCGAACAAGCATTGTGAGAGAAATTATTAGCATAGGTATGTTCTAACTTACATTATGTAATATTTCTTTTTTAATCCAAAAACACTAGGTACATCACAAAAAACGCATTTTAACATGTCATTGGTACATCACAAAAAAACACATATGCGTTGGTATATTCCATTGTAATAACACAATAATTAATCACGTCAAAATATGAAAATAACACAAAATAATTCACAAGCACACTTTGTTTTAAAGTTTAATTACGAAAAGTTTGTTGTAGAAAGATGTCAACGAGCCAAACGCGTGGACAAAACTGTCGATTGCATTTGTAAACAAACAATTTCCGAAACAACAAAATTTAATGGCGGCCATTATAAAGCCCGCCTTCCACTGCGAGCGGAAAAGAGTCTAGCTGAGCGGGTAACTAGTCATTGATGAACAGAGTGATTCTGTGATTTCAAGTACTGTTTCTTGTGAGGATGTTTTTTAACGCGTAGGCAATGAAGAAATGTTTGCTTAAAAAAAAACATGTAATTAAATTTATATTTGTTTTAAACTTTCTTATTTCCGGCAATTTCATCTCGATGATGGTTTTCCAAGCAGCATCCTTTTTGACGACATTGCGACATTCTTTGCTAGTCGTATCCTATAAACACTAAAATTGGCAAGCGGCTTCAATAAACACCTTCATTAATAGCGGAGCGGATTCGTTCGAACCTATTTAACTCGTTTAGTCTGCTTCGCTCGCAACGTTCTTAATAGAAGCACTTGTATGCAGTTAACGTTTGCTAGTCGAGCGGATTCCGAACAGTGGAAGCCAGGCTTTAAACGCGGCCATTTTTAATATTCAAGACATTATTCGCTCGCCTGTTCGCGCACGTGTGGATTGACCCTGAGAGAAAGAGATGGTAATTTTGTTTCGGAATTTTTATAGTCCGGTTAAAATAGATATGAACAACATTAAATTTCTGACCATTTTTGAAATGAAGAAGTCTTTAGCACTGTTCTGATTTGAAACTCGATGAAACGAAAAATAGCGACAAGAAAAAGAGACAAACACATTAACACATACATCAATAGAATTTAGCCTGTGAGAGAGTGAGATAGTACAATCGGTCTCCTCTTTGTGCGGTGCTTCTTAGCCCACTCTTGTCTACTTTAGTTTTCTGAAGGTTTCACTCCTACCGCCTGAGACCTCTAATATTTTTGTTAGTAAGTACTACAAACTTTGAAGTACAAATACAAAAAAAAAACTTTTTCTAATAATTCACGTACAACAGAATCACCAACGTTTACATGAATTAATGTGAAGGTTGGTGTTGCTTTTTTGCAACTAAATTAGTGATGTTCAGGTTGATGTTACTACTAAGCTGTAATTTCAAATCGGATTACACTTGTAATATGTTTCTGATTTGAAACTCAATGAAACGAAAAATAGCGACACTAAAAAGAGACAAACACATACATCAATAAGATTTAGCCTGTGAGAGAGTGAGATAGTATAATCGGTCTCCTCTTTGTGCGGTGCTTCTTAGCCCACTCTTGTCTACTTTAGTTTTCTGAAGGTTTCACTCCTACCGCCTGCGACCTCTAATATTTTTGTTAGTAAGTACTACAAACTTTGAAGCACAAATACAAAAAAAAAACTTTTTCTAATAATTCACGTACAACAGAATCACCAACGTTTACATGAATTAATGTGAAGGTTGGTGTTGCTTTTTTGCAACTAAATTAGTGATGTTCAGGTTGATGTTACTACTAAGCTGTAATTTCAAATCGGATTACACTTGCAATATGTTTCTGATTTGAAACTCGATGAAACGAAAAATTGCGACAATAAAAAGAGACAAACACATACATCAATAAGATTTAGCCTGTGAGAGAGTGAGATAGTATAATCGGTCTCCTCTTTGTGCGGTGCTTCTCAGCCTCCCCACTCTTGTCTACTTTAGTTTTCTGAAGGTTTCACTCCTACCGCCTGTGACCTCTAATATTTTTGTTAGTAAGTACTACAAACTTTGAAGCACAAATACAAAAAAAAAACCTTTTTCTAATAATTAACGTACAACAGAATCACCAACGTTTACATGAATTAATGTGAAGGTTGGTGTTGCTTTTTTGCAACTAAATTAGTGATGTTCAGGTTGATGTTACTACTAAGCTGTAATTTCAAATCGGATTACACTTGCAATATGTTTCTGATTTGAAACTCGAAGAAACGAAAAATAGCGACACTAAAAAGAGACAAACACATACATCAATAAGATTTAGCCTGTGAGAGAGTGAGATAGTATAATCGGTCTCCTCTTTGTGCGGTGCTTCTCAGCCTCCCCACTCTTGTCTACTTTAGTTTTCTGAAGGTTTCACTCCTACCGCCTGTGACCTCTAATATTTTTGTTAGTAAGTACTTCAAAGTTTGAAGTACAAATTAAAAAAAAAAACTTTTTTTAATAATTAACGTACAACAGAATCACTAACGTTTACATTAATTAATGTGAAGGTTGGTGTTGCTTTTTTGCAACTAAATTAGTGATATTCAGGTTGATGTTACTACTCTCTGTAATCTCAAATCGGATTACACTTGCAATATGTTTTATTATTATTTTTCGGGCTAACTTGACCGGACTACCTTTCCCCTCCCTCGTCTCTTCCCGCGCGGCTACCTACAAACTGCGAATATGTACGATCAGCTGTTTAACCGTGGAACGACCAAATATTTTATTTTTAAACTGAATTAAATGATGGGCAATTTCAAAATAATGCTTTAAATCCGGATTTCTTTGTTTGTTTTTCTTTTAAATAGTGTTTATTAGTTAGGTACTATGATCGTCGGTAATAATTTACAAGAATTTGACCAAAACAAAAATCAACTTCTCACTCGATTTACTCGAAAACGAAAGCTCAAATCAAAAAAAGTTATACCACAAAATCGACTCCAAATGTGATGTGGAGTCTCCAGTTTCCCGCTTGTACTACGAGTTTCCGGACACCTTGTATAGGCCACAATTCTTAATAAGAATCCAAAATTTCAGTCGGTTCGGAACCATAGGGCCAAAGTTATGAACGACAAGAACTATTGTTACAAAGCGCCCGTAAAACGATAAATTTTTGCAAAAGACAACTTTTAGCCGAAACGAAATTTAGCCGTGGGTAACGAAAATTTTAGCCAATTGTTTTATTTTTCAGTTGGTACGGAACCATAAGGCCAAAGTTATGACCGACGCCAAGTGTTCAAACGTCCGACCGCAAGTGCTAAAACGACCGACACCAGGCCATGATTCTTAGTAAGAAACGAAAATTTCAGTCGGTTCGGAACCATAGGGCCAAAGTTATGACACGTAACCCAAATGTTCAACCGTCCGACCCCAAGTGCTAAAACGGCCGAACCTAAGTGTTAAAACGATGAATTTTTTCAAAAATTCTACTCTTAATCATTTTTTTATTAATACGTGTACAGGCCACGATTCTAAGTAAGAATCCTAAATTTCTGTCGGTTCGTAACCATAGGGCCAAAGTTATGAACGACTACAACTATTGTTACAAAGCGCCCGTAATACGATAAATTTTTGCAAAAATCTACTTTTACCCGATTGTTTTATTTTTCAGTTGGTTCGGAACCCTAAAGCCAAAGTTATGACCGACGCCAAGTGTTCAAACGTCCGACCCCAAGTGCTTAAACGGCCGAACCCAAGTATTAAAACGATGAATTATAAAAAAAAATCGATTGTAGATTTTTTGAATGATTCGTGTACAGACCATGATTTCCATGTAAGAATCCAAAATTTCAGACGTTTCGGAGCGATAAGGCCAAAGAAATGACAGACCCCAAGTGTTTAAACGTCCGACCCAAGTGCTAAAACGACCGAACCCAAGTGTTAAAACGGTGATTTTTGTCTATTTGTAGATTTTTTTATTGATTCGCATACAATTATAATTTTTGTCATAGGGCCAAAGTTATGACCGACCCTAAGTGTTCAAACGTCCGACCCCAAGTGCTAAACGACCGAACCCAAGTGTTAAAACGATGATTTAAAAAAAAATTCTTTGAAGAATTTTAGATTGATTCTTGTACTGACCTTGTCAGAATCCAAAATTTCAGTCGGTTCGGCGGAACCTTAGAGACAAAGTTATGAACGACCACAATTATTGTTACATAGCGCCCGTAAAACGTTGAATTTTTCAAAAATTCTGCTTTAAGCCGATTTTTTATTGATACGTATCCAGGTCATGATTATTTCAGTCGGTTCGGAACCATAGGACCAAAGTTATGACACCTAACCCAAATGTCAACCGTCTGATCCCAAGTGCTAAACGACCGAACCCAAGTGTTAAAACGATGATTTAAAAAAAAATTCTCTTTGAAGAATTTTAGATTGATTCTTGTACAGACCAAGATTTTTAGTCAGAATCCAAAATTTCAGTCGGTGCGGAACCTTAGAGACAAAGTTATGAACGACCACAATTATTGTTACATAGCGCCCGTAAAACGATGAATTTTTGCAAAAATTCTACTTTTAGCCGACTTTTTATTGATACGTGTCCAGGCCATGATTCTTAGTAAGAATCCATAATTTCAGTCGGTTCGGAACCATAGGGCCAAAGTAATGTCACCTAACCCAAATGTTAACCGTCTGACCCAAGTACTAAAACGGCCGAACCCAAGTGTTAAAACGTAGAATTTTTGCAAAAATTGTACTCTAAGTCACTTTTTATTGATATATAGGCCACAATTCTTAGTAAGAATCCAAAATTTCAGTCGGTTCGGAACCATAGGGCCAAAGTTATGAACGACAAGAACTATTGTTACAAAGCGCCCGTAAAACGATAAATTTTTGCAAAAGACAACTTTTAGCCGAAACGAAATTTAGCCGTGGGTAACGAAAATTTTAGCCAATTGTTTTATTTTTCAGTTGGTACGGAACCATAAGGCCAAAGTTATGACCGACGCCAAGTGTTCAAACGTCCGACCGCAAGTGCTAAAACGACCGACACCAGGCCATGATTCTTAGTAAGAAACGAAAATTTCAGTCGGTTCGGAACCATAGGGCCAAAGTTATGACACGTAACCCAAATGTTCAACCGTCCGACCCCAAGTGCTAAAACGGCCGAACCTAAGTGTTAAAACGATGAATTTTTTCAAAAATTCTACTCTTAATCAATTTTTTATTAATACGTGTACAGGCCACGATTCTAAGTAAGAATCCTAAATTTCTGTCGGTTCGTAACCATAGGGCCAAAGTTATGAACGACTACAACTATTGTTACAAAGCGCCCGTAAAACGATAAATTTTTGCAAAAATCTACTTTTACCCGATTGTTTTATTTTTCAGTTGGTTAGGAACCCTAAAGCCAAAGTTATGACCGACGCCAAGTGTTCAAACGTCCGACCCCAAGTGCTTAAACGGCCGAACCCAAGTATTAAAACGATGAATTATAAAAAAAATCGATTGTAGATTTTTTGAATGATTCGTGTACAGACCATGATTTCCATGTAAGAATCCAAAATTTCAGACGTTTCGGAGCGATAAGGCCAAAGAAATGACAGATCCCAAGTGTTTAAACGTCCGACCCCAAGTGCTAAAACGACCGAACCCAAGTGTTAAAACGGTGATTTTTGTCTATTTGTAGATTTTTTGATTGATTCGCATACAATTATAATTTTTGTCATAGGGCCAAAGTTATGACCGACCCTAAGTGTTCAAACGTCCGACCCCAAGTGCTAAACGACCGAACCCAAGTGTTAAAAGGATGATTTAAAAAAAAATTCTTTGAAGAATTTTAGATTGATTCTTGTACTGACCTTGTCAGAATCCAAAATTTCAGTCGGTTCGGCGGAACCTTAGAGACAAAGTTATGAACGACCACAATTATTGTTACATAGCGCCCGTAAAACGTTGAATTTTTCAAAAATTCTGCTTTAAGCCGATTTTTTATTGATACGTATCCAGGTCATGATTATTTCAGTCGGTTCGGAACCATAGGACCAAAGTTATGACACCTAACCCAAATGTCAACCGTCTGATCCCAAGTGCTAAACGACCGAACCCAAGTGTTAAAACGATGATTTAAAAAAAAATTCTCTTTGAAGAATTTTAGATTGATTCTTGTACAGACCAAGATTTTTAGTCAGAATCCAAAATTTCAGTCGGTGCGGAACCTTAGAGACAAAGTTATGAACGACCACAATTATTGTTACATAGCGCCCGTAAAACGATGAATTTTTGCAAAAATTCTACTTTTAGCCGACTTTTTATTGATACGTGTCCAGGCCATGATTCTTAGTAAGAATCCATAATTTCAGTCGGTTCGGAACCATAGGGCCAAAGTAATGCCACCTAACCCAAATGTTAACCGTCTGACCCAAGTACTAAAACGGCCGAACCCAAGTGTTAAAACGTAGAATTTTTGCAAAAATTGTACTCTAAGTCACTTTTTATTGATATATAGGCCACAATTCTTAGTAAGAATCCAAAATTTCAGTCGGTTCGGAACCATAGGGCCAAAGTTATGAACGACAAGAACTATTGTTACAAAGTGCCCGTAAAACGATAAATTTTTGCAAAAGACAACTTTTAGCCGAAACGAAATTTAGCCGTGGGTAACGAAAATTTTAGCAAATTGTTTTATTTTTCAGTTGGTACGGAACCATAAGGCCAAAGTTATGACCGACGCCAAGTGTTCAAACGTCCGACCGCAAGTGCTAAAACGGCCGACACCAGGCCATGATTCTTAGTAAGAAACGAAAATTTCAGTCGGTTCGGAACCATAGGGCCAAAGTTATGACACGTAACCCAAATGTTCAACCGTCCGACCCCAAGTGCTAAAACGGCCGAACCTAAGTGTTAAAACGATGAATTTTTTCAAAAATTCTACTCTTAATCAATTTTTTATTAATACGTGTACAGGCCACGATTCTAAGTAAGAATCCTAAATTTCTGTCGGTTCGTAACCATAGGGCCAAAGTTATGAACGACTACAACTATTGTTACAAAGCGCCCGTAAAACGATAAATTTTTGCAAAAATCTACTTTTACCCGATTGTTTTATTTTTCAGTTGGTTAGGAACCCTAAAGCCAAAGTTATGACCGACGCCAAGTGTTCAAACGTCCGACCCCAAGTGCTTAAACGGCCGAACCCAAGTATTAAAACGATGAATTATAAAAAAAATCGATTGTAGATTTTTTGAATGATTCGTGTACAGACCATGATTTCCATGTAAGAATCCAAAATTTCAGACGTTTCGGAGCGATAAGGCCAAAGAAATGACAGATCCCAAGTGTTTAAACGTCCGACCCCAAGTGCTAAAACGACCGAACCCAAGTGTTAAAACGGTGATTTTTGTCTATTTGTAGATTTTTTGATTGATTCGCATACAATTATAATTTTTGTCATAGGGCCAAAGTTATGACCGACCCTAAGTGTTCAAACGTCCGACCCCAAGTGCTAAACGACCGAACCCAAGTGTTAAAAGGATGATTTAAAAAAAAATTCTTTGAAGAATTTTAGATTGATTCTTGTACTGACCTTGTCAGAATCCAAAATTTCAGTCGGTTCGGCGGAACCTTAGAGACAAAGTTATGAACGACCACAATTATTGTTACATAGCGCCCGTAAAACGTTGAATTTTTCAAAAATTCTGCTTTAAGCCGATTTTTTATTGATACGTATCCAGGTCATGATTATTTCAGTCGGTTCGGAACCATAGGACCAAAGTTATGACACCTAACCCAAATGTCAACCGTCTGATCCCAAGTGCTAAACGACCGAACCCAAGTGTTAAAACGATGATTTAAAAAAAAATTCTCTTTGAAGAATTTTAGATTGATTCTTGTACAGACCAAGATTTTTAGTCAGAATCCAAAATTTCAGTCGGTGCGGAACCTTAGAGACAAAGTTATGAACGACCACAATTATTGTTACATAGCGCCCGTAAAACGATGAATTTTTGCAAAAATTCTACTTTTAGCCGACTTTTTATTGATACGTGTCCAGGCCATGATTCTTAGTAAGAATCCATAATTTCAGTCGGTTCGGAACCATAGGGCCAAAGTAATGCCACCTAACCCAAATGTTAACCGTCTGACCCAAGTACTAAAACGGCCGAACCCAAGTGTTAAAACGTAGAATTTTTGCAAAAATTGTACTCTAAGTCACTTTTTATTGATATATAGGCCACAATTCTTAGTAAGAATCCAAAATTTCAGTCGGTTCGGAACCATAGGGCCAAAGTTATGAACGACAAGAACTATTGTTACAAAGCGCCCGTAAAACGATAAATTTTTGCAAAAGACAACTTTTAGCCGAAACGAAATTTAGCCGTGGGTAACGAAAATTTTAGCCAATTGTTTTATTTTTCAGTTGGTACGGAACCATAAGGCCAAAGTTATGACCGACGCCAAGTGTTCAAACGTCCGACCGCAAGTGCTAAAACGGCCGACACCAGGCCATGATTCTTAGTAAGAAACGAAAATTTCAGTCGGTTCGGAACCATAGGGCCAAAGTTATGACACGTAACCCAAATGTTCAACCGTCCGACCCCAAGTGCTAAAACGGCCGAACCTAAGTGTTAAAACGATGAATTTTTTCAAAAATTCTACTCTTAATCAATTTTTTATTAATACGTGTACAGGCCACGATTCTAAGTAAGAATCCTAAATTTCTGTCGGTTCGTAACCATAGGGCCAAAGTTATGAACGACTACAACTATTGTTACAAAGCGCCCGTAAAACGATAAATTTTTGCAAAAATCTACTTTTACCCGATTGTTTTATTTTTCAGTTGGTTAGGAACCCTAAAGCCAAAGTTATGACCGACGCCAAGTGTTCAAACGTCCGACCCCAAGTGCTTAAACGGCCGAACCCAAGTATTAAAACGATGAATTATAAAAAAAATCGATTGTAGATTTTTTGAATGATTCGTGTACAGACCATGATTTCCATGTAAGAATCCAAAATTTCAGACGTTTCGGAGCGATAAGGCCAAAGAAATGACAGACCCCAAGTGTTTAAACGTCCGACCCCAAGTGCTAAAACGACCGAACCCAAGTGTTAAAACGGTGATTTTTGTCTATTTGTAGATTTTTTGATTGATTCGCATACAATTATAATTTTTGTCATAGGGCCAAAGTTATGACCGACCCTAAGTGTTCAAACGTCCGACCCCAAGTGCTAAACGACCGAACCCAAGTGTTAAAAGGATGATTTAAAAAAAAATTCTTTGAAGAATTTTAGATTGATTCTTGTACTGACCTTGTCAGAATCCAAAATTTCAGTCGGTTCGGCGGAACCTTAGAGACAAAGTTATGAACGACCACAATTATTGTTACATAGCGCCCGTAAAACGTTGAATTTTTCAAAAATTCTGCTTTAAGCCGATTTTTTATTGATACGTATCCAGGTCATGATTATTTCAGTCGGTTCGGAACCATAGGACCAAAGTTATGACACCTAACCCAAATGTCAACCGTCTGATCCCAAGTGCTAAACGACCGAACCCAAGTGTTAAAACGATGATTTAAAAAAAAATTCTCTTTGAAGAATTTTAGATTGATTCTTGTACAGAATTTTAGATTGATTCTTGTAGTCAGAATCAGAAATTTCAGTCGGTTCGGAACCTTAGAGACAAAGTTATGAACGACCACAATTATTGTTACATAGCGCCCGTAAAACGTTGAATTTTTCAAAAATTCTGCTTTAAGCCGATTTTTTATTGATACGTATCCAGGTCATGATTATTTCAGTCGGTTCGGAACCATAGGACCAAAGTTATGACACCTAACCCAAATGTCAACCGTCTGATCCCAAGTGCTAAACGACCGAACCCAAGTGTTAAAACGATGATTTAAAAAAAAATTCTCTTTGAAGAATTTTAGATTGATTCTTGTACAGACCAAGATTTTTAGTCAGAATCCAAAATTTCAGTCGGTGCGGAACCTTAGAGACAAAGTTATGAACGACCACAATTATTGTTACATAGCGCCCGTAAAACGATGAATTTTTGCAAAAATTCTACTTTTAGCCGACTTTTTATTGATACGTGTCCAGGCCATGATTCTTAGTAAGAATCCATAATTTCAGTCGGTTCGGAACCATAGGGCCAAAGTAATGCCACCTAACCCAAATGTTAACCGTCTGACCCAAGTACTAAAACGGCCGAACCCAAGTGTTAAAACGTAGAATTTTTGCAAAAATTGTACTCTAAGTCACTTTTTATTGATATATAGGCCACAATTCTTAGTAAGAATCCAAAATTTCAGTCGGTTCGGAACCATAGGGCCAAAGTTATGAACGACAAGAACTATTGTTACAAAGCGCCCGTAAAACGATAAATTTTTGCAAAAGACAACTTTTAGCCGAAACGAAATTTAGCCGTGGGTAACGAAAATTTTAGCCAATTGTTTTATTTTTCAGTTGGTACGGAACCATAAGGCCAAAGTTATGACCGACGCCAAGTGTTCAAACGTCCGACCGCAAGTGCTAAAACGGCCGACACCAGGCCATGATTCTTAGTAAGAAACGAAAATTTCAGTCGGTTCGGAACCATAGGGCCAAAGTTATGACACGTAACCCAAATGTTCAACCGTCCGACCCCAAGTGCTAAAACGGCCGAACCTAAGTGTTAAAACGATGAATTTTTTCAAAAATTCTACTCTTAATCAATTTTTTATTAATACGTGTACAGGCCACGATTCTAAGTAAGAATCCTAAATTTCTGTCGGTTCGTAACCATAGGGCCAAAGTTATGAACGACTACAACTATTGTTACAAAGCGCCCGTAAAACGATAAATTTTTGCAAAAATCTACTTTTACCCGATTGTTTTATTTTTCAGTTGGTTAGGAACCCTAAAGCCAAAGTTATGACCGACGCCAAGTGTTCAAACGTCCGACCCCAAGTGCTTAAACGGCCGAACCCAAGTATTAAAACGATGAATTATAAAAAAAATCGATTGTAGATTTTTTGAATGATTCGTGTACAGACCATGATTTCCATGTAAGAATCCAAAATTTCAGACGTTTCGGAGCGATAAGGCCAAAGAAATGACAGACCCCAAGTGTTTAAACGTCCGACCCCAAGTGCTAAAACGACCGAACCCAAGTGTTAAAACGGTGATTTTTGTCTATTTGTAGATTTTTTGATTGATTCGCATACAATTATAATTTTTGTCATAGGGCCAAAGTTATGACCGACCCTAAGTGTTCAAACGTCCGACCCCAAGTGCTAAACGACCGAACCCAAGTGTTAAAAGGATGATTTAAAAAAAAATTCTTTGAAGAATTTTAGATTGATTCTTGTACTGACCTTGTCAGAATCCAAAATTTCAGTCGGTTCGGCGGAACCTTAGAGACAAAGTTATGAACGACCACAATTATTGTTACATAGCGCCCGTAAAACGTTGAATTTTTCAAAAATTCTGCTTTAAGCCGATTTTTTATTGATACGTATCCAGGTCATGATTATTTCAGTCGGTTCGGAACCATAGGACCAAAGTTATGACACCTAACCCAAATGTCAACCGTCTGATCCCAAGTGCTAAACGACCGAACCCAAGTGTTAAAACGATGATTTAAAAAAAAATTCTCTTTGAAGAATTTTAGATTGATTCTTGTACAGAATTTTAGATTGATTCTTGTAGTCAGAATCAGAAATTTCAGTCGGTTCGGAACCTTAGAGACAAAGTTATGAACGACCACAATTATTGTTACATAGCGCCCGTAAAACGATGAAGTTTTGCAAAAATTCTACTTTTAGCCATTATTCTTAGTAAGAATCCAAAATTTCAGTCGGTTCGGAACCATAGGACCAAAGTTATGACACCTAACCCAAATGTTCAACCGTCCGACCCTAAGTGCTAAAACGGCCGAACCCAGGTGTTAAAACGATGAATTTTTGCAAAAATTTTACTGTTAGTCAATTTTTTATTGATACGTGTACAGGCCACGATTCTTAGTAAGAATCCGAAATTTCAGTCGGTTTGGAACCATAGGGCCAAAGTTATGACCGACGCCATGTGTTCAAACGTCCGACCCAAGTGTTTAAACGACCCCAAGTGTTAAAACTTCTACTCTTAGTCAATTTTTTTATTGATACGTGTCCATGTCATGATTTTTAGTAAGAATCCAAAATTTCTGTCGGTTTGGAACCATAGGGCCAAAGTTATGACACCTTACCCAAATGTTCAACCGTCCGACCCAAAGTGCTAAAACGGCCGAACCCAAGTGTTAAAACGACGAATTTTGGCCAAAATTCTACTCCTAGTCAATTTTTTATATCAAATACGCGAACAGACCACGATTCTTAGTAAGAATCCAAAATTTCTGTCGGTTCGGAACCTTAGGGCCAAAGTTATGACCGACGCCAAGTGTTTAAACGTCCGACCCCAAGTGTTCAAACGACCCCAAGTGTTAAAACGATGAATTTTTACAAAAATTATTTTCTTAGTCAATTTTTCATTGATACGTGAACAGGCCACGATTAGAATTAGATTAGTAAGAATCCTAAATTTCAGTCGTTTCGGAACCATAGGGTCAAAGTTATGACCAACCCTAAGTGTTTGAGGGAGCGGGCCGTATCGGTAGAGTCGGGACGTGAAATAAAAAGCGTCAGTCAGTGAAGTGAGTCCGTCTTTATTGTAACTACGTAGCGAGGTCGAAGCGGAACGGAGTGACAGTGGTGCCGATAGTAATGCTGCTGCGTCATGATGATGGAGACTACGGCGGTGAAGATCACTGGTCTTCAGGGAGCCGGCGTGTTGCTCTACACCATGACGGTGTAGAAGTGACCTTGGTCCAGGCGGTCGACCGTCGTCGTGTTGACGAGGTATGGCGGCTGTGTGGCCTTTGAGTCGACACACACACGTGACGCTGGAAGGAACCTTGAGAGGCGATGAAGAAGCTGGTTTCTGGCTCGTTACCGGTTGTGGTTGCTGGTTGTGGTTGCTGGCTTGTTGCCGGTTGCTGGCTCGTTGCCGGTTGCTGGTTGCTGGTTGTGGTTGCTGGCTTGTTGCCGGTTGCTGGCTCGTTGCCGGTTGTTGGTTGCTGGTTGTGGTTGCTGGCATGTTTCCGGTTGCTGGCTCGTTGGTGGTTGCTGGTTGCTGGTTGTGGTTGCTGGCTTGTTGCCGGTTACTGGCTCGTTGCCGGTTGTTGGTTGGTGAAGTTCCTCGAAGAAGGTGCTGGAGACGTTCCTGGTGTCACACTAGACAAATGTTGTTCACTTGCTGACTGCGCCGGCCCTGCGACTGCGCAGGGCCGGTGCCCGGCGCAGGCACGTACTTAGTCGCGGCACTGCTCGGACTGTGTTGCTACTCGACCGATGAATGAAGACTGAACTAAGCTCAGCGAGCGAACGCTTGCTTATATACTCGCGGCGAGTAATTAATCTCACGGTAGGCAATGCTGGGTGTATTCACGCAAAGCTGAGAAATCGCTCTAACCTTCTGTGGGCACTTGTATGGTACAGCCAGACGTTCTAGGCCTTTCGGGTAAGTGGCGGAATTATTATTTACGAGGCGGCGCGGCCGTAGTAACTGTAGGTATTTCGTAGTTTCCAGCGTGTTCGGTCGGAGTCCAGTGGCGGCGCAAAATAAACGGCAGACGTGGCCGCCACATGTTCAAACGTCCGACCCCAAGTGCTAAACGACCGAACCCAAGTAACACTTTTATTAAATCATAGTTTTAACAAAACGATGATTTAAAAAAAAAACTCTTTGATGAATTTTAGATTGATTCTTGTACAGATCAAGTTTTTTAGTCAGAATCCAAAATTTCAGTTGGTTTGCAACCTAAGAGACAAAGTTATGAACGACCACAATTATTGTTACATAGCGCCCGAAAAACGATGAATTTTTGTGAAAATTCAGCTTTTAACTGATTTTTTATTGATACGTGTCCAGGCCATGATTCTTAGTAAGAACCCGAAATTTCAGTCGGTTCGGAACCATAGGGCCAAAGTTATGACACGTGACCCAAATGTTCAACCGTCCGATCCCAAGTGCTAAAACGGCCGAATCTGAGTGTTAAAACGATGCAAAAATTAAAAATATGCAAAAATTCTACTCTTATTCAGTTTTTTATTGTGTACAGGCCACGATTATTAGTAAGAATCCAATATTTCAGTTGGTTCGGAACCATAGGGCCAAAGTTATTACCAACCCAAGTGTTCAAACGTCCGACCCCAAGTGCTAAACGACCGAACCAAAGTGTTAAAACGATGATTTTAAAATAATTCACTTTTAAGAATTTTAGATTGATTCTTGTACAGACCAAGATTTTAAGTCAGAATCCAAAATTTCACTCGGTTTGGAACCTTATAGACAAATTTATGAACGACCACAATTATTGTTACATAGCGCCCGTAAAACGATGAATTTTTGCAAACATTCTACTTTTAGCCGATTTTTTTTATTGATACGTGTCCAAGCTATGATTCTTAGTAAGAATTCAAAATTTCAGTCGGTTCGGAACCATAGGGCCAAAGTTATGACGCCTAACCCAAATGTTAACAGTCTGACCCCAAGTACTAAAACGGCCGAACCCAAGTGTTAAAACGATGAATTTTTGCAAAAATTCTACTCTTAGTCAATTTTTTATTGATACGTGTACAGGCCACGACTCTTAGTAAGAATCCAAAATTTCTGTCGGGTCGGAACATCGGGCCAAAGTTATGAACGACAACAACTATTGTTACAAAGCGCCCGTAAAACGATAAATTTTTGCAAAAATCTACTATTAGCCGATTTTTTTATTTTTCAATTGGTTCGGAACCATAAGGCCAAAGTTATGACCGACGCCAAGTGTTCAAACGTCCGACCCCAAGTGCTTAAACGGCCGAATCAAAGTTATAAAACGATGAATTTAAAAAAAATCGATTGAATTTTTTTTATTGATTCGTGTACAGTCCATGATTCTTAGTAAGAATCCAAAATTTCAGACGTTTTGGAGCCATAAGGCCAAAGTAATGACAGACTCCAAGTACTTAAACGACCGGCGTTAAGTGCTAAAATGGCCGAGCCCCAGTGTTAAAACGATGATTTTTTTTTTTTTGTAGATTTTTTGATTGATTTGTTTACAGGTCATGAACTTAGTAAGCATTCAAAATTTCGGTCGGTTCGGAACCTTAGGGCCAAATTTATGACCGAGCCTAAGTGCTCCCGACCTCAAGTGCTAAACGACCGAACCCAAGTGTTTTTGCAAAAATTCTACTCTTAGTCAATTTTTTATTGATACGTGTCCTTGATTGATTCTCGTTGACAAAAATTCTCGTTGAAGAATTTTAGATCGATTCTTGTACAGACCAAGATTTTTAGTCAGAATCCAAAATTTCAGTCGGTTCGGAACCTTACAGACAAAGTTATTGAACGACCACAATTATTGTTACATAGCGCCCGTAAAACGATGAATTTTTGCAAAAATTCTACTTATAGCCGATTTTTTTATTGATACGTGTTTGGACACCATGGCTTGGGCCATGATTCTTAGTAAGAATCCAAAATTTCAATCGGTTACATGGGGCCAAAGTTATAACACCTAACCCAAATGTTCAACCGTCCGACCCCAAGTGCTAAAACCGCCGAACCCAAGTGTTAAAACGATGAATTTTTGCGAAAATTCTACTCTTACTCAATTTTTTATTGATTCGTGTACAGGCCACGATTCTTAGTAAGAAACCAAAATTTCAGTCGGTTCGGAAACATAGGGTCAAAGTTATGACCAACCCTAAGTGTTCAAACGTCCTACCCCAAGTGCTAAACGACCGAACCCAAGTGTTAAAACGATGAATTTTCGCAAAAATTCTACTCCTAGTCAACTTTTTATTGATACGTGAACGGTCCACGATTCTTAGTAGAAATCCAAAATTTCAGTCGGTTCGGAACCATAGGGCCAAAGTTATGACCGACGCCAAGTTTTTAAACGTCCGACCCCAAGTGTTAAAACGACCCCAAGTGTTAAAACGACCCCAAGTGTTAAAACGATGAACTTTTACAAAAATAATTTTTTAGTCAATTTTTTGTTGATACGTGAACAGGCCACGATTATTAGTAAGAATCCAAAATTTCAGTCGATTCAGAACCATAGGGTCAATGTTACGACCAACCCTAAGTGTTCAATCGTCCGACCCCAAGTACTAAACGAACGAACCCAAGTGATAAAACGATGATAGATTGATTCTTGTACAGATCTCAGATTTTTAGTCAGAATCCAAAATTTCAGTCGGTTCGGAACCCAAGAGACAAAGTTATGAACGACCACAATTATAGTTACATTGCGCCCGAAAAACGATGAATATTTGCAAAAATTCTGCTTTCAGCCGATTTATTTATATTGATACGTGTCCAAGCTATGATTCTTAGTACGAATCCAAAATTTCAGTCGGTTCGGAACCATAGGGCCAAAGTTATGACACCTAACCCAATGTTAACCGTCTGACCCCAAGTACTAAAACGGCCGAACCTAAGTGTTAAAACGATGAGTTTTTGCAAAAATTATTTTCTTAGTCAATTTTTTAATGATATGTGAACAGGCCACGATTCTTAGTAAGAATCCAAAATTTCAGTCGATTCGGAACCATAGGGCCAAAGTTATGACACCTAACCCAATGTTAACCGTCTGACCCCAAGTACTAAAACGGCCGAACCCAAGTGTTAAAACGATGAATTTTTGTCATTTTTTTATTGATACGTGAACAGGCCACGATTCTTTGTAAGAATCCAAAATTTCAGTCGGTTCGGAACCATAAGGCCAAAGTTATGACCGACGCCAAGTGTTTAAACGTCCGAACCTAAGTTTTAAAACGACCCCAAGTGTTAAAACGATGAATTATTACTAAAATTATTTTCTAAGTCAATTTTTTATTGATACGTGAACAAGCCACGATTCTTAGTAAGAATCCAAAATTTCAGTCGGTTCGGAACCATAGGGCCAAAGTTATGAACGACAACAACCATTGTTACAAAGCGCCCGTAAAACGATAAATTTTTGCAAAAATCTACTTTTAGCCTATTGTTTTATTTCTCAGTTGGTTCGGAATCATAAGGCAAAAGTTATGACCGACCCCAGGTGTTCAAACGTCCGACCCCAAGTGCTAAAACGGCCGAACCCAAGTGTTAAAACGAAGAATTTTTGCAAAATTTTTTCTCTAAGTCTTTTTTTAATTAATCCGTGTCCTTAGTACGAATCAAAATTTCGGTCGCTTTGGAACTATGGCCAAAGTTATGACACCTAACCCAAATGTTCAACCGTCCGACTTAAAGTGCTAAAACGGCCGAACCCAAGTTTTAAAACGATGAATTTTTGCAAAAATTCTACTCCTAGGCAATTTTTTATCGATACGTGAACGGGCCACGATTCTTAGTATGAACCCAAAATATCAGTCGGTCCGGAACCATAGGGCCAAAGTTATGACCGACGCCAAGATTAAAACGATGTTTAAACGTCCGACCCCAAGTGTTAAAACGATGAATTTTTACAAAAATTATTTTCTTAGTCAATTTTTTATTGATACGTGAACAGGCCACGATTCTTAAGAAGATGCCAAAATTTCAGTCGATTCGGAACCATAGGGTCAAAGTTATGACCAACCCTGAGTGTTCAAACGTCTGAACCCAAGTGCTAAACGACCGAACCCAAGTGTTAAAACGATGATTTAAAAAAATCTCTTTGAAGAATTTTAGATTGATTCTTGTACAGATCTCAGATTTTTAGTCACAATCCAAAATTTCAGTCGGTTCGGAACCTAAGAGACAAAGTTTTGAACGACCACAATTATGGTTACATAGCGCCCGAAAAACGATGAATTTTTGCAAAAATTCTGCTTTTAGCCGATTTTTTCATATCCAGGCCATTATTATTTCAGTCGGTTCGGAACCATAGGACCAACGTTATGACACCTAACCCAAATGTTCAACTGTCTGACCCCAAGTACTAAAACGGCCGAACCCAAGTGTTAAAACGATGAATTTTTGCAAAAATTCTACTCTTAGTCAATAAATGAATTGAATGAATTCTACTCTTAGTCAAAAAAATATGAGATGTGCAAGGTGCCTTTATGAGTGCAAGGGGATACATGGACCAGATTTTCTCCTTGCGTATGCTCACTGAGAAGTTTCTGGCAAAAAACCAGAAATTTTCTGCGCCTTTGTAGATCTACAAAAAGCATACGACCGAGTCGACAGGAAAAAGCTATGGAAGGTGTTGTCCAAGTATGGAATGAATACAATTCTCATACAGGCAATTGCGTCTCAGTACGAGGGAAGCGTTGCATGTGTTAGGGTGAACGGTGGTTTTACCGGGTGGTTTCACATCACAAAAGGTGTCAAGCAAGGCTGCGTAATGTCACCATGGTTATTCAATCTATACATGGTATGCAAGAATTGAAAGATGTGGGGTTGGGCGCGAAATTGAGTAATCTGTAAGAGTGTTGCCTGATGTATGCTGATGATGCGGTACTGATTTCTAACACTATGAAAGATCTACAGTCTTTCGTATCTAGGATGAACGAAGTATGTATGAAGAATGAGTTAATGATGAATGTAAGTAAGTCTAAAGTCATGGTGTTTGAAAGAGAGAGTACGGAAACAGTATGCAATATAGTTGTGAATGATGAATACTTGGAGCAGGTGGATGAGTTTGTGTATCTGGGTAGTATGTTTACGAGAGATGGGAAGGCTGATAGAGATATTGAAAGACGGGTGAATGCCGGTAATTCCATTAATGGAGGACTGAATGCCGTTGGTGCTAATAAAAAACTATCAAAAGAAGCGAAGCTAGCGAGTCCACAATGGAGTCCTGGTACCTACCCTGATGTATGGCAGTGAGGCGTGGAACTGGCAGAGGAAGTAAATAATGTAAAATAATGGAAATAATTTAAGTCTAATGTAAGCATAATGAGTAAGATTAAGAAAGGGACCCTTAGATGGTTTGGGTATGTAGAGCGAATGAACGAAGAAAGTAGTGTAGAAAGTAGTAATGGTAGAAGAAGTCGGGGACGCCTGAGGAAGACATGGCATGATCAAGTGAATCAGATACTCGACTCGGCGTGTTGGTTAGTTAGTTAATTTGAATCGAAGTTAAAACAGAAAGGTGATCGGAAAGGTGGGTAAATCTTTTAAAGAGACTTATCTTATAATTGTTGGAAGAGATGAAGTAAAGAAGTGAATTCTGTCTAATCTATTCTTGGAGTTAAATTTGACAGGATTCTATTATTTTCATTTATTTTATATTGGTTAGGTCGTAAGTGAATAGTTATTTCTGTCTATGTGTGATTTATTTTACAGAATTTTGTAATAGTGTGGCGTCCAATTATTATTATAACCCATTTTTTTATATCTTGTTCGAATTTTGTCAACATTATTGACATGATGCTCTTTGGCAGTAAACCAGAGAACTGTCGATGGTTTAGGTCGATAGTTTAGGTAAATATTATTGAACGCTGCAATTGTTTTGTAATTAAGCGGGTGGAATAGTTCTGTATAGCGTGTATTAGCAACGTGTAAGTTCAGCTGGAGTGGGCTCTTGAACTCGGGTTCTTCGCGGAAAGCGACTCCTATTCTATTTCAAAGGAAGGAAGGGAATCGTTCTATTTCTAATCGACTATTCGAGTACCCGGTCCAGTAAGGTACTGACACATTTGCTCACACAAGCCAGCTTATGAACATGATCATTAATGAGTACGCTCATGTCAAAAATAGTCAACTGAACACATTTGCTCAGTAATGAGCAGGCTTGGTTTGAGCTTTCTCGTGAATGAGCGTGCTCAAAGCTAACATTTGAGCACACATGCTATTTAATGAGAGTGCTCATGTCAAATAGAGTCAGTTTCATTCGTTCAGAACTAAACAAAATAATATTACTGCTTGCAATGCAATTATTTAAGAATCTTCTGACGCAAAAAAATAAGACGTTTGATTTGGGTCCAAGATGTCAAGAAATCCGAAAATTACTAAATATTAAAAAATAAATGCTAATTTCAATAGAATGTGGTTTCATTTTGGAGGTAAAGGAGCTTTTGGGAAATTTGGGAATCTACTGTGGGTATTTTAGTGACCTTGTGTTCCAAATATATTCGTGATTCCCATAATAAATCACACGAAACAAGGTTTTTTCGTCTCCCCAGCGGGCTATTTTGACATTTTTGCAAAGAATACGCAGATGCGAATTGCGATCGGATTGAAATGGGCATGCTCATAAGCTAGGCTGTTCACACATGCTTAGAGGCTTCCCCTTCCACCCGATAATCTAATGAGCATGCGCATTAATCATATGGCTGTTGATTTGTGGGCATGCTCATTCGGCTTCAAATGAGCGTGCTCATTACTAGCAACGTCACTGACACACATGCTACTAGGTAGCAATGGCTACTAGGTAGCATGCTCTTTGGCTTCTATTGAGCAAGTGTGTCCGTAGCAGTACTCGCACCCAAACCCGGAACTCGGCGGTCCGAGCCACTCGCGATGTCCCGCGTTCGCCGGCTCCGGTAGAACCCGTGCTTCTCGGTCATAATCGCGAGTCGGGAGCAGGGCCCGGGTTCGAGTTCTTTTGGGGCTTGGGGGTCGAGTTCTTTTGCGGGTTGCGAAGCCGTGCGTCTCGGTCCGAGCTACTCGCGAGTCGGGTGTGGCTCCCGGGACCTGCTTCAAGAACTCGAGTACTTTTAAAAGGAAGCACGTCTCGGATGCAGAACTTACCCATCTCTAGCGTCTACGTCTTGAAGGTATGTTAAAATTAATTACGGAAGTTCGGTATCGTCGATGTTATTATTTAAAATTCTGTATATAAATGTCACGTCAGCTATTGCTCGTCTTTGTTGCAAAGGTTGAAATGTGCATTCAAAGTTATTGTTGAATTTGAAGATAAGATATTTTATAAATTTGTTTTGAATATTTTCTATGCTATCTATATTACTATGTAATACGGGTTTCAAATTGGCGAGGCTTATACCAGTGAACTTATGCAAAATATTACATAACTACTGCAAGCGTGTTACTGAATACTTATACGAAGAACAAAACCAAGAATTGTACATGACATGTGAACGATTGAGTCAATGTGCTTATTAAATATAAGTTTGCTATCAAGGTAAACGCCAAGATCTTTACTTCCGTTTTATAGATGACAGGTTCATTGTGGAGTGAATAAGAGAACTTAATTATATGTTTATTTCTGGTGAATGTCATTAAAATTACCTGATTGCGATTACTAATGTAGGATTTAATCCATCTAAGCAGGTCGCCATGTATAACAAGTAGGATGAGTTTTTTCAAAAGAATTGTGTGAAATACGCGGTTAAAGGCCTCCTCAGAGAAGTCTGTATACATATTATCAACCTGCTCCTTATTGTCCATCTTACTATGCAAGAAGTTAATGAAAAGAGAGAGGTTACCTTTCATAAATCTGTGCTGATTCGGCGTAATGATTGTCTAAATAGTCGAGTACTAGAATTTTTTCAAGAACTTTGCTTAGAACAGCAAGTTGGGAAATTGGACGGTATTTTTTAACGTCATGTTTATCACCAGTCAAATTGGTGTGATAACAGCTGATTTCCATTTGAGAGGAAACGATTCTTCTATTAGTGATTTTTATAGATGGCGCAAAACCGGAAGACAGATATATTTACTGCAGTTGCGTATAAAATTCCGGGTGGCATGTCTATTCCTAGTCCTTTTTTAATGTCTATGCTTGAGAGGTATTTTAATTCTTTATTCGTTTCGTTTAGGGGGTTGGGGGTTCAAGTATTACGTAACGCAATTTTTTAAGATTTTTGACCCCCCCCCCCTCCCCCCATGTAACGCGCCGTAACGTTTTTCCGTATCACACCCCCCCCCCTAAACGTTACGTAACGCCCAAGTGACAATTTTTACCTGAAATTCACAATTAAGTTGCGCAAAGTACTGGAAAGTCGCTTAAATACCTTTTTTCTTGTTTAATCGCGTTTGCGGTAATAAACAAAACAAATGATTTCGAGAACGAAAAGGATTGCCAACTTGGAAGATTTTAATTACCTAGTTTTTTTTCATCTCAGTAAAGAAAAACATGTTATGTAACGCGTTGTTCGAACCACCCCCCCCTCCCCCCCCGTAACGCACAGTAACGTTTCACAAGACCCCCCCCTCCCCCCAAAGTGCGTTACGTAATGCTTGAACGGCCCCTTATTCGTTATTCCTTCGTTTATTCTGATTAAAGATATTAATGTGTTATTAAGAGGATCTTCCGTATTATAAGCATCTTGAGTTGGAATTTGTAAAGACAGTTGAGAAGTAATCAGCAAAAAGGTCCCCAACTTCTTTGCTGTCGTGTGCTGTTGTGGAATGTATGTCAAGTGTTGTGGTACAGTGGGAGATTTTCTTTGCGTCTTAACGTGACACTTTTGTCTTTTGCGGTGTATGGCAAAAGATTGATAATAATCCAATGGATTCTTGTAGCGTTTCCAGGTACGAAAAAACTAAAAAAAATCTTTCGTTATATTAATTAAAGCCACCGATTACCATGACGGAAATTTAGTTGATCTGTTCAGTAGCGTAGTGAGGGGGGTCGGGGGGGGGGGGGGGGGGGGGGGGCGGACCGCCCCGGGTGCCACCCGAGGAGGGGGTGACGCTCGAACGTGGAGAAAAAACTTACGAAAGTGCAAAATTGCCGTAAAAAATATTTTACACGTTAACACTGACTGTTATTTTGCTCTATGGCTTGGTTGGTCGGGGATTCCCGAAAAATGTTTTTTTTTGTTCCAAGCTCAGTCGGGGATTTCCCTGAAATATTCCTTGTGTCATTCTAATTTCGTTCATATATTGTGATTAACGTAGACTCGTGAAGTGAATTGTTATCTATGGAATGACGTGAATTAGTGAAGAAGTTATTATTGTGTTAGCGTGTTTAATAGTGCTGAAAGGCCAGTTTGAAAAACAAGGTAGGTAGGTGTGAATTATTAGATACCATTTTGTAGCGCATGAATAGTTACAGTCGAGACAAAAAAAGGTTTTTCATCAATGTGAGTTAGCAAGTGCCGTTTTAGTTATTTTTTTCGAGAATAAGAATAGTTGCAGTCAGGACAAGAAATAGGTTTTTTTCCACTGTCAGTTAACGTGTGATTTTTAGATTTCTCTTCATAATACATGAATAGATGCAGCTGGAACATGAAAAAGGTTTTTCTCCACACTGAGTCAGCAACTGACTTCTTATGTATCCCTTTTGTGAACACGAATAGTTACAATCAGGACATGAAAAAGGTTTTTCTCTTCTGTGAATCATAATGTGGACTTTTAAATCTTCGTTTTGAGGACTTATATAACTGCATTCAGATCATGAAAAAGATTTAACTCCACTCTGAGTAAGCTTATGAATCATAGTGGAGTAAAGTGTTGCTCCATATGTAAACCTTTGTAAAATTACTTTCTTCAGGGCCTCCTCAGTGTAGCTAATTCTTAATTGTCCAAACGACCATTTGAAAATTTTACAGGAGGAGAATGTTTTCTTTCATTATTTCAATGAAACATTATGAGAGGTGTTTAAATAAAGCTATTTCCGCAAAGGCAAAGGTCTCATTAGTTTAAATAATTCTTAGTTAAGTGATTAGCTGTCATTTTTATACTTTATTTTTAGTTTTAAAGTGGAAATTGAACAAAAACTAAAATGGTCGTTTGGACAATTAAGAACTGAGGCGACGTAATGTAAAACGAAATATATGTTGTAAAACCATGTAGGTGTATTAAAAGTAAGACAGTATTAAATTGTGGAGATCCGGAAGGAATGAAAGGCCAATAAAAATGATAATATTTTCCCAATTTGTTTATGAATTACAATTTAAAACAATAAAAAAAAACAATATACCTACGCATGGACCTGTTGCGAGTTTGAAATCTCTTGTTTTATTTTTACCGCAAACGCGATTAAAACAAGAAAAAGGTATTTAAGCGACTTTCCAGTACTTTGCACAATTTAATTGAGACTTTTAGGTAAAAATAGTCACTTGGGTGTTACGTAACGTTTAGGGGGAGGGAGGTGCAGAAAAATGTTACGGCGCGTTGCATGGGGGGAAAAAGGGTCAAAATTTTTCAAAAATTGCGTTACGTTATACTTGAACGCCGGGCCTTTACTATTTCACGATTGACATTTTATCGTTACACTCTGAATACAAAACTAGTTTTTACCTATTGGTTATTATGTTTTCATGACGGTAAATGATTTTTTCAGATTTTGGCATCATATAAGAATAGAGAACTCCAGTCCAATTTTTTTATTTTTTTTAATGAATAAAGACCTTCAAACTTAAATAACTGCATTTTTATTTTTATTTTTATAGTTAGTTTTAATAGTTAAAATAATTGTCAAAGTTTTAATTTTTAAAGAATCCCAGAAACGCACCGTATCTATGGTGGTCTTCACCCACCGTTAGTTTTTTACTTTTTAAGTTGTCATTTTGAATCAGTGATGTCATGTCGAGGGAAATTTCCCTAGATCTAGGGGAGAAAAATATTTTTTAGGGATAAGGGAAATCAGGACAAAATCTAGGGAAATTTCGAACTCTGGCAAAAATTTTATTACATATGACAATATTACTGGTAATATTTATATATATATATATATATATATAGTTGTCAGTGTTAAAAATAACATTGCATGTAAGTACATGAACAATAATTAAGATTCATAGGAATTCCAAAAAATATATTATTAATAAATATTATAAATATAATAATATATTATTCCAAATTATATATATATATATATATATATATATATATATATATATATATATATATATACGTATATATATTTTTTGGAATTCCTATGAATCTTAATTATTGTTCATGTACTTACATGCAATGTTATTTTTAACACTGACAACTCAAAATGATATTATGGAACGTACCCATACTACGTGACACGTTCGGGGGGGGGGGGGGGTCTTCAAAATACCACGCTTGGTACAAATGAGCGGCGGGTTGCTTATGATTTTTATTTTGCAAAGTGTTTTTTTTTTATTTGGAATTCAGTTTCTAATTCAGTGGTGAGTGTATTCGTACATTTAAATTATTACTTCACGTAGCAAAAAGTGTTTTATTTGGAAAATCACGGTATTATTAGTATATTTACCAAGTTCCGATATCTTTGAAATTAATTATCATATTAATTAACATATAACAGGATTAGTGTTACACAATCGGGTGGCAACGTAGGTAATTGCGTAAATGTGAAATTCTAGGGAAATTTCACTTCGAAATCTAGGGAAATAATTTTTTTGGGCAGAACATCCCTGTTTGAATGAAGAATCATGGCCAGCGTTGCCAGAAGGTTACTTTTGTAACCTTTTAGGTGATTTTTTACTCTGAAAGGTTTCTTTCAGGTTACACTACTCAAAAGGTTACTTTTGGGTGATTTTTCAGAACCAACGTCAAACGGAATGCTCTTTTGTTTTTTTTTCGTGTTGGCTAACGGCTTGCTAAATCATAGACTATACACTTATTGCAAAACTTTACTTCTTTCTCTTTCACACTATTGTGAAAGAGGAACACATTTCGCTCAATATTAGAATTCGGATCAGTCATATGGAATCCCCAATACAAAGTAAATATTGAAAGGTTAGAAAGAATTCAAAAAAAGACATTGAAACACCTAGACAAATCCTTTCGAACATCAGGAAACCTAAAAGACTCATTAACATTCCATAATTTATCAACTTTAGAAGATAGAAGAAATATATCCGACCAAAAATTTTTATTCAAAATCATTAACAACGTTGTTGACAACAACTGTCTTCTAGAAAACATTAATTTCCACTGTCCAATAAGAAACACAAGATCAAACCAACTTTTCCACATCCCACACTCAAAAACAAATTACACACAACATTCATTTCTCTGAAGGACGTGCACAAAATTCAATGATATCTTTTACGACTCTGATATTTTTCATTTGTCCTCAGGCCAATTTATTAAATCAGTAATAGAAAAAATTTAAACAAATTGTTATTTACGAACTCTTCACCCCTGCTGCATGTTATTATTTTTTTTTTCATTCTCATTATGTTTGTTTTCCTTCTTTTTATTATAATAATAATATTTGGATTATTTATATATCCTATAATATGCTTTATAATTTGTATGTTTTTTTTTTTCAATTCTGTTGTATATATATATATATAATTATATTTTTTTTCTATCACTTTATGTTTTCTTTAATGTTTTAATCTATGTTTTTATATATATATTATAAATTTTACCGGAAACTTCGCTGGTTAATGCAACCATGTAATATGTTACTTTATTATTAAAATATGTATTACTGTTTGTTACCTCAATAAACTAAAACAAAAAAAAAAAAAAATGTGTAAATTACAAATTAACCATAGCTTCTCGCTCACTCGACAAATCTGATTGATCGCACAATCTGACTTTTTGCATTTTGAGTACCCGCTATTTACGCCGGCAAGGTTATGCAGGTAGAAAAAATATCAGATTTTTCATACCGGTATATACAAAACAAAAAACTCGCTCTACTCAAAAATAATCCAAATGGCTTATGTCCCACTTTAATACTGAGCTCCTCATGATGATTGGTTTATTTATATCCTCATGTATTCTATCAACTTTTTACCATTCCACTGGAAAAAATACGAAAGGTTATTTTTCACACAAAAAGGTTACTTTTTTTTATATATTTTAGGTGACTTTTTACAAGACACAGCTGGCAACACTGATCATGGCGGTCATGGCAGAATGCTTTGTAATGACTTTTAGGTGTGAGGTGTGTTTTTTATTCAAGATTAACTGCTTTTAATATAGAAAAACATTGGTAAAATGTCCACATTTCACCGCTACTGTTATTGTATTTAATCAAAGTGCAATATAAAAACAATAAATCATCTCTTTCATTGCAAATACATGTGACATCGTGTTTTGTGTCAGGCGTTACTTTGTAGGTACATTGTTTTATGTATAATACATACAGAAACACTGGTATTTATAATACACTGATCATGACGAGTGTGTAACAACTTGTATAAAAAGCCCTATACTAAAAACAATTTGAAAATACATAACCAAATGTCAAAATAGGACGACTTTAACCTCAAATAGACAAAATTTATTGCAGATTGTCCGCAAATATAGCCCTTTTCGTAAATTGTTGAGGGCCTAAATTATGTTTCAATAAACACAATAACTATTATTTATCTAAATCTCTATAAACAGTATGAAAATAAACCAAACACACGAAATGTTGAATTGCATAGGTACGTGTGCACTTCAAGTTATTTCAAATGTCAACACACTATCACCAGGTGACAGGTTAAGTGTGACGTCACCGTTAACCATTTCAGTAATGCCAACTTAACGCTTTGTTTTGAGAAGAGGTTTAAAAATGCACTTTTTAATATTTTTTAAAAACTCTGCGTTTAATATTATGAAATAAAACTTATATATTCAGAATCAGCGTTTCTTGGTCTATATGAACATATTTTTTTAAAGCCATAATATTTTTCACTGGAGTTCCTTATTGAAGACTCCACACGGAATTCTGTTATTTGTAGCTATATGGCTCGGTCGGTCAGCATTTCCCAAAAATTCTGTTATTTTATTTTCGTTCCTAGCTCTTACTATTGATTTATTGGGGATTCCCGTGAAATATTCCTCGCTTTTCCCGTGTCATTCTCATTTATTTCGTACATTGTGATTGACGGGAACTCGCGAAGGAAATTATCACCTATCGATTGTTCAAAAAGCTGTTATTCTGTTAGTGTTTTTAATTTTGAGGATAACATTTTTTTTTACTTATTTGACTAGCTAGAAATGTTTTTTTATATTTAAGGAAGTAAAAATTTGTGTTTTGAATTTAAAAAAAAAAAAAAAAAATTAATGGGGGGGGGGGGGAGAGGAAGGGGGAGGGGGGGGGGGTGGAGGGGGCACCACGTTTTCCGCCCCGGATGCCACCCATGCTAGCTACGCCACTGCAGGTACTGCTAATTAGTTCTGCTTTTCAGGGCTGTCAGTTAGAGAATCAATAACAAATCATTGGTTTAAAAATATTTTGAAAAAAAAAATACAATTATTAGCTTTCATCTAGTCTGTCTGATAGTTAATATAAATGAAGTAAGTAGTTTCATCTATGGATAACTAAAACAAACAGCTGATTCTGACAGCTCCTAATTTAAAAACAAAGTTAATTATATTTAAACAAATTTACGTGTAATCATATTTGAAACTCATAAATCAGTGATACAGTGTACTTGGTAGTGCGTAATAATTTGAGTGGGAGAGTGTATTAACTTTATATCTTGATTCAAAAAATTTCACAAAACAACAAATATTGTCATTAAAAGTCACAGACAATTTATTTTTCAAATTTGTGAAAAAGTGCAAATCCGCTACGTGTAAATGTCAAGTTTTGTCTATGCAATTAAGTCACAACAATAAACAAAACATTGTTGACACAATTAATTTTTGTAAGGGGCAATTCTGAACAAAGATTTTAGTGATGTCTAGCACTCGAAGCAAAAACCAAATTTCTGATGAAAAAATAAGCATGGACAAAATTATCGAATATATAGATAAAAAATTTGAAACCTTGAAGAGAATTAAAATTAAATTAATTAAAATTGAATCTCAGACCACAGAAACAACAAAAAGCATTGAATTTATAAGTGCTCAATATGATGAAATACAAAAAAAAATTGATGTTACAAATATTTTAACCAAGTTATACAAACTGATTTCGAAAATATTAAAAAAGATATGAATGAATAAAATAATACAATAAAAAAACTTGAAATTAGACTGGCAGATATTGAAACCTTGTCAAAATGTAATTCTTTAGAAATAGCTGGGATTCCCCAAAAAATAAGAGAACAACCAATTGAAATCATAAGGAAGGTTGCTGCAGCAGCTGGGATAACTATAAAACTTACGGATATTACTGAAGTCATCCGAGTCTCAGACAGACGAAATGGAGCTCCACCCAAACTTCTTGTCACCTTTTCCGAGAGAAGACAAAGAGATTCACTCCTTGATAAAAAGAAAGAAATAAACTATGAAGAAATTAAGGATCTGTCGACCTCTCAAATCTTCATCGGGGAAGAACTAAGCCCTTATCATAAAGAAATACTATGGAAAACAAAACAATTAGCCGTAGAAAAAAAATACCAATATGTGTGGTACAAAAATGGTAAAGTTATGATTCGTAAAAACATGAAGATAAAATAATCTACATTAAGCACCTTGATGATATGGTGAAAATAATTTAGTAAGTAATATAAAAACATAATTAATTTAGATGGCAAAAATGGATAACACAATAACAACAAACTTACCTAACTTTTCATCCATAAGAAATAATTTTAACATAATGCATCAAAACATTAGAAGTATTAATAAAAACTTTGACGAACTACAAATATTGATAAAAATCTAAACTGGGATATAATTATTCTTACTGAATGTTGGTTAACTGATAAGTTCTATGCTCTACAAATCGATAAATATGTCCCTTACTCTACAATTATGAATAATACCAAAAATGATGGTGTCATCGTATATATTAAAGAAGATATTGAAGCTGATGTCATAGAGATCGGTATTAATAATGCGAACTGTCTAAGGATATCAATCGGCAATGATACAACAATACTCGCAATTTACAGATCTCCATCTACAAAAAATCTGGAGTCATTTCTAAACTCCTTATCATTTGAACTGAGTTAAACACTAAAGATGTATTTATTATCGATGATATAAATATTGATATCCTTGAAAATGGCCACCCAAAAAAATATGATTACATGCAGACACTTGCATACCATGGATATGAAAGCCTAATTGAGGAACCTACGCGTGTATTTAATGATAGCAAAACTTGCATTGATCATATCTTTAGTAAAACTAATAAAAAAACTCAAGCCATTATTTATACTACCACACTGACAGACCATTACACAATAATTCTATCTATAACAAAAAATAACTCTTATGTAAACCTAAATACGAAATCACTCCTAACGAAGTCTGAAACAAATTGGGAAAATGTCAAAAGGGAGTTAACAATGAATGACTGGACCGCCCTTCTGGAAAAAGATGATACTGATAATGCTTGGAGTTATTTTGTAGAAATTATACAGCACAGTATTCAAAACTATTCTAACACCAAAACCACAGATAAAAAGGTATCTCATAAAAATATTCACATTAAACCATGGATCAGTCAGAATATTATAAACTCGATCAGAAAAAGAGATGAACTGCACAGAAAAGTAAAAATCAACCCTTATGATGTCCATACACTTCGATTCTACAAAAGATATCGTAATACATGTAAAAATGTAATTCGTTATGCTAAACAAACATACTATAAAAACAAAATTGATGAATGCAATAATGATTCCCGTAAACTCTGGCAGATCATAAATGAAATTACAAATACTAAAGCCTCGCATAAAGACAAAAACATTAAAGAACTAAACCTTGATGAGATTCCCACATCTTTTACGAAACACCCAGACAAACTTCTTGACTTTATAAATAACTACTTTTGCAATATAGGCTCTAACCTTGCAAATAAAATTAAACAAAATTCTACTACTGTCGAAAAACAATGAGGAATGATGATGTAAATCATGAAAACAGCCTCAATATAGTCAAGATAATAAATGATGAAATAAGAAATATTATAACCTCCTTAAACACAAATACCTCATCGGGAAATAAACTGATATCAAGCAAATCAATTAAATACCTACAAAATGAGTTAATTCAACCACTGACATACCTTGTAAATCTATCATTATCTAAAAGTGTTTTTCCCGCTTGTCTTAAAATTGCTACGATCATACCGTTATATAAAAATGGTCCCAAAAATGATATTTCAAATTATCGACCAATTAGTATTTTAACTCCTCTGTCGAAAATATTGGAAAAAGTAATAAAAAAACAAGTTCTTACATTTTTGGATACCAATAAAATATTATCACCTACGCAGTATGGTTTTAGAAAAAACCTGGGTACTGGTGACGCAACAGCTAATGTAACTAATACAATTATTAGAAAACTGGATGAAGGCAAAAAATGCTTAGCTGTTTTCATTGATCTTCAAAAAGCTTTCGATACAATTGATCATGAAATACTGTACTTAAAACTAAAAAAAAATGGAATAACTGAAACAACTCTAAACCTACTTAGAAGTTATTTAACTGGAAGAGAACAAATTGTACAAATTGGTAAAATAAAGAGCAAATCTCTTCCAATTAAATTCGGGGTCCCCCAGGGAAGCGTATTAGGACCTATACTATTTCTGATATATATAAATGACCTTTTGAATCTTCCCATTAATGGAAACATAATGAGCTTTGCAGATGACACTGTTATTATATTCCACGAACAAGATTGGACAAGAACCTACAAGGAGGCGGAACATGGCCTGGCTGTACTTCAAAACTGGCTAAAAGTAAACTCCCTTACATTAAATGTTAGTAAAACTAAATATCTAACTTTCTCCAAAAACAAAAGAGGACAACCAATGAATGTGCATACCCTCAAATTACATGAATGTCAAAATACTTTTCCACAATGTTCCTGCCCGTCTATAACCCAAACCAAAAGTATTAAATATCTTGGGATTGAAATTGATGAAAATCTATAGTGGAATTCACACATTGATCTTACCTCAAAAAAGCTAACAAAACTCATCTACTTCTTCAAAAAATTAAGAAACATCTTGTCGATGAGGGATCTAAAGAGAGTATATTATGCTTTATGCCACTCTCGATTGGAATATGGAGTAATAGGATGGGGCTCAGCAGTATCTAATCACTTAAAATAACTCAGAATTGCATTATAAAGACCATTCTAAAGGTCCCCATAAGGACGTCAACAGCAGAAATTTTTAAACAGTTTGATGTTCCAAGCATACAGAAAATCTATGCCAAAAACATTCTAGTACATCACCACAAAAATGATTCAGAGGCAGACACCTCACACGCTCATAAAACCAGAGCTAAACAAACAGACATACTTAATATACCAAAGTGTAACTCTTCATTTGGTCAAAGAAGTTCTGCATTTTTAGCAGTAAAGTTATATAACAAACTCCCACTTAGTATCAAACAAATAAAAATAAAAAATAGCTACATAAAGGACATTAAATGTTGGCTGAAGTATCTATCGGAAAATGAACTTACTAGTATACTTAAAACATCATAGAAGTTTCTGGAAAACCTTATCCAATGAAGTTAAACCATAGAAGTCGCTGAAAAACTTATCCAAAGCATATTCCCCCTCAGCACAGGATCTCCTAGTGAGGAGGACTACGAATATATTTTATATATACATCTAACTAACATGTTTCATATAAAAATGTAAAAAATATTATATAGTTACTAAATAAATAAATAAAAATAAAGTTTGGAATATATATTAGAGTATGATATAGACGCCGTGCAGACGAACACTATTATACCTAACATTAATTATTGTGATTGAGATATGATATTATAGCCTTCTTATAACTATATTCGGTGCAGTTGAACACATCTGCTACTTCTGAGAAAGCATTGCTAACTGCATGCAATCTAGGTATAAGCGAGTATGGGCATCACTCATATTCATTTTTACGTGTGGCACCCCCGCCACCTCTCCGACAAAACATCTTGGGACCGCTCGAGAATGACCGAGCAGATTATTCCACCCGTTCGCGTTTTGTACCCCTCTACCCGTTTCATACGTGAACACTAATTCGTGTAAATTTTTAAATCCTAAATAAATCTTAAATCACTCAAATAAAAGTAAAGTGTTATCAATCATCATCCAATATAATCTTTGAACACTGAATCGCGGCCTGAAAGTACCGTGACCCCCAGGAGCCTGACTATTTCTCATGGTAAAGTATTGGTATACACTCGTCTGATGAGAAGACGGAGCACAGGTCAAGCATTCTCCACCAGCTCCTCAGCCCCGGGAGACAATCCTTTCAACATTGGTAACCCCGACGCTCGAAAACACTTTCAACATTGGTGACCCCCGACGCTCGAGGACACCGTCCAACTTCGGTGACCCCGAGAATTTCTATGGATGATGATGGACACTACCGTAGCGGAGGATCGAGTGCTGGAAAGCGGAATCCTGGACACCCAAATCTTGTGAGTTACATTTCAATTTTTTAATTTAAATTCAGTAGGTCCAGTATGTACATTAGATCATATAAAGATAAATCAGTAAATGACATTATTGTCGACCAAATCCCGTATTGCACCAAAATACCTATTCCCTCGCAACACAATACTCGTTTATGTAGATAGTATATTGCCGGTAAAAATCAATTTCAGCAAAACAAGTGGCCCTGCAGCGAATGCCGAATACCCCCAGCGAGAGACGAGATTGCGCCCGCAGATCTAAGAACATCGCAGGCCAGAGTTTCAGCGGATCATCTGGTAGACAATCCCAAGGATGCCCAACATCAGGCCCAACAGTATCCAAAGTACATAGAAATATTGTTACCCACTACACATTACCAATCGTCACTCAACGTAAAAGAAATAACAACATCGTAAATCATTATTAAGATTCCAAATTAACGATAAGGGATTTGTAAAAATATTGGATATCATCAATTTAATTTTTCAGATCCGGATTAGATTTATTGTTATTTTACTCTTTCTTTTTTCGTTCATTTGCAATTTCGATAATTTTATCTGCATACCCACACGGTCTATTACGACTGCTACTGTTTTTGCCATAGCCTATTACTTGCCGTATTACAACGACAATATGCCGCTGGAGGACATTCCAACATTGGAAACAGCTTCAGAAACCAGCGTTAATAACACTTCTAACATCAAAATGGACCCCGTCATAAACGTCGTATCAGTCAAACTACCCCCCTACTGGTGTGACAATATAGCACTCTAGTTTGCTCAGGCAGAAAGCCAGTTCTCCAACTCCAGAATCAAGGATGACACCATGAAGTTTAACATTATTGTTGCCGCCCTGGACATCGAAACCCTCAGAACCGTCAGCGATGTCGTCATAAAACCACCGGCAACGGACAAGTACTCTGCCCTAAAAACTGCACTCTCCACGAGGTTGCAAGATTCTGAAGAAAAACGCCTCACCCGTCTACTAACCGGATTGCAGTTGGACGACAGAAAACCATCCGGACTACTTCGATTGATGCACGAGCTCGCCGGCCCGGGGTTGGCTGAGAGTGCAATAATACGCACGCTATGGCTTCAAAGGCTTCTCCAACACGTACAGGCCATATTGACCGCACTGCCAGATGACAATCTACTACAACTTGCGTCAGCAGCCGATAAAATCCTGGAAGTCTACCAGAAGACGGAGTGCGGAGCGATAAACAAAAACCAACGTAGAGATACCAATTACAGAGAAGATCCTGACATCACTTCCGTTCTCCAGAGCCTACGTGAACAAATTTCTGCACTCTCTTTAGAAGTCAAACAACTTAAGTCTAGTCGCAGAAACAGTCATAGCCCCGCACATTCTTTTTATAAACAGCGCAATCGAAGCCCCCGCAGAGAATGGGATCTACCACAAACATCGTACTCAAATTCCTACCGACAACGACGCCCCGGTCACAAGAGAGAACGGACAGTAATGACACTTTTGATAATGCAAATGAATACTGCAGATTCCATAAAAAATTCGGGGAGAAGTCATACAACTGCATAAAACCATGTACTTTTAAATCTTTTAATCGCAACAAGTCGGGAAACCGTTCGCGAAGATTTGAAATGCTCACCCGCAGAAATCACCTACGGAAGAACGCTGAGATTACCATGCGATTTTTTCACTACAACCCCCCGCGAAGAACCTGACACCTACGTCAGAAGACTGCAAGAAAGGTTCGAAGAAATCAAACCTACGCCCACTAGTAACCACAGCAACCGAAAAATTTTCATCCACAAGGATCTACCTAACTCGTCATACGTTTTCCTGCGCACAGACGCCGGAAGGAAATCACTTCAGGCTCCCTCGAAGGACCTTACGAAGTTTAGGAACGAGACGACAAAACATATGTCATAACAATCAACGGAAAACCCAAAAGAGTATCGATTGGCAGACTTAAACCAGCATTTTTCCAAAATACTGAGGAAATACCTCAAAGAACGGCAAACGAACCGCCCACAATAACAAGAACAAAAACACGTTCTGGAAGACATGTCCATTTTACTAAAAGGTACCAGTCGTCTTAGTAATGCTTGGCAATACTTCAATGGTAAAAGTGATCGTTAAAACAAATTAATTAGAAAACTTATATTGATGTTCCCAAAATTTATTATACGATTTGTATCACCGTACCTTAGTGATTAAAATTCTAATGCACTACTGAGAAATAAAACTACGTTTATTTAGGTATTTAATTAGCGGACCACCGCACTTTGTAAATAATTGTATCCTTACGCACCCAATTTATCTAGAAAAATAACAACATAATATAGATTCAATCACCTAGCGGAACACCGCACTATGTAACTAACCGCATTCTTACAAACTTATTATACCTATAGATAATAATATTATATTGATTCATTGCCGTAAGCGAACACGGACACGAAATAATACAAAGCTATTTTGTTGTAAGGTACGTTACCTAGGCACACCTATAGTACGAATTCTATTTGTAAATACGATAAAATATTATCAATTAACATAAGCGACTGGCTAATTAGATTAGAAATGCATATCTATGTTAGTAAACAGATATTCCTACCGTGTATAAAATGATCTCTATTAAGAAAAATGTTACAATATAACTTTGTAAAAACCACTTATATAGTGTGCAAATCCGACCGGTTTCGGAACAAACGTTCCTTCGTCAGATCTCTATTAATTTTATGTTACATCTACTGTTATTATATTACAAAGGAATCAAGCAAATTTAGTTTGGCCTGAAACACTGTTATAATTTCAATATGTACCTACACACCGGTAGCTAATAATAAAAATAATTCGGTCTTCCATTACGCGGCGAAGGCAGGTACCTAAAGTACAGTAATATAACAATAATAGCAGCCTTGGAATACGAGATATTATTATTATTATACGATTGTGGTGAAAATAAAACTACACCTTATTTCTAGATTTATAATAGATTAATTTTGAATAATAAGGTTTATGCATTTTATTTATATTCTTCTCAATGACATTTTAAACAAATTATTTTTGTTTTTATTTGTGAAACTAATGAATTATCTTTTTCTTTTTCCCTAGTAAATAAAAATTTTAAAATTTTTAAGATTTATAAATTATTTTTTTCTAGGAATACCCACACATGTATTATAATGTATGGTTGAAAAGTTTATATCCTAATTTACAATCGCCATTCTATTTTTCGAACATATAACACCACTGTTTATATTTTGTATATATGAAATGGATACATACTAAACCTTCTTTAGGTGTATATGATTTTTTTTCTTTTTTAAGCAATGCCATATTGTAACCGACGTGTTACATACCCTCATTTGTTTTTTCGGCAAAAGTCATCGCTGGCGGCATCCTCTACATTTAGTGGTCATTTCTTGGGAATTTCCTCCGAAATTTCTGGCCACTAAGCTCGTTAGTACCGTGCCGCCAGCGACGATCTTTTCGCCGGAAATATTTATGTAAAATATTATCATTTATTTCCCTTTTTATTATGTACAATGCCCCGGTGCAACAAATAAATGCTTACATGCTAAGGTTGCCACCGGGAGACATTTTAAACTCATATTATTTACATATGCTTCCTTGTTCCTTCCTTTCCTTCCTTGTGGTTATGGCCCTACAGAAAGCTAGCGAAGCAAAATATGCTTCCTTGCTCCTTCCTTTCCTTCCTTGTGGTTATGGCCCTACAGGAAAGCGAGCGAAGCAGACTATGTTTTATATACTCTCATTTAATTATACTCTCACAACCCGCAGGACGATGAAATCAACACATTTTATTCCAGAGTCCTGCCGGGCATTCAGGGAAAGAGATTTTAAGCCTCTAACCCTTAAACTCTCAACACTAGGGCATTTTTTAACTCAAACAAAAGACTTAGAAAAATTCCTTACAGAATCCGTTTTTTCCCATTTTAAAAATCCAGGGACCTCGCAAGACGATGAAACAAACAGGTTTCAGTAGCTAGTCTTGCGAGGGACCTGGGAAAAATAGTAGATTCCTTATACAAACTTCTCACAATTAGCCAAAACAAAAAACCTAGAATAAACTGTAAAATTACCCTAAACTCACCAAACTAAAAATCTAGGGATAAAAATTACCCCCCCAAATATGTAAACACTAAAACATGTACCCATATATTATAAATATAACCTACATAATTATGTATAAAACGCAATTTTAAGCGACCACTTTTACGAGCGGCACCGCCAAAATAAGGTGTGACGGAAACGCCGCCCTATTTATACATACGGGCAAGGTTTAACCTCCCACCACAAAAATGTACCACGTGGGCACCTTTTACCCCAAATTTGGGTATAAAAGGACCCACATTTCTCATAATAAATCAGTTCACATCTCTACTTGATAACTCGCTTTTTATTCTTCGGAAGTTTCTTATCAACCAGCTGCCTCCCGCCGACTTCTGCCTGTCTTCAGTCCTGGTGCCTACCTCCTCCAGAACAGCCGGCCCTACTTAGGCAACCGCCAGGCGCCAGGCTCAGGCAGAAGCATCGGCACATCCAGTGTCCTTTACACATCCGGCACTGGGTGCTAGGGAGGTCAGCCTTTATTATTATTTTTACCATTCCATCATCCTGAACGTGCACTAAAAACCCGGTACTTTTTTACAGTCTTGTGAAGACGCTGATACGTCTGTTACAAGTGGTCCTTCGAGCCGGATCTGCTGCACGCCAGGATGTCTCCACCATCCCTGCGATCGAAGAGGACGGCCCAAGACGATGGGTCGCCTCCACCGCCACCTGCTGAGCTACAACCTGCCCCGGATGCTGGCCCTGAAGCCCTGGACAACACGCCCCGGCCTTCACCCAGTACAACTCCAGAGACGGCAGGCTCCGCCAGCAACGACGAGCCGCCACCCTCCACATCTACGGAGGACACGGTGCGCCAGCTGCGACGACAGCTGCGTCATCAGAGGAAGCAGATTCAACTGCTGATCGCAGCCCTGCAACCACCACAGCATGCTGCATCAGGGCCTGCACAATCTTGTTTTTCAGGGCTGGCACAACATGATGCTTCAGGGCCGGCCCACGAGAGCCGAGCCCCGCAGCCAAGCAGCCATGGACAACCCCCATGGATGCAGCCCGGTGATGCTTCAGGGCCGGCCCACGAGAGCCGAGCCCCGCAGCCAGGCAGCCAAGGATGGATGCTGCCCGGACCTTCCGGCCCCGTACCGCCCGTACCTCTGGTGGACCAGAGGCATCGTGTCGCCGTACGTGAGACGCCCGTTGGACCTGTACCTCTGGTGGACCAGAGGTACGCATCGCTGGCGCAGCCAGGGCTTGGAGGCCCTCCACCACCGCCCCCTCAGCACAATGAGGGTCAAGGATGGATGCTGCCCGGACCTTCCGGCCCCGTACCGCCCGTACCTCTGGTGGACCAGAGGCATCGTGTCGCCGTACGTGAGACGCCCGTTGGACCTGTACCTCTGGTGGACCAGAGGTACGCATCGCTGGCGCAGCCAGGGCCTGGAGGCCCTCCGCCGCCGCCCCCTCAGCACAATGAGGGTCAAGGATGGATGCTGCCCGGACCTTCCGGCCCCGTACCGCCCGTACCTCTGGTGGACCAGAGGCATCGTGTCGCCGTACGTGAGACGCCCGTTGGACCTGTATCTCTGGTGGACCAGAGGTACGCATCGTTGGCGCAGCCAGGGCCTGGAGGCCCTCTGCCGCCGCCCCCTTACTACCACGTTGGGGGACCAGCTTCATACGCCCAGTGGACACATCCTGAGCCAATGCAGCCAGTACCACAGCACGAAAAGGAGTACCGACGACCAGCGCAGCCAGATGACCAGCTTCCATCTGCTGCCAGTCCAAGCTCCGGCCTGCCGATATTCCCACCGCAACCAAGTACGGAGGAGACGGCCCGCCAAAACAGAGCCTGGGTCCAGCAGACGGACAACCCCACGGCACAGTTCACCAGCGCGCTCACGGAGGCCATCAGAGCTTCAAGGGCGCAGGACAGCCCTCATCCCACAATTGAGGATGACCCCCGGATGGCTGCTCTCATCGCCAGGCAGTCAATGGCAAAGGATTTGCCTCCCTTCTCTGGTGACCCGCTGGAGTGGCCCACCTGGAGGGCGCAGTTCAACCAATCAACCGCAACCTGCCGGATGACCAGCAGCGAGAACCTCATCCGACTGCAGCGGGCCCTCAAAGGGAAGGCCCGAGAAGCCGTGGGTCCCCTCTTGATGGACCCCACTCAAGTGCCAGAAATACTGGACGTACTGGAGCAGCGCTACGGAGGGACGACTTCGCTGGCTGCCTTGATGCTGGACAAGGCCAAGCGGCTCCCACAGATGACAGCAGAGGCATCACTGGAGGATATGGCTGACTTTTCGGGAACGGTGCAGAACCTGGTGGCATCACTTCGCTCCCTCAACAATGATGGGTACTTAACCAACCCGGCGCTCCTCAGCGACATCGCGGGGAAGATGCCATGCACGATGCGGTTGGCGTGGCTGTTGGAGGCGCGGCACTACAACGCACCTGCTACGATCTGCCAGTACGCCGCCTTCCTGAAGACCATCGCGAACGCCATCACCAAATCGGGTATGGTCGACCCCGCGAGGTCTAGACCACGTCGCGAGCAGTCGTTCGCTACTGTCGAACAGTTCGGGCCACGAAGCAGTGAAAGTTTTCGAAAGTCACCACAATATGACAGTTCGCGAAAAGTACAACATGAAAGTGCGCGAAAGTCACCACAATATGACTCGAACAACGCTCGAAACACAAACCCTAGCGACAGTGACAATCGCGACGGGTGCCTTCAATGCGGTGAAAGGGGTCATTGGCTCCATGACTGCCGCGAGTTTATCACCAAAGATGTGAAACTCCGCTATGAGACAATTAAAAGTGCTGGATTGTGCCGTCTATGTTTAGAAGGCAAACACCCTACAAAATCGTGCAAAAGCCGGGACTGGTGCGGCATCGATGAGTGCCACTACCCCCACCATAAGCTGCTCCACGACCCATCATTCGGGAGACACACCACAACAGCCGACGTCTACCACATATGACGCCAGGCCGACGGCGCCGTGCTCAAGGTGGTGCCAGTGGTGCTGATAGGCCCCGCGCAGCAGATCTCCGCATACGCGCTGCTGGACGAGGGATCGACCGTCACGCTGATTGACACCACCGCAGCAGAGCAGATTGGCGCTACTGGACCCGTCCAAGGACTACGACTCCACGGGGCCAAGGGCATGTGCTCTTCAGATTATCTGTCGCGCCGCGTGCAGGTCACACTGCGTGGCGCCGGCATAAGCACCGACTACCACATCAAGGCAAGCACGGTGAAAGGCCTCAGCCTCCCTGAGCAGAGGGTCCCCGGCGGATACATCACCCCCACCCTCCTCATTGGGCAGGACAACGCACACCTCATTGTTTCGAGGGAAGTGCACGAAGCCAGTGACTCTACGCGAATATTGTCACGGACTGCCCTGGGATGGATCACCCATGGAGGACGGACTTCTGCCAGTGAAGACCCCGTCACCACTCTGACTCTACACGCTGAGTGCCACCAAGGGACCAACTTCCACGGAGCAGACAACGAGTTGAGGGACGCCCTGAACTCGCTCAAAGATGACACCCGGATGAGGGATCATCTGACGTCTCAAGGAATTGACTGGCAATTCATTCCACCAATGTCTCCTCATATGGGGGGAGCATGGGAACGCCTGGTGCGTTCAGTCAAGCACGCGCTGCAGGCCATCCTGAAGGAGAGGGCCCCAAGAGAAGAAACCCTGCGTACAGCACTGGCCGAAGCTGAGTGGACCGTCAATAACCGGCCTCTCACACACATCTCCGCAGACCCGAGAGACGAGGAGCCCCTCACTCCCAACCACTTTCTGCTGGGAGCAGCAGGCGACCGGCCCCAGCTTTCGCTGTACGACAAGCAGGATGAGGAGGTATGCCTCCGCCGCAAGTGGCGCATCAGTCAGCAGCTAGCTGACATGTTCTGGAGGCGTTGGCTCCGCGAATACCTACCCACCTTGGCTACCCGACAGAAATGGCACCACCCCGTCAATCCAATCAAGAAAGACGACCTGGTGGTCATTATGGACCCCGCGATGCCCCGCAACAGCTGGCCTCGCGGCCGAGTCCTTGACGCTACCCCTGCTGCAGACGGCGAGGTGAGGACCGCCCGCATCCAGACGAGCACCGGAGTCTACGTCCGACCTGCCGTGAAGCTCGCTGTGATCCTGCCGGCCCCGCCTACCGATGCAGCCTCTACTGACCGACCTTCAACACGTCGTGATGACTAGTGCAGCACAGCCGCACGGGGGGAGTGTAACCGACGTGTTACATACCCTCATTTGTTTTTTCGGCAAAAGTCATCGCTGGCGGCATCCTCTACATTTAGTGGTCATTTCTTGGGAATTTCCTCCGAAATTTCTGGCCACTAAGCTCGTTAGTACCGTGCCGCCAGCGACGATCTTTTCGCCGGAAATATTTATGTAAAATATTATCATTTATTTCCCTTTTTATTATGTACAATGCCCCGGTGCAACAAATAAATGCTTACATGCTAAGGTTGCCACCGGGAGACATTTTAAACTCATATTATTTACATATGCTTCCTTGTTCCTTCCTTTCCTTCCTTGTGGTTATGGCCCTACAGAAAGCTAGCGAAGCAAAATATGCTTCCTTGCTCCTTCCTTTCCTTCCTTGTGGTTATGGCCCTACAGGAAAGCGAGCGAAGCAGACTATGTTTTATATACTCTCATTTAATTATACTCTCACAACCCGCAGGACGATGAAATCAACACATTTTATTCCAGAGTCCTGCCGGGCATTCAGGGAAAGAGATTTTAAGCCTCTAACCCTTAAACTCTCAACACTAGGGCATTTTTTAACTCAAACAAAAGACTTAGAAAAATTCCTTACGGAATCCGTTTTTTCCCATTTTAAAAATCCAGGGACCTCGCAAGACGATGAAACAAACAGGTTTCAGTAGCTAGTCTTGCGAGGGACCTGGGAAAAATAGTAGATTCCTTATACAAACTTCTCACAATTAGCCAAAACAAAAAACCTAGAATAAACTGTAAAATTACCCTAAACTCACCAAACTAAAAATCTAGGGATAAAAATTACCCCCCCAAATATGTAAACACTAAAACATGTACCCATATATTATAAATATAACCTACATAATTATGTATAAAACGCAATTTTAAGCGACCACTTTTACGAGCGGCACCGCCAAAATAAGGTGTGACGGAAACGCCGCCCTATTTATACATACGGGCAAGGTTTAACCTCCCACCACAAAAATGTACCACGTGGGCACCTTTTACCCCAAATTTGGGTATAAAAGGACCCACATTTCTCATAATAAATCAGTTCACATCTCTACTTGATAACTCGCTTTTTATTCTTCGGAAGTTTCTTATCAACCAGCTGCCTCCCGCCGACTTCTGCCTGTCTTCAGTCCTGGTGCCTACCTCCTCCAGAACAGCCGGCCCTACTTAGGCAACCGCCAGGCGCCAGGCTCAGGCAGAAGCATCGGCACATCCAGTGTCCTTTACACATCCGGCACTGGGTGCTAGGGAGGTCAGCCTTTATTATTATTTTTACCATTCCATCATCCTGAACGTGCACTAAAAACCCGGTACTTTTTTACAGTCTTGTGAAGACGCTGATACGTCTGTTACACATATTTTATAATTCGCGTGCGACGCTGGTAGGGAGGTATATGGGCATCACTCATATTCATTTTTACGTGTGGCACCCCCGCCACCTCTCCGATAAAACATCTCGGGACCGCTCGAGAATGACCGAGCAGATTATTCCGTTCCCAGCACTCGATTTAGTCCAGAACATTCGAGAGTATTCTAGAGCATTCCACAACATTACAGAATATGGAGGCGTTCAAGTATTACGTATCGCAGTTTTGAAGATTTTTGACCCCCCCCCCATGTACTCCCCTTCTTGATTTGTTCTTGATTTAATCACGTTTGCGGTAATAAATAAAACAAATACACGAAACTCGCGATACATGCGTATATTGTGCATTTTATTTATTCATATGGTTATTTATAAAAAAATTGGAAATTCTTTTTTTTTATCGGCCTTGTACATATTCCTTCCGTATCTCCACAATGTAACACTGTCTTACCTATAGATAATATACCTACATGGTTTTACAACACGTACTTTTTTTTACATCCGCTACACTGCCCTGAGGAAAGTAATTCCCTATGGTTTCCCCGTGAAGCAACACTTTATTCCACTATGATTCACAAGCTGACTCATAGTAGAGTAAAACCTTTTTCATGTTCCGAATGCAGTTATACAAGTTCTCAAAGGGAAGATTTAAAAATCCACCACATGATTCACATAAGAGAAAAACCTTTGTCCTGACTGGAATTATTCATGTTGTACAAAGGAACTTCTTAGAAATCATTTGCTGACTTATTGTGATATAAAACCTCTTACATGTTTCTACTGCGACTATTCATGTTCTACAAGAGGCACCAAAAAATCACATGTTAACCCACAGCAGACAAAACCATTTTCTTGTCCCGAATGCAGTTATTCAAGTTCTCGAAAGGGAGATTTAAAAATGCACAGCGCGATTCACAGTGGAGAAAAACCTTTTTCATGTTCTGAGCAGTGGCGTCCGGTGGTCAAAATATGTGGGGTTCACCAAAGTCATTAAGTTAAACAATAAATTTAGGAAAGGTACATACCTACTTATAAAGAAGTTCTATTCTCAAAAAAATTCTTATATATTCTTAAAAAAATAATAAACCAAGAAAGTTTTTTTTTCGTTATTTGTTTTTGGGGTGTTATGCCGTGTTGCGTTAAGAAACAAATCAGAGTGAGCAATTCACATGCGGTAGAAGTGAAACCTTCATTAAACTAAAGTACGCAGGAGTGGGGAGCGTAGCCTCCGCACTCAAGCACCGCACAAAGAAGAGACCGAGGGTTACAAAGCACCGCACAAAGAGGAGACCGATTATACTATCTCATTCTCTCGCAGGCTAAATCCTGTAGATGTATGTGTTTGTCTCTTTTTAGTGTCGCTAATTTTCGTTACATCGAGTTTCAAATCAAGTTTCAAGTTTTCACTTCAAAAACACAGAAATTCATTTTGAAATCAGGTGAAGCCGGGTTTTAGTAACTACCGGTAATTTTTTAAAACAAATTTCATTGTACAAATTGCACCATTCTCCTTCTGTCCTGTATCAAGGTTCCATATTCACCAAGCGACAACAGTAAACACCGTGTTAAATATCTTTCTACAAGTTTTGATAAGAATTTCACAGTATTAGACTCGTGTCTGGGTGGGAATATACTACGGTGAAACGTTTTCAAAGCAATACCAGCCATAAAAAATAACAATTACAAAAAAGCGTCTGGTTCTTAGAACTTTCTACTATTATTAGGGCAAATCCGCCACTGGGTGAAGAGTTGTTGTTATTTTCAAGAATTAGATAAACGGTAAACACAATAAACAAATGTCACGTTGTTGTGGAGTTTCAGATTCAAAACAAGCGCAACTAGTAATGATAATATGTTTTATTAATTGTATTTAAAATATTTTCCTCTCAAATATATGAATTATTCATCTATTGATGACCACCATTGCAGTCTAGTGGTAGGATCTTATAGCCCAGTCAACCTGTGTTTTTAGATGGAAATAAATAGTATAAAGCTATTTTTTTCCCCATCGACTACTACCATTTAAGCAAGTGTTTTGTCAAAAGTCCCCGCCCCTACCCCTTTTGCTTCCCCCCCTGTGCCCCCCCAAAACATGAAAAGTGTAAGGGTTTCGTAAATCGCGTCTATCTCGATTACCAAACAACATATCGGATTTATTTTTTTTTTATTCTCTTTGCTGTTACATTTTCTACAATTAATTTTCCGTTAACTTTCGTCGTAACTTTTACCGTTTGTTTGTAATTCGTATGAAAAGGTAAAAATTTGTATATTTTTTGGCACTTAATTTTACTTTTTGTCGCAGAACTTTTTACACCGATATTTTATGAAAAAATATTTCCTACAAAAGTTGTAGCTCCTATTATTACCTTTAAAATTATATAAAATAGTACTTACTTTTTTTGAGATACAGCGAGATTCAGCCGGTGTAATGCAGAATGCGTACTCTGTCATGGCGGGTTCGGTCGAGGTGGGGCCGTTTCAATGCAAATATTGTTGTATGGTGAGAGTGTTTTTTTATCTTTAAGGTACACTAATGCATTTTCTATAAAAAAAAAACTAATCGAGTCTCTGTGAAACCTAAATTCCTCACTTTTTAAATTTGTTTCAAATAATAATAAGTCCTTGTGTACAGCTAAAATAGTTATTTTAAATAGTTTTTGGTTTGAAAATGCATGCAATATTTTTTTAAGATGTTATTTTAGAACAAAATAATTTCGGTATCTTAATTTGAAGTAAAAAATATATTCAGATTATTCTCAGTAAAAAATAAATTGATGTTGGCCATTTTCGATTTCCTAAACTTCCATGACAAGTTCTTCATTTTCCTCGACTTCAACCAAAGTTACATTGCTGCATGATCCGCCACAGCTCCGCACATTTCTGTGCAATCAAGTGATGCTTTAAAGCAGCTACAATTATTTTTACAAGCCTTTTTGCAGTTGCAGGAAACTAAGTTTATAACTTCTTCAGGTGCCGGTTGTTTGGCACTGGGTACAGCATGTTGTAAGTTAAAATCCATCCCCATTCCGTAGAGCTGATTTCCTTATCTCCGATCCATTTTTGAATCTGATAGTATGTTCGATAGGCTGGCAGCACCAGATGTTGGAGGGAGGGATGCCATGTTAAATTTGAATTTTAATGACATTTTTGCAACAGCTTTAAGGTACATTCAATATCTACTGTCATTCAGACTTGCATACCTTGTGCATCCATATAATTTCAAGACAAAAGCCCCTCCTACCTCTTTGAGAATATTTTTGTCTGCCTCTTTTTCATAAAACTGTAAAGCTTTTGGGATAGAGAACTCCCGTCCATTTTTTTTATTTTTTTTAATGAATAAAGACCTTCAAACTTAAATAACTGCGTTTTTATTTTCATTTTTATAGTTAGTTTTAATAGTTAAAATAATTGTCAAAGTTTTAATTTTTAAAGACTCCCAGAAACGCACCGTATCTATGGTGGTCTTCACCCACCGATAGTTTTTTTTACTTTTTAAGTTGTCATTTTGAATCAGTGGATGTTATGTCGAGGGAAATTTCCCTAGATCTAGGGGAGAAAAATATTTTTTAACGATTTAATATTTATTCACGATCAGTCACGATGTCACAGTGGACTAGAGAGCAACGTGCGTTCGTAATCGAAGCCTATTTCAAGGCCAACGATTTTTGTGCAATTGCGCGTCGAAGATTTAGTACGCGTTACAGTATTCGATGTTTACGTGATTCCCCAAGTGAAGATATGATTCGATCATGTGTCCGGAGGTTCCGGGCAACATGTTCGGTGGCAAACGACTCACGGCCGGGGCCCAGGAGGACGTCGAGAACAAATGAAAACATCGAACTCGTCACGAACAGTTTGCGCGATAATCCGCGTCAGTCCGTGCGGAAGATAGCGGCTATCCCAGGGCTTCCAAAAACTATTGTGCACAAAATATTGAAGAAGGACCTTAAATTTCATCCTTTTAAGATTCAAATTGTGCAAGCTCTTAAACTTATAATTACAATTTACGTAAAATTTCCTGCGAGACAATGTTAGAGCGATTTCGTACGGTAAACACTATCTTTTAGAGTGGTGAAGCCCATTTTCATTTAAATGAAAGTGTAAAGAAGCAGAATTGTCGTTATTGGTCACCTAAAGGACAGAACCCACGTTTAAAACATCAACAGCCACTTCACAGTCCCAAAGTGACGGTTTGGTGTACATCGTCTGGCAGTGGAATAATTTGACCTTATTTTTTTGAAAATCGTCGAAGGCGAAGAAAATTGAAAATTGTGAATGTGAATGGGGTTTCTAATCGGCGCATGCTTAACAATTGTTTTTTGCCAAAAATGAGAGAACATCCTGCCTCCAATTCACACATATGATTCCAGCAAGATGGCGCCACGCCTCGCACTGCTAGAGAGACGATGGCGCTACTTCGTGATTTGTTCCCTAAAAAAATGATTAGCCGTTTTGGTGACATCCCCTGGCCAAGGGGGTCACCAGATCTCACTCCTATGAACTTTTTTTTGTAGGAGCATCTTAAAAGTAAAGTGTATTTAACCGACCCCGCGACCATCTCTGCAATAAAAGAAAATATCATTCGCGAAGTTAATGGTATCCCGATGTCACTTCACCAGCGAGTGGCACGAAATACTGAGGCCAGATTCCAAGAGTGTGTCCGACGTGATGGTCTACATTTAGACGAAATAATTTTTAAGAAATAAAATCCGCACTTCTCTTTGTAACAGTTATTGAAATAAATGTATATCCTAAGCAGTTTATTTTTTATTTAAGTTTTAAATCCTAATTCTGCCACCGGACACCCTGTACATATATTTTTGGGGACAAATTCTCAAAAACTTCGTTGTTAACTTTCAACTTTTAAAATATTTTCATAAGACTTGATTTAGTTCCCTTTCTCATCATTTTATTGTTTTCAAATAAAGACAAAGGGTACGGGCTGAGTTCATAGTTGAAGTATTGTTTGAGATTATTTGTTCCTTGAGACATACAAAAAATAACCCCATTAAACAGCTGATCAGGATTAATTGGCACTTCTTCAGATCTCACATTTATACCACTTACTACGGAGCCTATAGTTTTGACTTTATTCTTTCTTTTCAATTTAACATCTGCAAAATTATTTCCTTCGATGTCTTTCAAGCCAGTTCATTCCTACATCATACGCTTCATCGCAGTTTACACCCGAACTTGTGACTACTAAACCAGAGGACAAAGAAACTAAATCGTTGCTCTGTCGGAAAGGATTATGGATACGCAGCCATCCGAGAAATGTACTAATATCTTGCAAGTCCCTTTCTCTTCTACTGCATCTTAGTTCAGTGTGCTGTTCATTAAACTGAGTCAAGCAGCCAGAGAACTTCTCAAAAGCCTCACAAATTTGCAGGGATCCAGGAGCGCAAGTAATGAACTTGGTTAGCGTCCTCTCGCTTAATCCTCGTCCATGAGTAAAGCCACCTACGGATTTTGATGATCGCATTAATGTCTGCTCTATGGTCATGTCCGTCCAGTTACCGGTAAAAAATTCATCTGTACGCCCAACTGTAAAGAAACCTTTATTGACGAACCTTTCGAAGTCTTCATTTGACATCTTCGTTTGTACACTCAACATTTGTTGTAAGTATATTTGTGCAGATTTGACATAGAGCAAATGACCAACAGCATGGAAATGCGGTATTATTTGCTTGACTGTATTACTAGTCTTGTCATTATTTCGTTTGTTTTACACTCTCTCATGGCGTCTTCAACAGTTGTTTGTTTGTTTATTGTTTGGTTATGAATATCCTTAAACTCGTTTGTAATCATTTCTTTAAGAGATGAACATTCCTCGAATAGCAGTAACATCAAAGCTGCCTGGGTCATCATGTGAGCTCTGTAAGACCTTGCGTAAGCATGTCCTGACATAAGGTGAGGAATCGTTGATTTTCCATAAACAGAGGTCTACATTTCTTCGATTCCACTACCTACCATAAACTTTCCTAAGCAACCAAGGAAACTCATTAGAAGATGGAATCCGCCTAGTCTGACGATTAGTAGAAGAACTTGCAACAATGTCTACTGCTTTCAGGAAAAGTTGTTGGTCAAATGTGACAATACACGGCTGGCCAGCTAACTTGCTTTCTTTAGAAGCGTAACTAAGGGCAGAATAAATAGCGGTCGGATTTCTTGGATCTATGTTTATGAAAGGCAAAGACAGTACATAAGATGGTTCAAAGTTTTGTCTACCATCGAAACAGTTTTCCATGTATCCAGACCATCCAGGTAGTGAAACTGGCACAAAAACAAAATTACATAACCAAAGCATGTTACGAGCTGAGACTAAGCGTTGAGTGGACATATTTTCAGAAATGTTTTCTTGTGTTAAGAACTTTAAGCCACTTTTCGCCCTTTTAGCATACATTAAAACTGGGACATTGAATTTACCTTCAAAGTCGCATGTCTTAATCTTGAACTGATACCAGTAAGCACAATTTTACTTCTTCAGTAAAACCAAAATTTAAAACAATTGACAAAAAATACAATTAGGTAATGAGTATAAACAGCATACATGAGTAGTGCGGCAATGAATCGGCTGCCGCGGAGCGCCGCAGAGATGGTGCGCATCAAGCATTCACGGTTGATATCTGGCGTTTCCTTGCCATAAAGTACACATTCAAATATAATAATTTATAGCTCATAGAAAGGGCTACAACCTTTGTAGGAAACATTTTTTCATAAAATGTCGGCCTGAAAAGTTCTGTGACAAAAAGTAAAATTACGTTCCAAAAATAAACAAATCTTTACCTTTTATACGAATTACAAACAAACGGTAAAAGTTACGACGAAAGTTAACTGGACGTTAATTGTAGACAATATTATAACTAAGCGAATAAAATTAATTGAAATCCGATATGTTGGTTAGTAATCGAGATAGACGCGATTTACGAAACCCTTACACTTTTCATGTTTGGGGGGGGGGCACAGGGGGGGCAGCAAGAGGGGTAGGGGCGGGGACTTTTGACAAAACACTTGTCTAAATGGTGGTAGTCGATGGGGAAAAATTAGCTTTATACTATTTATTTCCTTCAACTGGTGTTCTACGACACAGGTTGACTATTAGAAGTACCTTTAATTTAGGAGGTTGCGGGTTCGTTTCCTCTCTTCTTGCGCTTTCTGTATCTATTTATCGTAGATATTATGATATAATATATGCTAGTCACTAAAATAGGTATGCAGGGTCGTACACTTACAAACATAGGTTTTAAAGATGCCAGTCCCCCGAAGGAAACAAGAAAGAAAAGAGATTTGGATAATTTAGTTTAAATAAAATATACATTGTAGGTATACACAGGTACCTACATATATTATAAATTTCTTTACAGCCCTACCTCATCATATTGTACGTCAACTGTAAATAAATTAACTGAATACTTGGATAACTGAATACCTGTAATAGGAACGAACAATTTTAAAAATGTGGGAAACGAATGGTGGGAGTTCAGGTAGAAGCCGAAAATATATATTAAATTTCTGCGGTAGTTTTGGAGGTTAGGTTAGGCTAGATATTAATTAATAATATGTAAAGTATAAAATGCGGGTAAGTGAGATTTTTTTCTGTATAAATGATCGTATTTTTAATCAAACTACGATATTTACACAGATTAACTTATTATATTATTTATGAGAAAAACGAGAACACGTCTCGGGTGAATAATGTAATGAATTGCAATAAAACAGCGGCCAGCGTTGTGTTTTGGTTGTGCTGTTATCGTCAACAGGTATCAGGCAATAGTCGGGCATCTTATTATAATCATATTCCTAATCTGCATACTCGCCATCGGATCAGGAGGTGTGCGGCAATCCACCAATAGAGATGTGGCATTTTAAGTAAACAAGTTTCCAAGGTGCTTCCAAAATGTGGAACAAAACCAGTGGTCATCGCAGATCGCGAAGCCAGTTGGAATAATCATCACCGAGAGACATCTTATTGACAAAAGAAGAGAATAATCCCGCTTTTGTGTCCATGTCTCGTGAGCAGCCCAAGACAAACCGCTGGGAGGTGATCGCCTCCGCTGCAGCCATCAACACTCACAACCCCATCAGGAAGATTGTCGACAGCCTTTGCGTCGAACCTCATCCCGATAAGGCACTGATCGCCCTCTCCATTGGTGAGCTATCACTTATCGCATCAATCAGTCACATCAATCAATCACCCTTTTCAGCTTTTATTAGAGCAACACCAAAGGAGTTTCATAAGCTTTCGTGCCTTTTTTAATGGGATGCATGACATTCACAATTCGAAGAAGAAAAAAATCTTACGATTGACCAAAACTTTTCGCAATACAAATACCAATTATTTTGAAATTATTAAAAGCATTGGCGTTTGCGTCTACTAAACTTTTAAAAATAATATATAGCTTCGTAGGACCTAAAAAAATATTTTGTAGGTATTTCTTGCACTTAACGCACCTAAAAATGTTTTCGAACGGCGAACTTGATTTTTTCCGTCTGCGTTGCGCCTGATTTTATACAATCTGTCTGACACGGCTCGATAACAAACAATGAAAAGTGATTGCTTTTTATCTGTCAGTAGATTTAATTAAATTAGTCATTATTAACTTATCGCTTCAACATTATTTTAGTCCAAATTTAGCGGACAAGACAGGTATATGTTAAAATAGAAAAGAAGACAAAATTGAAAAGCAAAATTCTTTTAATATTGTACTGATAAAACATTCCATCATCATCTACCTACCTTACCTTGGTTTTCTCGGTAATCTTTTCACATTATAAAAAAGCACAGCACACAGTAGATACCTATCTTCGCAGTGCATTCTGGCAGCAGCCTTTTTTCGTTTTATCTATACGTAGTCCTACATAAAATACAAAACCCCATTGTAACCACGAAAAGCTTTATTTTTTTATTTATTTATAAACAGAAACAAACAGTACATTACTTACAGTGGTGAAAACAATTTACAATTATTAAGTACCTATGTTTCATGGTGGGTATCTATAATGTGTTTCTTTGAAGTGTCTTATTTATGGTATGTATATTAAGTAATCACTGGTGGATGTGCGAAGTGGGTTATCATTTTAACATTATCATCTTTTTATCTATGAAAGATTTGCAATTGAAGTATAATGTTGACGATTTTGCACGTTTCAAAACGACAAACTTCCAGGTTTAAACCCAACAAAAACAGGACATTTGAAAAAAGTTTAAAATAGTCTGAAGGGTTAGAAAAAATGTTAGTCAAAGAAGTAAGATTTTACTTAATATGTTAAAGCGCCCTTGAGGTGATTTTTCGCGAAAACGGCGCTATATAAATTAGCCAAATATTATTATATTATTATTATTATTAAAAGTGAAACTGGAAAGTATTTTTCTCTTGTGCTTAGATTGTGAACTAAATCTGATGGCACATTCTAAGCCAAGCAACTCAGAAGTAAAATCATAATTAAAATTCAAACTGCTATCACGAACAAGTATATTAAAGTAATCGGAAAACAGGTTCATTGGTGAAATATTGGCATTCCAGTTGTTTCTCGCAAAATGCGATGTTTCTTTATCAAGGGCGCCGAGTCATGGAGACACCACTGTCCGGGCCCGTACTCGTGCGTCACGTCGGGTCATGCCATGACACGGGTGGAATTCTACCACATACCTACTCCCTACCCATATTCAAATCTTAATGTCATTTGAATATGGGTGGGGAGTATTGTTCCTGTTCCCGTGTTGGGAAATGATGAAATAATCGGCTATTACAGATTACGTCCCGAAATTTAAAAAAAAAATATGGAACAGACAATTTTGAATCTATTTTTATTTTTTTCTTAATAGATATGGCTCCATATAGACGATGTAGAAATGACGTTACGTCTTAAAGATAGTTTGCTAATGTGGGTAGTGAGCCCATTTAATTTCCACTGGAACCGTATTTCTAAAACCCAGGTCTAGAGTTGCCAATTTTGTTCAGGAATTCAAAACTACAACTCATTTTTCAGAAAAGCATACGAACCCACATATTTTAGTTTCTGGGTTGTGATGGCTGCTGTAATGGGTAAAGATTTGAGGTTTTCTTAATTATCTTCTTGAATAATATTATTTATGTGTTTTATTTGATTCTTCCCAGGCGATCCGACTATTCTTGGAAATTTGAAGCCAGCAGCGGAGACTGTAGAGGCAATAACAAAAAGCTTGAACTCTCTCAAGTTCAATGGGTAAGGAATGATTAAAATATATTGATACACGCATGGTGTCCGGAAACTAGTAAATATAATAACATTTGAAGTCGGTTTTGTAGGATATGTTTTTTTGATTTGAGCTTTCGTTTTCGAGAAAACGGATTCCAAAGTTTGGTTTTTTGTCTTTTAAAATGCTTGGAAGAGTAGAGCCGTCTCCAAAATATTTTTAACCCCTTAATTACAGAAAAAAAAATTTTTTTTGGGTTCTCCATGTGATTAGTTTCCCGCTTACACCACGGTTTCCGGACGTTTCCGTGTGTATTGTTAATTTAACTGCTTTTTTTATATTTTCTTTAAATTTTCACAATTCCGTTATTAAATTACGCATATTTATATACACAGGGTGTTAAGAACCGTACCTGATTCACTTTAACCAGTGATTCGTGACATTATTTGGGGTAAAAAATGTGAACGAAATTTTTGTCGACTTTTTAAATTTTATTTTCAATTTATAACATTAAAAATCAGTAAGTATTGGATAGTTAGGGTCGGGTAAAAAGGTAAAAAAAGTCACCGGAGAGCAAAATTTCTTTACATTTTATACTCCAAATAATGTCAGGAATCACTGGTTAAAGGTAGCCAAGTACGTCCCTTAACACCTTTATGTATATTATCATAATACGAGTTTAATGAACAGGACTTGGCGTTGTTTGCATGCCTATTTTAATCAATATATATAATTATTTTATCTTCCCGTTAGCCCAGGAGAATCGAATAAATAAATAAACTGCTCAATCTTAAAATGAGTAAACAAAATTATAATTTCCTACATACAATAATTTTTAAGACTACGTAAAATTATTTTTGTTATACGTAATACGTAATAAATAAATAAATAATATTACAGAGCTTTAATTTAAGAAGTTAGAAAGGGAAATATTTAAAAAAAATTTTAAGAATAATAAACAATAAAAAAGTATATTATTGAAAACACATATAAGGTAGGTTACTACGTGGAGAATTATGTCATTGCAATGGTTTCATAAATGCCTAATATTATATGTATTAACATTTAAAGGCCCATCTATCTTTTGGCATATCCTCCCAAAGCTTTCACCCATAGTAGCAAAATAGTTAATTAATTTAATTCCTTTTTATGACATTTGGCTACGTATTAATAAAATCCTTAGTATAAACTAAAAATCCAAACATGTTAAGAATACCTTAGATTCCAAAGAAGCCGTTTTGTTGCCCTCAACACGTTGTGTAATGGGATCTCCACACGACACTGCATGTAGTGACTGCGGCAGTGACTGCAGAGAGCGTGGAGTTGAGCAAACTAGCGCTGTCTCGTTTGTTAAAGGGCCGCTAGAACGAGACAGCGCTAGTTCGCTTAACTCCACCCTCTCTGCAGTCACTGCCGCAGTCACTAAATGCAGTGTCGTGTGTAGGCCGCTTATTTTTCATTCGAATTTTGAATAAGAACCTACCATATTATAGGTAATGTTGCCATAAAGTTCAGAGTAAATTATTGTCCAATGCGAGGGTAGGTACTTTTGTAAATGGGTAAATACTTATAAACTTTAATTTAATGTTTCCCTTAGATACGCCCCAAGCACGGGTTACCAAGCAGCTCGGGAGGCCGTGGCGGAATACAGTTGCTATAAGGACGACGATGGAAATGAATGCGACGTGAAGGCGGATGAGGTCATCATCTGCAGCGGTTGCTCCCATGCCCTGGACCTCTGTATCATAGCCTTGGCCAATCCAGGACACAATATCCTGGTGCCGAGGCCCGGGTTCTCTATATACAAAACTCTGGCTGACGGTTCTGGGATACAAGTCAAATATTATAACCTTTTGGTAAGTCGTTTTCTTTCATGGTTTGGGAAACGGGTTGGCTTGGGTTGAGGCAATTTTGCTATATTCCAAAAATGAAAACATACCCAGGTATTACCCACCTTCCTACTTAGGGAAAGTACCCATACTACGTGACCAACTTTTTCCAATTTTTAACTCCCCCCCCCCCCCGGTGACCAAAAACCAAAGCACCCCGCCACTCATTTGTACCAAGCGTGGTATTTTGAAGACCCCCCCCCAGAACTGGTCACGTAGTATGGGTACGTTCCCTTAGGTATGATAAAATGACGTCAATATTATTTCGGTGAAGCTAAATAGTTTTTATTGAAGTAAAACTTATTTTCGCACGCTCCACTTGGGGGGTAAGCTGGTGAATGCGTTACGAAAAGTGGTGATTGTTACGAAAAATGTCGTGCGAACGGTAATCGATGCGAGCGGTGGTCGATTGCTAGGCGAACGGTCGGGCCTTTACGCACGCTTTACTTGAGGAGTGATAAGGATAAGGATAAGGATGGTAACCCCAAGGTCGTAGGACACCACAAGGTCGTAGGTCACCCCAAGGTCGTAGGTCACCCCAAGGTTGCAGGTCACCTCATTGTCATATTTCACCCCAATGTCATATGTCACCCCTAGGTCATAGGTTACCCCGTTCGCTACGGTAACTTAGCAGGGATACCTGGGTTCATTGGGCGAGGTTTGTCTTGTAGTTTTACTTCAGTCGTGTGGTCTAAGCACACTCGTTTTTTTTTCAAATAAAGCCACCCAGCTTCGGCACCAAAGTCAACAAGTCGTAAAAAACCATCGCCGTAATTCATAAAACCTAAAGTACTTCTCATTTTTTTCAATTCATTCAACAAATCATTTATTTTTCAGGAAGATGAACAATGGAAAGTGGATGTGGAAGATTTAGAAAATAAAATTGACAGCAAAACTTCTGCCATTGTGGTAATTAATCCGTCGAACCCTTGCGGATCTGTTTACCCTGTCAAACATTTACAAGATATTCTCGACGTCGCATCAAGAAATCACGTGCCCATAATAGCTGACGAGATATACGAGCATCTCGTTTTTCCGGGGCACAGATATGTGCCGATGGGGTCTTTGCCATCGGATGTGCCAATATTGTCCTGCAGTGGCATTACCAAAAGATTCTTGGTCCCCGGGTGGAGGACGGGTTGGATTGTAATTCATGACAGAAACAACGTCCTGGCGGCTTCTGTCAAGGCTGGTCTCGTCAATCTGTCTCAAAGGATCATCGGAAGTAACACCTTGATTCAGGGAGCTTTACCGGATATTTTGAAAAATACCCCTAACAAGTTTTTCAAAGATACCATAAACACGATTCATGTAAGTTGTCTGATTTCAGAATAAAAACTGGTATTCTTTGTTTATTGTTTCGTCACACGGTGTTAGTGTTTATTAGTACTCTGTAGTAGCAAAAATTTATATCAGTGACCTCTGGTATCATGAAATTAGCTTTTCTAGCTCAAATTTCTAGGTTCGCATAATTATTTCAAGCTATCAGTCGATTTTTATTACAAGTCTAAAAAAATGAGACAAGTTGCTATATGTTGTTTGTCTCAAAAAGAAGAAGATGGAGAGATATGCAATTACGAATGTTAGAGGAGCGGGCTAATATTTAAAGCGATAAAATCGATGCGAAAATTATGAAAATGTTTAATAAAACAAAACTCGTTTAAAATAGAGCAAAAATCTTGGGGCTGTCTAAAACAGCATTTAAAGAAACACTGTGATTTTTTTCATAAATATAACTTGTAAAATAACAGAAACAGACTTGAAAATAAAATTTTTCGGAGAATACTTTACGATTTTTTTCTTTCGATGGAATTTCATATATTTTGCGGGAATGTGTAGATATTATCTTCAAAAATAACATACATTTTAAGTTGAGCTTAAAAAACTTTAAATGTAAGGGAGATATACAAGAAATCGGTAGAAATTCGGATAGCGGTGGCTTAATTCTCGAAGCTATTAGGTATGTACCCACCTACATAAAACATGCAGGGCAGGTATATTGTCATGATATCTAGTTCATTTTCTTAAAATACTTAATTCCGTATTTAAAAAACAACATTATGTGTTGTGTTTGCGGCGAATAAGGCGCAGAATACACCAATTACATTTGTGGGGAGAATGTGAACCATTTATTTGATAACCAACATCCCTGTCATAAGTCACCACAAGTGGTTCGCTAATTTTGGTGATTTAGGAGGGGTGCCCGGGTTCAAGGAGTGATTTTTGTCTAGGTCTTGATGGCGAATGCATTTGCCCACCTACTACGTGGCTGGCCGGATCGGGAGACACTGGTTGAGGGAGACTAAATCCAGACCTCTCCAGCCAGACTCTCGACCTATCGCCTTGCACCGCAGTGGGAGAGATGGATTCATACGTCCGTCACTCCTGTACCCATTAACCCCAGATTCCTACCCACCTCTCATACCCTTTTACTTACCAGAACTTCTCTCCTTCCCTTTCATAAAAAAAAACCATTCACACAGCATCATCAAAGATGACATAAGGCCCCGAGGGATTTTTTCCTCAGGGCCTAATGTGGCGGGTATTTAAAATAAAAAATACACGAATTTATTAATCAATATATAGTAACAGTTTCCTTAAATTGTTTTTTTATTATTTACAGACGCATGCGAAATTGGCCTACGAGTGCTTGAAACGTGTAGAAGGGTTGAACCCAATAATGCCAGAAGGAGCTATGTACATGATGGTTGGACTCAATATTGACCTATTCCCGAGAATAAAGGATGATCTTCAATTCGTTGAACAGCTCATGTCTGAACAGTCAGTGTTTTGTTTACCAGGAAAGGTAAATTTTATAAATATATATTTAAATGTTAATTAAAAGTTCGCTGACAGGACTCTCCAATCATTTGAGATCAATCATCTTTGGCACTAGTAATATTAAAAGACTTTGAAAACTTAACGAAATTATAAGTATATTTTGATAAAAAATATAATCGTTTAAACTTCGTAGGTATCTATTGGGCATTCTAGCGCTCGCGTATCGCGTGGTTGCAATTGTAATCGCGTGCAAATCAGAATAAAATGTTTTTGTGTAAATTTAGTAGTTTTTCAATCCCACGCACAAAATTCCCGCACAATCGCGGGATTAAATATTGCTGAAAACCCACGGGGTTGCGGAATTGCATTACTTTAATTATCATAGGTACCTCTACCTGTAACATTTAACTTTGTAGGTTTGATGAAAAAGTCATATTCAGAGAACATTGGATAAGTTTCATAATTAACATAATTCCTTCTAAAGTACGTATAAATGCATTTCCAATTGAAAAGTATTCATCATTTTTAAAAGAGACATATTATGTAGGTTACAGATGATTCTGAATCATTCGCTCAAAAATATTGTTTTGGGATATCTTTATTTAATTAGGTGCGTGATATATTATTTCCTTTAAATTTTAGGGATCTTGTGATTAGTATCACTTTCATTTAGTATCTACCTAAACCTAATAATGAACGATTAAAGAAAACTTCCACTTTCTGTTTTGAGATAATTGACTTCTCAATAATTTCAATATCAATAATATTTTTATTATTGGGTGCATTAGATTATTGGGTAGATACCTATGTTTAAATCTTTTTTTCTTTCTTTCAGTGCTTCAACTACCCAAATTTCATGAGGATCGTGCTAACAGTTCCAGAAGAGATGTTAAGAGAAGCCTGTGCTAGAATTGCAGAGTTTTGTGACAGTCACGTCCTCATGGGCAATAAAATACTCTACAAGATGTTAGACTGCGATGACAGTGTTATAGGATTACAATGATTTGTATAATGTGGATATTTTAATTATATCTGATTTTTAATTGTTCGTTAATTATAATTTAAAAAAAATAAACAAAAGTAACTCCACGAATTTATAAGTTTTTTTAAAGACGGATGAAAATACTTTCAATATCACTAAATTGCATTACTTCCCGTGTCTTGTCCCCCCAGCAGGAAACTTTATTTCTTTTAAAATAATTATTGTGCTAACGATATGAATTTATGAGATTGTTATTTTTTATTCAATGCCGTTGAAATTATTATTTATCTAGATTTTATTGCATTTTTATTTTAATTACTTGCCTACCGTTCAAGTCACCAACAATAAATATTATTGTTATCATTATAAAAATATCTTAATGAAATAATTAAAAACACTTTGTTTTTACCACAGTAAACTTTATTTAAAAGTCAACATGTTTCAAGAACGATGTTCTCTTCATCAGGACATAAAATGTACTAAATGTGCTAAATTTGAAGAAATAAAAATATCTACTTACCTTTTATTGAAGTTTTCTTGAACCATCGAATTTATTATTTTGAATGCTGTATATTAGGTAATATATAAAGGTCGACTGAGATCTCGGTCTCGGCATTCTCGGCTACAAATTCTACCGATAACTCTGTCTCGGTTTTAGGCGAAAAATCGCCGAGATTCTCGGCCATAACCGAGACCGTTGTAAGTAGGTACGGTATAGGAAAATGGGATTCAAATCTACCGCACGAGTCCACATTTGTCACTTACTTGGTGTCAGTGCGTGAGAGAGCTGTCGATTGTGATTGGTCGGCTGGCAGCGAGGCGGGTTTTACTTGTAACCATAATGATAATATTTAGACGCGTTCCACGCCGAAACGCAAATTATTTACAATTCCCTCGATAGAAAAAAATCGCAACGTATGCTCTCAAAATTACTTTAAACACGTTTGTTTCAGTTATTTTACAAGTTATAGTTGTGAAAAAAATTCACAATGTTTCTTTAAATGATACTTAAGATGCCTTCTACGAGATTTTTGCTCTATTTTAAACGTGTCGTGTTTTATTAAATATTTTCCCAATTTTCGCATCGATTTTATCGCTTTAAATATTGGCGCGCTCCTCTAACATTCGTAATTACATATCTTCTTTTTTTTTTTTTTTTTTTTCTTCTTTTTGAGCGCGGATGCGGCGCCTTAAAACAAATTATTATTATATTCTTAAATATACTTTATTATGCAAAAATAGCGCAATTTCATTTTTTTTCTCAATTTATCTATTCTTGGTCTAAGCTCTCGGTCTCGGCCGAGAACGAAAAACCTGTCTCGACGACCCTTATTAATATGACTATGTATAGGTAATTATTACTATGATGAAAATCTCAAATCATACCTTTTCCCCGATCTTTCGTAGTTATTTAAGCTATGTATTTTTGTGATGTACTTTAGGCGTTACTATTTATAAGAACAATATAAAATAATAAATGATTTTCTACTTTTCTAATAATAAATTATTATCCTTTCCAAGCTAAATTCAAGTGAGCACTATCTGGGGGGTAAAAATATTCTATCTCAAACAAACGGTTTGAGAATAAAACCGCTTGTTGAAAAACTTACGAGTAATCAATATTTGATTTGTCCTGTCCCTTTATAGATTATCCTAAAAATAATTACTATTTCTTAACTTTATCGGCACAAAGTACTCTTTTTAGGGTGAATTGCCCATTTCAAAAAAAAAAGTTGTATTCAAAGTTCCCACATTTAATTTCAAATTACAATCGGCCACAAGAGATGTCGCGCAGATCAACGGAAGTAATGTTGCCAGTTGCCATCACAAAAAAAATATTTTAGATGTTACTTGAGTGGAATATTAAATATCTATGGATATTTTTGGTACCTATCTATATCTAACTATCAGTGTGACCAGATTTAGTAGTTTTCTACTTTTTTGGTAGATTTCGAGGTACCGGTAACAGTATCTAGTAGATAAAAATTATTTGGTATATTTTGGTAGAATTCACGCTTTTCAACTATTCTGGCACTTTTTTGCCTTCATATGGCAAGCCTGTCGAAAAAACGCGGGGTATTCCCCTTTTCATCAAATGGATTGTAACTATCTCTTTCTAATATTAATTATTCGAGAGGGAGAGCTGTTAGGGAATCCCACATGTATTGAAAAAAATTGATTAGGTAGGTTTGTCTTTAATTTTCATTCTTTTCGTAACAATTAGATCGTGATAGATTAGTGGGAATTCCTGTTTAAATTTTTTTTATAATGAAACGTAAATATACACAAGGATATCATGGTGAATGGGAGCAAGATCCCTCATTCAAAAGTTGGTTATGTAAATCTAAAGTAAAGCATGCAACTGTGAAGTACTAAGTAGAGTGGCGTCTTTGAAGAAACACATGGCTACATCAAAACATATAAGAAATATGAAAGGATGTGACGGTATGCAAATTACTTATGTTAATTTGTGTTATTTAATTTCTGGTTAATTTAATGATTACTCTTGTTAAGACTTTTTTAAAAATACTTTTGAGTTACGCAGTAGTACCCAACATAAAGAAGAAGAACCATGACTCGATCACAATTTAAAAAAAAAACTATATTTCTGTAGGTTTTAATTTAAAGTAATAAACATTTCTCTAATTTATGGTGTTTTCTTTGTTCATTTTATTGTTTTATCGTTAAAATCAAGAGTACAATAATTATGCTTCTTCGTTGTAACACAACAGCAAAAAAATGTACCTAATAGATTTTTAGTATTTTCTAGTTCTCTTTTGGTAGAATTTAGTAGTTTTTAACGACTCCAGATACTAATATCTACAGCCTGTATGTCGGACGAATATCTACAGTTCATATGTTGAACTAATATCTACGAACTTCAGAGTGTTGACTAATATCTAAGCGCTAAGGTCGAATGAATATCTATGACGGTCCCAGTGTTGACTAATATCTACAGAGCGTAGGTTGGACTAATCAGCTAAATGTGTCCAATAGTCCGATATTAGGGACTTTTACATACCTACTTACATAAATTAAGTTTTTTAAACTGCATACGCAATATTACGTTTTTCCAATATGCTATACATAATTGCAAATCCAACCTCTGCCAGTGCTGTAGATATTCGTCAGCACTTTGGTTCTCATAAATATTAGTCAACAGTTTGAGCTGTAGATATTCGTCAACACTTTGGTTCTCATAGAAATTAGTTCGATTTTTTCAGTTTGTGGAATTCCTGTAGATATTAGTAGACGCCTCCGTTTTTAACCTCCACAAGCAGTAGATTCGTAAAATGAAATCTGGTCACACTGCACACTGCTAACTATTATCGCTATTATCTTTATCTGTGGTTTGGTTCCGTCAAATTGGATTCTAAAATCACGTCTTTTGCATTTGATTTTTTTCATTTATATTTTAGTAATTTTCATTAAAAGTCTGATCCGAGCTCATCATAGCCATTTTGACAGTATTTAATGATAATGGCTACTGTCAAAGCTTCGAATCGTAAATTTAAATGGTCTTTAGACTTTAACCAAAGGTGAGAATATGAAATAAATACTAAATACTTATTATATTTTTAAAACCCGATCGGTGGTTTGCAAATCAAACAATAAATCGGTAGGTTCCCAGAAGTTACCTTATCAATAAGGTTAAACTCAACGGTTAGCTGTAAACCCTAGTTCTAGTTGTGCATTTACTCTTGAATACAACCTATAATATGCAAGTCCTTTCCGACATTCAGTGTCATAAGAAAGTGCTCTATTCTACATTTTGCTTGTAAAAGTGTAATATAATACAATTTCAATTATTCTGACAGTTTGGACTATATGAAGTATGTATCTGCCATAACTTCCGGAATTCCTTAGAATGGTAGCCCATTACTCTCTAATTAATTAATTAAGCGGAGTCAGGCAAGGGGGAATATGTCTCCCATTCTATTTAATGTGTACATTAATGACCTCTTACAAGGGTTGAACGATACACAAATCGGTTGCCATTTCTTCGGACAAGGCAGTAATAACATTAATTACGCGGATGACATGGTGCTACTGGCAGCTTCGATTAAAGTGATAAGATGACTTGTGCAAATATGTGAAGAGTATGCAATCTCGCATAATTTGTTGTACAATTCTAAAAAGTCAGTCATCTTCAAACACAACAAGGAGCCATTAAATATTCCTCCAATATATCTAGAAGGAAATGAACTATTTGTGACCTCACAGGTTAAATATCTGGGACATATCCTAACCGAAGACATGGATAGGATATAGAAGATATGGAACGATAAAGAAGAGCAATTAACATACGGGCCGGAATGCTCTCAAGGCGGTTCTACAACTGTAGCGACGATGTCAGAAAATTACTCTTCGACATAATGCACTGCCCTGTACACATTTGAACTGTGGATGCAATATCCAGCAGCGCAATGAGACAAACTGAGGGTGTGCTACAATAATGCATACAGGCAACTTATACAACTCCCGAGATTCTGCAGTGCCTCCACGATGTTCACCGAAGGGAGGGTGCACTCATTCCCAGCCTTACTTCGCCACAGACTAGCCGCTACTGGAGCAGGACACGGAAATCAACCAACATCATTGTCGTGGCTGCATCCGAGTGGCTCAGTTCCTCATTAAGTGAGCGATGGATGCAGGCAGGTGACCTTGCTGATGAATGATCCAAAAATATATTTTTATTTTTGTTTAATTTTTTGTTATTTATGTGACAATTTTTTTTTCATTTTATGTTTTAATTGGGTACCTACCTAATATGTAATTACAGTTTTTTTCTTTCTTTTAAATTGTTTATGTAATATGGCAGACTGGGATTGCACTACCCTCTCAATCCTGCTGGAATAAAAACTTAATTAAAAAAAATAAGGCGCGACATCAGAGATGTACCCAAAGTCAGATTCTCAAATTTCAGCTGTAAAACCTCTTGGGCATTGTGTTAGGTATTGTCAGCGCCTTGGCAAGTAGGCGCGCGGAGCGGATTGCTCCTATTACGCCTGCACAGGGTCGGCCCTGGGACTTGCATAACTTACAAATGAACATAAAATTTTTAAAACAACTTAAATTGCTGTCTTTAGGCTGTATAAATCATTTATATTTTTATCAGTTGGTTGTAGAATATAATTGTCATCACTTTATTTATGTTTTATGATACAGTACACCCTCCCCCCCCCCCGTTTTTTAATTATTTATGTAGGTCTAAACGAGGCCTCTCCTCCGGTACACCGGTGACAGAATTGTTAAGGTATCCTGGTTTCTGATTTAACAGTTTGCAGTCCCATTCAGGTTTAAATTATTATTTTCAGAGGGAAAACTTCAAATGCAGAGTTGGCTTCACCGCCCGGGTACAATCCTGCAGCCGCCCAAAACCACACTGAGACATCCAAGGAGAATGATGCGAACCATCTCATCATTAAGAAGTTGTGGGACGTCGCCCTGGGGCCACTGAAGCAAGTGCCAATGAACCTGTTCATCATGTACATGGCGGGCAACTCTATTTCCATATTCCCCATCATGATGGTCGGTATGCTCATCGTCAGGCCGGTGAAAGCACTATTCACCACTCAGGGGACATTCAAGATGATTGAGGGATCTCACGCTATCGGGCAGAAACTGGTGTATCTCATCGGTAACATTGTAAATATCTTGTTAGCGTTGTATAAGTGTCAAAGCATGGGCTTACTTCCCACACATTCCAGTGATTGGCTCTTCTTTGTTGAACCGCAGACACGACTCGAGTTCATGGGAGGAGGAATGTCTCTTATGTAAATACAAATTAATTTGTGCAATTCAGCATACATATTTATTGATGTAAACAAATAAAAAAAATATTTACAAATTATTCTTTCATTCAAACAAAAATAACATACAAGTACATCCTAATGTCTATATATAGCAAATTAATATAATCTCTTTGTCATTTATTCGCTTTTCTTTTTATCTCCAGTTTTGTTGAGTTGTTGATCGACAAATTCCTTGAGTCGTTCCACCAGCTTGCCGGGGTCGTCAACTTTTGGAACCTGAAATAACAAAATCATTATTGTATTGTATTTTTTTAGCCAATTTTACACTGAACTCTTCGAATTAAGATTAACATTGACTACGGAGAATGAGTAGGCATGTATAAGGGAGGAGTTTGCATAACACCACCATACGTCTCGCACTGTTGATTTTTTCAACTTATAGGGTTCCATATTTTTTTTTTTTTTAAATTGTGTTTATTACTGTTTATTAGTATTCTGGATTTTTTTAAATATCTTAACACAAAAAAAATCATAAATAAACATATTTTATATAATTATTTACGATTTATTTTTCCGTAAAGTCCGAGTTTACTATTCGGTACTCGATTATGAATAGTGAATATGTATATCAAATAAGTTAAGCCTACAATACACGACATCTTTTTTCAGCATTATTCCAATTATAGACCACAGACAACATTTTTCGCGTTACGTGATCGCTATTTTCATATCTACGATTTCAGTTGGCATCACAGCAAACAGCATGGTTCATGCGTTGTTTGCAGATATCGTAGATATGAAAATAGTGATCGCGTAAATTGAAAAATGTTGATTTTGGTCTCTATTGGAATCAGGCTGAAAAAAGATGTTGTGTATTGTAGGCTTTGGTAAAGTTTTCTAACTATTGCGAATATTTATTGAAGTGAAAACTTCTTTGGCAACGTTGTGATTTGAAACTCGAGACAAACACATACATCATAATTTTTTATTTTTTTTAAATTTTTCGAAGAAAACTTCTTCAAAGGTTTTTACTTTGTGATGGCATTATTTATTTTAATAAAAAGACAAATAACTTTGTTTACATCACTTTTATTTATACACAATCAACATGATCGTTCACGAAACATGTTGATTGTGTATAAATAAAACTGATGTAAACAAAGTTATTTGTCTTTTCATTAAAACATACATCATAAGGATTTAGCCTGCGAAAGAATGAGATAGTATAATCGGTCTCCTCTTTGTGCGGTGCTTCGTAGCCTATCGGTCTCCTCTTTGTGTGGTAGTCTCCCCACTCTTGTCTCCTTTTTTTTCTGAAGGTTTCACTTCTACCGCGTGTGAATTGCACTCTGATTTTTTATTATTATAATGCAGTTATGGAGAGGATGGTAAAATACTCCCTTTTCAAAGCTGGGTTGGAAACGTAAAACTTTTTTTGAACCAAATCTCTTGCTAAATGAAGAAGTCAATTAAATTCTTCTCTCTGGTAAATTATTCTTCTTAAGTCGACTGCTCATTGCTGAGAATCGTGACTCCAAATTCCATGGTGGATAAGGCTCCTCCAGCCCTGGCGGTTCTGCGCTGCATGGAGAGGATACTGGATGCCAGTGATACTTGGTCACTCCAGCGCTGCGGTGACCTTCCTCTGCTTCTTCTGCCAAACACTTTGACAAGTACTGTGTTTCTCCAAGTTGAAGTCCTCAGTCTGGCGAGCTACATGTCTAAGTATCATAAAATACATTGTAGGCAGACAGTTAAAAGCTTATTGTGGATGCCTATCTCAGAATGGACACATTTATGCGTCTGGCTGTTCATGGAATCACAATCATTTACCCGAGCACTGTATTTCGAGGGTGTCTATCTGCTTTCTTTTGCTGGATATTCCTGTTTCCACACCTTACATATACTTTTTTATTGGAGTAACTTACAATTTTTGTATCTTGTGATTTATACTGCTCTTTCATTAAAAGCATTTGCTTGTGGATATATACGTAATCATAATAATACACTACAGTCAATTACACACAATACACTTGTAAAATTTTTTGGCATGAAGCCCATGTTCATAGCTGTACTGACATCATCTGATAATACAAACCTCATGATTTTGCGCCAGGTACAATCCAGTGTAAACTCCTCCCCCAAAGGTGAACTGAAAATAAAGGCAAATAATTATGAAACGTGGGGAAGATATTTCTGAACATATTAGAGATACCATTAATTGCCGTAAGAAACACACTTTCAATAAGATTTTGCATTCACTTTGGTAGATGAGATTTTTAGTGATTAAGAACAAATAATATTGCTGAATCACCTTGTAATTTTGGTAAATATTTCCCTAATGAGTCCACGCTTAAAAAAATGGTACTAGGTAGACAACAGTTAGTAATAAGTAATTCAGTAACCGGAATTGAAAAATATTGCATTATGGTTATTTTGTTATCTTTAAAAATGCGAAATGTCATTTCTCAAGGATCGCCATGTTATTAATTACGACGGCAAACGTCTCGCGCGATTTTTCGTGTTTATTAAACCGAACAAAATAATGATTAATACGCATTATTTATCATTTCCGAAGATTGCAATTCATAATTATCATGACAGTCATATGACATCGTCGTAAGTAACATGGCGGTCCTTGAAAAATGACATTTTGCATTTAAAAAAAAAAATAACCATTAAACCCAATATTTTTCAATTCCGGTTACTGAATTACTTATTACTAACCATTATCTACGTAGTACAATTTTTTAAAGTGTGTATTGAGCGTGGACTGAATAGGGAAATATTTACCTTTAATTTTACCCACAATATTCATAAGCTTATACAATTAGAGGGGCTGTTGCGCAATAATATTGAAATGTGTCACTAGCAATAATCGGTGTGCACTGCGCATAGACCAGATTTTGTAGTTTCCGGTCATTCGGAGAGTTCGAGGCCATATCCGAATAATTGAATGTACAAAAGTGGAACCTATTTTTTCACTTCATGTCGAATCTAAATATAATACATCAATGATGGGGTTTGATAACATTTCTTTATAAGCCACAAATTAAAATGTTGAAGACCAAAAATAATCACATTTTTCTAACCAATCTCAGTTTATAAGTGTTATTAAGAGATTAAATCCAATTATTATATTATGATACTTTAATTCGCAGGTTTATTAATAGAAATTAATTCATTAATAAATAGCCAACAATTTAAACACAAGTAATACAACTAATTATTAAATTTATTGTTATATTATATCTATAGATAAGATTGACATTTTGCAAGGGGTTCAGTTCGTACAAAGGATAACTAACACTATTTACAATAATATAAATTATTGGTATCACTGAGATTAAATATTTTGATTTGAATATTGCTATCTCATCAACTATTTGACAAAAATGTACTTTCTGATGCATTTTTTCTAATAAGAAACTTTTATAATATCAAAGTTTTCAAAAATACGAATTTAGAAAACATGCCTAAATTTTGAAATTCTTAAGTTATGTAATAATCAAACAATGCTTTCTCATAAAAATCAACACAATGGTAATTTCTGACTTGTCACGCATAGCTTACAATGCATTTCGTCACTAAGATTGAAATTTTTTACATGATATTCTTTAAATGTTGGTAAATTACATTAAAAATTAACATTTTACTAAGCTAAATTTTGTTACTGAATATTTGTAAAAGTGATGATATAAAATGATATTAAAGAAAGCTTATGTTTGGTTTATAGTTTTAACAAAAAATATTAGTAGAAGTTGAAAAAATATGCAAACGAAATTATTTATTCTGAAAATAGATAAATTATTTTTTAACAAAATAATAAAAAAAACATGAAGTAGTGTTAATTTCTACTCACAACAAATTTGAACATGTTTGTGGTGTGGTTTCAAGTAAATATGAAGTTCAAAACAGTTTAAAGGTAGATCCAGCAAAAAAGCACGTTGACATTATTGAACTTCAGTGCAAAGCCATACAAAGTGAATATTACGATTTTGACACTTTGACAGAAGGAGTTCAGTGTTATCATTATGGAGAGCATAAATAATAGATGCTTACTTTGAAGAATACTAGGGGCTGGTTGAAACTAATTAGTTTTCGTGCTTACATTATTTATAGTCTGTAAAAAAAGAGTAGAAAATATAAAAACTGGAACTACTAAATTTGTAGACTGGCAACACCAATTTAACTGTCAAATATTTTTTTGAAGTGCAATGACACTGAATGTATAGAACACAGTAAACCACATTTAAAAAAACATTTTTTCTTCATGACATAAATTTGAATAAAAGGTGATTTATAAAGCGATTTGCTTAAATTTAATTTAACATAAATTTGAATTTAACAATAGATAGAAATGAAGAATCACTAATGGTGAGTTTAGTTATACTACTTAAAGATCTGAATGAGTTAAATATATTCAGATCTAAAATTAGAGACATGATCTAAAGCCCAGGCAACGCTAGGTACTTTATCTAGTATTAAATAAATATGAGCAATTCTTAAACTGTGCTTTATACTTTATTACATTATAGTTATTCTTCATTATGTTAACACAAAATTTCAAAGGTGTAATAATAATATACCTATATGCAATTCTAATTTTAAGATCGGCGAGTATCTATACTGCAATGAAAAAATATTTTTTCTACTATTATGCCTTTTTAATTTTTTATAAAAATGTAGGTTACACAGCTTTACTTTAACACCATGAGTTATGTGTTTAGTATTGCCATTTTATCAACAGTGGCGCCCTCATATATTTTCTACTCTTATTTGACAAACTGTATACATTTTTAATTCTTTTGAAATCTTAAGTAGGAAGTGTTGTTCTTGGTAATAGTTTTTTTTAATTTCGTCTTATTATGAAATAATGTGGAATGTGTGAAGCGTGGAATATATGAGTAAAAAGTGGTTTATACTTTATTTTTTTGTTAAAAGTGGAAAGCGAAAGTACCAAACGCTTTGGTCAGTAGAATGCACGTATTTACACATCCTTCTACGCGGCGAAAAGTGTTAATAGATTTGTTTTTTTTTTAAACTTGATGTCTTACGTTTCACTCATAGAGTTGTATATTGGGAGCTTAGGCCCGTCTGCGACTGGGCTATCAAAAGGAATCTTTCTTTTTGTGTAAATATTTCTCGAAGTTGGTTGCCATATTTTCTTTTTTTACATTAGCTTCACACAGGGCCCTGAGGAAAACAATTTCCCTTGAGGCCTATGTCATCTTTGTGGAGGATTTTTTGGGGAAAGGAAGGAGAGCAAGTTCTGGGAAGGAAAAAGGTATAAGGGTTGGGTAGGAATCTGGGGGTCAGTGTCCAAGAGTGACGGACGTATGAATCTGTTCCTCCCACTGCGGTGCAAGGCGATGAATCGAAAGAGTCAGGCTGGAGAGGTCAAAAAATCTCGCTCAACCAGCCTCTACCTATCCGGTCCGCCGCAGGCCACGCAGCAGGTGGGCAGAAGCATCCGCCGCCAAGTCCTATTTCGAAGATCCACTACACGCTATCAATCAACGCCAACCCTACTAACAATTTGAGAGGCCGGTATGGGTACCGCCGCCCCGGGAACCATTTATTGGATAATCAAACCTCTGGCATAGGTCACCCCGTGTTTCGCTAAGTTTGGTGACTTAGAGATTTGTCTATGTCTCGGTTTGCCCACATGAATGTTGTTTGCCCACTTAATGCGTGGCAGGCAGGATCAGGAGAGACTGGTTGAGGGAGACCTCTTGACCTCTCCAGCAGGATTCTCTCGACCCATCACCTTGCACCGCAGTGGGATGGATGGGTTTATATGTCGTCATTCCTGGACACATTAAGTCCCAGATTCCTACCCACCCTTCATTCCTTATTCTTTCCCAGAACTTATCCTCTCCTTCCTTTTCATAAATTAAATAAAGTGAATTTTAAAATGGGCATTCCTAGTGAATGCCTAAATTACGATAACGTACTTTGTTCATTAAATTTAATAAAATTATCCGATCGTAGAATCATTTCCGATTTAACCTGTTTGTATAAAATCATAAATTCAATGTTTGATACCCCTGATTTATTATATGTAATTTCTTTTCATACTCCAGGCAGGTCAGTCACAAGACAGTACCTACCATATTATTGTAGCAATTCTAAGTCAACAAGTCAATATTATACTCCTATGCGAAGGATTCAACAGCTTGGAAACAAATACTCCGATGTTGTTGATATATTTAGTACATCAATTTTATTATATAAGCATACCTTATTGAAGTTTTTTTCATCAAATAAGGGAATATTTTGCTAAAGCTATTAAAATTGACTAACACATTGACAGTATTTTGTTGGCTGAAAGAAAAAAAACTATTTCGGATTTTTTGTATTTTGTACCTACATCCTGTTTGGTTCAAATTCAATACCTAATATTTTTACTTTGTATTTATTTTTGTGCAAGTGTTTTAAACAGTAGTTTCCTGCACTATTTACAAGTATAATTTCGTTAATATTGTTATATATATGTATGTAAAAGCCTAAATAGGCGTAAATAAATAAATAAATAAAAGGACTCACGACACAGCATCCCATAATCTAAAAAACGCCATTATTTGATGATCGTGGGCACCATTTTTACCCTAAGGCAAAGTATTCAAATAAAAGCTGTGGAACCGACCCTGTTTTTATGCATTATTGAAAATCAAAAAAACGTATTTTAGCCTGAGATGCTAAAATACGTTTCATTGTAACTGTAAGTTTTTCCTTTTTCATGCAAGCAGGAAAATCTCAAAATTCGTTACTGTCGTAGAAAAACACAATCATTGTTTGAAAATGTTCTTCCTTTTATTTGAAGGAATTCATATTTCTAGTCATTTTAAGTTTTTTTTACTATGGCTTGATTTTTCATCTCCTCGGGATAAGGGGCCGTCCATAAATTACCTCGCACCTTAAGGCTCTGAAACCGGGCCCGAAAAGAAGAAGATGGAGAGATACGAAATTACGAATGTTAGAGGAGAGCGCTAACATTTACAGCGACAAAATCGATACGAAAATGTTAAATAAAACACGACTCGTTTAAAATAGAGCAAAAATCTAGCGGGCATTATCTTAAACAGCATTTAAAGAAACACTGTGAATTTTTTCATACATATAACTTGTAAAATAACTGAAACAAACGTGTTAATAATAATTATTTGTAGCATACTTTGCGATTTTTTTCTATCGAGGGAATGTTTATAATTTGCGTTTCGGCGCGGGCAAAGTCTAGATATTATCTTCAAAAATAACATATATTTTTTTAAGAGCTTTAAAACTTACCGTGTTTAAGGGAAATATGGAATAAATCGGTACAATTCCGAGTTGCTGGCCCTTAAGGGGGGGGGGGAGAGAAGTGTGACATTGTATGACAAGGGGTAGGGGGGGTCGTCAGCTCCGTGATGTCACATGTAAAAATCTAAATTATTTTAACGAACTTCAATTATTTAAAATATTTGATTTGATGTTGATTTTATTAAAAAATATTTTTAATAAAAATAAAAAATTAATTTTGAACTACTGTTTTGATTATGTTTAGATGTAAAAATTGCAAAATATGTGACGTCACACTAGGGGGGGGGGGGGGGGGGGGTCACACAAATGTGACGATGTGTTAATGGCCCTTAAGAGGTTTCTATCTCACAAATCTTCTGAGAAAATTAGCTTTAAAGATCGAACTTACGATTAGGGCAGAACTTTGTCAGATGGAACCTTGTTTGCCTAAAGAAACTTTTTGACATTTATTTTATTTATAATTTATTTGTCACACGAGGGCGTATATAAGAGGAGGGGAGGAGGGGGTTTAGAGGGTTAACCCCCCCCCTATTAGTGTAGGGTAGGAAAAATGAGAATAATATTCTCAGATTACAATCCATTCATGTATGGGTACCCAGGTAATAGGACTAATTAACATCGATTTTTCAATTGGCCATTGTTGTTGGTGTGAAAGTATCAATGTAAGTTTTTTTCTTCTCTTATTTAACCCAAACTATGAACCTTAAATAGGTTCTTGGGACTAACAAAAATATATTTAAATATTATTACGTCAAAATATGGTTTTGAAAAAAGACACCAGATTATCCGTTTTTTAATGAAATAGATAGCATTGAAGAAGAAGATAACAATAATAATCTAAACGAAAATATGCAAGAGAACAAGACACAGAAAAACAGAAAAAAGACAATGATCGCAACTGGGACTCGAACCCAGACCTCTCGTCTAATTTCGCTATTGCCACCTTCTGTCAAACCGTCATAATTGTCAATCTCATGTTTAAAATTTTAGAATGAAGAATATTATCTTTAACTAATTTTATTTTTCCATATTATTGGCAACTACCCTTTCTATTGGAAACAATCATTTTAAGAATTGGTTTGTATCCTGGATAGCGTCTCGGATAAATGTATCCGAATTTATTCATATGGAACTATTGACTTTTTATAAAAGTCTTGAATATTCAATTTTTATAAGAAAAACTCTCTTTTATAACTTTTTAAGGTTATTCCCATCAATGTAATATATATATTTATTTTTATTTATTAATCTTAAGTTAGCTCACATCTTTGTGTGTGCTAATATTTTATAAAGATATAAACAATTACATTGGTTGGCAAACATAATCATTCTTTAAATATTACACATAAATAAAGACATTAATAGTTGAGGTAGACATACTTTCGTAATTCTTTTATAAACTTATTTATATTTTCTATCTCAGTAATTTCATTCGGGATGTTGTTTTACAGTTGGACGGCCTGGTACATCAGAGATTTCTGGGTGCTTGATTTTTTCTTGTCGGCAGTCTAATTTGCTTTGAATTTCTTGTCCCGTGTCCGTGTGTTTCGTTATTATAATGTATTTTTCTTTTTAGTTCCTTAGACATCATCCCCATGTTAATTTTATGTAAAAAAATAAGTACATTCAAATACATAGTTCGCTTCACCGTCAACATATTGAGCTCTTTTAGCATATCTCGTATCTGTGTGTATATGTTGGTGTGTATAGGTATGATTCGCATTGCTTTATTTTGCAGTATTTGCATTTTTTTCATTTTCTATTCATTGCAGAGAAAAAGAATACTTGAACAGTAATTAAAGTGTGGTGATATAGTTGTATTATATATTATCTGGCATCTGTCTTTATTTACTTTGTTTCTGATTCTACCAAGAAATGATATTTTTTTGCAATTTTTTTAATTGTGTAATCTGCATTTTTTGAGAAGTTCAGTTTTGAGTCTATGATGACACCAAGATATTTAATTTCTTCCACTTTTTTATGATTTCTCCATTTATAGAAACCTTTGGTTCATCATGCGTATTTGTTCTACCTATATGCATGTATTTTGTCTTATTTACATTTAGTTTCAATTTATTTAATTTGAGCCATTTTGACAAAGTTTCTAAGTCACTGTTTATCTTTTTGAATGCTTTCTCATAATTATCTTCTGCAATATAAATCAGTGCGTCGTCTGCAAAGAGTCTTATATTGCAAAGTTTTAGTATTTTTACCATATCATTTATGTAGAGTATAAGCAATATCGGACCCAATACCGTTCCTTGCGGTACCTCCAGCATATTTTCAATCGGATTTGATACATTGTTTCTTATCTTTGTTGTTTGTTGTCTGTTGCTTAAATAATTTTTAAACCATTCCAATTCTTTCCCTTTTATTCCACATTTTTTTAAATGTTTTAATAACTCTTTTTCTATCAATTGTTTCAAAAGCTCTTTAAAAATCTAAAAACACCGCAACAGTAGGTATACAAGTTTTTATCTTTATCTTCCTTCCAATCATCAATCACTAAATTTAACGCTGTTTCACATGAATTATTGTTCCTAAATCCAGATTGTTCGTCACAAAGGATGCTATTGTTTTCCAAGTATTCTTCAAGTTGAGATTTAATTATGTATTCCATCACTTGCTCATATTTTGGTAACATATTTACAGGTCGAAAATCTTCACATTTTTTTGAGTTCGAAATCTTTTGAAGAAGAAGAAGAAGAAGAAGAAGATAACAATAATAATCTAAACGAAAATATGAAAGAGAACAAGACACAGAAAAACAGAAAAAAGACACTGGTCGCAACTGGGACTCGAACCCAGACCTCTCGTAGAAATAAAATAAATAGATAGTTATTAAATACTTCGTTTTCAGTTTCCGGTTACTGAAACAAAATGTTTTTTAAAAATGTCTATTAATCGTGTCCCTCTTATCTGTAGGTACTTATTTGTGATGTGTAGATTCGGCTAGAGTGGGCTCTTGAATTCGGGTTCTTCGCGGGATACGGATCCTACTCCTACTCCTTTTTTAAATCGACTACTCCCAGAGAACCCGGTCCAGGACTCCGACCGAAACCCGGAACTCACGGTCAGAGCCACTCGCGAGTCGAGAGCAGGTCCCGGGTTCGAGTTGTTTTGCGGGTTCCGGCTCCGAGGTCCGGCTCCGGCCGAACCCGGGCCTTTCGATAGCCGAAAGAGCATCCGCACCCAAGAACTCGGACCCGGGACCTGCTCCAGGAACTCGATTGCTTTTAAAAGGAAGCACGTCTCGGAGGCCTCCGGCAAAATGCAGAACTAACCCATCCATAGAACCTATACCTACTTTCCAGGTATTGTTTATTCTTTCCAGAAAAATGCATGCCGGTAGAATTTACGACCAGCCATAAAATTTAGAAAAAATAATTTGCAACTTTTTATATATTACATATACCTAACCTACTTATATTTACATCCTAACCAACGCCAGCGACTTAACTGTACAGGAAAAAGTTTTCCACACTGAAAGAAAACCACTGTTTAGTGTTTAGTCTTACATCTAAATTAATTAGGTATATAGAAATTTATTTATTTCAGCACCATATATTACATAATTAAATCAACATTTATTACAAAATATCTGAACAAACAATTCCGATAGATTACAAAATATTTTAATGAAAATTATATAGGAACAGTTAATTATCGTGTATTTGTATTTAAAATATTTTTATTAACCTATTCGGATTATGTACCTACTTAAATAAATAATAAATTTTATTATAATACACATCACTAATTGATTATTTATTAATCATTGTCAATGATATTCGACATTCGACTTCCTTATTACCCTATTTACCCTTACGCCACGGCCATTTCCACCAAAATATACATTTTCTAAAATTAATATCACATTGTTCATGGTTGGAATAGATAAACTAATTTGTGCTCATATAAAGCGATACTTAACATTAAAATTCCACCCAAAATAATACCCAAGAAAGCTAAACAGAACTCCAGTATATTGCTGCTACCATGTCCGCTGATTTCGGGAATTAAATCAGCCAATGCGATGTAGAGGAAGGTACCGGCGGTAGCTGCGTAGATCCATTGGGAAGCCGATGCGTGGTCTTCCGCAAGCCAAAGTCCGAGAGCAGTTCCAATAAAGCTCAGGATTGATGACAGGACGTTGTAGCACAAAGCCTTTCTGATCGTCATGCCAGATTTAATCAGAACTGCAAAGTCTCCCAATTCGTGCGGAAGTTCATGGCAGAATACTGCCAGGGCAGTAGCAAAACCAGTCACTGGGTCAGTGCTGAATGCTGCGCCTATAGCCAGACCGTCAGTCAAATTATGAAGACCGTCTCCTATGATTACCATTAGAGCCACGGGAGTCATGGGAGGTTTGGGCTTCTTTGGATTTGGCATCATCACATGCAATTCCAGCTCATCCATATCATGCCGAACATCGACGCTTCTCATCGAGTGACTATGTCCATGGGAAGATTTTCCGGTGGCTATTCTCATTATTGTTTCCACTGAATAAAATAGGAGAATTGTCAGAAGAGTCAGGCCACATTTGAAGATGGGTATGGTGTGATCTTCTTGGGCCATTCCGTCGTGTATGAGAGCGTGGGGCAGGAGGTGGAGAAGGGCATCTCCACACAATGTGCCAATAGCCAGGGATACCAAGAAATGGAGGATTTGATTGAATATAACGGAGTGTATCAACGGCATGATGGCAACCCCGAGAAGGCCGGTAGCGCTGATGAGTAGCACTGTAAGACCTGCACAAATCCAAGCTGAAAAAAAACATTTATTTTAACACTCCACTTTAAAAAAAACTCTGTACGGTTGGTCCCTAATTCAAAATACCATAAATGAATAACCTAAAAGTATGCACAATGTAAAATTTTATAACGGGAGCTGACGAAATATAATTATTACCTAAATGTAGGTAATACGATGCAGATGTTATTTGATTCATAAAATTGAATTGATAATCTTTATGAAGTTAAAGTTTTAATTATATGTATTATTTTATTTATAAATTAATTTTTCAAATTATGTTTATTACAGTATTCAAAAATTTGCCTTCCTATCTAATACCTAAGAATGTATATTTATATATACCTATAGTACTTTATTATTAGTGTATACACTTTTGACCCAAGCTGTTCAGACAAAATGTACCTAATTACGATTTTTCTTTATATGCCACTGTATTGTTTCTTTCTAGGTACAATCATATAATGTATTTAACTATATTACCCAAGCACAGGCTGCGCCTTAGTGGGTTCCCATTATTCTTATGTTTTTTATAATATTGTATATGCCCAATGTAACAATTGGGAAAAAATAAAGAAAAAAAAATTTTAAAAAAATGTTTATTTTGCTATAACACATTTATTTTCAATTTTCGACCATTTCTTGGGCCGGCTAGTAGCCATTTTCATTTCGAAGATTGAACCTTGAACCATTGAAAATGAATGAATAAATAAGCCAAATCCAAATCAAAATTCATATAGAAAACGACATCAAATAGATGCATTAAAAAAGATCTCAACTTGCAATAATTAAAAATAATAATTATAATAATAATGTTTATTCCAGGATGTGGGGAGGATAGTGCAATCCCACACGCCCCATAAAGTTGTACATATTTACGCAACAGATAAAGTAAAAAAAGTAAATAGAAAAGAGAGAAAAAAAAAAAATAAAAAACATAAGCGATAATAGAAATAAAATAAATATTCAATTATAATGTAGGACGTGGTCTGGAGTGAGCTCAGGCCCAGCGCTCGCTCAGGAGTGTCGCTTGGTGCTGGAAGGCTGCGATCACCACTGTGTTATCGGACGCCACTAAGGCTGGTCTTTACTCACGGCTCGACTAAACAAGGGAAATGACCAATTGTGAGTGGTATATCTATGGACCAATCCAAGCAACAACTACGCGAAATAAGAAATGAGAGAAAAATTATCTTTCGAATCTCGACGAAAATAAAAAAAAAACTATTGAAGTTTAAGACCAACCGTAGTATTTGTCGGTCATCTCTACGTCCATGTGTGTTTCCTGGTAGCAGAACTTCTGGTCGAGCTGGTAGACAAGCGCGGGGCACAGGTTCATGAAGGTGGTGGGCTCGATCCTGACGACGCCCAGGTGGTTCTCCAGCCCGTAGACCTCCAGGATTTCGTGGGGGGACATGCACTCCCATGACTTTGATTGGGGGCTTTCTGAAATTAGGAATTTTATTATTATGCATGGTGTCCCGCAACTATGGTGGGGTATAAAGTGGGGTGAAGGAAATCATTTGCAATCAAAATGACCCCATTTTTAGTCGTCCGATTCTTAACTTTTTCGGTGTTATATCGGTAGTTGTGTTTTTTTGTTATTAATTTTTTTTTCTTAGCTTTTATGACTTTCAAATAGGTGTTGAATTGATATGATTCTGATTTGGCATGGAACCATTTTTTCATAATATGGTTCCATTCCAACTTGTATAACTTGTAAAATAATCTGAAAAAAGTTTTCGGAACATACTATGCGATTTTTTTCTATTGAGGGAATTCCACATAATTAGGTTTTCGGCGGGGTGTGTAGATATTATCTTGAAGAATAAAATATATTTTAAAAACTTAAAGTGTTCAAGGAAAGTACCTATGTTGTAAATTAGTAGAAATTCGGGGTCGCGAGTCATAAATGATTGAATTTATTTAATTTTTTCAATAAATTTTAAAATGTCTCCCACCGGTTCTTACCCACCCACAAACGACATCGTCGTAAAAAAAATATTTTCAGAACAGTCATTAATTTTAGGTAGTGATCTCACGGGTCGGTAAGGTATCGACAAAAACAGGATGCGGGAAAGGTCGCGCGATGTACCTATGCTGATGAACCTAATGAGCCCTTTTCATGGACCATCAGGAGCAGCATCATGGACCTAAAACGACTTTTTAGGTCCATGATGCTGCGTGGTCTCTGCACACGGCAGATTCTGTAATTAAATTAGCCCAGTAAAATGTCGGTATTGCAGATTTCTGTTTTAGAAATTACTAATGCAATTGCTGAAATAGGTTAAGCCAAATAATGCTGGCGCTTGTATGCTGAGTCCGTCATAGGGGTGGACATTTAAAAAATACATCGATGTTTTTTTCGATGTAATGCATCGATCGGTTGCATCGATGTTAATACGATGTATTGAGAAATACATCGATGTTTCCAAAACATCGATTGTTTTTCGCAATGGACATGTTAAGGCCTTAAAGAAAACTAGGTAAGTTAAATTCAAGGAAAAATATTTATTAAAATTCACAATCACACAGCCAACACAGCTTTATTTTGTTTGCAAATTCCAATTTTTTTTTCAATGCTATGTAAAAACAAAAGTTTTTTAAACTTTTTTCCTTCAATCGGTTTCTTTGCTCAGTCAAAAACTAGCCCCACCCCTGAGAAAAGAGTCTTTCTGATGGGACAGATGTGCCAATAATTGTTAAATACTTAAAAGCTATTTTGTTCAGCTTTGGGAATTGTAATTTATAATCCCTCCGTTAATTTAATTTTATATTTAAGGTTTTATTTTTTAAGTTTGACTTTACCGGCTTCGCAGCAAAGGGAACATAACCCATTCAGCCAAGCCGATAAATGGTAAGCGTTTTATATTGACTGAACTGATTATTACGTTCCGATTCACGAAACGTCGTGAAAGTCACTGCATTCGTGAGTCACTGTTGGTCATACTCATAGACACTCATCTCATAGTTTGCGCATTCGATGCATCGAAAAAAAAAATCGATATATACATATTCGATGTTGAAGTATTAACAATACATCGGTTCAATACGATGCATCGGTACATCGAGTGTTTACAATACATCGATGTATATCGTCCATCCCTAGTCCGTCACTAGAATAATGTCATCGCCATCTCATTTGTCGGTGACTCACGGTCACGGGTAAGTACTATTATAAGGGTACTTTTATAACATGTAATTTATTGAATAAATACAAACAGTAATTTGACAGAAAACTGAGAAGACGACCGAATTACGTGTAATCAGCAAACAATAACAAACAACCGTGAATCAAATCAGTCATCGAGTGACAACGAGGTTGTGAAGGTTTTTGTGATATTATCAATGTATCTCGTTAATAAATTAGTAATAATACTTTAAAAGATTAAAAAAAACATGTTATTGATAAAAATAATGACTACAAGTTCATTATGCGTGACGGGATAAATATCGAGCGTCCACTGAAACCATGTAGCGCTAGTTTATATTAGGTCCTTACATATGAAATTGGCGTTTTGCCGTACTGGCAACTTTGATCTCAAATATCTTCTCTTTGGTTAGGAATTCCAAATTCAAATTTAACAGCTATTTACTCATGTATTTGTGTTTCGAAAATTATAATTCATTTGTTTTTTCCTTAATTGTTTTTTTCTTTGCGTCACTTAGTTTACAAAATGGAAAACTTGAAATATCGCGTTATTTACGAGTACAAGTTCCACCGTGGCACCAGTGCTGCAGAAACAGCTCGAAGGATTAATGATGTGTATGGCGACGGTGCCGCAAAAGAAAACACAGTGCGTTTTTGGTTCCAACGTTTTCGTTCTGGAAATTTCGACCTGCAGAACAAGCCCCGTGGACGGCCGGAGACCAAAGTTGATAATTAAGAATTGAAGGCTATTGTGGAAGCGGATCCATCGCAAACCACGCCCGAGTTAGCTGCAGGCTGCGGTGTTAGTGATAAAACTGTTTTAATCCACTTGAAGCAAATTGGGAAGGTGAAAAAGCTTGAAAGGTGGGTACCTCACGAATTGAGTGAAGCAAATCAACAAACGCGCGTTGACCTCTAGACCACACACTGCACAACAGACGGCTACCAAATTAGAGGAGCTTCAATTGGAATGTCTAAGACATCCACCGTACTCTCCGGACCTTGCCCCAAAAGATTACCATTTTTTTCGAAATTTGGATAACTTCTTGCAAGGGAAAAAATTCAACTACGATGGGGCAGTCCAAACCGCCTTCAAAGATTTTATTGATTCCCGTCCGAATGGTTTTTTTAGTAAAGGGATCGATGAACTACCTATGAGATGGCAAGAGTGCATAGATAGCAATGGTACCTACATACTTTGATTAAATAAATATATTAGGTATATAAAAAAATCGACTTTATGTTCCTCCCATACAAAACGCCAATTTCATATGTAAGGGCCTAATATTATGGGAAAAACTCCGCATCGCTCCCTCTCGCCTCCCGGTCCGTTTGCAAGTCCTAATATGTACCTACACCAAAGATATTGTTTGAATATCTTTGACCTACACGGATCGGTGGCCTCTCGGTTCACCGCGCATTATTACAGCCTACAGCACTCAGTTTTTGACGATTCCTTACCGACTCGCATCTAATTTATGACGAAGTTCGGCATTACCGCTCTCCTTTTTTACATCAATACCTCACAAGAGTCCCAACTGATCCCGTCTGGAGCCAGTGGGACTATGGCATCCCCAATTGGGGTATGTTGTGAGGCTGAAGGTAGTGGGGAGGGGAAGGAGATAGGGAAGAGGAAGGTGGGGAAGTATCTGGCTATTCAGATCTGGTCACTAAACACGGCTAAAGCCATTTCAAGCAACGTTTCAATTCTGAATGGTGGTCTTACACCAGGGCGATACTGAGAGTATCTTCCACTCTGGAATGTGCCGCAAATATACTATATATTATTTTAAATGAATTAATTGTGAAATAACACAAATTAATCAAATAAAATTTATTTGCCACGCCGGGATTCGATCCCGCGACCTTCGGAGTGCTAGTCAAGAGCCTGGAGTGTAAAGGGATGTACCCGATGTACTTGATAGTGTGAAACAGGACTTTCTACCGAAACCGAATCTTCGGGATCTGTCTCAGTTTCGACCGAAACCGAAACTTTTTTAGTCATGTTACAAATCTCTTGTTTACTGAAAGTTGGATTATTTTTTACACTTACGCAGACGTTAACACGTGTTAAATGAAGTAATAAAAAAAACACTAATTCAAGTATGTATGTTAAAATTCTGTGTATTTTTTTAAATATTAGATACTGCTATAAAACTAACAAAAATTATAAAAAATTAACACATAAACTCCCAACACTATCACGCCGGACCGGCCGGAGAACTCGGCTGATGATCGCTTGTGGAACACGGGCCACAAACTCACCCGAAGTCAGCCGAACGACGCGAATAATTCACGAACGCAGAGTATCGGTGCGGCCGAAGGTTCGGCAGATTTCTTGCCGAAACCGAAACCGATGCCGACTAGATTTTTTTGCCGAAACTTGCCGAAACCGAACCTTCGGTCGGTCACTAGTACTTGATTTACTTTAAACAGTGATTCCTGACATTATTTTAATTAAAAAATGTAAATGAAATTTTGGTCTTTCGTGACATTTTTGACGTTCTTTTGTTTGCAACCTAAAAAATAAATCAATAGGTATTTGACAGGTAGAATTGGGGTAAGGGGGTTGGGCGGTTACTCGACTGAGTGGGAAGTGATGAGTCGAAGAAAAAAACACCAAAAAACGTTCCCGGATACCAAAATTAATATATTTTTTTTACTCCAAATGATGTCAGGAATCACTCAAATACGTCCTTTAAGAGAGGGGGGGGGATAAGGTTTTAATGGCGAAAAAAGGCATATTTTATGGTTTTTTTTGGAGATAGGAAAAATATTGGTTAATTTATTTCATATACACATTATAGTATAACATCTGAAAAATCTTTGAAAAAAAATTCAGCTAAAAATATCAATAAATAAGTCCGTGAGAGCGAATCTCCGGAGGCGCCGAAAAAAAGTTGTTATGCGGTGAACTCCATAACTCATTACTTGTTCACGAACTTCAAAAATGTTGTTTGCGATAAAGTCGATTTATATTTACTCGAAATATATTCGAATCGAGCATGAGGGCTTGTCGCTTGAAACGCTGTATCTTCGTTAGTTTTGCTCCGATTAACTTGAAATTTTGACACAATACTCTCGACATGTTTTATATTTAAAAATTTTAAAAAAAATGCAAAAAAATGTTTTAGAACCTTACCCTCCCTTAACACCTTGCATATTCCTTCCTTCCCATAATAATTACAGAAACAATACATAATACCTTCATCTAATCATGTCTTCAAATAATACAAAGCAATCAGACCACTTGATCCATAACTATTGTTCCGAAAATAATAATAATACTATTGGTTTCAATACCTATTTGATTAGAGATTACTATGAACCATGACAATATCACAACAATCACGTTTTTGACTTATGCACGTGGTTATATATGGGTACAACAACGTTATTATTTTCAATTCGTTCCCTTAAGTGTCGACGCAGGAAGTCTTCATTTACCCTCGTTAGTACTACATACGAGTAAGCATCTATAATAGTACCAACCCACATAAAATTATACAGGGTGTAACAGTTAGTACCCGAAGGATTTTAACTAGCAATTCCTGGGCATATATTTGGAGTACAAACTGTGTAACCTAAGAGTATGGATATAATAGTTCCGTGTGTGTAACATATCATTTTGTTGTCCGATGTCATTTTTTTTCAATTAAAAACATTTAAAATATTTTTCCGTCACACGTTGCAATTATTCACACGGCTAGTAGCGTCCCTTCCCAGAAGCACGAAAACACACGAAAGAGAGCACATATCACAATATGATCCCATCGCGAAGTGTGTGGGTGGGATCAGTGGCTACGTGTGATTGATTTTTTGTTGTTTTTAATAGAAAAAAATATCATCGGAAAGCAAAATGACATGTACATTTTTTACTCCAATGTTTTGCTCAAATAACACAAACTCTACCTTTTTCATCAAATAAACAGGGTGTTAAGGGACGTACTTGACTTACTTTAACCAGTGATTCCTGACATTATTTGGAGTAAAAAATGTAAATGAAATTTTGGTCTCCGGTGACTTTTTTTGATGACTTTTTTTTTTCAAAAATTTTTTCTTCAAAATCGAACAAAAAAAAATTCTTCCACATGTCGTCACTGGTCACTCAGCCGGGTGTCCGACGAACCCCTTACCCCGCCTCCAACTGTTCAACAACTACCATTTTTTTATGTTTTTGTAGAAAAAAAAAAAAAATCAAAAATGTCACCGAAGACCAAAATTTCATTTACATTTTTTACTCCAAATAATGTCAGGAATCACTGGTTAAAGTAAGTCAAGTACGTCCCTTAACACCCTGTATATATATACATATATTTTTTTTTTCCACTCAGGAGGCCCTGAGAAAAATAATTCCCCTCTGTATCATCTTTGGGGATGTTGTGTGGAGGGTGTTTTTAGGAAAGGAAGAAGATGAAGTTCTGGGAAGGAAAAGGGTATTAGAGGTGCGTAGGAATCTGGGGGTCAGTGTGTCCAGGAGTGATGGATGTATGGTGGTGGTATGGATGATGGGCGGTGTTCCGAGAGTGTACGGCTGGAGAAAGTAAAGGGACTCCTCTCTTTGCCGCCAAGACCCGGACAAACCTCACCCCATGAACTCGGGCACCCCTGCTAAGTCACCAAACGTAGAGAACCACGGGGGTGACCTATGGCGGAGGTGTTGGCTATCCAATAAATGGTTCTCGAGGCGGCGGTATCCATACCCGCCTCCCAAATATACTCAGGAATTGCTGGTTAAAATACTTTGCATGCGTGCTGTTACACCCTGTATACTTAGGTATAAAGGTACTCTAGCAAAGTATTCATTTACAATGAATAACACGCTTGATGTCTGATTTGACTTTAGATATAAAATAATGCATGTAGATGAGATTAAGCATACAATATTTTTGTTATTTTTATCAGATATGAAAAGTAGTTCTTGCTAAAAAAAAAAAACAGCGACGGTAAAACAAATCGTAAAGAAAATCAATTTTACCGGTAGCTAAAAGTTGTGTAAACAGAATAAGCTGACGCACTACGTAAATATAGGAAAAACAAATAATTTACCTTGAAACGAAATCTTACGCTATCGGGCAAGTCGACTGACCGACATGTAACTCGATCGTTTTACATTTCGTCTGTAAATTTGCATGTACGTTCCGTTTCCGGTTCAAGATGGTGGCCGTTTCTACGATTTATTACGAGGAAACACGGTCGCAGAGAAATTTAAATAACAGATATTTTACCAAACTGTTGCTGTCACTGTTACCCCCCGAATACTGAGCGAAAGGGACAACTATCTAAATAAAATAATCAAAATCGTGGTTTGTATTCACCATTTTTCTCCTCCAAAACAGGACAGATTTTCAAGATTTTTTTTACCAAATGCAGGCATTGAAGAAAATATTATGTCTGTACATTTTACTTCCTAAATACATTATCTATAGTAGATGTATTGAACGTCTGTTAATGGCGTTCAAACCAGGTAATTTTAACGACTTTTGGTGGGTCCTAATTCCTGTGAAAAGTGCCACGCTAGTGGTCGATATACAGGGTGTAACAGGACGTACCCGAGGGATTTTAACCAGCGATTCCTGAGCATATTTGGAGTAAAAATTTAAATGAAAGTTTGGTCTCCGGTGACTTTTTTTAAGACATTTTATTTATTTTTATTTTTTATTTAAAATTCAAACAAAAAAAATTCTTTGTTATTGGTCACTCAGCCGAGTAACCGACCAACCCCTCACCCTGCCTCCAACTGTCCAACACCTACCATTTTTTAATATTTTTGTAGAAAAAATAAATAAAAAAAACATCAAAAATGTCACCGGAGACCAAAATTTAATTTACATCTTTTACTCCAAATAATGTCAGGAATCAATGGTTAAAATCCCCCGGGTACGTTCTGTTACACCCTGTATATATTTATTAAAAAAATGTGCAGGAATGTAAAAATTTATAGAGGAAATTGGGAATGGACAAAACACCCGGTTTCACCTTAAGGAGAACGTATGCGCGGCCCATTTCTGCCAGTTTCATACAAATCTTAGATTTGGATTTGAGATCAAAATACACAACCAAACTGAAAAATTAATCTTGTAGTCAAAAGATATATCAAATTTCTAGTTAGGATGTGAGATACTTTATTTATTTTTGCTTTAAATTATAAGATATAGGCCATAGATTCGTCGTGTTTGTTTGGACTTTCTTATTCGTATTTTTTTTTTAATATTATGCGTTCGGCCTGAAGAAAGTAAGTTAGACAAAATGTGTAATTTTAAAATGGAGATTTTATTTTACACACATATGTAGAATAAAGAACACAACCACTGGAGCGACAACGCGAAATAAACAAATTTTCCTCGATTGCCCGAGATTTCCCAGAAGGTCATTTTTTTAATTTTTACGCCAACATAAAAAATCACACCTTTGAATTTTAACAATGAGACATAAAAACTTATTATAGTGCTACATAGCCAATGAATCAACCCGTATTTTACCATTTATCTCATATTTGTAGGATTTATAAAAAAAATATTAAAAAATTGTAAAGTACATAATCACGCGAATCCTGCGTGTTTTTGACTTGAAACTGCCGTGAGGGATACTTATTCGAGTCAACATAGAATATTTTTGATTTCTGTATGTTGTCTGTGCTAACAGAGCTATAATATCTATGAAAAAATGGTCTTAATTTTATCCGTAAACAGCTGATCAAAAATTCGACGAGAAAAAAATATTTTAAAAACTTATTTTTAAATCGTTCTAAAATAGTCTACGAAGTTCGGCTTTGGGACATCAATGGTCATAATAAATAAAGCATTTCGATAGCTTCGTGTTAAAATAAATGGCTGGTCAAGGAAATGTTTTAAATACTTACAATAAATATTTTACGAATGGTAGGAAAATGTGGTCCATTTTTTGACCGCTATCAATCGCAGAAAAATAAAAGTGGTCCATTTTTCGACCAAAATCGCTCGAGTGGAATCAATGGTTAGCGGAGGAGATTATTAGAAAAAATTTTTTGGACTGAGGTCTTCTGTTCACAGACTTTCCATTACTACCCGACTAAAATAATGTTTTTTTTTTATTGAATAGGTCGGTATCTACTTAATATTATATAAACCTATATAGTTAAATAGTTAAACTACTGCTTCATACACACGGATTTTTTAATCATTTTATAGCTTTCGAAAAAAAGAGCGATGTTAAAATAAGAAGGCCGAAGGGTGAAGAAAATTATTTTCCTGAAGAGGTAAGAGTGTAGAAAAATGTTGCAATTTTAAGCGCTCCCGATTCTCGGCCCATTTAAGCGTCGTTAAGTACAGGTGACCATTAGTCAAAATTTAAATGTCTGAATTTAAAATACAGCCCGTATGTCAGTAAGACAATGGAACTAAGGCATCCTCATGGGGAATGCTGTGGGGAAGAGAGATGGGGAGAGAAATTGGGAAGTGTTATATTATATTTTTATTAATTGAGGCCTACCATCATGACCAGCGTGGCGTTTGTGCCTGTGGTTGGGATCGTGGATTTGGATGAAGGAGCCATTGTCGACCCTGTGAAGGGCCAACTCGTGGGGTGCTTGGAACACTCCCCCACCGAGGCCCAGGTTATCCATCAAATGCTCGAAACCCTGAAAAAATAAATATTTACACTCGGCGGTGATCAACTTTTTAATTTTATAATAGTTTCATCAATATAGTAAAAAGATACATTTTACAACTAGATGTAAATTATTAAAATAATTAATTAAAGATTGAATAAAGGATAATATTCTGTAGTAGTAAAAATGTGATTTTCAAATGGCTTAAGAGGGTATAACCAGAGAAAACCGGAAATATGCCATTTTTAAATGAAATTTTAGACGTGTTGACTCTTTTCCACAAAAAATTATAAATTGATTTTGAAAGTTTGTTCTTTTATCTAGCTTGTTTTAAATTTTGAGAAAAAATGTTTATTATTATCGTAGGTAATAAGGCTGTACCATAGGTCGTTGGCAGATTTGTTAAGTTTTGAAACGAAAAATCTTATTTTACCAGACATATTTCATAATATGTAATCATACATTATTATAAATTAATGCGTTATCTAGTAAACGCATGTTTCAAAATTTTTATTTCACTTAAAATAAAATCATTAAAAAAAATATCCGAACACTTATTCATGACTAAAATTTCTCTATTTTGTCTATCTATTTACGGTCTTACAAATTAATATATTTGAGATTTTTTTTGCACATTTATTTTGCTTAGACATTAATGAAAAATTATAAATACTTATGATACAAAAATAATTACAAAAGGTACATAATTTTAATAGTTTTATCATCACGCCTTTCAGCATTTTTGGATGTAGGTATAAATTAAAGCTAATTTGGAATGAAAAATCGATATTGAGTTATAATTTTAAAAAGATGGTACGGAGAATAATTAATCTTTCTCATTGGAACCGCCTTGTACGATCGTAATAACATCTTTCGACGAAATGTGGATTTTCGGCCGCTGGCTGGTTAAAAAGGCCCTTAAACTAGATGTAATCTTGTTGCAGATGTGCTCTGATGATGGGAAAGCTGCAAGATTGTTAGAAACGTTGCTTTGGCTCAATAGGAAAGAAGAAGAACAACACGGATCAATTTCCTAAAAGTAAAAAAACGTAACAAGATTGGCCGTGAGTCTATTATAAATATAATCTATTTATAAATAAAGAAGAGTGTGTGTGGTGAGCGTTGTGGGCGTCGATTTGATTTGTATACAAATATACAGTTTTATCCAAACAATACGGCGTCGTTTCTTATATTTTTTAACAACCTAATTTTGCACTTATACTGAAACTACAATTAAGGTTTTACTTTACCCATTATTTCATCGATTATTACACAAGAGTAGAAAGAAATAAACCGAGATCAGTTTACGGCATTCACAATTTTTAAAGTCCATTCAGTATTTTTTGCGTGAAAGAGTAACAAACATACATACATCCGTAAAAACTTTCCCATTTATAATTTAAGTAGGATGTATTTACGTTAATTTTTGCTGCATTACTGTATTCGTAAGCTAATTGAGACTCATTTTAGATTTTAACGGGATTTTTAGATTCATCTTCTTTACAGATTACTAATAGTGCCAATCTTCAATAACACCATTAAAATTGCCAATATTCACACAGATTAAGCCAATTTCGACATATAATTTTAATTTACGGATTTCATGAAATTGTATATAAACATTGAAGCCACGATCGTGTCTATTTCGATTATTCAACTGTGTGAAACATACGAAAAGAATTTTAATTAGAAAATTAGGCAAATTGATCCAGAAAATACAATGAACCATGAATCTTCGACAGAGTCATACTTTTATAAGGTAACATTTACGATTACTTCAAATTAATATCATACTAAACAGTCTGCAGGTTACAGGGCAAGAAAGGCAATTGCAGTCCCTTAGAACCTTAGATTACATATCTTCAAGAGTGGGAAAAAATTCTCAGTGTCGCCTTGGTGAAAAACCACAATTCAGAATCAGTAAATAATAACTTGAAATGGTTTTTACTATGTTTAGTGGCCAGAATTGAATAGCAAGCAACTTCCAAAGTTCCTCTCCCCCGTCTTCTCTCTCTAACTTCCTTCACCCTAAATGGGGATGAAAAACACCCTAAACAGACTCACTAGCTGCGGAGAGTTGCGACTCTTGTTACATTATTATTATCAAAAATTATATCCGATTATTAAAATCAAAAATGAAATTTCTGCAGCTTTTTCGCTGTGAAATTACTCCGCTAAATTAGCTATTTCCAAAACGTAAAATGATCTCAATAGGAACTTTTAATATTATTTAATCGAAAAGTCAGGACGGACAGGACGTCATTACTGCTTGTTCAAAAATTTTAAAATTCTGACGATGCTGGTTACTAATGCAAATTATGTGAAATATGATAATACGTTGGCGTTTAACAGAATGATTAAGTCGGTAGCTGAAAAATTTGTTGAATCAGACACAATTTTTAAGATTTCGAAATATTAAAAAATCATCTTGATCGATCATCCGAGGACACGGGCTTGCTGTAGTAATCTTATGAAGTTTTTTATTTATTTTTATTAGAGATAATATATTACAAAATTATTACATAAAATTTATAATACATTACTCCCAATGAGTTTAATAAAACTCATTTTGGGAAGGACAACATTATACATCTAAAGGAAAATTATTTTTACATAAGAACACGGAAATCAATGAACAATACATAGATTTTTAAATGGACTAGACACACTTGATACAGGTAATTGAAGAATATACAAGAGTTACAAAGGAAGACAGATAAATTCGTCACTGGTTAATAAAGTTGCTGAGAAAGTTAATCCCTTTACGATTGTAAAAATACATACACACTGCGTATTGTACTCAAACGTACCTACATACTTATATAAGTACATCAAATCGAATTCATTAATTTGTTATTTTATTATCGTCAATGTTTACCCTTTATTATTTATTGATTGTCTGGTAGACGATTGGAAAATACAAGTATTGATATCAATAAAGTAAATACATTCAAGTAAGTTGATTTACTTCTGCTGTCAATAAACTCAAATGATTAACCGAAGTTTGTAAACACCTTTATAGTTATTGAACGGATTGATAAAGGAATTTATAAAAAAAAAAAAAAATTTTTGTACAACTATTTTTTGAACCACGTTAATGATTTATTTTTTAACTTCCTGTTACTACTTTTATAGTTTAGGTAATCAATGTTATATAATATTTTAAAAAGCTTTACAAGCACTAACAAACATGTTTCTTCAACAGAAAAAATACACTAAACAACCCTTTAAATTAAACCCCTTTTAATGGTTTATTTTTGTGTCAAAAAGAAAAAATTATTTTAGAATTTTAAGTACGTAGTGATAACATAGTTTATATCGTGAATAACAATTATCTACAATAACAACGTCTTGTTTGAAAATTCATCTTTTAACCATAATATAATGTGTAACAGCATTAAATGTTACATTTATGTAATAATAATAGGTTAATGTTAGTAAATTTTGTTATTTATTATTATTAAATTTAACTCTTTGATAATAACCGATAGTTATGTGCGTTACTTTATTAAATTATGAAATTATGAACCCCGATACAGGCGAGCCTTAGTGGGGTTAATAATTATTTTCTAAACAATGTATTTTAATTGGGAAGAAACAATAAATAAATAAATATGATTATTATCGGTGCATATTATGTCCACTTTTATTTAATATTAGGTATCTACCTATATAAATATATCTATCTATAATTAAATATAACATAATCAATATCAGGTGCATTTATCCACTTACCTCGAACGAGATGAATCCTTCGTCCCCATACTTGTTAAATATTTTATTCAAGAAAAACTTGTCAGGGGGCAAATCTATGCCATGGGTTATTCTGGGACCGCCATCGGTTAAGTTGGTCTTATCGTGAGCGGCCGCCGAGGAAAACACGCCCAGAATCACACCATACAACACGATGAAAATATCCACTGACTTTCCCACCATCTTTAGTGCGCGGATTGAGCCAGTCTCATTTGTTTACTATCACTGTCAATAACTCCGAACAAAATGAAAAGGTGCTAGAAGTAGGAGGGCCACTCATGCTGGTGCTGATTGATTAAACACTCCTCCAGATCGTAAGATTACACTCAAAACAAATAGATAAAGAAACATTTCTCGATAGAGACCGCTGACTGAGTTTTATTTTTCAAATTACGTCCGACGCTGGCCACGTGGCTAACGGGAATACCTACAGAAGTCTACTGTCTGGATTGCATGGAATAGTTCTTCACTCCTACGCGAAGTTACGGCTACAGGCGGTCCACAAGGCGGAAAGGTCGAGGAAAATGGCAAGCAAATGAACTCAGAAACTAACGAAGGATACCACGCGTTGTATTTACACCTCCCTCGGACTGAAACTACTATATTTGATACTTAACGCACATTTATCAATTCATTTGTATGTCTGTAGTAGCGTTATCTACATATAAATAATAAACAGTTTATGCGTTTAGAGTAATTAGCCCGCTAGCGTTTGGAAGTTTTGTAAATACATAATGTTTGTCCGTTTACCGTGTTTGTCCAAGGCGATGTAAGTGTCCTTGAAATGCAAGATTTTCTACGTAGGTATTTGCGCTGGACGCGATGTGTTGGAATTGCTTCGTAGCGTCTACGAGTACCACTTTCTTTTGACGGTTAAAAAACGCGAAAAAACGGTTTCTACTTTATACACGGTGTCCGGAAACTCGAAGTACAAAAGGAAAACTGGTGAATCTACATGACATTTTGAGTCGATTTTTTTTTAAATTTGAGATTTTTAGGTCAAAATTGAAAAAAAATCAGTCGCTACGGCGTTAATACATGCTGCTTAATGTCTTTTAAAATGCATCGTAGCGTAGATCAGACTCCAAAGTTTTTTTTAATAAATTATCGAAAAAAATTGAGTTAGTGATTCACGCCCGATAGAAGTGAAGTTTGGATATTGATTTACAAAAACAAAAATGTTTATTTTTTTGAATTCCGTAGGATTCGAACTTCCGTTTGCTGGATTTCTATGGCTGCTGAGATTTGCGATGCACTATACCGCTGCGCTATGGGACGCGCTCGACGAGGCGCGAATTTACGCATTATATTCCGACAACCCGTAAAAAACAAAGCGGCCAATGAGGGCAGACCTATCGTCGTTTCCGTTTTATATCTCAACCAAAAGGAGCCTTGAGTCATTCAAATCACTCTAACGGGGCTAAGGAAGTTTTACTTAAAAAAATTTTTGGGTTCTACGGTTCTACCTGTTTCACAAGTTTCCCACTTTTACTATGAGTTTCCGGACATCGTGCATAGATTTTAGAGATACATCCAATACTAATATTATAAAGGTGAAAGTTTGTATGGATGTATGTTTGTTACTCTTTCACGCAAAAACTACTGAATAGATTTTAAAAATTCTTTCACTAATAGAAAGCCACATTATTTGCGAGATCTATAGGCTATATATATTGGTAAGCTCTGACGTTATAAATAATCTCTGGCGTTATGAAATTATTTATCATACGTTTTCTGTCGCTAACAAAATCGATTTATTGCGTACGCTAATTGTCGCTTTGGAAACGATGTTTTTTTAAAATTAGGTTACTATGGACATCCCTTTGATGTTAAAATTCAAATATGTATAAAATACTAATTCCTACTTTACTGAATGGATTTTAATGAAACTTTACAATAATATTAACATATAGGCTGCTCAGAGCTCTGGCATTACGAAATTTGTATGAAAAATTGCAATAGGTGGCACGATTAGTAAGATATCTATAATTCTTTAATCGATTCAAATTATTAGGGAAGTAGGTACTTCAAATGAATTCGCTACTTTAAATATTTTCTAAAATAGAATTTTTATTTAAGAATCTTTGTTTGCAAAATGTCATTCTCAAATTTTGACATTTTTATCACACAACAATTATTGTTTTAATTGGATACAGGTATCGCATTTTTGAAGTATAAAACTGCCGTACTCATAGATGTATATTCATATGTCCGTGGCCGTACTGGATTTTTTGGTAGAATATAAAAAGAAGATAACTATCTCTAAAAATGAATCACCGAAATGTAAGTATGCGCATAAACCCGAACGACTGAACCAAATTGGATGATTATTTTTTTGTTCGTTTTTTTTTACAAAACTACCGTTCAGTTCTGGCATTATGAAATTTGTATAAGAAATTATAATAGGTGGCATGCGAGCAGTTTCAAAACGGAATGTATCAGGAATGAATGTGTGGAATGCGAGAGGTGAGTGGGGGAGTGGGGAGGGGGGGAGGGGGCGTTGGGAGGGTGTTGGAGGAGGGTGGGGGAGGGGGTTAGGGGAGGGAGAGGGGGGAGGGAAGGAATGGGAAAGGGGAAGGATGGAGGAGGGTGTGGGGAGGGGTAGGGGGTGGGGGGAAGGAGGTTGATAGGCGGAGCGGTGTGGGGAAAGGGAATGTGGAGGGGTAGGGGGTGAGGGGAGTGGTGGGTGGAGGGAGTTGATGGGGGGAGTGGAGTGGAGAGAGGGAAGGTGGAGGATGCGGAATGGGGAGGAAGAGGGGGAGGGGTGGAGGAAGGTGGGGGGATGTGGAGTGGGGAGGGTGTGGGGTGGAGGCGTGGTGGGTGGAGGAGGGGGAGGGAGAGGGGGGTTGATGGATGAGTGGTGTGGGAGAGGGAAGGTGGAGGGGGGAGGAGTGGGGGAAGGGGTGGGTGGAAGGGGAGGGGGGTTAATGTGGGGGGGAGTGGAGTGTGGTGAGGGGTGGGTGGAGGGGGAGGGGGGTTGATGGGGGGAGTGGAGTGTGGAGAGGGAAGGTGGAGGAGGCTGAGTGGAAATCTCCTAATACCATGCGAGCGAAGCCGCGGGTAAAAGCTAGTTAAGCCATATTTTCACGAAGAAAATGCTTAGAACTACGAAAGAATTTACCTGCAGCTGGTTACAATCTTCTTTCAGTTGATCCGTGGCATGTCATAAATCCACATATTAAAATTGATAATACATAGGTAGTAAGATAAGATTTGTCTGCACCGGGCGGCGCTGGGCATAACCCAATATGACTAGAGATGACAATGAAGCAAACACGATATTATGTTTAGGTAAGTGAATATTATCGAAACAATAAACAAATATTTTTCCATGCCCAAAATTAAACACTTCCTTGGCCCAAAATTATTATACTTACCGAAGAAGATTTTTTTTTCAATCGACTACCGGAAGAAATTAGAAACATTAATGATAAAATCCAATTAATAAACAGTGTGAAAAATATTTTAAAGACAACTTTACCAAAAAAATGTTTCTTCTTGATTTAATCCTAAGAAGAACTCATTTTTTTCCATTGTAATATAAAAACATATGAGTTACATATCATATACATACATATTTTACAAAATATTATATTAATGGTCGTTTTTAGTCATGTATACCTTATCATAAAAGAGGAGTTCTTGTGCCTATCTCAATTAGTTTCCGTAAGTGATATTCCCTTCTTCAAAGAAGTTAAATTTTGTTTTATTATTAACAACTAATTACAGTATTTTTAGATATGTACTTATATTAGTAGCATAATAGATTATAGTAAAATACTTTCAATTATGTGACACCTAACAACTTACAATATATTGTTTTCTACTTTTGAATTGTAATTTACTTAATATAGCATATACAATATATACCGGTCAGTGGCTGAGTTGGCATCGTGTTTGGACCCTCTCGGGCGTCGCATGTTCGATTCCTTGACTGGCCAAGTCCTCCATCACGACAAAAGCAACATTTTCCGCTTACTGTGGTGATAGTAGGAGATTTTCAAATATTGTATGTTTGTCTATCTTCCTTAGGGTCATCGGGTATTTCCCCTCAATCTCCCATTTACTTTTCTTTGAGGCATCACCGAGGAACCGGCTAAGGGGCGCGGAAGCTGAGTGTGGTTCACGACTAGACCGAATGTCATGCGCATTCTTGCTGGGACTGCCAATCGATTGAAGAGGACTCCCAACCGTTTGCCATTCCCTTATTACTTATCTACTGTGTCTTCTTCCCAAACAGGTGCTTGTAGGATACGCTGGATACAATCACCCAGCGCTTGCCACCTCGTGGACTTTCACCAACCTGTCTCATTGTCTTGCCTATATTTTATCATACTAACACCTATTGTATCTGTATTTCCCGCTAAGCACTTGCATACTGCTTACTAACAACGTATGCAGGGACATTGGAGGTCTGGTTTCGTTATCAAATGTAGAGTCGTTTTCACCAAAAAAATTAGAGTCCTTGCAAGAGCCTTGAAGGGGTAACCATCTGTTTCCTATACCAGGGCGGGTAAGTGGTGGGTCCTCCAATATCTTAAAAAAAGTGTATGTAACCGTAGTATTATGAAATTACTATTAAATATCTGTAATAAAACTACACTCCCCTTCCAGCTACAAGCTAATGCTTCTGTATCGAACGTGTCGAAAAAAGCATATGACAACCCTGGATTTTTTTTTGGTTCATTTACTAGATTCTTATATTTCTTGAAGAGATGAATCATTTAAATTTACTGAATTTAAAGTTAATGTTCTTTATAAATAGAACGGCGTCATTTGCGCCTTGCAATTTTTACCTCATGTGGGTATTTAAAAATGTTACCTGGCTATTATAGTCTTAAAGGTCTCGTGTTTCATCGGTAGGGAAAATTTGTTATCTAAAAACCCTACTAAAATTGCATGTTTCGTCCAGACTCAACATCAATCTTCATCATCAGAGTAGCAGCGGTCGACAGCCATATATACATACGTGTCTGTTTGTGTTATGTTGGGAGTGGGAAGGAGGCGGTCATGTCCTTTTAATTTGGAGCTCTTCCGCATTTGCCTTTGGGAATGAGGAAACCATGAAAAACCTCATCCGGGAAGAGTCGGCCGACAGTCAACATGAAACTGGTCGGCCTTCAGTGATTTCAGTATGTGAAATCCTGCATTTTGTGGTGTGGGGTGCATGTGTCTGTTTTTATGTGAAATATATACTTTATGGGAATTTTTAGAATAAACATACATAAACATACATATTATACAATATTATCTAGATATATAAATAGATATGTAAACATAAGTTACAGGGGGGGCGTCTGGTAGTTAGGAATACCTACTGTTCGCTCATTCGTCCGCGTCTGAATCTGGTTCATACCAGATGTGGTTCAGGTCCATCAGAATATGTTTAGGTAGTCTGTGTGTATATCTGAAAGTAAAATCACTAGGTGCATTGTATTGACCGATTTCCTTTATAAGTCTATTTTTACTGTGTCTCAGAGATTTGTAAAATCGGTCTGTCAGTCGGTGTGTGTATTCGAATAATGTTGGAATGTCTTCTCTTGCATGTAGTCTTTTCAAATTCGTTCTGATTCTAGTGTTGTATGCGATTTTAATGCAGAGATTTTGTAGCGTCTGTAGTTTCGAGTGGTCGGAGTGAGAAATACTACTCCACACGGGGATAGCATAAGTCAGTACCGGTCGAATGAGCGAGTAGTAGATCAGGAGCTTGGTTCTGGGAAGTAGCGGACTTCTTCTGTTGAAGATGGGCTTCATTGCGCCGACTGCCTTTCTGGCTCTTGCGTGCATCTTGGCTATGTGAGATTTCCAGTTGAGACGTGAGTCCATTGTCAGGCCCAGGTATACGACTTCATCTTTCCATTCTAGGACGTGCCCTCCCATTTTGATGTTGACATTTGGTGATCTTCTTTTTCGTTTCCTCGTGTACATGATGACTTCGGTCTTCGCCTCGTTTAGTTTGAGTCGCCATTGCTTGTAGTACTCTACGAGTGCGTCGAGCGCTCTCTGTAGGTATATGGCCGCCATGTCTGCTTTCAGCGAGGAAACGTAAAGTTTGACGTCGTCTGCGTATATAGATAGCTTGCATCTCTCGTCACGGGGGATGTCGTGTGTGAATATATTGAATAGATGAGGTCCGAGTAGACTTCTTTGCGGCACGCCCTTTGGAATCTCACGTAGCGATGACAGCGCGTTCCTTGAATCACTCTCGTTAGGTATATGGGCGTGTTTGTTTTGTGCAATTTGTGCAGTAGCCCTTTGATCCAAACGGTGTCAAATGCCTTCTCCAAGTCTAGCAGTGCAGCGGCGATGTACGATGTTCGTTAAATTTTCGGGCGATGAATTCCGCTACTCTGGTAAGTTGATGGGTAGTGGAGTGCCTCTTTCTGAATCCAAACTGCTCGTCTGGCAAAGTGTTGTTTTCTTCGTGGTGTGGAAGCAGCCTGTTGAGTATAACCTGTTCAAATACCTTGCTCAGCGTGGAAAGTAGACTGATCGGCCGATAGTTTGTCGGCTGCTTCTTGTCCTTGTTTGGCTTGGAAAAGGGCAGCACGGTCGCCGTTTTCCAGATCTGAGGGAAATCCGATGATGAGGCAGGCATTGAACAGCTTTGTAATGTAAATGATGGCTTTCTGCGGTAGATGTTTGAGTAGAATGTTGTGTATTTGATCGCTTCCCGGCGCTTTATTTGTCTTCAATCGTCTGATGATGACGGCTACTTCGCTTGGCGTGCTGAAGTGGATATCGGCGGTGTTCGTCTGCTCGGCTTGCTCGAGATTTCGTAGAGACTCTTCTACAAGTCGATCCGTTTCCGGGTCGGATAGGCCGTCCGTGGCTGCGTAGGCTCTCTTGAATCCGTCGGCGAGCGCGTTTGCCTTTTCTTCAAGCGAAAGTGCCAGCCCTGATCCGTCTAGCTTCTCTAGCGGGGGAATCGTGTGATCCTCGCGTCTTAGCGCTTTTGCCATTTTTCATAGGCTGTTGTCCTTTGGCGTGAGTGATGTAACTTTCTTCGTCCAAAGTTCGCGTCTGAGGTCGGTGATTTCTTGCTTGATTTCCCGCTGTAGCGTGTTGTAAGCCGTTTTGAAGTAGCCGTCGCGCGTACTATGATAGATGCGTCGCAGGCGATTCTTCTCCTTGATGAGCGATAATACGTGCTCGGGAAGCTTGATCGTGTATGTGTGTGCTTCTTTGAGAGGTATGAATGTGTCTTGTGCATGTTGTATGATTTCCGTGAGAGTGCTTGCGGCCTCGTCGATTTCTTCCTTCGAGCGCAGAGTCCCCGACGTGAGGTGTATTCGTACGTTTATCTCTTTCTTGAATCCTTCCCAGTCGGCGTCTTTGTAATTTCGCTGTTTTCTAGGGCTCCTTGAAGTTGTCCCTCCGATACTGAAGCTCACGGGCAGGTGGTCCGACGAAAGTTCATCCAGCGTGCGCAGTGGCGAGATCGATTTAGCGTTTTTCTCGAGTACGATATCCAGAGTGCTGGGGTACTTTGCGTGTATTGAGTGGAATGTCGGTTTGTCCGGTGCCATTATCGAGTAGTTATGTGTCTGCATATGCGTGAAGAGCGTTTTCCCATTCGCGTTGCCTCTGTAGTTATTCCAATAGTTGTGTTTTGCGTTCAGGTCTCCTCCTAAAACAACAATTGGGCGCAAATTAAGTAGTTTATCCAGGTCTTCTCTTACCAGACGGTTGGCTTCATTGCAGTAGGCGGCGATGAAGGTGTGCGCTCTATCCTCTATGATGACTTCGATAATCGTGGCCTCAGTATAAGACAACCCTGGAAATTCAAGAATGGAATTAACGCCCCCACATAGTACCATGCCGCCAGCACATTACCCCCCCCGTAACCAGCTAAACAATGGGAGTGCTGCTATTGGCTAACGTAACACTGTGCGTTTGGCACATCTTCCGAATGATGTCTAAAACGCTATTACGTTCTTCAATTAACTGATCAGTTGAAAACATAAACGCAATTTATAATAAATACATGCGGCAGCTTCATTGGATTCGAAAACACATCTGAATAACCACGTAATGCTTCCACCAGGGACTCCAGACAGCAATGATCAACTTCAAGATAATGGCTGACTATTTACGTCACCCTCCACCATGCGACCAGCCGAGCCACTATTGGTCAATGCTGAACAAAGGAAATCTCTTAATGGTAAATATTTACGACAGCGAATTCATCTTCCGAAAACATTGGAGCTAAATTTCGAAAAATCGGCAAATAATTTGGATCAAGAAATAAATATCATCACCTAAAAATGAGTATATGCTACAACAACTCAAAAACTGACGTCTACCAGTGATTGTTGCACTTTAAGAAAAATATTTACCACTCAAAATTGTACCTCATATCACACATGTAAATTTGTACCTTTTCTTGTAAAAGCAATAAAAATGATATGGGTCTTTGGTTTCGGGAATTGGGACTGTCTTGGCAAGAACTATCACACACAATTTTAACACATCTGACTTAGCGACCAGGGAAAATACCTAAAACAAGAACCTTAGAAAAATTAAGTCTGTTCGCCAAAGGTCCGACCCGATTTTGCCTTATAAAAATAGAAGGCAAATCGGTAGGAAGTCAGTTCAAAACTACCAGCCAAGAAGAAACAAGTCTCTAAGAAACCAAAGTCTCCAAGTTCTAACCCACTTTAAAGTGTTTTAATAATTAATTAAATTTTGTTCTACCTTTCTCCCAGTATCCCAGTCTCCTGAACCCCAACAGTCTCCAAAGTGCAAATCATATTTTTAATTGAGTAATAAATTCAGTTTTGGTCATTTTAACTAGAATCATTTTTCAAGTAATAAATTCATTGAAAAGACCATTGGCGTACCAAGATCCATTGGCCATTTTCCCAGTCTCCTGCTAATCCCAAAAGTCTCCAAAAGTCTGCAAGTCTTTTTAAGTGTTTTTATATCAGTAATAGTTTCAGTTTTGCCAATTTAACTTGGAAACATTGATCCAGAAGTAAAGTCATTTAAAAAGGACATTGGCGTGCCAAGTTGTGTCCAGCTCCATATTTTAATACAGAATCTGTACAGACGTCCCACTTGTCTCGTATGGTAGTATTAAAGAATTTGAACATTCAAAAAAAATTTAAAAAAACCACAACAATGTAATTCTATGTAGGATTACAAAAGATTTTTAAAATATTTATATTGAGGGATCAGTATGATCTATAGGTCCAATTAGGAGTTCCACCGAGCCGAACCCTCTGATATGAAAATATCTGGAGTGGGTGAATTATTTTCTCATTTGGTCTCTTTGGCATGCTGTTCTGGTAATATTTTGTATTTATTGTACTTATATAGTGCAAGTGCATAACTTGGATTGACTAGATTGATTGATTGATTGATTGATCATTTGTGGAAAAGTGCGTGAAAGGGTTAAGTTTTTCTTGCGGGAACGATTTAATCCGGACATAAAATCTGAAGCGTAATTAAAAATAGTATGTACCTTTTCGAATAATAATAAAAAAAAAATCAAATGGTGAATTAGAAAAGCAAAAATAAAATAAAAAAAATGTTTCCGATGCAGCTCGGATTCGAATATAGAACTTCAGCTAGTTTGACGGTCGTAATTGTAAAAATTAATAATATCTATCGAAAATATGAATGAAGCTTTCAACTTTCCGACCTTTTTATATCCTTCTCTTTCCTAAACACACTCCCTTCAGGTTGTGAGACGGAAGGGTTGGCTCCGTTCCCAGGGCTCCGGGCAGTTGAAATAGAAACGTAATTTTTAATTGAAAACCAAACAAATTCTGTAATGGGTGTTCAGAAAAAATAAAAATAAAACTCGATTTTCTCGTTATTAGGGGTGCAAAAAGATAGTATAAAAGATATTGCGATTTTATGTTGTATAGGTAGGCACTCTGATAAAAAAATCAAAGTTATCGACCTTGGATTGGCCTTGGCTAAGGCCGTCATTTTGTGCGAAAGGTGCCAAAAAACGTTTTTTTTTTCAAAATAATTCCCCAACGGTTGATCTAACATAAAGTTCTGACTAAATTAGTATTTAAACTAAAAGAACATAAATAAATGACGTTTTCAACGTTTTTTTCAGCTTAATTTATAGCGGAAGAAATATGAACTTTGAAGAAAAGCGGGTTTGTAGTGTTCTACTCTTATTTTGTGTGGATTCTGTAATGGACAATAATGGGAAAACGCACCCGAGAAAGCAAAATAAAGGAACACAATAGGTATACAATCGGAGTGCAGATTCTCCGGTGCACAGATATTAAGAATACCTACCTACCGACCCCGACCATGACCGGAAAGTAATTATATTGCGAACATATTAAATTATGTAATTCCGTTAACCTTATGATGTAATTAATGTTCATAATAATATCAGTCAGTGATGACATTCTACCCTGATTTTAATCCATTTGTATTTTTTTCTACAAATATTTTTAAAAACTCTTTTTTTATGATATATTGTAGTACCGATGTTATAAAGTTATATTCTTGTTACGGGATGGGGTGTATGGTAGGTACTGACATACATGCTCTTTAGAAGCATGCTCTCTTGCTACTAATGAGCAAATGATACCCAGTAGGATGTGTGTCACGCCCAAATGAGCATGATCATTGATTTTTGGGTGGAAGGAGAAATGAGCATGCTTATTTATGAGCTGTCATGTAATGGCACTGTCAGCGCCATACTCCCCTCGCGCGGCTCAAGCGCCATTTCAATATTTGTTCACGAAATTGCAACATCTGTGGATTTCTAGTTTACCATTAGGTACTGTTAATAATGCACCATTTGCTCTGTATCATGGTTCCGTGGAAATGAGTTCACAACATTTTCAAAATTATGTACTTAATGAAAAGCCAGAAAAAATAAAACGAGATAAGGGGCCATTCATTTATTACGCAAGACGAATTTTGGTAGTTTTCGACCCCCTCCCCCTCTATTATAAGAAAAAATAAGAATAGGCCGACCCCCTCCCCCCTGTTTAATATTTATTACGTAAGAATCTAAAGGAAAAAAATGAATACACGTTTGGTTTGTTTTAATGTTTATTTTTCAAAGTAACAATTTTTAGAAATGTGTATTTGTACTTACAAAGGTACTAATAATTTTAACTTTGCGCATTTTTGTGATCTTACGTAAGAACTATCGAGACTCCCTCACACCCCCTTGTAAGAAAAAATAAGACATGGTCGACCCCCCTCCCCCCCTAAATCGTCTTCTTCTTTATCTTTACTAAGTATAAAATGAAGTCGCTCACGCTGTATGTGCGCTTAGATCTTTTAAACAACGCAACGGATTTTCATGCGGTTTTTACCAATAGACAGAGTGATTCATGGGGAAGGTTTTTAGGTACATAATTTGTCAAGGTTTTGTGTAAATTGGTTGAAATACATAATATATCTGGCCACGCGGCAGCGGGCAGCGGACATGATTAACAGATAAGGTGGATTTGATTTAACAGATAGAGTTGGTTATAAAGGTTTCGTTAGCCACAGAAACGTGTGGCCGGGTCTGCTAGTACGTAATAAATGAATGGCCCCTAAATGTGGAATTTAACGATTTTGTGGAAAAAAATATTTGAAGATTTTTAATGTTATAAATTCTGTCTTATAAGTTTATTTTAAATATCTTTATTGTAGGATCAGCGATTGTGAAAAAAAAATCATTTTTTTGGCACCTTTGATACAAAATGGCGGCCTTGACTTAAGTCACCCAAGGTCGAAAACTCGGATATTTTTTCAGGGTACCTATTGACCTTTACAGTAAAAAAGTCGAGATTTCTCTTTGACCACCTTTTGCAAGGCTGTTTTCTCTCCACTGACTGGACTATTTAGGAAAGAAACTGCCCTGTCAAAAATATTTTGATTTATTTAAATAATCACATCAGGACTCGATGATTAATTGTCTTTATAACGATGTTTTGCTAACGATTTTAAAATCGATTATGTTTTGTCTAAAATAGACATTTTACATTCACAATGATAAATGATAATCCCGCCATTGCTACGTGAACTGCCAGTGATTAGCTGCAATCATCATCAAACACGTCAATGTTATGTGTATGCCTTGATCACCTTTACTTGTTATATACCAACACTAGATCAAAATCAATTGAAATAAAAAAGATAATTTTATTTAAATAAATGAAGACAATATAAGCGAAGCTCAATTGAAAATCAGGAAACAGAAAATCAGAAAAACATATTGACACCTCTGGGACTTGTCTTCATTTATTTAAATATTACAATTTGAGGTTTTACTCATAAAGTTAAAATTAAAAATAAAATAATTTTATTTATTTATTTTATTAGATACTTAAATTAATGATGCACGGATCATTTATTTGCAACGCACAATATTTATAATTCATTGGCATAAATATGCCTACTGAATTGTACAAAAATAATTTATATAATATGTATCAAAACACCATATACCACACTTATATAAAACACACCACATCATATAACTACTAATAAAGATTAGAAAAATATTTGAATACTGTCGTTTGGAAACAATATGACATATTTATATTCTTCGTATAGGAGGTTAGTAAGTGACATAAAATTATTTGGAATACTACTTATTATGTTAAAATGCTTTCCATTATCTATCTCTTAAGTAATAAACATAATAGGGAATTTTCCTAGTAGTTGGTATATTAGTTATTACAGCTTTCCTTCCCGTAGGTTAATCCAAAAGTTAACATTTTCCGAGTTGGGATTATTCCCTGGGGTGAGATTTTCACCGATTTCCATATAATTTGTGCTATCAGAAGTAACCGGCTTCCAAATTGCATCAATGTAATCGTTTTTCTCTGGAGTTGGATTGCTGAAACAAAAATGAATGTTAAAAAAACAACAGGTCAAAATAAACATAACATTGATTCAACACAGGATGGGAAGTTTAACCTCCGTTACATAATATGATTGACGATCGGCGCCATTTTAAATATGTAAGATTTCGACGGCGCCTGTACTTCGATTTTCGGCCTGTTTTAGCTTTTGATCACAATATGACGGAGGTTAGGGCATCCAAACCGTAGACTTGAACCACGACCTCCGTAGTACAGTGGGTAAGACTCTTGACTCACAATCCGGAGGTCGCGGGTTCGAACCCGGCATGCGCAAATAAATTTTATTTGATTAATTTGTGTTATTTCACAATTAATTCATTTAAAACAATATATAGTATATTTGCGGCATGTTCCAGAGTGGAAGATACTATCAGTATCGCTCAGGTGTAAGACCACCATTCAGAATTGAAACGTTGCTGGAAAATGGCTTTAGCCGTGTTTAGTGACCAGATCTGAATAGCCAGGTACTTCCCAACCTTCCTCTTCCCCACCTCCTTCCCCTCCCCACTACCTTCAGCCTCACAACATACCCCAATTGGGGATGCCATAGTCTCACTGGCTCCAGACGGGAGCAGTTGAGATTCTTGTGCGGTATTCACTGTAAAAAAAAAAGTATTTTCTCGGAAAAAAATCTTAGGAATAAAGAGGCTCTATGTTATTAAGGAAAGATTAAACATTTTCTTCAGACAGTAAAAATGATAACGGCGATCAATCAATGTGACAATGTTGATCGATGTTTTAATTGAGTGGAATGAATGATAGCAAAATATATGTTTGCGTGATATCTGAAGCACAAAAACACTCGAACGGTGAGCTTTGGCGTTTAAGCCGTTTGGCGTAATAAGCCTTTTTATTGTGAACTTCTGTTAGGTATGTATTAGACATGATCTTGTTTGTTATAGTATATCCCGAAGCTCAGTTTGCCTCTTGGCATAGGCCTCCTCTAACATTTTCCATTGGGACCTGTCACGCGCTACTCTTCTCCATTGATGTCCAGCAGTGAGTTCAACAAATATATTAACAAGGTATCAAAACAACCACATTATTCTAATGGGCGACTTCAATGCTCAAGTCGGGATGAAGCAATGTAAGGAAGAATATGTCTTGGGAAAGTTTGGCCAAGGTAGAAGAAGTCCACATGGTGAATTTTTGGTTGAATTATTACTACAACACAATCTAACGCTTTTGAACAGTTTATACATGAAAAACCAAAAGAATAAGTGGACATGGATCTCTCCCGATGGCAAAACCAAAAACGAAATTGACTACATAACAACAAACTATCCAAAAGCCTTCACGGATACATCGGTCCTAATTAAATTCAATTTCAATACAAATCATCGTATGGTAAGAAGCAATATAAGAATAGAACCACCAAATAAATCTAGAAAACATTTTGCTTCACACACTACAAAACACCACAGCGATGAAACCTTAAGGAAAATAACACAATCCCTAATTGAATCAGCTGAAGAATTAACTTTGAGTAACACTGATGCTCGTGCGAAATATGGAAAGCTAGAAAATCTACTAACTAAAGAAAAAGCTGAGACTAGCAGAAGAAACAAGTACAAACTAAGTGATACAACGCTGCAACTTATAGAAGAAAGAAAACACCTATTTTAAAAACATCCTAAAAAAGATAACATTAAAACTATAACAAAATTAAGTAAAGAAATCAGAGAGAACATCAGGAAAGATAGGAAGACCAAGAGGCTGCAAACATTAGAAAAGCATATAGTGAAAACAGGGGGAGTGAAAAAAGCGCTTAAAGAATTGAGAGAATCAAATAAAGAATGGATACCAAAATAAAACAAAAGGGGGAATACTTCTTCAAATAGAAAAAACATAAACGAAATAGCCACAAAATTTTACCAGGACCTCTACTCAAGCCCAGACGACAAACAAAAACATGATCCGAAGAAAGACGTCAATAAAGAGCAGGAAAACGTTGTAACTGAACCAAAAATACTTTCCAGAGAAGTAGAAAAAGCCATATACAGTCAGAAGATGGAAAAAGCCCCAGGTCCAGACAAAGTGACAAACGAACTTCTTAAAGGCACCATGGAAGAACTACTACCAATACTAACTTCAATATTCAATGATATACTTATAACTGGTCTAATACCTACACAGTGGAAAACATCAAACATTATTCTTATATTCAAGAAAGGACAAAAGGAAGATATAGGGAACTACAGACCTATAAGTTTGATGTCAAATATATACAAAGTATTTTCCAAAGTTATCCTGGAAAGAATTAGTAAAAAGTTAGACGAAAATCAACCACGGGAGCAAGCCGGCTTTAGACAAAAATACTCTACCCTGGACCACATACACACGGTGAAACAAATAGTAGAAAAATATAATGAGTATAATAAGAAACTATACATGGCATTCATCGATTACTCCAAAGCTTTCGACAGCATAAGACACATAGCTATATGGGATAGCCTTGAACAGCAGGGGATACCTTTAAACTACATAAATATTATAAAAAACATATACTTGAATTGCGAAGCGAGGATCCAACTAGAAACCTTGGGAAAAAAGTTCAAGATCGAGAGAGGAGTAAGACAGGGAGACCCTCTATCACCAAAATTGTTCTCGGCTGCTCTGGAAAGTATCTTCCGCAAACTAGATTGGGAAAAATATGGTATCAACGTACAAGGTGTAAAACTTAACCACCTAAGATTTGCAGACGATATAGTCCTATTCGAGGAAAACCCAATGCACCTAATTAGAATGATAGAATCACTAAACGAGGAAAGTGTGAAAGTCGGCCTATGCATGAACAAAGACAAAACAAAATTGCTTACAAACTCTGAACCAGTAACTATAAAAATTGACAACCAACCACTCGAATATGTGTCAGATTACATCTATTTAGGACAGATAATATCTCACAAAGATCAAACCACTAAAGAAATCGAGAGAAGAGTAGCAAATGGATGGAAGAAATACTGGTCTTTGAAAGAAGTCTTGAAATCTAAGGAGCTAAGTATGCAAATAAAAAGGAAAGTCTTCAACACGTGCATACTTCCAGTCATCACCTATGGATGTGAAACTTGGGCACTCACCAAACGCCACAGAGAAAAGTTGGAACGCTGCCAGAGAGCCATGGAGAGAAGTTTGACAGGAACAAGGAAACAGGACAGAGTGAGAGGTAGCACAATAAGGGAGAAAACTAAAGTTGCCGATGTAGTTACCCGAATAGACCAACAAAAGTGGAGATGGACAGGACACATGATACGCGATCCACAAGAGAAATGGTGCAAAAATGTAACTGACTGGTATCCCAGAGATGGCAAGAGAAGTAGAGGACGTCAACACATGAGATGGGAAGATGACCTAAAACTCACTGGCGTTATCATACTTGCACAGATTTTTCAGATCATCTGCAACGAAATTATCCTCACAAGCCGTAGGTAAAGTTTGAAAACAATCATTTAAGTACTGTAAAAATATACGACAATGATCATATAAAAATTGTTCAATAATATTTTTTTTTAATAAAAAAACATGTATGCATATATATATCAACGTATCGAGGCTTTGTTACAGTAGATAAAGCGTGCCGTACAAAAATTGTTAGTTTCTCTATTGGCCACTACACAGATAATAAGTTAATTTATATGTAGGAATATACGCTTGTACTTTTATAACCCTAATGTGGTAGGTGAGCGTGTTCATAATACTGACCCAAATTTGGCGAAATTCGTCCACATTTGCACCAGTCTTTGGCGAACCATGGTGTCAGCTGGTTGCAGCTCAATATCATCCAGACTTTGTTTGCGAAAGATATAATCATTCTCCTCTGAGTGTGCTGCACCCTTCACATCCAGCTTCGTTAAGTTTTTCTTGTATCTGTTCAAATTACCCAAGTACGAAAACTGATAATAGTAAATGGGGGCATCGGAATGCTTAGCTGAAAGTTTTACTGTCAAGTCCATCGCATAACGAAATAAAAAGTCTGATATCATGTCAATAACATTGTGTACTGTTTCACAGCCTATTTCCTGGCCTTTGAAATAAAACTCTTCAATCGACTTTGCTACTGCTAAAGCCTCTTCAGATCCTTCAGTAAAATTTAGTTTGGAAGGTATAAAATATTTAAAATCGTTTATGAATTCAAAGACTCGTTTTGGGTCGCATGCAATTTTCTCAAATATGAACACCGATTCTTTAGATGAATATCCAGCTATCAGTGGGATGCTCGCAAATTGTCCTGATGCGATTATATTTTCTGGGTTATCATTTATTATAGATTCAACAGCTTCGAACTTGTTTTCCACAACTGGTAAAAACGCACACGGTAAATACTTTTTAGAGTCATCCTCACTGATCACAGTCGAAGCGGCTTTTAGTAAGTCGTGAAGCTGCGCGCTTCGTAAAAATGTTAACACGTTGTTTACATTTGTATCGTTACAGCCGAGGCTCGAAGCGAGCTTGAAGACATAAGATAAAGGGTCTGACTGGATTGCCCACGAACACAGTGATGATCCTGATTGGATAATAGCTTTGTGAAACAGTCCTCGAGCAATTGTTGATAATGACAGATAATGAATGGAAACAGCTCCCGCACTTTCGCCAAAGATGGTCACATTATTGGGATCACCTCCAAAGTAATTGATATTGTTTTGAATCCATTTCAATGCCAATACTTGATCTTTCAACCCGGCGTTGCCAGGATTTCCTGGTGTATTGGCGCATAGAAATCCAAGAACTCCAAATCTGTAATTTATGCTCACAAATACGACATTTTTTTCAATGATAAAGTCGGGTCCGTAGTGGGCGTAATTTCCAGAGCCTTTGTAAAAGCCTCCTCCGTGAAACCAGACCATGACTGGTAAAAGGCTGGTCGGGTTTGCTTGCTCGGGAATGTAAACATTTAGGTAAAGACAGTCTTCCGCTCCTGCCATCGCTCCTCCTTGGAAGGGATCGATTTGTGGACAGACGTTTCCTTCTTTGGTGCCATCTCTCACACCGGTCCACTTGTCTGCAGGTAGTGGATCCTAAAATAAAAATAATTACTAGATTTTCGATTTTTTTGCAGTGGCGGATGTTTTAACCATATTTTTGTTGGAGAGAAAAAGTGTCATTTTATCGATGCAAAACGTCTTGTGCCAAAATTCCAACAGCAGTTAAGAAAAAATGCACTGTAAACCACGGCACTACCGGCTAAATACATATAGAAAACATATTAGATTATACTTAGGGCGTATATCGTGATCATATTTACCTCAACAGCGGGGAGGGAGGGGGGAGGGGGGGGGGGGGGGTAATGGGATAGCATAGATAGGGTGGAACCCCAGATACACCACTGATCTCACGTCAGGGGAGGGGGGAGTCCCACCAAATCGCGCTTAATCTCACCAAGGAGGTGGGGGGGGGGGGTCTAAATTGGTAAATAAACTTCTCACTTTATTAATGTATGCCCCCTTATATAGGCGTAGGTATATTATATATGTCCTGTAAATGTCGACGTAAATATACTTCATGTAGATGATACAGTTCAATTATACTGTGTAATTTGAAATGATACGTTAACCCCACAGGCGAATTTGTTCGCTTTTGGTCATATAGCAATCGTGCCTTCCTTTCTATCATGGTGAGAAATATGAAGAAGATAAGAAGAAATACAAATCTAAAAGTTTTCCACTAAATACTAGGGCTGTCCGTAAAATAAGGCGCTGCGGTCGCGAGGAATGATTTTGCGCGCAATCCTGCAACACTAGCGTGTAGCCTGGTTTCCTCTTGTCAGTCTCGGCGTGGCAACCATTCGCGATGGAGCTTCCACTCGCCGCACCCGCCAGGTGTGGGTTACGCTCTGTAATTCTTTTTTAAACTTTGCTTCGGCAAATCTGAATGATGCCACTGGGATTAGGACGTAGTTAAGTTATAGTTGTGGGTGGCTTCAAATCGGACTGGGTAACCGTCCCATCAGGTGTGCCTCACGGATCTTTATTGGGACCGTTACTGTTTAATATTTACATCAATGATATCGGCAAATGCTTCAAATACTCAAACACATTAATTTACGTAGATGATATGAAGGTTTTTTATCCTGTCAGATGTACTGCTGACTGTCAAAAAATGCAGGAGGACCTAAACCGTCTTAATGTTTACTGTACATAGCATAACCTTAAAATTAGTGTTAAAAACGTGTTTTGTCGTGAATTTCACACGAAATAAAAATATTAATACCGATGAATATGGCCTGAACGGCTCAATATTAATCAACAAAATGGAAGTCAAAGATTTGGGAGTGATATTGGACTCCAAGCTTATTTTTGATATTCATATCGACTTAGTAAAATAAAAAGCCTCGAAAATGTTAGAATTTATTCTTAGAATATGTAAAAAATTCAATAACTTTAGAACAATGAAAATCCTATATTTTGCTTACGTCCGCAGCATACTAGAATACGCGTCACAAGTTTGGAACCCGCAATACAAATCATATGTGGAAAATATGGAACGTGTTCAAAATCGATTTTTACGATACTTAGATTTCCGTAGCTACCGCCCCCACTTAAATCATCAAGATGTACTCTTTCTACAAACAATAGACAGATCCGTCGTAGATTGCCCAGAACTCTTACAACGAATCCAGATACGAGTTCCCAACAGACGAACCGATCAGACACTTTTCTTAGCCTCCCTCAGTGCAACACTAATTCTAAGCAGAACTCCTTCATTTATCGTGCATTACATACTTTCAACACATACTATACACAATTTGACATTTTTAACTCTGCACCACGCGCCTTAAAATCACACGGGTGGTCTCTCAATACTTTACAATACAAATAACCATAGATACCCATCTATGTAATGAAACCACCACCGTATGTACTACCTTGTCCTTTTTTTAAAAAGTTTTTGTGCATATTTTTGTTACTTTACCTCAACTTTACCGATCCCTCCCCCTCCCATTCCACCCCTCCCTGTTCCCACCTAAATAAATTGTTTCTTGAAATGTAATTATTCATTTTTATCTCTGGAATCACTTCACTTGTGCACAATACCCATGTGGAAACCTGTAAATGGTTCAATTGTTGTAACACAATTACTATGCTCTGTTATTTGTAAACTGTTGGTCTCCCAAATAAAATAAAATAAAATAAAATTGTCCCCTTGTCTCGAGGGTCGTGTAGTGTATCCAGGTCTCGTCCTAATTGAATTCAAGAATTCAAAGTCACAATTGAATTCAAGAATTCTTCTCCATCGATGTCGTAACACTCAAGGAATCTGCGGGCTGCTTCAACCCATTGTTCTTTGTGATCTTCGGTGAGCATTTGTGACCCACCTTGGGCAGAATTTGTGGTCTCCCAATTTTTTTGTCAAAATATTGTCAATAGTGGTCTTACTGACATCAGGGATCATATCACAGAGCTCCCGAACCGTCAACCGTCGATTTGCAATCATTGTTATTTCCACTTTGGCATTTTTTTCATTTAAAACCGATGGCCGTACACTTCAAATAGCTGAGATTGAATTTATACTGGGGTTTTGTTCTTGTGTTCACGCCGAGACTAAGTGTCGCAGAGAGTGCAGCTTTGTGGGGATTTGGCGTAGGGAACAGGCTACATGCCAGTTTTCCCGGATCTTGCGTAAGATTGTTCCTCGCGACCGCAGCACCTTGGAGACCTTATTTTACGGACAGCCCCCGTACTTAAATATACACCTTTTATGAAACCAAAGTTTAAACCGCAATTTGAAAAAGAATTATGAAATTTTGTGAATATTTCATAAATTATTTTTACACGAAAAGACTATAAAGTGATATGACAATAACGTTTATAATATTAGTGGTGTTTACAAAGTTATTGTTTTATTTTAAAAACGTTTATAATACATTTGCCCAATAAAAAATACACGTCTTTCTACTTTTTTATCGCAGTAAATGTTAAAGAACACGTAAGGTAAACCATTTTAAAAAGTTTTTATGTTTGCACTAAAAATATTAAAATATTTTTAAAATGTATGTTTATTTCTAATAATAAAATTTGGAAGCGTATTTAATTTCCTTTCAAAACAGTTTTTAGTGCTCAGATACGTTCAGAAATATTACGTTTATTTGTATTTTATTGCAAAGCGGAAATAATCTCTGAGAGATTAAGTGTGTAAGTAAAGACATTTTGGATTTTGGTCTGGTTTGCTTGTTTCAGTTCCATGCCAACTCACAATAAAGTCAACTCTTCGAAAAGTCATTAAAAGCTATGAAAAAAAAAAATGAAAAATAGCCCATTACCTAACCTAACGTAACCTATTTAAACAATTAATGACTTTTCAAAGGAGGTGTTGAGTTGTCCGGTCACCGCTTATTACGAACGCCCCCGCTCTGTGGCATCTAATTTCCATATCAATGGATTTCTAGTGAAATGTTTCCCTACATCATCGTACAGTTATACGAGATACAAATAATTTCATCAACCATGCAGATACATCTATTATGTACGTCACATACACAATACCTACACGATGCCAGCAAGAGAAGGTATATTTTGAATATTCAGGGTGTCCCAAAAGAAAGTTTATATTTGTTTTGCTTTTTGTGTGAACGCAACTTTTCCGAGGGGCGCGGGGTGTATGTCAATCAGTATTCTGGCTCTCGGAATTTAGTCGCTATGAAGCATTTCTCGGGAGCGACCGCGCGTTGTGCGTGCGTGAGTTTTACAAAAATGGTGATTCGGCGACTGTAGCGCGTAGAAGATTCTGCAATATTTGAGGTTTTCGTCAATTCAATATGCGCCAAGCATTCCTCTCATTCAAAAATGGGTCAAAAAGTTTGAAGAGATCGGTACAACGCTGGCAAAACCAAAATCCGGGCGACCAAGGTCATCGAGAACGGTAGAAAACGTAGAGAGTGTTTATCAGTCATTTCGTGACGACTCAAACTTTTCGATTCGGAAGCGCGCAAGTGTTTTAAATGTGCAAATATCATCGTTACACAGCATTTAGGATAAAAACCTAATGCTGAACCCCTACAAACTTACTGGCTATAACCAAAGAACATAGTTCCAGCAAGACGGAGCAACATCACATACGTTCAATACGTCTCTGCCACGAGTTCGTGAAATTTTCCCTGGCAAATTGATCTCCAGGAGAGGTGACATAAATTGGCCTCCTCGTGGTCCTGACCTAATCCCTATAGACTTTTTCCTGTGGGGTTATCTTAAAACTAAAGTGCACGCCTAAAATCCGACTTCCCTGATGCAATTAAAAGAAAATATCGGTCACGAAATGGCAGCCATCACGAAGCCTACCTGCCGAGCCGTCATAAGAAATGTTACTCTTCGATTAAATGAATGCCGCGAACGCGAGGATTTACATTTCGACGATATTATTTTTTAGAAATAAATTCCCAAATTGTGTATTTTAGTATTTAATAAACATTTTTTCGATAGAACCCTTACTTTTTTTAAAAATCGATCCACTAAATATAAACTTTCTTTTGGGACACCCAGTATTTAATGGTTTTCGATTTTTTTATTTTTTTTAACGAATCAAAGGATTTCTGGAATCTGTTGGAATTCCGCTGAATGACAGATCTAAGTAGCCAGGTACTTCCCCATCTCCTCCCTTCCCAGTATATTCCCATCTTCACTTCTGTCAGGTTGACAACACACCTACCCCAAATTAGGGATAACATAGTCCCACAGACTCTTGGCAGTTGGAACTGTTTCGCACAAATCTGCCATGGCAAGGAGCTTCGGGAGTCTTTGATCCGGCTGTCGTTTGAGTATGATTGATAATTATTACAATGTATCAATAATTAATAGTACCTACCTACTTAAACATGGACGTAGGTACTTACTTTGAACCGCAAATTTCCTACCGGAGGTTGGCCGTAAGGAATTCCATGAAACCGGTTGTATCGAAAACCCGCCAAAGTCGAATCAGTCTTTCCTTCCAGTTCCCCCTGTGGCAGCTTAACCCTTGGTCCCGACATAACTAAACACACAGAATGATGCAATTACAATGACTAGAATACATTTTATTATAACGAGATGGTAAATAGGTAACATATTAAATATGTATGCGTATGCATATTAAAATAATAACTGATTGGAAGGTAGAAACATACAAAATATAAACATCTCGTATATTTTTGTATTATTTGCGCTCATCTGGGTATTTCACAATCCATTGTAAATACTCGTAGGGGTAGAAACTCGGCAAACTTATCCGATATAGGGGTATTTCACTATCCTCTTGATGGCTTATCCATTAGTCGAGTTTTTCACCTATTGCGAGAATATTTGTTATTCTATGGATAAGCTATCACGAGGGTGGTGAAATAACCCAATAAAAATATAGCTACTATTCGAGTACCGATTACCACTCGAACGACAGACCGATTTAAAACATTTTCCTTCGATTGCTGTGATTTTTTTGGAGATCTTTTTTAATATTTTACGTCCACATTAAAAAATTCATACCTCCGAATTTTAATACGGAGACATATACAAACTATATAGCCAATGAATTCACCTATCTTTTGTCGATTATCACATATTAATAGGATTTATAAAAACAATATTATGAAATTGTAAACTTTGGTAAAAAAAATGTGGTTTTACCTTTACTTCGTCTCGTGTCGCGGCATCGGCCGTCACACATGTTATTCGTTATTTCATACTATTCATAGAGATTTAGTTGTTGTATTTATTAAAACAATAGTATATATTGAATAAAAAAAATTGGACCGGAGTTCTCTATTATGGACCGCTGTCAATCGTAGAAAAATAAAAGCGTAGCAAAACTTGAAAACTCAGGCGTTTACCAAGTGAATTGCGCCAACTGCCCATCGTATTACGTAGGTCAAACTGGGAGGTCAGTCAAAGCCCGAATTAAAGAACATTTTACAAACTGGGTGAATGACAAAGGAGAATTGTCGAATATAGCATCACACTTATTAGAAAATAAACACTCGTTTGATAAAGACAGAGATGTTAAAGTTCTCCATATTTGCAATAAAGGTCATAAACTGGATAGACTAGAATCTTTAGAAATTACCCGCACTAAAAAAATAGAATCTAACTTTGTAATGAATAAGCAATTATAATCATTTGCTAAGTCTCCGCTTTTGTATCCATTGTAATTTTTATAATAATTTCGAAATTAAAATAGGTATTTAGTTTAGACCATTCCTACGATAATGTTAACATGTACCTACCCCTTCATAAAGTAACTTTGTAAAGATAAAGCAATTAGATTCATTTGCTAAGTCCCCACTTTTGTATCCAGGGTAATTTTCATAATAATTTCGATATTAAAATAGGTATTTAGTTTAGACCATTCCTACGACAATGTTAACATGTACCCCTTCATAAAGTAACTTTGTAAAGATAAAGCAATTAGATTCATTTGCTAAGTCCCCGCTTTTGTATCCAGGGTAATTTTCATAATAATTTCGATATTAAAATATGTAATTAGTTTAGAACATTCCAACTCCAATGTAAACATGTATCCCTTCAAAAAGCAATAAAAATACCATACTTGTTACGTTGCAAAGTAGCAACATTACCCACGGTCGCCCCGTTTTACGCAAGAATAGCTTCGGCAGTTTCCGGCACTACGAGAATCAACGAGCGCACCGGCCCCCTCGGGGCCCGGCAAGCATTCGCCACTCACCGGCTGCGAGCCAGCAAGACAACAGTGTCCCAAGCGAGCGCCTAACGCGCACTCGAGAACCTTAAAACTCGCAATGTATTTCATACTGTAAATTGTGCAAACAGAAGATGCTGACTACTGCCTACCCTACTACAGTGAGTAGACTGAACAATTACCCTCTTTTGTGTGCCATGTCCCGCTCCTAAAGCCCATAACGCGTGTGGAGAGATTGAGAGAAAACAGTCCCTGTTAGGTTAGAGTATTTTATTGCTATGCTTGTCATGTGAAGTGTGCCCGAATGGCGATTGTATTAACCATGTCTCCTGCTATTTAATAAACCCTTTAAGCGCATACTGTGTTCTGATTGAGGAGGGAGACCCCGGAGATTTTGAGGAGAGGAGGAAGAGAAATACCCAGCGAACCACAGACACTCGCCTTGGAATTAGGAGGATCTTGCTCGCGCCGACTGTGAGCTAGCTTGTTGGCCCATTAATTACTGCATGTCCTTTCCAGGGTTGGTTTGGCTAGAGGCCGTAGGCCTGCGGTTTGCCGACACTGGCGCCGTATGCCGACCGCTGACGCTAACATACTTCATAAATATAATAACGATTTGACAATAAAATTAGGTCATTAGTATCTCATATTACTTGTAAGGTTTTAATCATCATTGAAGTGAGCTGCAAACCCAATGTAATTAGCTTACTGGAATTACCAACATATTTAGAAATTCGATAGTCTAAAACGACTTAGCAACAAATATAATTATAATAATTGATTAAAATCCTTGTAGACCACGCCTCTCCCCCTCCCCAATATGTTGTGTATATAAACCGTAGACTAAGAAATATTTGTATCAGTCTGAAGATGGCTTTAACGAGCTGAAACCGGTTACGGTCGAATAAAATTGAGTGGAATAAAGTTTTATATTCGTTTTATTATAATATATTAAAATAAAAGCGGTCTATATTTTGACCTTAGTTTCTCCAGTGGAACTCGGAGTTTGTAAATAAATAAATAGTACCTAATTCAAAAATACCCTATTCTCTGGATGGTGCTTTTGACATCTAATGACACTGCTTTTGACAGCTAATGACACTGCTTTGTAAATAAATAAATCGTAATTCAAAAATACTTTATCCTGTGGATGGTGCTTTTGACAGCTAAAAGAAAGGATTTTTTTTTGGCCCTGAGGAAAAAATCCCTCAGGGCCTATTTCATTTTTGCGGATGCCGTGTGGAGGGTCTTTTTAGAAAGGAAGGAAAGGGGGTTCTTGGAAGGAAAAGGTAAGAGTGGTGGGTAGAAATCTGGGGGTCAATGTATCCTGGAGAACGCATTGTTGTCATCGAGAATGAGTATGCTGAGTTTCTGCTCGATCGGATGTCAGGAAGTGGATTAATTTCCACTTCCAAGATTTGCATTCACGAAAGTAGAATCAAAATTCAAATAGATATGTTTCAAAACAAGAGTAATGATGCACTACATGGCTACATCGACAATGTCTTACATAAATAATATCAATGACGCATTGTGGTAAATTCCATACCTTCTGTTTAGTCTAGATCGTAGACAAACATAAGATGCAATAGTTATTAATATATTATCAGGTAGGAGCTTAAACTACTTACACATTCATTTTATTAGAATTAATCATAAATAGTGATGAAGTGGTGTTAACACTGTTAACCCCTCAGGCCTCAGCCTAATTTTTCGGAAGGCCAAAATATTTCCGCTTTACGATAAAATTCAAATAAATGGAAATTTCGGAACGCATCTGAAAAGTAAAAACTGTTTTTGAAAGGTGATGAAATACGCGTTCGAATTTTACAATTCAAAATAAACGTATAATTTTTGAAACATAAAATTTTTGAATGCAAACATAAAAACGTTTTAAAAATGGCCCACCTTTCCAACTAAAATCACAAACCAAAAAAAAACATTAAAAAAACCCATATATTTTAGCAAATGTATTATAAACGTTATCGTCAACTCGCTTTTTATCGAAAAATAATTAATACAAAATTCCGAAAATGTCATAATTTTTTTCAAATTGTGGTCGGAAACTTTGGTTTTATAAAGGTGTACATTTTATTTATTTTATGGTTATCTCTTGAATATAAAGCGTGTCGTTTTCTCTTTCTAACACCGTTTAGATCACATTTTTAACCTTGATAGTAAGGGAAACCCAACGATTTCTGTGAGACCTATATGAGTGGTTCCAATAAGCGAACAAATTAGCCTGAGGGGTTAAAAAGATGTTATAAAGGCGTAACCACATTTCAAAAACTGTCTGTAAACATTGTATTGTATAAGTACCTACCTGCGCGATAAGAAAAGCTGGGTTACAAGAGTTAGGAACCTACCTATAAACGTATTATTAAAATTATTATTTACGTATTTAGAATGCATTTTACGACAATGTGTTATTTTATTAATATTGCTTTATTTATTAATTAGTATTACTTGCAGGTTGCAGGTGACCATTGATTAGGGTTGCCATATTCGGCCCGGGTCTCGTCGGGACGTTTCAGGATGGAGCAAATAAAAATTTTGTAATACTTAAACAATTTCTTTATTTTATAATAAGTAAGTAAATATGTTTGTTTTATAGGTTACTTTAATTGGTACTAGCAGAAGTACTTGGCTGGCCATACTTTTCAGAAGATTTCGCTTTTCTCAACAATTCTGGGTACCTTTTAACATAATTGTAGAACTCTGTACATGTTATAATTGACTTGACACTGTAAAATCGACCCCACAGTTTCTGGGAGCAGGCGATTTCGTTCATGAGTCCACTGGGCCGACATTAATGAAAAAATTCTTTGTACTGTGGCGTTGTGAGCAGGAATAGAAAATAAATACTCGCATAATTTCAAAAGAAGGCATTTTCTTTCCGGAATTTCAGTTTCTTTGAAAAAGTAAAGCCACTTCTCTGCAACCGAATCGATCGAATTCCATTCTTCCGAACCAAACTTAGCCTCTAGAAAGCTCTTAAGATAATTATGTTGCTCAAAGAGATTATCGCTGAAAGTCTTCACACCATTACTATTCAGGTATAAAATAGTGTTTTCGATTTTTCCCCATTCTGGGATTTCAGATAGTGTCATCCAATCGAACACTTCATATTTATCAAACGAAACAGACCACTTTTTCAGATACTCGGAAGCTGTATTATAAAATGCTCCAGCTTCCTCTTCAAATCGTGAAATCAAAACTGTTGTTTCAGGAGTTGGATTCTCATTTTTAAGTTTGTTCATTTGGATTTTGGTTTGCATGCCAATAAATTTCCTTTCAATCAGGGTGTTATGCGTTTCGTTTAATATTTTTCTGATTTTAACTATAGACACCTTTTTCTTTTCAACGCTTTTTATATTATTTTGAAACAAACTCAAGTTGGAATGCAGAAAGAGGAAATAAATTTCACTGATCGGACTTTTAAAGAAATCTGAAATAATTTTAGGTGGATTTTCTTCCGAATCAAAAAAACCTTTGAGTGGTGTCCATAGTTTCAGGATTCTTTCAACCGCGGGCATTAATGATAACCATCTTGTTTTGAGTGTGACAAAAGAGTCTGATGATTAATATTAACATACGAACAGAACTCTTTCAGCTTCTCCGTCCTAACAGTGTATATTGAAAAATAATTAAATATTTTGAGGACGATAACTTCGACATCCACAGACAAGATTCCAGTACCGGTTGATATAGTATTGTGCAGAATATGGGCTGAACATCCAATTCCTTCTATAGGTTTTTTCAAATCTTTGCACCGACCGCGTCTTTCAAGCCCTCCGAAGTTGGTATTAGTATTGTCACCACAAAAAGCAATCAGCTTATCTAGTGGAATCTGCAATTGTCTTAAAGTGTCGAGACAATATTTGAAAATAGAGTCCGATGTTTCATCTTTTAAAGAATCAAACTTCAATAGCTTTTGTTGGATACCATCGTTTTCAGCGAAATATTGAACAAGTAAAAGAAACATCTTTTCAGCTTTATGATTGGACGCGTCGGTGCCTATTCCATAATACGAAACTTCTTGCAATTTTTCTTTTATTTGTGACACAGAATGTGGAGCGAGAATATTTTTAACAATTGCTGTAGCCTTTGGTTGTTGCTGTGGACTGTTTTGCTGCGATTTTAGAGTCGGGATACATTGTAGCATTCAGTTTTACGTTACAGTCAAGTGAACTGAAAGATTGATGATGTTTGACAACTTTATAAGCTGTCGTTAGTTCCGCCGCCGCAATAAACAATTCTTCTTGAGTATCTTCTTTAATCATAAATCCGGATATAGGCATTGATGTAGATACAACAGCGAACCCTTTTTTGTGATTGGTCGTAGAAATGTGGTGCTTTACGTCAGCCTTACCTCCATGAGTAATTGATATAAAATTATTACACGTAATACAGAACGCTTCTTCATTCGTACGTCCTTTCTTTATAAAACTCCACTCTTTCGTATAGTCGTCCGAAAAATGGCACTTCCTCTTTCTTACTGCAGACATTTTCGTAAATAAATGAATAAACTCAGACACTGCGCGGTTCAAAATCAAAACAATCGTTCTATACGGCTGGCATTCAAAGAGCGACTAACTAGGGCGAAGCGGCGCTCTCGTCTCTCTCTCTCCCCCCTAACTGCCACCCACCGGCCGCCTGCGCCCGTCCAATGGCACTTCACGGCACGTACGGGCTATGGGACGCACGGAAAATTAAAATTTGCATTGCGTAATTTCAATCGGGACATTTAAGGCTTTCGTCGGGACGTCGAGACAGATAGCTCAATAAAGGTGACAGTCCCGATATATCGGGACGGATGGCAACCCTACCAATGATATGGCATTCGGATAGCTTCGACTAGACAGAGCGAGCAAGTGAACGAAACAGCTCGTTCGACCAGCAAATAAATAAATTTACAGTAAAAAGGACAAAATATTTATTTTGCTGAAATCATTTATTGTGAATTTATTATTATATTCGTCTATTTATATAAAGTCATCTATTTCTTTTCCATTTCTGTTAGCTGCGGCGGGGACTCGTACGCCAGCCTCGCGACGCACGCCTCGCGGCGCACAATGGTTTTACTAGTATGGGAGCGTTGGAAACAAATCGAAATTTCAAATTGCAGAGACCACTAAATTTTGTTTCTCATATCTTGACATCACATCATCACATACCAGCGCATCTTTTCTCGTACCACCAAACTCGGCAAAACGCAAAACGTTTCGACGCTGTATAACACGTCAGCAGTGATGGTATGTCTAGGGAAATTTCCCTAGAACAAGGGGAGAAAAATATTTTTTAGGGAAAAGGGAAATCTAGGGAAATTTCGAACTCTGGCAATTTTTTTTATTACATATGACAATATTACTGGTATAATAGATTTTTTTTTTAATTCTCATGAATCTTAAATAGTATTGATGTACTTACAAGCAATGTTATTTTTAACACGGACAACTCAAAATGATATTATGTATCTAAAAAGATAAATGGAAACCACTGAAAAATTTACATAATTTACTTACAGTAAAATTTGAGTGCTTCATACATATTATTTTTGTCACAGGTTCGGTTTCAAAGGATTTGTTCTTAAGACAAAATGAGTTATTTGATACAGTAATGAACTCAAATTGACAAACGATTTTTATATTTGAAAAAAAAAAAACAACTTATAAACCTCACCAATTGCCCTAAAGAAGGCAGTAAAAAGATTGCGGGCTTCAAATTTCGCATTAAAGAAGACTGACTATTGCTTAATTATTATTATGAAAATAAAAAATGGCTTGAGACTCCGATTGGTTTTACATTGTATGAGATTTCTCCTGAAAAACAGCACGGTCGCGGACGCCGGAAATACAATTTGAACGAGTGATCCAAACGCTTGAAAACCAACCTACCAACCAACCACCAACGCACGAAACATTTATTGATTTACTACAAAAACCAAATCGAAAGGTATCCAAAAGCTGATTCGTTACCCTTTTGGTATTAATGATGGAGAGGTAGCTGAAGAGGCTCAAGAAGAGCACATTGAATTGAAAAATGATAGTTTAGATAGATAGATAGGACAATGCGATTAAGACGACACTATACCCTAAAATATACTCAGAATCCTAACGACGCGACGTAAGTAAAGAAGCCGTTTACACAAATTGCGACTCGCGACCCGCGTATTGGACGGACCTACTGTCGAATTTACCGTATCAAAGAAAAGAAGAAGAAGAAAAATAATGTGGGAATCTTAACGATACGTTGCGACGTAAGTGAAGGAAGCGTGTAAAGAAATATGCGCCCGCGGCACGGCGTATTGGACGGACGTACGGTCGAATTCTTAAGTTACTAATATTTAAGATGTTTCTAAATGAATACCTCCCGAACAATTTATTATTATTGTACCTTGTGGTCCCTGCGAGAACCAATCGTCGCTGTGCGACTAGGGATGCAAGGTTTTTAAAAATATCGATATATATCGAAGTAAGTCGATATTGATATATCGATATATCGGTCTAGTAGGCCGATATATCAACATTTCTTCTTTTTTAAAAAGCTTACAGAAATCCAATGTAATTTTAGTTATATCAAACGTTTATCGATTATGTATATTTTTTATACTTAACTATATGAATAATCACAAAATTTGGATAGGTATATAAAATGTTTTTTATAAATTTGTTTAAAAAAAATGAATTCCAGTTTTTTGTACCAGCAATCGAACTAAAAAATAATAACTTTAACAGTCTGCTTCCTTGTAGCGGTTTCTGCTTTGAGTTATAGTGGCTCCTGCCTTTGAAAAGAGACGAGAAAAGAGAGATGGAATGACTCATTGCCACTTTTAAAAGATTGCGATGTACACCTTGCATGTCTTGCCATGTTTCAAGAATATCTTCTTTTAGAGTATTTACAGGAGCAGAAAGATATAACGTAAGCTCGTCGTCACCGTCAGTTTTTTTTTCTTTTTATTTGCGTGTGAGCCAAAGATTTATGGTACTAACCACAGATTAGAGTAGAGAACAGAATCAATTTTTTTATGCACTCAGTGTTGCCAATAATAGCATTTTACCCGATTTTGTGGTTATTTCGATATTTAGATTCGATATATTGAGTTTTTCAATATTGATATATCGATATCGGCGTATCTTATCGATATCTTTAGGGGACGATATATCTATATTTATCGGTTTTACGATATATCGTTGCATCCCTATGTGCGACGTCGCGACATCTGGACGACGTAGTAGCGTAGCATGGCTCCCCGTGGAATATGTCCTGTCAATTTTCTACACATTTGTGAAGTCGAAATTGGGAGGGGTGACACCACGTTATCCGCCCCGCGTGCCACCCATCTTAGCTACGCCACTGGGACGACGGATGGTAATATCAGATTAGCATTAGACGGTTCACTATTCACTCGTTATGACGCGTTCAGGTGGGTACCCCTCCCAGTGTTGCCGTGTGCACTGGGAGGGGCCCAGTGTTGCCGTGTCCCAAAAAGGGAAAAAACATGTTTTACCATGTTTTGAAGGATGAGAAAACCATCTTTTTCGTAAGCTTTTTAATGAGGATATAAATAAGAAAATAAGTAAAAAATCTATAATGATTTATTTAAAACATATACATATATTTAATTTAAATATATATTTTTTCTTCAAATAGAAAAAAAGACACAGTAAAATCAAAATATTGTTTTTCAAGAGTTTTTGCAAAGTTTTTTTTACCGTTATCAGGTTTAATTTGTAGTACCTACATACTTATTAGAATGAAAAAAAAAATTACAAATAAGTTTTTTCAGGTCGATGAGATGAGGGAGAAAAGGTTCCCCACAATTTACATTAGCTAGTAGGTACCTAATTAAAGTTACCTACGTAAAATGTTTTTTTTTTTTAAATTTATCTATTAATAATACTTATTGATAAATTTAAATTGGATGAAGAGATATTGTGAACCCGTACTGATAGATTTTTAGGATTTCCCCACGTGACCCACGCTAAAAACACGTTTTCCACTCAAAAGTACACACTTTAGTTGACCGGTTAAATAACATGGATGTAGAGATGACCCAAAACAACATGTTAAAAACCAGGCGCATGGCAACACTGCTCCCACCACATTTTCACGGAAGATAGGGGCGGCCGAGCGATTAAATCCGTATTTTGGTTAAAAGTACAAATTTTATCATTAGCGAATATTTTATTTGTTTCTATAAAAGGAGAATAGGTAATCTACGCAACTGCGAATTGTGTCGGAAAAGAAGAAAGAGATGTTATTGCGCCCAAAAAACCTAAGCTTTTTATAATGCTTCGACGAAATCCCTTCGATATTTGACTGTTAGAATTTGTGCGTCGTGTCTAAAGATCTACTTAACATGTATTTTGTTTGGATAAAACGGTATTTCAATTAATATTATTTATCTAGACTATTTTTTTTTTGTTTAAGGCAATTCACCTTAAGATATTATTCTATTATAAAAGGCTGAGAATAATCTAGTTTATGATTTCAAGTACTAGGTACCCATTACTAACCATTATAAAATTGGTTTTTTGGGTTTTCAAAGGCCCTTTTGCAAGATTTACCTCCATGGTTTTTTTCCGGTGACAAGAAATATAAACTTAGATATATATGATTTTTTTAGAATTGGGTAAAATCCCGAATTCAGGAATTTATTAGTCCCAGAACATCAAGTACAGGTACACAGCGTCACTTTATCTAATCATTGTCCTTGTCAATAAATCATATAAATACTTTAATAAAATAAAATCAATTTTATATAATTTACAAATATTATTATTATTATTAAGTATGAGTACTTAGCACCCACTTCGGTCGGCTCTAGGAAGCTAGAGTTAGGTTGTGAGGCGCGTTTTTTAAGCAGGTTAAATTTCGCGGAAAATTGTGAGATAATCGATCTTAGATCAAATTTAAATATTCGAAGTAAATTCTTAAAAATACCATATATTTCGCGTAAATCGAAATTTCGCAACCGAATCCCATCGCGGCCGGCCCTCTAAACGGAGATACCTATTGGAAATAAATTCATTAAATACAATATATTTCCGCGTAAATCGAAATTTCGCGGCCGATTTCTATCGCAGTCGGTCATTCTAATAGAGAACTCCAGTCCAATTTTTTTAATTATTTTTTAATGTATAATAACTTTCTAACTTATAACTTAAAGTTAGTTTTAATAGTTAAAATAATTGTCAAAGTTTTAATTTTTCAAGATCCCCTAAAACCACCGTATGTACGGTGAATCGTGTGACGTCATCACTCCTGAAAAATTACCATAGGATCGGCAAACAGCTGATCAAGTGCCGCCATTTTGAATTTCTTTTTTCGAAGCATTCTCCATAGAAGTAGCATTACTATTTCTTTTGTGCAGTAGTTTTTGAATATTTTCAATAATAGAGATGAACTAATAAGACATATCTTTATTTTTGAAACATTATTTAGACCTAACAACAACTAAATCTATATAAATAGTATGTAAATGAACGAATAAATCAATACGGCTTGTGTCATATCGTCATATCATACATTTCCATACAATGACTTTACGGTGACGTCACGACACGTCGAACAGTGACGTCACCACTAAAATTTAAATAATGCCAACTTGACGGTGTTTGCAAAAATTTGGTCACGTAGTACGGGTACGTTCCCTTTTCTAGTATGGTCTTTTTTAGAGAACATTACTTTTTCCTATTATCGAAAGAAAATTATAGAAGAAAAGTTTTTATAATAAAGCATTACAGATAATTTAATTATGTAACGTTGTTTCATTACTTAAATTCACAGTAAAAACTTACGAAAAACATGTTTATTTAACCCTGAAACATGGTTTTTAAATTTTAGTTTATTGCATCACTGCTGTCCGCAGAGCTGGCAACATTATTAACAGAACTGTCAAAAGTGTCGAATACAAAGTAGATAAGTGGGTAAGAATCAGAGAGGAAAAATAACCTACTTAGAAATAATATTAATGAATTGGCATTGTGGGCTTATTCAAGTTTTACATGAGATAATGGGCGTGGATTTAATGATTATGTATGGATATGGTAATGTAGGTGTACATAATATAACAACAAAATATACATAGTAGAACTTACCTAGGTACCAGAAATTATCAATAATAATTATAAGTCGGCGGCGATTTCACAGGATAACCTTATAACGTACTCACAACCGTGATAATAATCTTGATAATGTTACACCACTCAGCATTATTTATATTTATCATGTTTTGTTCTTGTGTACCTACATACATATATTATTTATATATACCAATTTAGATAAGTTGAGTTATCTACATGGAGGAATGAATGTACCACGATACCACACAAAAGGATTGCATGTTATTTTATTTGCGTGACTAGATGGCAGCACTAACAACTCTTTGCTTTGACATCTTTCCGAGAGATGTCCGTTTCAAAGATATTTCGAATTGCGCGGGGAAATTCAAAAATATAATCATATCAGGTAATTTAATTTCTTTTCCTTTTCTGAATAACCCCACAAAAATTTATCTACTCGTTATTTGGTGTTACTTTTTAATTTTTATTTTATACTACCTGTCAGTGGTTGAGTGGGCATAGCGCTTGGATCCCATCCGGGCGTCGCGTGTTCGATTCCTCGGCTGGCTAAGTCCTCCATCACAATACGAGCAACATTTTCGGCTTTCTGTGGTGGTAGTAGGAGATTTTCAAACATTGTTGGGTTATTCGTAACCCGGGAATGTTTGTCTTTCTTTAAAAAAAAAAAAAAACTAGCTGGGTTGCCCGGCTTCGCTCAGGACAATGTTCCAGAGTGTTCTGGAATGTTCCACATATTCCACAATGATGTTCCCGATTCCTTATTCCCGAATATTCCACAACATACTCCGCCACTCCTTAAAGAACTTTATAGGGCTCTACCGTACCTTCTAGAACTTTCCGGAAGACTGTTCCAGAAATTTCAAGAGGGCGAAACTTCGAGGGGGGTCTTCAAAATACCACGCTTGGTACAAATGAGCGGCGGCGTCCTTAGGTTTTTGGTCCCCCGGTGGGGGAGGGGGGGGGGGGTTAAAATTTGCAAAAAGTTGGTCACGTAGTTTGGGTAAGTTCCCTTAGGTAAAAACGGGAACCGTCATCCTGGAGGGGGGGTAGAGATCTACCTCACCATATAACCAGGCGCGGCCGGTGCCTTAAATTTTTGGTGGTTCACCGATTTCATCAAAAACGTAATGTATGTAATTTATATAAATGCACTATCTTACTTATTTATAGAGAAGATCAATTCTTCGATCCTTTTGCCGAGCGAAGACTTCAATCACCCAATTTTATTTGCAAGAGACAGATATACTCACCTGACAAATTCGTTATCCGATAAACACGTTTATATTAGTTTATGCTTGTAAGATACGACTTTGCAAGCGGGGACACTGCATTAAAAATTTTCAGAAATCATAAATTATTTGCTATTTTACACTATGGTTTATTAGTATTAGAGAATTATTGGCAAAGAAGAGAAGGTATTTATTTTGAAAGACCTTCGGATATTAATTAATATCACAATAATTAACACAAGCACAAGCAATTTTAATTTGCAGCGTAGGATGTAAACGGTGGCGGATGTTTACTGACCCAATGAGCGTCGATATGAAGTTTGCAATAAGTAAAAAAAAACGCACACAAATAAAAGGTTACTTTCTGCAAAAAAAAGCAAATAATAAAGTCAATGCCAAGTATGGAAATCCGAAGCACTCTATCACAAGCTGACCCGTGACCCGTTGACCCGAGGTTGCATTTTACAAGAGAAATATTACGCTTTTACTTAATACTTCTTCAAACCCTATATCGCTCGAGCCCTACGTTCGGGATTCTTGGATTCTTCATTCGGATATCTCTGCTGTCCGTGCGGCGCACTGTCGGGGGTATTTTTCTTGATACGTTTTGTCAAAACCACGGTCCGGAGATGTTTCGTATGGGCTGCATATAAAATAATATTTAGCCAAACGGGGCGCTTAGGTCTAACGCGCAGATTGGCATGTACCTCGGTTTCTCGTTCCTAGCCAGTGTTAACCGCGCGGGTGGAAAGTTTTTGCCGTATTTATCTACAATATTCTTACTTTTAGTATGTTATTAATTGCAATTTTAAAGATATTTTTTTAATACTTTGTTTAATTTTATAATTAAAAACATTAAGTAAGATTACGATGAGCTGTAAATTGTTTTTCAACTTTGTTGGCGGTTCGTTGCACGAGTGCACTAAGGCACCGGCCGCGCCTGCATATAACTCCCTTGATCGTACACAGACCCGTTTCTGAGTTTTTGCCGGACGCACGTTTTTTGGACTTTCTTTTATAATATATAGATTGATGATTTTAATATGGTTTGTTGCTATAATTATAGAAACAAACCATACGTTTGGTTACAATAAGGAAACAATTTATTGATTTTAAATAATATATCATAGAAAGTAACCATGATAAATTTATTTGTAATGTCTTACTTGTGGTATATGAATATTTAGTAATTACCGGGTGATGTCAGGGCCGGATTAACCATGTCGTGGCCCCTAGGCAATGCACGTCTCGGGGCCCCTTTCACCAATGGCGGACAAACGCGGGAGGGGGGGGGGGGGGGGGGGGGAGGGAAGTGGCGGCCCTGCCCGGGCCTCTGGTCCTGGGGGTCTCCAAACGCCTCCATGTTCCCTTGATTAAATCCTTAACAAGGCTTGAAGGGGATATTCTAGTCTAGAAGCTCGATTTTCGGTCGTTTTTTAACGGTCAATAAAAAAACATGAATATTTTAACTATTTATTTTTTATAATGTATTTATTTATATTTTAAGAATTCACAAAAAAATATATGTATATATTTCACGAAGTTAAATACTTTTGAAGTAGAAGGGGAAAAAAAGCGTGTCCATCTTGTCACAATTTCAACCCTTCTGGTCATCAGAAAAATAAAAAAGGTAGATTCTTTATCAGTACAAACGTATTATAGTAGGAACCAACAAAAATGAAAAAATATAATTTTCTCGCAAAATGGCGGCTACTCAAAAAAAAAAGATTTTTTCAGTTATTGTTCAACTTTTCCGAATTTTTAAAAATAGTAAAAATTTTAAAATATACATATTTTTTGATGGTTCCTACCATAGAGGGACATATCAAAAAATTCGTGCCAAGTTTCGAAAAAAGTATTTTCCAGAAAAAGTTTTTTCTATTTAGTTAGATTCTAGCTAAATTCCGTATGAACCGGTCGAATTGCCACGACACTAAAATGGCTATAACTTTTAAAATAATATAAATTTCGAAAAACACTTTTATGGGGATATTTTTGCATATCTAAACTATCAAAATATAAAAAAATTAATAATTTCAGACTGGAAAACCCCCTTAAGCCACCAGGACTGTAAAAAAATCTCTAAGACAGAAGATATTGTAATTTTTTAAAATTTCATTTACTAAAAGATCCATTTGTTAAAAATGCTCTCACCAAATGTTTTACAGAAATTATTAAAATGATGGAGGTACAGCATGAAACAGTTTATATGTTGAATTATCCTTCAGCAAAACTTTGAATGCGTTTTTCTCTGGATACGTTTTTCAACGTTGACAACATATTAAAAAAATTATACATCCGATTTGCATGCACCAAGTCTTAAACTATTCGAAAATCTAGTCTATGGCACCACGTAGGAGAATTTTGATATCTAAAAAAAAGAAAAAACAGCGGAATTTTATTTTCGATTTTTTATGGAATTCATTGTTCATAATAAAAAGAAGGGAGCCCTTTATAAAAAATTCCCTAAGTGGTGATTTTCTAACAGTTTACTAAACTATACATCCATTCCAGAAATAAAAATTTTATTTCTGGAAAAGACAATGCGTTGCCAATCAAAGACAATCAAAGACAATCGTGTTACAAATTGACACAATCGTTTAGACTTTTTATTGGTTTGTATAGCTTAGCAAACAATTCTATTTCAGAGTATTTTACAATATTGACCATATCATTAATATATAAAATGAAAAACAATGGTCCGAGATGAGAACCCTGTTGGCTCCCAGAGGAAATTTCAATGAAATCTGATTCGAATCCCTTTATTCCTACTGCCTGTGATCTGTTCAGTATATAAGATGTAACCCAACGAAATAAATTTCCGCGTATACCTAATGACCAAAATTTCTCAGTAATATTTTTTGATTAATTTTATCAAATGCCTTGGAAAAATCTGTATATATGATATCTACTTGAGTGCGGTTGTCCATATGATCGACAGTAAATTCAGTAAGAACGAAATTGCTTTCCACATTTCTGAATTATGTAAAACCACGTTGTTTTGTTGTTATGATGTGATTGAGTTGTGGGCTTAGATATTGGTAAACAGTTTTTTCCATTAACTTACTGAATATTATTAGTTTTGAAATCGGACGATAGTTTTTAACATTATTTTTTTCGTCGTTTTTGAGGTTTGTTGTTACATAGGCTCTTTTCCATATTTCAGGTACCTTGCCTTCGTTCATTGATTTATTATATATAATGCTGATTTATTATATATAACGATGACGGAATGTCATCATACCCCGCGCTTGTATTAATGTCAAGAGATTTATTTCTTTTATGACTATTTCTCGCGTGAATTTAATCGTATGGTGATATTTATGTTATTTGTGTTTTCTGGTATGTCTGGTACGTATGTGTAAATTTTATGGTATTTATTTTTCTCTTTAATAATTTTTATGAGAGATGATGTGTACCACGGCGGATAATAACAATTTTTAGCTGGTTTAGTTGGTACATAATTTATTTCAATATTGTTCAATATATTGTGGAAGACGTCAGTTGCGGGTTGAGTATTCAAATGGTTAAGTTTATGATCCCAATCAATTTCGTTTAATTTTGTGTTTATTATTGAATAATCCGCTTTTCTGTACAGTAATATTTGCTTTGCGTTAGTTTTCAGTTTTTTTTTTTTTTTTTTTAAATTGGAATTGAAATTAGCAGTGTTTTATGATAAATATCTTCTGGTACTAATGAGATATTATTGTGCGTAATTTTCAGTAGTATGTTGCTTACAGCTAAGTCAAGAATGCGATTATTTATACTATAACTCCGAAAGTTTTATTGTTTCAGATTATTAAATGATAAAAATTCTGTTAAGTTCAAATGGGCGGGACTTAATAAATTTATTGGTTCAGTATACATATAATCACAGTTCTCATTAATTGATAGCCAATGTAAGTGAGGTAGATTGTAATCTCCTACCAAAATGAAACTATCATTATTATTGTTATCTGTCATAATTTGTGATGTTTTGTTTATATCTTTTCAATTTGGGGGGCGGGATTGGGTACCGCCGCCCCGGGAACCTTTATTGGATAACCAACACCTCTGCCACACGTCACCCCAAGTGGTTCGCTACGTTTGGTGATTTAGCAGGGGTGCCCGGGTTCATGGGGTGAGGTTTGTCTAGGTATTGGAGGCGGATGACCAGGACACACTGAACCCCAGATTCCTACCCACCCTTTAAACCCTTTTCCTTCCCAGAACTCTCCTCTCCTTCCTTTCCCCCAAAACCCCTCCACACAGCATCCCCAAAGATGACATAGGCCCTGAGGGAAATTATTTTCCTCAGGGCCTCCTGTGTGGAGCTCACGTAAAAAAAAAATTTGAAACATAATATTTATGAGGTGTTTACTATCAGGTGCAATATATGAAGTGCATGTGTGAATTTTTTTACCGGGAAGTGAAATATTTACCCATATGTCTTCCGCCTCAGAGCCCCATTCTATTTTTTGATCAGAAATTAATTTGTATTTTACTGCGATTAAAATTCCACCACCGCGATTCTCATTGGGGTTATAGTAATCTCTATCTCTTCTGTAAACATGGTATCTTGGATCGAAAAGTTCTACATTAAAGATTGAATTGTTAAGTCATGTTTCAGTGAGACAAATAATGTCGTAGTTGTTAATAGTACATTTTGAAGAAAGGTATTTGTTTTAGTTCTGAAGTCTCTTTAAGTTTTGATAGTATAATTCTAAATATTCCGTTTTATGATGCAATAAGTTAATATGGTTCTTATGTTAATACGAATGTTAATAATAATATGGTTAATATGAATATTCTAAGCGTTATTGATGGAAATATTGTTTTTTGTTTTTGTTTTTCTAGGTCGATATATGAGTGCAATAGTGATCTGAGTTTTCGGTTTAGTCTTACATAAATTTTACAGTTTTTTTATCCAGCAAAATTTATATTTATTAATATTGGTGAACTCTCTGACCTGTTTGTAGAGTGTTTTTGTGTGTTAAATGTTCATGAATATAGATCCTTTGTTTTCTATTCAAGCTTATATCATCTGCTGTTAGGTCCCTTCTCGTTCGGATTCGGTTCTGCCATGATGTCATCTTTTTGTTTTCTGCACTTCAGTTTAACTATAATATTTCGCGGTCTTCCTTCGATCTTCTCCCTCGGGTGGCGTATTCAATTTCGTCAGGGCTTACTATTTTTAATTTTGAATAGATACTTTTGATAATCTCCGTCAGGTTTTCTTGTTTTTTTTTTCTGGTATTCCAATGATCTCTATGCTATTTAGGCGTGCTTGTTTTTCTTTAGCGTCCAATTGTTTTTGTAATTCGTTACCAGAGAAAACCAGAAATATGTCACTTTTAAATCAGATTTCAGACGTGTTAACTATTTTCCACAAAAAATTATATATGGATTTCGAAAGATTGTTCTTTTATCTAGCATTCGCAAGTTTTAAATTTTGATAAAAATTGTTTATTTTTAGTATAATAAGGTTATACCATAGGTCGTTGGCAGATTTGTTAAATTTTCAAAAAAAGATTTTGTATTATACCACACCCATTTCAAATCATCTAATCATACAGTAAAATAAATCAATGCATTATCTACGTATCGCATGTTTTAGAATTTTGATTTAAGTTTAAATAAAATCTTTAAAAATATATACGTACATGTGTTTCTTGGCGAAAATTGGTCCGTTTGTATATTTATTTGCGCACTTACAATCTAATATATTTAAGATTTTTTAAACATTCTTATCTAACTTAGAAATTATTGAAAAATGATAAATACATACTTATCATAAAAAAATAATTATAAAAAGTACAATATTTTAATAGTTTTATCATCACGCCTTTCAGCATTTTTGGATGTAGGTATAAATTAAAGCAAATTAGGAATGAAATAAAATCGATATTGAGTTATAATTTTAAAAGCTGGTACGGAGAATAATTAATCTTTCTTATTGTAACCGACCTGCACGATCGTAAGAACAACTTTCGACGAAATGTGGATTTTCGGCCGCTGGCTGGTTAAACGCTCTTAAATTCACCTTGAATTACGGCATTTTGTTCCAGGCATTTTTCGAGGTTGTTGTTTTTTTTCGTGTCAATTTTTTTTCTAGAGTTAATATTTTATTTTTTAATTCTTCGATTTCTTCTTTATACTCGTTTCTCACGATTTCCAGAAATTGCACCTTAAATTCTTCAAACTTTTTGTCAAGGAGTTGGAGGAGTTTGTCCGTATTATTTATTGCAGTCTTTGCAGTTGCCCTTGTAGTCATATTGACACGTAATATTAGCTATTATAACTGATATAACAGCACTTCACTATTATAAACTTATTAAAATATAGATATTTAGGTTTTAAAATATAGATATTTTTTTTTATTTTGTGAAATTTCTAGAGAGAAATAAAAACACGACAGCTGTCATTGAATGTTATTGTTGTATTTGCTTTTATATATTAAAAGGCTTATATACTAAAATAAGCATTTTAATTTATTAATATTTATTTAATTTTAATTTATTAATTTAATTTATTAATATAAGCAAGTTTTTAAGATCCCAAAATTTAATACCAAGCACATTCAAAATACCTATCTGTATCTAGTTATAAATTATTTCAACAAACTCCCATTAAAACTAAAAATTATCGAAAATAAACGAAATTCCAAATTAAATTAAAAAATTACCTGAATTCTATATATTATTAATATTTTATTTATATCTTGAAATCTGTTTATTGATATAGGTATGTCAAGTTTTTCTTACATATTTTACGCACCAGATTTATATGTCCGGGTTTAATTTTCTCCACAGGAAAAACTAAAACCTTTCACACACTTCCCAAATGATCATCTGGTCAATCCACGTTATGCAATTGCACTATATAAGTATTATAATTACAAAACAATACAAGAACAACATGTCAACCTACCAGAGACCATATGGGAAAATAATTCACCGACTCCAGATATTTTCATATCAGAGGGTTCGGCTCTGTGGAATTCCTAATTGAACCTATTGACCTACTGATCCCTCAATATAAATATTTAAATTGTTATTATTTATATTATATTAGCAATATTATTATTTACTTACTCAAATTATAACATACACTTGAGCATGAATTCCCTCACCAAACACAAGAGCGATGTCTCTTTATGGCGAGGAAAGGCTTTTATTATATTCATATTACAACTCTGTTTAACATGTAAAAAAATGTATCATTATTGTAAAAACATACAAATATTAAATAAATAAAAAAATAAGAAATGTAAAAGAAACGTAAAAAAAAAAACAAAAAAGTCCTCTTGTATTTTGTGTGTAGTATATAAATATGAACTTGCTAATTACTACTAAATGTTAACACACTTACAAACATTCCACTCTCATCCTCTACTCTACTTGATACGGTATCCGGGAAATTAATCGATGCAAAGCAGAAGCTGCAGAGCAAAAATGTTATAAAATGTAAAAATGCATATCCCTACACTTACGTGAACTTTGGTTTCATTTGGCTTTACTCGTCTCAGAACAGACATCGTCTAGTGAGGAGGGTAACTTACTAGCATTATTAGAATATGTTATCTCAATAAACTTCCGGGTTGCCGGCAATAAAATTAGATTATTCTTTTGAAGCTGAAGTTGTCGGATGCAAGTGTTAATATAGTGAATTATTTTAAATCAAAAATGTATTTTGAACTTATTACCGCTTTACAATCAATAATATCACTTACGCTTATGTTCGCAAATGTATACGCAGCATAACAATTTATGTGGATGTCAAACATTGTGACAGTTCAACGCTTGGTGAGCGTACGTAAATAATAAAATTGTAATATTTTGTCTGTTGAGCGAAAATGAAGTACTGCCACGTTGTTTATGTTTAATACGTTGCATTTTATCTTGCAATTGTAAAAATTGATACTTTCTTTTTGAAAATATTTTGTTCTACTGATGTTTTAGGCTTAGGGTATTCGAGAAATAAGAAAAGCTAAAATTAAAACTTTCAGAATCGTTTATTGTATGTGACCATCGACCAAATAAGGACTACGTGATACAAAAATATAATATAATTTTTATTTCTTTCACGACGACCTCGTAAGTAATAGGCACTTCATTATTGTAACACGGAATCTAACATCAAATTAAATAAAAAATAAAAATTGTTATTCTCAAATATTGTATAAATCTACCCAGAATTGGATTCTCTCTTGGAATGGATCCTGAATCATGGTACACTCTTCGTCTATGTTGAGGCAGTTTATAACATTTCCTTGAATTGGTTCCCAGATGCACTTAATGTTCTCCGAAAGGCGCGGAGTTGGGTTGCTAAAAGAAAGTAAAGATATAAGTGAACACGTTTAGAAGTTAAAAAGTTAAATATTTGAATAGGAATAAAGTAAAGTAATTCGTCGTACCTGGTTTTAGCAAAGTTAGTCCACATCTCCGTCATCTGTTTGATCACCTTAAAATCCCTTTCCTTAGGATCAATGGTTATATTCTGTGCACCAAGTTCTTCAGGAGAAACTTTGAACAAATATCCTAAGTCGTCGGCATGGGCCGCTCCTTCATATTGCATTTTCCATAGAACTTTTATAATATTGAAAGTTCCATTGAAGGAAAACCGATAGTAGTAAGTCGATGGAACAAACTGCGATAGAAACTTTACAGAGAAATCTATATCCTTTACGAAAGCGTAGTCGGACATGAAAGTGAAGAATTTTACAAGCAAATTTTCTTCACTCGCAAAATAAAAATCTTTTATTTTATTTATAACAAGTTGAGTTCTTTCAGGATTGAGCTTGGGTTTCAAATCTTTCGGAATGTATTCTGAAAATTCTGGAATCAGTTTATCCAAAGATAGTGTATTCATATCCAAGCCTTCTAATTTCATGGCAAATAGAACTCCTTCACTGGAAGTGAATCCCGAAATAGTTGGAACTTTCTCAAATTTACCAGCTGTGAAAATATCTTTGGGATTTGCAGTGAGAAAGGCGTTGCTCTCATCAAATACCTGTTCTGCCACTGGGCTAAACGCGATCTCATTACCGACATATAAAACCGGATTCGTAGCAGCCATAACCAACGTTTTTGCGTCGATATCCATCAAAAATTTATACAATTCATCCTTATTGTCAGTTTTTAATTGTAATATCTCTCCTAGTTTAAATGCCGTTCCAATGGGATCAGATTGATTGCTCCACTCGTTCAAACTCGATCCTGATTCTAAAATGGCCTTTGTGAATAGCCCTTTGGCTAATGGAGATATTAGAAGGTAGTGAACTGAGGCTGCTCCTGCGCTTTCTCCAAAGATGGTGATATTATCCGAATCCCCACCGAACTGTTTAATGTTGTCATTCACCCATTTCAAGGCCATCACTTGATCTTTCAGCCCGACATTTCCAGGGACTTCGGGGGTGTTTAAACAAAGAAATCCCAGCGGACCAAGCCTATAGTTGATGGTAACAAGGATCACGTTCTTGTCGATGAGATGGTCTGGTCCGTATAATGCCTTGGTACCGGACCCGGAATAAAGTGCACCTCCGTGGATCCAGAACATTACAGGTAACTCCGAAGTGGCGGTTGCATCCTCGGGTACGTATACGTTCAGGAACAGGCAGTCCTCTTCTCCTAAGTACGCCTTCTTGATGAAAACGTCGAATTGAGAGCACGCGTTTCCTTCAACGGTTGCATCTTCTTGTAAACAGCTGCTTAGTGGTTGAGGATCCTGGAAATACAAAACTTTACTTAGGTCATGGAATACTGGATAACACGAGTCAAATAATTGTGTTTGAATAACTAAAAATACTATTTTGGGATGTTGGTGCAGGAGGGGTCATTTGAAATTTTATTCCCGCGTAATGTGAAAAACTATTACAGTTCAAAAAAATTTTAATTTTCAAAATTGGAACTATTATATATTAATCATATCAACAAGGGATACAGAATGTACGAAAAATATTTTATTGATAAATAATTTTTTTCTTCAATAATCGCAAATTCAATTTGTGGCGTCATTTTAATTTAATGAAAACAAATCACTTTCTATAATAATCAAAATAATCGACATATTTCGGAACCTGCGGTTTCTTCGTCAAGAATTTTGGGGCATCCTGACACATTGTTTTAAACAATGAATTTAAAAAAAATGCAAAGCTGTTTGTTATTTGTAATAATTGCAGTTAAGTAAGTATTGCATTTTGATAAATTTTTTAAAATTAACTCTACACTCTTCGAGAAACCAATTCTCTCAGGATTTTTTCTACGGTTCAGGGTCCATATCATCTTTGCGGATGCTGTGTGGAGGGTTTTGGAGAAGGGATGAAACACGGAGGCCAGCAAATAGTTCTTTATTCAGTTAGATCGTGCAATCAAAAGATTCTCTTCAAAGTGTTTGAATCGGTACCTACTCTTTAATCTTATTTACATTTAAACAAGATATTATACTATAGACTAATAGTACCTATGTTCAGTTGACAGAAACACCGTGGTACACCGTAATTATGAAATAACTAGGACTTTGCATAATGACTGTAGTTAGCGCAGCCAGAGAGGGGTGCTGGAAAGTGGAGAGGGGGGATCAGGGCCGTATTTACACTTTTCTTTAGTATAGGCCACTTCATTTGCGCCGCCCCTTCCTCCTTCCAACTTCAGCCTCGCCGCCCCTTGAACTCTGCCGCCCCTAGGCCGCGGCCTATAAGGCCTATTGACAAATCCAGGCCTGGGGGGATTATAAGTATCGTTTTCCTTACCACACTACACACGTACACACACTTATTTTATTATTCTAACTAATTTCTTATCAAATATACCTACTTGGGTTTTTCGCCAAAGTTTGTACACGTTTTTATAATTTTTATGCTTTCTGTCCCGTTCCTATTGCTTAGAATACTAATGGAGGATAAGAATGTGGATTCTTCAGTGGACATCTTCAATTTATCACTTAAAAAATGCAGACGATTGTTCGTGGGGCAGTTCAGTTACGTACACAAAAAAAGCAGTGTACACGTAATATAATTTTATTCAAAATCATAGATTTTTAACTGAAAGTCGTACTCGTCAAAAACATATATTTCCAACACAAAAATGCAACACCTCATTTGCACAACATCATTATACATATCTAGGAAAAAAATACTTTAATAGCCTACCTGAAAAAATAAGAAAAATCGAAGACGATAAATGCCTACTAAAAGCAATCAAAGAGCAATTTAAATTAAAAATACCAAATTGATAAAATTTATCATCATAACTTATATAACTTGTAAATTTGATATTTATCAAGAATCTACCACAAGTAAATTATAAGATACAAAATATGTTTTGTTAATATACTCGTATTTTAAATATTTTCTAATCCCATAATCGTCCCTCTTCTAATCACAAGCGTCTGCTTCTATAGAAGAGAAATTCTATTAAAAAAAAAAGAAAAAAAAAATCAGAGATATTTATTATTATTTATATGCTAATGTTAATGTTAATTTTAATTTTAATTTTAATGTTAATGTTATTGTTAATTTTATTATCTAGGCATTGATTTGTAATTGTATTTCCATTGTTTTTATGTATATATTTCGAAAAATTATAAAGTATTCCAATGTAAAAAACCCCCAAAGCATCTATAAAAAATACATATTTTATATGGTCACGCAATGGGACTAACGGATTCTATACCAGAAATGTTAAACGTGATTTTTTTCTTTTTGTCTAACTTTACATAAAAACTGTAGATTTTCTAAAAATATATTATATAATTTATTTAAGACACCATAAAAATAAATTTATACACCCAAAATTAATTTACAATTCAGACTTTATGGTAAATCCGTGTCTTACATTTAATGAAATAAAGTTACACGATACCTTTAAAATATACACAGGATCAACAGTATATTTGACTGACTACAAATAAATTATTAAATTTGCAATATTGATATCGATATAAATAAAAATGAATCGCCGAAATATATGTACGCGCATAACTTTCGAACGACTGCACCAAATTGGATAATTCTTTTTTTTGTGTTCGTTGTTGTCAGGATAAGATGTGAATAAAACTGCTGGTGAGTTCGGGCATTATAAAATTTGTATTAAAAAATGCAATAGGTGGCATGCGAGCTGAATGTACCGGGACTGAATGTATGGAATGCGGGAGGGGGGAGAGGGGGGGGGGGGGGGGGGGAGGGGAACCAGTGAGGGTGGAGGGGATCCTGGGAGGGGGGAGGGGAACTCGGGAGGGAGACTCGCGGGACGGGGGAAAGGGGGGGAGTGGAGTGGGGAGAGGGAAGTTGGAGGAGGCGGAGTGGGAACGCGAGAGGGGAAGGGGACACGGTAGAAGAAGGGAAGGCGGAAGGGGAACGGGACGAATGGGAAAGGACACGCAGGGAGAATCAATTTCTTTGTTTAATGGCATTGCAACGCATGCCGGGTACCAGCTATGTATTTTATAAAGGGGGCCTTGCTTTTATTATCTAGTCGGTCGATTAAAAGGCATACACGAGTTAATTTAGTGTTTAAAAAGTAACTTAATTTTTTTGCAACAATAAAATGTTAAAGGTTAGGTTAGGTTAACAAAAATAACAACCGTATAATTTTTTGAAGAAAACACTCACGTCAAACACTTGTAAATCAACTATGTACCTATTATAAGATAATTATCTATTTTATAATAATACTGTAATAGGTAGTTACTTGACTGTTGTACAGACGCAAATTTCAATGGAAAATTATGTGCAAAATACGACGATAGTAATTTTCTGCATATTATGATAACTTCACCATAACAATTATGCAATTTTGCATGTTACTCAAAAGATAGAGCGTTCGTGGGATCGAGCAAATGTGGGTAATACAAAAAGAAGAGGAACACTCTTGGGTTATGTTATAGCGATGTTACATGGTTCAATCAAATCGAAGCAATTTGATTGAACGACGCAGAATTGAACGGGTGTGCTGTTTACACGTAGGTATCCTGAAGAAGTGAACTATTCGATTCACATTGCTGAGTTGTCCCTTGGGAATTACGTTAATTTGTGATTATTTAAATAACTGATTTTATGGGTTCTTTAAAGTTAATAACAAGTACCTATATTGTATTTCATGCTTTATTTTTTATTTGTATTACCATATACTGTAGTTTGCTACTTACTTTAAAAATCATTATGTAAAAACCCAATAGGGCCTATAGCTTAGAGCTCTGGCATTATAAAATTTGTATAAAAAAAATTGCAATAGGTGGCACGCGAGTTGTTTGAAAAATGAATGTAACGGGTATTGTGGGGGAGGTGAGGACTATTAAGCCTTTGAGGAGTATTGCCGCACGTATGAGGCGGCACTCGGACGATCCAAATAGAGTATTGTCGCATATGTGCGGCAGTACGACTTTATTTAGTTTCTTCTATGCCGTGTTTGTAATTTCGATTAAATTATGATTTATAGATAATACAAATATATTTGTCAAACATTTTTACATGTTATTATCAAAATTGTTACGTATTTCACGAAACGTTTTACGTAATTCAGTGGCTTTCAACATTTTACAAATAAAAAGTTTTCAAAATTTTTATTTTTTTTATTTATATAAAAAGAAATGTACTATAATAAAGGGATAATACTAAAAATAAAAAAAGTGGACTATTCCAGTGGCTCTAAAAATTTTACAAATAGTTTTTTCAAAAATTATTTTTTATTTTTATTTAATAAAAGAGATGTACGATAGTAAAAAGATAATACTAAAATAAAAATAAAATATGTATTTACATAAGGGCTTATAATAAGTTGGACAAATTTCGTGGCTCTCAACATTTTACAATATATATACACAAATTTAGGTTCCGTATGTTTGTACCCGCAAACCTCGGAAAGTGATCGATGGATTTACTCAAAATGTTTACAGAACATTGCATTTTAGTAGAAGAATGTTTGTACATATATATACGTATGTACGTATCCGTGTTTTGAGGAATACCACACGAAAATAATATTTTATCTAGTAATTTAAATCTAACGTTATTCACATGTTGAGAACTACTGAATTTATACCTTATTTTTATTTTTAGTATTATGTTTTTATTAGATGTTGAGAACCACTGAATTAATACTTTATTTTTATTTTTAGTATTATGTGTTATGACTGTACATTTATTTTTTTATAAATATTTTTTTATTAAAAAAGAAATGTACCTATGTTTGTTTCAAAATGTGTGTTTTGAAAATATTTATAATATATTTTTTTCAAAACACTATTTGTAAAATGTTGAGAACCACTGAATTTGTCCAACTAAATTTACAATGCAAAAAGAAAAGGTTATACACAGAAATAAAAAAGCTCCGAAATTAACATGTCTAGTAAAACAAGGTAAGAAGATAATTAATTAAATCGATTAAAAAATTTTGAAAAACTCGAAAAATAACTCACTCCCACGATGTAGATGACAAAAAAAAACTCACTACAAAACAAAGAGTTTTGAAGTTACCAACATTTTTTATGCAGAATGTACTTGTCTTACTGGGTGATTCCTGACATCATTTGGAGTAAAAATGTGAATGAAATTTTGGTCTCCGGTGACTTATATTGATGTATTTTTTTAAATTTTTTTTTTCTTCAAAACCAAATTTAAAAAAATGTGTGCAGTTCACACGTGGTAGAAGTGAAACCTTCAGAAAACTAAGGTAGACAACAGTGGTGACGCTACGAAGCACCGCACAACGAGGAGACCAATTTATTCTATATCTTTCTCTCGCAGGCTATCCTATAAAAGTGTTTGTCTCTTTTTAGTGTCGCTTTTTCGTTTCGTCGAGTTTCAAATCACAACGGTGCTAAAGAAGTTTTCACTTCAAATTTCTTTCACAGGTCATCACTGGTCACTAACCCCGACCGTACCTATCCAATACCTACTGTTTTTCATATTTTAAAATGAAGAAAAAAACACCAAAAATGTCACCAGTGGCCTAAATTTCATTTACATTTTTTAGTTCAAATAATGTCAGCAATCACTGGTTAAAGTAAGTCAAGTACCTACGTTCATTTATATCCTGCATATAGCTTGCTACAGGCTTAGCTACTAAAAAATAAACGATTCTCTGTATTTTATTATCTCGACCCAGAATTCCTTGTCCGTGAGACTAGTGGCGCATGGCGGGAAAAGCAATTTGTCTTTGGCCTTTTGTTCACAACTATGTTGATTTTGTATTTAGGTACATCCAGCGGCGTAGCGTGGGTTTCGGCCGCCCGGGGCGGAGGAAAATTTTGCCGCCCCTCCCCCCCCTATTTCTACAGGTACTTCTTCCACATATTTTCAAGCGCTGACCGGGGGTCACATCGTGAGATAACTTATTTTTTATGCCGATTTTTATAATACCATATGCTGAGTACTTTTCCAATAAAATCATATTTATAAATTCTACTACAAATTTAAATTAACTGCTCTCAGAAATCGAGAATGATATGCCTGTGATAGAATTTTTTGTCGTCATCACACATACATATGGAATGCAGCACAAATGCAAAGCTTCACTCGGTAAACGATGAATCGACAACTTATTGTTATATTGATAACACAAAACTGGTTTAAATTAAACTAAATATGCGGTGTATCAAAACTACACTCAGAACATGACAATGTTTTTTCTTTGATTCTAGCGGCACTTACATTCTGAACACAAAACTGGTTTTAATAAAATCTGTATGCGGTGAATTAAAACTACACTCAAAACATGAAAATGTTTTTTCTTTGATTCTGCCGGTACTTACATTCTGAACACAAAACTGGTTTTAATTAAATCTGTATGTGGTGAATCAAAACTACACTCAAAACATGAAAATGGTTTTGCGGTGGTGAAACATGAAACTGGTTTTTCTTTGAGTCTGGCAGCACATACATAGTCTGCAATTAGAATTTTATAACTGCACTTCGATCGGTCTGAAAGTGGTTACGAGGCCGGTTTGGAATTCCGATCTCGTGTCTAACAAAGTGAACTTTGAGTGTCTGAGGAAGTATACAAAGACTTGGGTTGAGAGATGTCTGTTCTTAGAGTCCAAGACTAGAGTAAAATCAATAGAAACCAATGGTTTACTAGCTCCTGAACTCATGGACATGGTCTATTACGCTATTATTACTGTTTATGCTAGTTTATTGTTATCCATCTGCTTTCTCTATTTTTTATTATGTATATATATATATATTTATATATATACTTTTTTTTTTTTAAATTACCGTTTTCAGGTCCTAACTGCAACATCTTCCGCAGAAATACATGTGTCGGGTGCAGAAAACCATTACTATGTTCTGATTGCAACCTCTCTATTGGAAAGCATTTAATTTATATATTGGATTATTACAGCGGCTGTAGAAAATTTTCGGGCTGGAAGCCGTTCCCAAATTTTGATTGCAACCTTTTTTATTTTTTATTATTCTTTGGAAAACAGCTAACTTGTGTACCTACGCAGTAGAATCTCTCATTATTGTTATGCTTCTTTTTATTTTTATTTTCACTTGCTATCTTTTCTACAGTTTATCACATTTATATCCTGCCACTTCTATGTTCCTACTGCTCCATATTACTTTATTAACCATCTACTCGTGATGCTTTCCTTACTCATTTTATTTCTACAATGTCAACAGGAAATCGTTTTGTCGCAGGGATTTTAGCTATCATACCACTCTCGTCCGATCTGAACAACAGCCTTTCCTGGGATATGCAACTGCAAAAAACCGCTTTCCTGTTGTTGTTGCAACCATATTGCTATGCAAACTTTGATCTTTTCCCCCCAAATTATTATTATGTACCTGCAGATGGTCGCCATCCTGAAGATATTGAACATATCGTCTACTCTCTATCTTTCACCCGTTACTTAAACTTGAACTTGAATTTCACTTTTTTTTTCTAATGTAGCCTCCCAAGAAAAACCACTTTTAGGTGCTGACTGCAACTGAGGTGGTAAGCTTTCCTAGGTTACTACAGAGGCCAGTTTCGGATTGAGCTTCCGGATACCAACTACTTTATTGTGCTCTTAATTCAGTGGAGCATTTTTACCTGTAAATTCTTTTAACAATTCTAGATTCATGTAATGCTGAGCTAGTGTCCTAGAGACAGAACTGAACTCCGTAATGTTATGTCCCATTTCCCCATATTAAGGGGGGGTATGACCTCGTCTCCGCTACGTGAGCCTGTGAAGTGATCCCGGAGTGCTGCCTCTCGGACCGCCCGCGCCACCCCTGGGGAGGGTTGGCGGTCAGAGGGAGGTCCGTGCGAGCTAGGGGACCTCTTTGCCCCGCCTCCGACAACCCGACGCTCACTTCCTCAGGGTCTTCGGGCGATACGCCCCCATCTCCCACTTACTGATCGTCGAGGCACCACCGGGATGTCGGCTTAGGGGCGCGGTATCTGAACCTCGTATCCGGCCTGCCTGATCACCGACTAACTTTCAGCAGGACTGCCGGGCGATCCGCCCTGTAGCACCTCCGCCTGTGGATCTACTGTCTACCATGATTGCTATTTCATTGTTTGAAATTTGCTTAGTGCTTTATGTACATAAATATGTTAGGGTAGGCATACTGCCTACACATTGTTTTCTTTATTGTTATTTCATCCCTTTACCTAAAAGAGGTCCAGGTAAGATTTTCTTTATAATTACTAACAACTGTACATAGTAGTACTTGCATACTGCTACCTAACAACGTATGCGAGGGCAATGGAGGTCTAGTATCATTTATTAAATGTAGAGCCGTTTTTATACAAAAAATTAGAGTCCTTGCAAGAGCCTTGCAGGAGTAACCATATGTTACCTATGCCAGGGCGGGTATGTGGTGGGTCCTCCAATGCACTTCGAATAAAATAATGGTCTCTTTCGAAATGTATCAGCAGATGAATACACAACTGAAATTCTTTCGTTAGTACATCCTAAACACAATTCTGGTTTTAATTAAGAGTGAATCTGTTTGCGAGTTTATCAGCTTTAATTAGAATAACTCTCATAATATGAGTGCGGTTTTCCTACGAATTGCAAAATTTGCAGCTTGAAAAATATAATTATTGATATTTTTAATAAATAATTTTATGAAAATTGGATTCGTAAACGAAAGTATCATAGAACATTTTCAAATAATGATTTGAAATGGTTTAATTTTTTTAAAGATAATATGTTTATTTATTGTGAAAATTTGCCGCCCCCCTTAAAAGTGCCGCCCGGGGCGGGCCGCCCCCTCCCCCCCGCCCCCCCCCCAAGCTACGACACTGGGTACATCAAAGTCCATGTTAAAAATTGTGAAATGAAGATAACGGGTTAGTTTAAAAAAAACTTTTTGAAATACATTATCCTCTTCCCGAAAAATTACAAATTGAATACGTTCTCTTACGTATCTTATTATACACGCGAAAGTTTGTATGTATGTATGTGTGTTTGTTACTCTTTCATGCAAAAACGACTGAATGGATTTTAATGAAACTATACAATAATATAGCTCACACATCACAATAACATTTAGGCTATAATTTATGGTTCCATGCCAACTCAGAAACACCTCGGAAAGGTCATTAAAAGCTATGAAATAATAATTTTAAAATAGTTGGTAACCCTAACCTAACTTAACCTATTTAACCAATTTTTTTATCGTCACTCTTAATAACCCTTTTCATTTCATTCAGAATTAGCCGGTCACTATAATTTATAAAACTAGCTAGGAAGGGGACGCGGGAGGAGAACGAGAAAGTTAATTCAGATAGAAACAAGGTATTTATTTGAATATGGCATTACAACGCATGCCGGGAACCAGGCTAGTAACTAAATATTTATGCATGACTTCGTTGCTACGCGCGTGTTTGTTTGGCACAGCGTTGGAATTTTTAATATGGAATTTTGACTATATTAGCACTGGACATATTTAATATTTAACCATCCAACAACATTTCTACGTTGAGGTAAAATTTTTCTATAAACAAACCTTAAATCTCAGATTATCCAAAGGAGGCTGGGCGTAGCGAATCCCGGAGAACGCATTATATGAAAAGCCGGTGGGAGTTTTAAACGTTGTTCCCCGCAGTTTCCCGCCATTAAGACTCACTTCCGGTCCTGCCATCTTTGGAACTTGTCAAATAAAACTGATACACGAAGTTAATAAAATAAAAGATAAAGTTATCAGATAAAGACTAAAGGAAGATCAGTTAAAGTATTTTGTTCATTTGCGAAAAACCGACAAGTGCGACTCCTAGTGGAGCGTTTTAAAACTGGGTTTGACTCTTCTTTAGCAGGATGTACCTATTTATATTTTATTGACTCTCACGCGCCCATTCAGGGCTGACACCATCTTGCATTATTAATAAATTATAAAAGCTTTACAAATAAGGGTTGATAATAGAACTTGTTTTTCTTTATGCATTGCAATAGTACCGTTAAAATTCATTAACGTATCGGGGATTTAAATTCAATATTGTAACCGACTTGTTAATAATTTGAAAATTTTCTTAACAAATAAGTAGGGGAGGGCGGGGCAAGATGGAGTTTTTGCTATATTGCTTTGTCCAAGCCTGCCACGATCCTGATAATTGGTCCATATGTGCCCGTACCGCATCCCGTGCCTGGACTGCAAATGCAGTCTTCCCGTGTTGATGTCGTAAGCGCTGAGCGAATTTTGGTTTTTCACATTCCTGATGTAATATTACGAGTGCACCTCGCGCGTGATATATTGAAGATTATTTTATTGATTAGACTGGTTGAGAGTATCCGACATTGACTACTTATTGTCCTTAAAGTAAGAGTTTTAAATTTGGCTGAAGTCATGAAGTTGCATATTTATTACAAAGTTTTAAAAAAATACGTCTGGGGGCATGACGGGGTAATGCCATCAAGCCCTCTACATAATGCCCTCCCTTCCTTACGATCGACCTTTCGTATGATGGTTATTTTTTAAGGTGACCGGCCAACTCAAAATGAAACTAACTCAGAACCACATCAGAAAGGTCATTAAGAGTGATGATAAAAAATATTTAAAAAAATGGTTAAATAGGTTATGTTAGCGGCTATTTTAAAATGATTTTTTCATGGCTTTTAATGACCTTTCTGAGGTGGTTCTGAGTTGGTTTCATTCTGAGTTGGTTTCATTCTGAGTTGGCATCGAACCGTTTTTGAAAGCTTAATAAAATTTTCGATTAAGTCATTTGAACACGAGTTTAATTGAATTTGCTGACTTTTTCCTAAAACGAAAGAAAATTATAAAAAAAATAAAAGCACAAGTTAATAATGAATAATTATTGAAGTAGCATATATTGTTACCTAAAAAAATTGCTATCAACATTTTTTTGATTAAAATATATATTTTCATGGAGCTTTCTTTGAATTGGCAATCCTAAAATGCGTAGTTATACCTATACGAGTATTCAAACTGAATTGTCAATAAAAGAAAACAGGTTTGCGCTAAGCTAATAAAAGTGTGTTTTGATATTTACATACAGTATTCGACTCCCAACTTACATTAAGTATACCTATATGATATTTTAATACGACGGGATCTCCGGTTTGATTTTTTTTTCGTGTAAACAAGATGTTGATTATATTATAGCTAACCAGATGCAGAGTGTTACGACTTTAAACAATAATTGTCATAAAGATATTATGTTTATTCAGTCCTAATTATCTTACGTCTATCTAATAATTTTAGAAACATTTTTTTAAATACTGGCCTTGAAAATACAAATAATAAGTGGTCGCAAAAACCAATTTGCGATTATAATTACCTACTACCCGGTTTGATTCAACAGTGTTTTCGGTTTTCGGTTCCATGACAACTCAGAATCAATTCAATTCAACACCTCTCTAAAAAGTCATTAAAAGCTATGAAATTTAATGACTTTTCCAAAGCAGGTGTTGAGTTGAATTCATTCTGAGTTGTCCGGTCATGCTTAGGTAGTGCCTACCTACCCACTAAACAATATTGAGAAATATGTTAACCGGAGAAGTCAGAACAGTTTTGAAAAGTGAAACAAGTGATGAAAAAATAAGAAATTAATTAAGTTAAGTTTGATTTTTAGGTTAATTTTTTAAACACTTTTACCGTCTATACTCTATACAGAGTGTAACTGCATATACTTGAAAGATTAACCAGCAATTCCCGAGCATATTTGGAGTACAAAAAGTAGATTTCATTTTGGTGTCTGATGATATGTTTTTCAATTAAAAAAAAATAGGTCTTTCAATCATGTCGCCACTGATCATTCTCTTACACGATCACGTGATTACCGCGATGTTGGAATGTGACGACATATGCACATGGTTGACATTTGTCACATGAGAACGGGTCGCTTCTTCGACTCGTTCTTGTGTTCAACAGCTCGGCTGTGGTACGATTTGCCGGCCTCTGGGTTTCCTCCTTCCTACAACATGGGTCTCTTCAAGACCAATGTTCACTCCTCCTCTCCTCAAAAAGACCCTCCACACAGCATCTCAGATGACAGAGGCCTTGAGGGAAATTATTTTCCTCAGGACCTCCTGTATGGAGTTAATGTAAAAAAATCACAGAAGAATATTTTAACAATAATTTATCTTTCATTAGAGCATTTTCGCCAAAGTTTGTAAATTGCTGTTTTGACTTGTCCCACGATTTTAATTGTATTTTAATAGTTTTACAAAGTTTTTTAACAAAGAAACGACATTTAGGTATGTTTATTTATATCACTTTGAATGATTTCTTCTAACAAAATCTCATATTTGAAATCAAATAATAGAAAAACAAAACAAGTGACAATTGATAATTGCATTCTAACTGACACTACATGATTGAAATTTAATTGGAATATATTTCCTTTACATCTCCCCCCCCCCCCCCCCGGGAACGAAAATTACGATTTCCTCTTCAGGTGCTGGAATTGACTTCGAGATGTGGAAAAATTTTGATTCTAATTTTTGTCGACCAGTGTTTATCTTGTAAATTGAGTTTGATAATTTTTCTATGATTTTGTAGGGTCCAATTCTTAATTCGTCGAGCTTCTTCCTGTTAAGTTTGTTTCCATTCTCCACAAAAACAGTATCACCAACTTTGAAGTTAATGTGTCTCCTGGTTTTATCATAAATTATCTTGTTGTAAGTATGTGACTTGATAGTATTTTCCAGAGCTTTTTTTCTGTCTTGAATCAAATATATGTCGGTTTTCTTAACTTTTAACTCATTTGGCAAAACCGTAACATCTGTGCCGTTAAGTAGGTACTGTGGCGCATATCCAGTGACGGTGTTCTCCGTTTCATTAGAGTTTTTTTACACAATTACGCGCTATAGTTGTCCAAGCCACTTTTGAGTCATTTTCATTGATTTTGCATCTAATTTTATTGACCAGCATTTGATTTAATCTTTCATTTAATCCATTTGAGAAAGGTGAGTTCACTGCAGTAAAAATTATTGGAATATTTTTTTCATTAAATTTTTTTTTGAATTCTCTAGAATTAAGACCCGGGTATTGGTCTGAGAGTATCATGCCAATGTCATTAGTTTTTGTGGAGTTTAAGAGTTTGATGAAATCATTGGTATTTTGAGTTTTTGACGTCAAAATAAATGCAAACCTCGTGAAATGATCTGATAGCAGGTGCAAGTATCTCTTTGTTGACCGTGAACCCCCAAAACCGCCTATAGTATCAATGGAACATATTTCAAAAGGTTTTGATGCGGGACCCAAGTAGGACATCAATCCATATTTATTTTGACCTCTTGATTTGTTCTTTAAACATACTGCACAACTTTCGCAGGTTCTCTTTATATTGTTTGTCGTGTTTTCTGATGTGTACCACGAGCTTATCATTTTTTGCATTTGATTAATTCCTATGTGACCTAGGTCTGTATGAACATTTTTGATAAAGTCTATGCTGAATTTTTCTGATAGAATTATTTTTCTCTTTTTTTTACTTTCTTGTAATAAACATTATTCTTCGATATCAATTTATCTCTCCTGCACTGTATCTTCTCATTTCTGACCTGAAATTTTAAGATATCTTCTAATTTTATTAAGTCGACAACTTTTAATTGCCCATCTTGGTTCTCATCTGGTTCTAAGACTGGGTTTCTGCATAGACAATCAGCTTCAATATTGTATTTTCCTGGAGAATATTTAATTTGAAAATCATATTGGGATAGGTAATATGTTAAGTCACCCAGCTCTTCATCGGTTCTAGATTTGAGATTCATATTTTACAGTGGTTTGTGATCTGAATAAACTGTAAATGGTTTACCTATCAACCAGTATTGCCAGTATCTCACTGCTTCTTTTATAGCCAAGCATTCTAAGTAAATTGCTTTTTTCTTTTTCTGGGCGCCATTTAATTTTTTTGAAAAGTAAGCAACAGGTTATTCTTTTCCATCAGATTGTATCTGTTTTAAAATAGCTCCATCTCCTCCTCTAGAGAATTGTGAACTATGAACTATGAGAATTATGAACATTAACCACTAGTTTATTATATTCAGATTGAGATGTATGATGACTCACAATTTTAAGCTACAACACATAATAAATTTACGAAGTTGTATGTATAGTAACGATTTTCGTAAATCATGTCTTTGTTGGTATTCAGTTTTTTTAATAATAATTTTACCAAAGAATATTGTAAGTTTTGCACTGAAAGAAGATTTGTTTTTGTTGAATGACCCCATGTGGTTATTCCATATTTTGTTAGGGATTCCGCCAATGATAGATATACTAATTTAAGAGTATTTAGTGGAACAAAAAACTTCAGTCTATAAAGTTTGCTCACTCTAGCTCTAAGCCGTGTGCAAACTTTTTGTATATGTATATTTAAATTTAAAATATTTCCCAGTTAAATATTTTTACATGAGCATGGTTGTATGTATAACAGAATTATGGATGCAATTAAAATCATGAGAAACAATTTTAGGAGTTATGGTGATGTTGGCATGAGAAGATCTGATGTGCATAAGCTTCGTTTTTTTTAGCATTGATTATTAAACCTACATCATGTCAGTACCGGATTATCCCTAAGGCAGAGTAGGCAACTGCCTAGGGGCCCCGCATCGGCTAGGGGCCCCGCCAGGGCCGGATTAAGCATGTCGGGGCCCATAGGCAGTGCACATCTCGGGCCCCTACCTACACCCTTTTCAAACTATCAAAAATATTTTTCTACCACGACGTATTTTTATTCATAATTTTATTTTTTCAATATGAATACCGCACAGGAGTCTCAACTGCTCCCGTCTGGAGCCAGTGAGACAATGTCATCTCCAATTGGGGTATGTTTTGGCAGAAGGTAGTGGGGATGGGAAGGAGATAGGGAGGAGGAAGGTGAGGAAGTTCAAATGGATATTCAAATTTGATCACCAAACACGGATAAAGCCATTTCAAGCAACGTTTCAATTTTGAATGGTGGTCTTACACCAGGGCGATACTGAGAGTATCTTCCACTCTGGAATGTGCCGCAAATATACTATACGTATATTATTTTGAATGAGTAAATTGTGAATAACACAATTTAATCAAATAAAATTTATTTGCCACGCCGGGAATCGATCCCGCGACCTTCGAAATGCGAGTCAAGAGCCTTACCGCTGGACTAAGCCGGCCGGCTACGAAGTAATGCCATCATTCCACCTAATAAAAAAAAATTAAAACGAATAGAATACAATACAATACAATAATTCTTTATTAAACATAAAAAGACACAGATATAGAAACAAAAATATATTTAAAAAAAAAAACAGTACTACGAGCGGTCTTATCACTCTTGTGATCTCTTCCAGACCACCTTGCTATGAAGATAAGCTTGAATAACATTTATATTTTAAACACATAATTAGAAATAAAAAATCCACACTCGGCACCTACCTGATACTAAGTAATGCTGCTTAACGAATAAAAGTAAAGTAAAGTAAAATACAAAAATGATACGTTTTTAGATTTTCACGGACAAAAGTTTTTTGTTATTAGTTTTTGGGATGTTATGCCGTGTTGCGCTACCTCCTTCTTTGGTTACACGGCATAACACCCAAAAAACTAATAACAAAAATACAATGATGTTTAAATATTAACTCTTCTAAGTTTTTTAGATAAAAAATCGTTAACATCTTGAAAGTTGACCTTTTCCAAAATATCATTTTCAATCGACATTATCGCCAATGAATTTAAACGCTTCTGAGACATTGATGAACGAAGACAATTTTTGATTAGTTTGGAAAAGTTGCGTTCACCTGTGGCGTTTGTAATCATCAGACTTCTATATATTTGCAATGCTGTCATTGCCTGTACAAATCCGAAGAATGAGATTGCTTCAACGCAGCTCTCCGCAGCACGTACTCCAACCAAATTCAGTGAGTGTGCTGCACATGGAACGCAGTGTGCGAGGTGATTTATTTTCTTAATATGCGCCTGTAGACCATTATAACAACCAGACATATTTAAGACTGGCCTCTCAATTTTTTTTATATCAATGTTACATTGGTTTAAAAAATTTAAAATTGTGGTGGCTAGTTCTTCCCCTTTGTGACTTTCTATGGGAATAAACGCAAGAAAACGTTCTGCTACTTCTCCATTTGACGTAATGTATCTCAGCACTACAGTCAACTGATCAGTATGAGATATATCTGGTGTTGAATCGACACTTATTGAAATAATTTGCTTCAATATTTTCATCAACAATGCATTTTAAAACCTTATTTCCCAATATTTCAATAAGTTCCTCGCAAATTGTTGAAGATAAATATGATCGTTTTCCCCTGCCTTCATTACCGTATTTGGCTAAATGCTAACTAAGGAACGGGTCGTACTCTGCAATTAACTCTAAAATTCCCAAATAGTTGCCGTTATGTTGAGAAGCAAGAATTTAATTATCACCACGAAATGCTAATCCACGGGATGATAAAAATTTAATCACAGAGACCATTCTTTGTAAAACTTTCAACCAATATTCTCTTTCTTTGTTGAATGTAATTTCCAAAGAGGTGTCGATTCGTCCGTGAATACGTCGTCTACTAATCAGTGTCTGGACACATACTCGGTGCGTTGTATTATTCTCATGCGATTGAATTCGGTGCGAAGCATTTTTCCAATCAGAAAATCCATTTTTAAATTGTGATTTGCTTTGAGCTTCATCAAAAAGAACACATGGAGAACAGTATATTTTTCCAGTAGACGGAGAATACATGAGCCACTCTTGTTTAATTTTACCACCACTTATATGTTTCCGAAAAAACATAGATTGAGAAAAAAATCTTTTGCTATCGTCGTATTGTCGGCTTGAAACAGAAAAATCACGGTCAAAATTTTGACATTCGTTAGGGTCTCTAGTACACCAAAAATTTTGTATTTCGTCTGTAATATTAAGCCATAATCCAATGTCATTCTAGTATTCTACTCCTAGATGGAGTACGTTTTGATGTAGCAATTGGACCTCGAACTCGGCCTTACTTTCCTCTGCACCCACTAAAGTAGCTGTTTCTTGATCCTGGCCAGTTTGTTCAGAACGCTCGCAAGGAATCTCTAACGGGTCAGTGCGTTCACCGCCATCGCCCATCGTGAGGCTGGCAGTACGCGGACACTTATAAAGTTGATTTTCCATTGGTTGACGACTAAATCCTACTTGAAAAAGGTTTTGTGTTTTCTTCAATTGTTTATCACGCTTCTTTTGTTGCGCTTGCCGCTTTTTACGTTTTTCCGAACCACTTTGGTGTTTTTTCTTTAAGGGTACCTCCGACATTTTGTTCCTGAAAGAAAAAATTACAAATTACATTTGACAGGAAAGCATTTATTTATTTAAATAAAATTAACTGAACCCAAATACTTACCTATCTAGATATTTTTATCATTACACCATTTATTATACTTAGGTAGGTACTATTAGGCGGACGGAGAGAAAATGAAAACGGCACGAGATGAAATAGTAACAATTTTCATAATATCTTCACAAGAAAAACTTCACAAAAAAAAGCTTTTTTTTTCATTTTTTTTTTTTTTCGTTTTTTTTTTTTCTTTTAGAAATTTAATTAAAATTAAATTTGATAATAAACACTAACCAAAAAACTTGCAGAACTCGATAATAACATTATCAAATTTAATTTTAATTAAATTTCTAAAAAAAAAAAAAAAAACGAAAAAAAAACGAAAAAAAAAGAAGAAAAAAAGTTTTTTTTGTGAAGTTTTTCTTGTGAAGATATTATGAAAATTGTTACTATTTTATCTCGTGCCGTTTTCATTTTCTCTCTCTCTTTAATTTAGTTTACTAAAACACTAACCAAAAAACTTGCAGAACTCGATAATAACATTATCAAATTTAATTTTAATTAAATTTCTAAAAATTAAAATGGAAGTCTACGAATTAAACACAAAAACAATTAATAAAAAATAACTTCACCCTCGTCAAATTCTATAATATTAAATAATAAAATCTGGTAATCAAACTTACGTGGTATCGTAATGTAACTTCAGTTTATTACACTCGTCGTCTCTTCGATTTTCTCGAAGCACTTGCAAACTACAAAAATATAACACTTCTTAACAAAATTCGAAAGTTTTGAAACATCGAACAGAGTAAAACTGTTTAAATTAAATCACTGTCGCAAAACTCCCAAATCGTAATTTAAGACAAAACGATATGAAGTTTGTATACGACACAATTCAAATTCTATAATATTAAATGAAATAAGTATGTTAAATAAAATCTGGTAATTAAACATACGTGGTATCGTAATGTAATTCGTAATGTAACTTCAGTTTATTACACTCGTCGTGTCGCCGATTTTTAGAAAATGAAATGAAGTTTGTTTATGACACATGACACAACATACGTATCGAACGAATCGGAGTCAATTGGGGACTCCCCCAAATCCGGGGTCCCCAATGCTCTTTGTCATGCCAAACAGTACTGCCAACCTTATGAAAGTGGGCATAGAATAAATAAATACATGTAGCAGTAGGTGTGCATTTATAATGCATTCAGATTTGGATTAAAATTGACGATATCTAGATTTTGCCTGAGATCTCTGAACTATTACCCTGTGTCTGAAGAATTAATTACTCTATAATATTTTAACCAGTGTTTTCGTACCTCGCTAGATCTTTTCTAAGCCGATCAAAACTCCGGCGCGGCATCCCGTTGCTTACTGATAGAGAGTCAAACCATTGAAGCAAGTCATTTTTTCTCGGGGCGCGGGGCCCCAGCCGATGTGGGGCCCATAGCCCATAGGCAGTTGCATACTCTGCCTTAGGGATAATCCGGTACTGGCCCCGCGTCCCGAGAAAAAAATGACTTGCTTCAATTAGTGAGCAACGAAGTTTTGGAAAAAGTCAGCTTTCAAGATGTTTTTTTTTTTATTAGGAAAATTTAGAGGTTAATAACATTAGGTACACGCATTAATGAAAACAACAAATTATAATGATTTGGTTATAATTAAAAAAAATAATTAATGTTCATATCTGCACAAATAATAAATAAAAAGTCTATAATTACAACAAATACATAAACATAGTTGTATTTTACTTTTCTTTCCTTCTTTTGTTGCAACATTACTTAGTATCTAAAGTGATTGAAGGTGCCGTGTGTGGTTTATATTGGCTGTTGTTTTGTTTTATTTCTAACTAGCTGGGTTACCCGGCTTCGCTCAGGAAAACATTCGAGAGTGTTCTGGAATGTTTCACTTTGATGTTCCCGATTCCCTTTTCTCGAACATTCCACATTTTTCCAGAAGGTTCCGGGATGTTCTGGAACGTTGTGAAAAGCTCTCAAATACTCTGACTGGGGTGTCCGGCATCGCTCATGGAGTTGATGTGAGAATGAATTGACATTCGAATCCACGACGGATCTTGCTTTACATACCCCATATGGGTAATCCCATACAAAAAATGTTTCCGGAATGTTCCATAATGATCTGGGCTGTTCCGGTATGTTCCTGAACGTTACATCCTCTTCCCGAACGTTCCAAAATAATCCGAGATGTTCTGGAATGTGGTGGAATGCTCAAGAATACTCTGGAATTTTTTGAAGTGTTCTAGAAACTTCAACGGGGCGAAACTTCCAGCCCATATATCTTTAAAAGCACGCCCTTCAGGTAAGAATAGGAACTTTCTTCATGGAGGGCTACCACACAATATAACTCCCGTTATCGTACCGGGACTCGTCTTTGAGTTTTAGCGGCATGCAAATTGTTTTTTTAATAATATAATTATCCAAACTTCTAGAACTTTCCAGAACCTTCTAGACTCACCGACACTCTCCGCCACTCATTTCTGAAAGCTTCTTGAACTTTCTCCTTCCATAACATCCTAGAGCATAAGGGAACCTTCCAGAACTATCTAGAACCTTCTAGACTCACCGAAACACTCCAAGAACTTTCTAGAGCTTTATCGAACCTTCTAGAACTTTTCGGAATTCTAGACTCACCGACGTACTCCGCCACTCCTTCCAGAACTTTTTACAGCTTTATCGAACCATCTAGAACTCAGGAACTTTGTAGACTCACCGACGTACTCCCCCATTCCTTCCCGAACTTTCTACAGCTTTATCGAAATTTCTAGAATTTTTCGGAACCTTCTAGACTCACCGAAATACTCCGCCACTCCTCCCAGAACTTTGTACAGCTTTACTGAACCTTGTAAAACTTTCCGGAACATTCTAAACTCACTGACGTAACTCCTTCCAGAACTTTATATAGCTTTATCAACCTTATGGAACTTTATAGAACCTTCTAGACCTACCGACATATTCCGTCATGCCTTCCAGAACTTTCTACAGCTTTATTATTACTTTGTAGTCTCACCGACGTACTACGCCACTCCTTCCTGAACTTCCTACAGCTTTATAGAACCTTCTAGAATTGGGACCTTCTAGATACACCGACACACTCCTCCACTCCTATCAGAATTTTCTACAGCTTTACGGAACCTTCTAGAACTTCTAAAGTTTTATCGAACCTTCTAGAACATTCCGGAAACTTCCAAACCCACCGACATATTACACCATTCCTTTCAGAACATTGTACAGCTTTATCGAACCTTCTAGAATTTTCCGGAAACTTCTAGACTCACCGACTTACTCCGCCACTCCTTCCAGAACCTTTTCCAGCTTTATCGAAACTTCTCTAACTTTTGATTTGTGGAATCTTCTAGAATTTTCCGGAACCTTCTACACACACCGACACACTTTTTACAGCCTTTTGGAACCTTCTAGAACTTTTTACAGCTTTAAAAAACCTTCTTGAACTTTCCGGAACCTTCTAGACTCACCGACATACTCCGCCACACCTTTCAGAACTTTCTATAGTTTTATCGAACCATCTAGACTAACCGAAATACTCCGCCACTCCTTCCAGAACTTTGTACAGCCCTATCGAACCTTCTAGAACTTCCTACAGCTTTATCAAACCTTTCAGAACTTTCTGGAACCATCTAGACTCATCGACATTCTCCACCACTACTTCCTGAATTTCAGCCCTATAGAACCTCCTAGAACTTCCACAGCTTTATGAAACTTTCTCGACTTTTCTGGAACCTTCATACCGACACACTCCTTCACTCCTTTCAGAACTTTGTATAGCTCTATCGAAACTTCTAGAACTTTCGCAATCTTCTAGAACTTTCGCAATCTTCTAGAACTTTCGCAAACTTCTAGACTTAACGTCATTTATTTCTGAAAACTTCTAGAACTTTCTCCATCCACAATTTTCTAAGCATTTGTGAACCATCAGATCCTTCTAGACTCACCGACTTACTCTGCCACTCCTTCCAGAACTTTGCACGGCTTTATCGAACCTTCTAAAACTTCCTACAGCTTTGCGGAATCTTCTAGAATTTTCCGGAACCTTTTAGACACACCGATACACTCCTCCACTCCTTTCAGAACTTTCTACAGCCTTATGGAACCTTCTAGAACTTTGTAAAGGTTTATCGAACGTTCTAGAAGTTCCTGAATCTTTTAGACTCACCGCCTATTATTACCGCCTATTAAAGCTTCTAGAACTTTCTCCTCCCACAATTTTCTAAAGCATTCGTGAGCCATCAGAACCTTCTAAACTCACCGACATACTCCGCCACACCTTCCAGAACTTTCTACAGCTTTATCGAACCTTCTAGAAGTTTCCGGAACCATCTAGACTTACCGACATACTCCGCCACTCTTTCCAGAGCTTTGTACAGCCCTATCGAACCTTCTAGAAATTCGTAAAGCTTTATGGAACCTTCTAGAATTTTCCGGAACCTTCTAGACACACCGACACACTCCTCCACTCCTTTCAGAACTTTCTACAGCTTTATCGAACCTTCTTGAACTTTCCGGAACCTTCTGGACTCGCTGACATACTCCACCATTTCTTCCAGAACATTCCAGAGTCTTATCGAATTTTCTAGAAGTTTCCGGAATCTTCCAGACTCTTCTTGAAGTTTCTAGAGTCTTCTTAGAACTTTCAGCAAAAGCAAGCCATTTAGGAAAAAACGAATACCCCTATTCCCTAGGGGGGATACAGATCTACCATACCTTATAACTCTCTTGATCGTACCGTTCGTTCCGCACGTTTTTTTTTGGGTTTTCTTTTATAATATATATTGATTACACGTTTAAAATATAAATGTTGAGACCGGTCAGTGGTTGAGTGGGCATCGCGTTTGGGTCCCACCCAGGCGTTCCGTATTCGATTCCTTGACTGGCCAAGTCCTCCATCACGACTCAAGCAACATTTTCAGCTTACTGTGGTGGTAGTAGGAGATTTTCAAATATTGTTGGGTTATTTATAACCCGAGAATGTTTGTTTGAATGCTTTTGAAATAAAAAATGTTTTACAGCTTCAGTACGCACTACATATCTACTTGAAAGGTTGTCTGGAAGAGATCACTTTAGTGACAAGACGGCTCATTGTAATGTTTTTTTTAATGATATATAATTTGGTTTCTATGTGTGTGTCCTTTTATGTGCAATAAAGGGTTATTGTATTTTATTGTATTGCGTTCGTTTTTTTATTGAATGGGGTGATGGCATACCTTTCGTAATGTAGTAAAAGAAAAGATTAATTATGAATAAATTTACGTTTTGGTAGAAAAAAAATAATTTTGGAAGTTTGAAAAGGGTAAAGTTCAGTGGCTGACTAAACCCGTCATAAGGGGCGGCAAAGTTGAATGAACCTCCCATGAATTAGTGAAATCGATGTAATTTTACAAGTTTTTTATTCAGTTTTCACGAGCCTCAGACTCTGGGGGCCTCCAAACGCCCCCGACACTACAAAAATTGTTATTTTTTTAATTCATTTTCTGAAAGATGCATTTGTTAATAATGCTCTCACCATTTGAGGAAATTGGTCAAATTGGTGGAGATACAGCATTTTATATGAAACCGTTTTAAACAGTTTGTATATTGAATTATCCTCAGCAAATCTTTGAAAGCATTTTTCTCGAACTATGTTTTTCAACCTGGTTGACAACATATTAGAAAATCTATATATCCGATTTGCATGCACTAAGTCTTAAACACTTTGAAAATCCAATCACTATGGCACCACTTAGGGTTTTTTTTATGAAGGTCTATTTTTTTATGACCAATGAAAATTTTCATAAAAAATCGAAAATAAAATTCGCTGGTCCGCCATTTTGTATTTTTTTAAATATCAAAATTCCCCTATGCCATAGACCAGGGATGCTCAAACGGTCGATCGCGATCGACCGGTCGATCGCGAGTGCTTTTTGAGTCGATCTCGAGAAAAAATTGCCGATGTAAATATATCTATTCGCAGTTCTTGTTTTAGTTGATCCTAAATTAATAAGACCGCCCATTTTTCACGCCTTTTTGTTTAAAATTTATTTGTATACTCTATCCTCATCTGTGGTGTGTGACATCACAAGTCCCCATAGAAAAAAAATCGTAAAGTTATTGCATATTTGTTATTAAATTTATAAAGATAATATTAAAAATCAAGTTGCACCATTTAAAAATAACAGAAGTCTTAGACAAACATCAATACTTCCCACTCCAAAATGTAAAAAAAAAAATTGGACAATTGAGTCATAAATATCTCGGAGCAAAATTTTTTAATTCATTACCAGAAAAAATTAGAAACCTGAATACCAATATAAAAAAATTTAAAACTCACCTTAAAAATTATACTGAAAACTTCGTTTAAATGGTAAGTTAAATGTGATATAAATCAACTGAATGATATAAAAAAGCAATACAATAACACCCCCCCATACACACAAGCCTTGCTTAATTATGGGGGTAAATCAAATATATCTACTATGTAATTAATTACTGTATAAAATTTATTTGTAATTTATGTACCTTCTATTACTAATAAAAAAAAAAAATATTCATGGTGAAATATTGTTGAAAATTGCCCCTTTCAAAAGCCCAAAGTTATCGATCTAGTTTCTAGTGTGTGGTTTGGTTTATTTATGAGTTAGTCAGTCCGAGTTGTAACTTGAAGACGATACGAATTTTATTAATAAATAATTCAAAATGAGGGCGGTGAATTGATTCGCTCTTAATTCTAAACCAGTTATGTGATCAGAATGTAAAATTCAAGTTCTGGATTCATCTGCTGACATATTTCGGAGGAAAACATTATCTTATTCGACGTATAAAATTCTAGTTGCAGACTCTGTATGTGCTGCCAGAATAAAGAAAATTATTTTTCATTTGAGTGTAGTTTTAATTCGCCGTACACAGATTTAATTTAATCCAGTTCATAATGTAAAATTTCTGTTGTAATACTTCGAAGGCAAATATTCTTTTATTCGCAGTGGAGGTTATCCACCTCTTACCCGCCCTGGTATAAGTAACTGATTGTTACTCCTTCAAGGCTCTCGCAAGATTCTAATTTTTTTTTTGTTAAACGAAGCTACATTTATTTATTTTGAACGAATCTAGACCTCCAGTGTCCTTGCATACGTTGTTAGTAAGCAGTATGCAAGTGCTTAACAGGAAAAACAAAATTAAAAAAATAGTAAGACAAAGATAAATTAAACAGGGCAAAATAAAAACTCATTAATGAGGCACCATGAGGCGGAATTGCATCTGTAAAAACCTGCAAGCACCTGCATAAAATAAAGAACATAAGTAATACAATAAATCTCAAATCAATTGGCAAGTACCAACTAAAAATGTGAAAGTCTTTCGGTCTGACCATAAACTACCCTTAGCTTCCGTGTGCTTTAGCCAACCACTCAGTGAAGCCTCAAAGAATGTTAACTGAATATTTGGGGTAAAATACCCGAAGACTAAAAGAAAATTCAGCGTTGGGTAGTCAGAGGCAGGACAAAGGACAGTCAAGGTCGTCTGATCAAGCCTCAAGCCTGCACATGTCATTGGGGGAGGCGCAGATAGATTTGAGAAGGATCTGCAAAATTAATAATGTAACTAAAGATGAATCAGGGACGAGGTCCAGCACACCCTCATATGGGGATATATATTCGAAGTGCAGTCATAAAATTCAAGTTGCAGATGTATGTGCTGCCAGAATAAAAAAAAGCCATTTTCATGTTCTGAGTGTAGTTTTAATTTGCCGCACACAGATTTAATTTAAACCAGTTTTGTGTTTAAAATGTAAAATTCCAATTGTAGATTCATCTTAATGTTCGTTTTAATGTTTTTTCCATTATTATTTTCTCTTGTCTTTTCTTTTATTTCTTTCATTTTCTCTGTTCTGTATTTCTTATAAATTTTATTAACATTTTTTTTTCATGTACCTGTATATTTTATGTACCTGTCTCTTCGACTTGGTCGAAGACCTGTCTCAATTTAAAAAAAAATTAATTGTCAAAAGAACCCGTTGACAAACTGATATCAATCAGTTTAACGGGACTTAATTTAAAAATGTAAAAAACTGTAAATAAATAATAAAGGAATTTTTTATTAATAAAAAAAAAAAAAAAAAAAAAAATCTGCTAAAACATTTCGAAGGAAAACATTATCTTATTCGAGGTGCAGTAATAATTTTTTTTATTTCAGACTATGCATGTGCTACCATTATAAAATTTTTTTTTCTTGTTCTGGGTGTAGTTTTAATTTGCCGCACTGATTTAATTTAAACCATTTTTGTGTTCACAATGTAAAATTCGAGTTGTGGATTCATCTGCTGACACATTTCGAAGGAAAACCTTCTCTAATTCGAAGTGCTGTTATAAAATTCTAATTGCAGATTATTTATGTACTGATTAAAAGAAAAACCATTTTCATATTCTGAGTGTAGTTTTAGTTCACCGCGTACAGATTTAATTTAAACCAGTTTTGTATTCAGAGTGTAAAATTCCAGCTGTGAATTCATCTGCTGACACATTTCGAAAGAAAAACATTCTCTTATTTGAAGTGCAGTTATAAAATTCTAGTCGCAGACTATTTATGTACCGAGTGTAGTTTTAATTCACCGCATACAGATTTAATTTGAACCAGTTTTGTGTTCACAATATAACGATAAATTAAATAACAAGTTGTCGATTCATCGTGTACCGAGTGAAGCTTTGCATTTGAGTTGCATGCCTTATACCGCAAATTCTGAGAAATTGACTGTTCCATGTGTAGCTGTTGTTTCGGGACTCTTACGCAGAAGCGATTTTAAATTAAACCCCGCCTTGGGTACCATTCCCGATTTCCGAGAGCAGTAAATTAGAGTAGAATTTATGAATATGATTTTTATTGGAAGAATACTCAGTCACATGTGACATAAAAATCGGCTAAAAAAATGATTTCTACCCCCCCCCCCCCCCTCCCCTTGTTAAGGATTTGATCAAGAGAACAAGGCGTTTCGAGGCCCCTTCAACCCCCCTCCCCCCCCCCCCGTTTGTCCGCGATTGGTAAAGGGGCCCCAAGACGTGCATTGCCTAGGCCTAGGGGTCCCGACATGGTTAATCCGGCCCTGTATATGTATCTGATGTATATTCTTTTGACAAAATAATCGAATAGCTTAATTCCATGTTTAAAATAGATTTCACTGACGTTTCACCTAGACAATCACCTTTAAAATTAGGCACCTGTCTAGATTCTTTTGATAAAATAAACATCGGGTTATTTGTATCACAACATTATCGCGCCGTATGTGGTCGCTTCGTTGACTTCGTTCCTTTCCCATAATTTGTGGCTCGGCTGGCGCTTATGTATACGCAGTATAACAAGTTATGTGAACATTGTGACAGTTCAACGCTTGGTGAGCATTCATAAATAATAAAATTTTAATATTTTGTCTGTTGATCGGAAATGAAGTTTTGCCGCGTTGTTTATGTTTAATCCGTTGCATTTTCTCTTGTGATTGTAAAAATCGCTACCTCCTTTTTGATAATATTTCCTTCTGATGTTTTAGGCTTATGGTCCAGTCAAATAAAGATTTCACCTCTAAATGAAAAGAAAACAGTATAAACCTTTATTTTGGTATTCTACATGTTGTCTCAAAAGTCTCATAAGATTACGTGTGATCATTGGGGGGGGGTTATCATCACACACGAGGGGGTTTTTGGGGTTTAACCTCCCCCAACCCATAGAGATCAGAATTCAATAAACTAGAAGATACAGGCGAGTGGGTAAAACCAAACTATGGGGGGGCGAAGAGAGGAAGATGACTGTGATTCGTTAAAAAATCAATCTGATAGTATATAGGCATCTCGCATTATAATATCACCATTTAGTTCTTAAAAGCAAAATCTGCTTTCAATTAATAGACCTTTTTACATCGGAGCGCGAATTGCTTGCCACGTTAATAACATATTTGCTAAGGCCAAATGCTCATGCCCCAATACACATAGCAATATTTTGTGCCAAATGCTCACGCACCAATACACATAGCAATATTTTGTTGCAGTGTTTAGTTAAAACACTTTTACAAATGTTTCATAATTTACATACCCCTGTAACCAGCGACGAGCACACTGAAGAACCGCCCACATTCGCTATGTGCACATTGATATGTAGGTATATTGTATAGCACAAGCCGCCGTTTTGGCGTGTTATTTCGTTAAATGTATGGATGTTAGCTTCGCGCTGGTCACGGCAAGAATGATGACGTCACACATTTTAGATTCAAGCGAGGCTCTATCCCCTCCCCATGGAGCGAGCCGGTTCCAAGGAGGAGCTCCAGCCGGCTCCATGGGGAGGGGGAAATAATACGTTTTTATCACTTAGGGCAGGTCCAGATATATTCATAAGTCCGTGACCCTCCCCCGAATTTCAACGACAAGCATATATTATTTTACCAATCAAAAGCAACATAAGAAAAGTTTAGATAAATCTGCACAAAACACTGCTGTATATACATCAAGTATTTAGATACAGTAGTGTTTTGTGTAAGTTACGAGTATTACAGCAAATAAATATTGATTTAAAAAAGGCAACCAATTTGGCGGAAGATACTTGCTGTACTTTTTTTTCAATTATTTCTGGCTTTCACCCTTCAAGGGTGTTCTAGGCCATCATTTATAATTACAGAGAAAGGAAAGGTGAATTTATATATTAATTTTGTTTAAATGTGCAAATTTCAGAATTTTATGGAATATTGGAGTAGAGTTCAGACTTAGAAGAGATGAGATGTTGAATGGAGGAGAGGCAATTTTTGATAATGCTTGATAGAAGAGAGGATATTTATTTAGAGAGGGACAATCAAAAAATATGTGATCTAAAGTTCCCACATCTAGACCACAGAACGTACAATCTGGGGAGTCAAGCACATGAATTTTATAAAGGTGAGAAGGAACGGAACAATGTCCGATTCTCATACGAATAAGTAAGGAAATTTCTTTTTTGGAAAAATGGGGGAATTTTTGAAACCACGGTTTTGATGGGATAGTCCTTTGTATTGAGGCGAAGCGGGCACCCTTGGATTGACTATCAATGTTCCAATACTCTGTCCAAACATTGCGGGATCTATCTTTGATGATGGAAAAAATATCAGATAGGGGAATATGGTTTACGAGGGTAACGGTAGGGTTAGACGCTCCTTGTTTTGCCAAGGAATCAGCAATATCATTACCCACTATGCCAACATGTCCAGGAATCCAAATCAGAGTGACAGTTTTTCCAGAGCTTTGAATGGAGGTTATCAATACTCGAATAAGACACACAAAGTGATCATCAGGATGAAGAAGAGGACTGGTTTTAAGTTTTTGGAGGGAACTGAGAGAGTCAGAGAGAACAAGAGAATGTTCAAAATTATTTTTTATTATATATTTGAGAGATTCAATAATCGCAATGCACTCGGCAGAAAATATTGAAAATTGGTTTGAAATTGAATAAAATATTCTTTCATTAGAATTATTGTGGTAAACGTTAATACCAATACCACAGTTAGGAGAGTCCGGAGATTTGGAGCCATCAGTAAATAAAAGAGAAGAGTTGGGCCATTTAGAAGAAATAATGTCATTGAACATATTATTGACAGTACGGGCTGGGAGATTGGAATGACTTTTAAGGATGCCGATCCCTTCTAAAATCGTTGGGGATAGAGAGACGTGACTATATTTTAATTTGTACAAAGGATGATCATTTTTGATAATTTGAAGCTCTGAGAGAGAGCGAAAATTTTTACAGATGGCAGGGAGAGGTTTAGTTCGAGCTCTGATTGTATATGAATGTGTTGAGTCATTGAACAACGAGACTCTGGTAATAACCTGTTGACTTTTAGAATTTAAACATTTAAGAACAAATTTGTCAGCAAATAGTTGACGCCTTAAATAAAGAGGAGGATCAGAACATTCTACTTGAAGGGAATTGATGGGCGACGATTGCATCGCGCCAGTTATTATTCGCAATGACTTAGGTTGAATTTTGTCTAATTTACTGAGTGCATTTTTGGATGCAGTACTAAAAAGTGGGCAGGCATATTCGAGATGGCTTCGAATAAGTGCATTGTAGAGCAACTTAATGCAGATAGGATGTGCACCCCACCAAACGCCAGTCAATGATCTGATAATATTTAAAAAAAATTCACATTTAGTAACTATATTTTAATGTGGGAAGACCATTTAAGTTTCCTATCAAATGTTACTCCCAAAAATTTTACTTCGGAAGCATTGGGGATTAGAGTTTTTAAATAAAATTTGAACAGGCGGGTTATTATGACGATTTGAGAAGGTGACACACTGACTCTTTTGTACTGAAAGTTCAAGACCATTTAAAGTGAGCCATGTGCAAAGGGCATCCATGGCTTCATTAAGATATTTGACGGCGGATGGAATGATTTTGGATGATAAGAAGAAAGCTATGTCATCTGCGAACTCAACAACTTTTACTTGAGGGGGAATGGTGACATGCATATCGTGTGTGTATATATTATACAGTAAGGGGGATAATACATCGCCTTGGGGTAAACCCTTCCAAATTGACCTACTCTGAGGAGTAACATCTGGTAGCTCAATGATAATTTTCCTATCGAGAAAAAGATTAATAATAGATTGGACAAACATGAGGGGTAAGCCTAGGCCTAAAAGTTTTTTTTTAAGAATTGGGATGGAAACATTGTCAAAGGCGCCTTCTATGTCTATAAAGACTGCAAGACATACTTCTTTGTTAGAAATGGATAAATTATTATCAGTGCTGATGATGGCAAGGTTATCTTGTGTAGATTTCTTTTTCCTCCAAATTGGGATGGAGAGAGAAGATGATTACTCTCGACAAAAAATTCTAACCGGATTTTAATTAATTTTTGATAAATTTTACTAAGGGTGGATGAAAGAGCAATTGGCCTATAGTTGGATCCAGAATTGGGTGATTTGTTTAATTTTAGAATTGGGATGATTATTTGAGAACTCCAGTCATCAGGTATTATGCCAGTCTGGAAGATTTTATTTAAGATGCTTAAAAAGTGATTTAGAACATTATCATTACTATTTTTGATAATGCTATAAGGTATACCATCTCTGCCTGGAGATGAGTCCTTGACTGTTGATAAACAATTTTTTAATTCAATTAAAGTGAATGGAGAGTCTAGCCAATGATCAGACATAGGAGAGTTGTGGATTGGAGTTATTTCATCTAAGTTAGGTACAGAAGGGGGGGCAATTTTGTCCAAGAACTCGTCTATCCATTTAGAATGAGAAGCTCGAGGAGATGTTGGACTGAAGGAGGATCGAAATATTCAAATCATAGAGAAATTGGAGTGTTCGGAGGTACTGAACTGCAGAAGTTGTACCACCCGGATCTTTTTTTTTGACCTCAATACCCTTTTGGCATTGGCTTCGGCATTTTTGTATATGAGATAGTTCTCCATAGTCATATTGAGACGATAGATAAGAGATTTAGCTTTCTGAATTCTCACTACTTTGGAACATTCCTCATCCCACCAGGGAGTTGGAGGGAGTTTTTTGAGAGATTTGGTTTTAGGGGGAGGATTTTATTTATTGATTGCAGTTACCAGCATTGATTTGAATTTATCGTTGTCATCTTTGACAGATAATGTATCGGTATAGTATAAATTTTGTATAAACTTATCCATATGTGAGTTAAATTCGTCCCATTTGGTGTGTTTTGTTTTAATCTTTGTCGAAATATGGGACTTGTCTGAATGGAAAGAAGTTTGATAAGTGATGGTGATCGGGAAATGATCACTGGAGCAAGGGTCGGGGGACACCACCCACGAGGAGAGAGGTGCCAGATTAGTAGAGCATATGGAGAGATCCACCGCACTGGGGTTTGTGTTGGGGCGAGAGATTCTAGTAAGAGATCCGTCATTCAAAAGAAAAAGGTTGGATTCATCTAGGAAATCCATCACACTTTTACCGTCTCGATCACAGAAAGCAGAACCCCAGACGGGGGAATGGGCATTAAAATCACCCAATAAAAAGAAAGGAGGGCTTAGTTGACGGACAATTTGCAACCACGCTTGTTTATTGAAGTGCGATGTTGGGGGAAGATAGATAGAAACAAAGGAAGTGTCCTTTATTTTAGCTGCAACCATTTGAAAGTCAGCATTGGGGGGTTTGATATTATTTATTGGGAAAAACGGAAGGGATTTTTTAATAAAAAGGGCAGCACCACCGCCCGTACCTTCCGGGCGATCATTGCGGAGACAGGGGTACCCTCCCACATTAAAGTGGGTGGATGGAGTAAACCATGTCTCCGAGACAGCAGCCATAGAAACAAGGTTTGAATTTAATAGGTTAAGAAGGTTCGATTTGTTAGAAATAGCACTGCGGCTATTCCACTGAAGAATTCTGACATCTTGAAGAGCCATTTTGAATAAATGATTTTAATGTGGAAATAATAGAAGCAGCGTTGGACGGTAGATTAGTTTGAGAAGAAATTAGGTCAATTAGAAGCATAATAAGAGTTTGAATAAATGAAGAATTATCTTGGGAGAGTTGTTCAGAAAGCTTTTGATGGTTTGTTGAGGATGAATTATAATTGTTTGCGCACCCATTTGTGGCGTGTGAAAGAGGAGAACCATTGGGATTTAAGAGAAGTTGTAGCGCGCCGTTTTTACGCTTGCCACTACACCATCTCTTTCCCCCGTACAGCGCCATCCTGCTCACCCAAAACTAGGCGAACCAGGCTGCGCAGACGCCTTCTGCGCATTTCCTACTCTCGAGTCGCTACATAAACCACGCCCCGCAACAAGGAATGGCCTATATAAAGAGCTGCGAGCCCTAAATTAAACCAGTTCGTCTGTAGCTCGCTCTTGACTAGTACGCTCTCTTAGTTGCGCTTCGTCCTTTGGCACGATCCTCTAAGGAGTATTCTACTACCATAAGTAAAGCACCAACCAGACCCCGACTGCTGCCTTAGTTGCGCTTGGTCCTATGGTACGACCCTCTAAGCAGAACCACAGTCAGTTTTGTTGTTCCCAAAGACTAAACAGCAAGGCTCCCTCCGATCCCTTGCTCAGTTAATTATTATTATTGTGAATTGATACATTGTGACTATTTTTACTATATGTGATCTGTGAACTTACTTTAAATAAATAACATTTTTCCAACAATTGTGTTATAAAGTGAGTTGTGTTGTTGCTGATCGTATCCACGAGCCTGTTTAGAGATAGGGTTTTTGTATGTGAATTTTGTTGAACGGGATGTTGAGGAGGAGGTGAGAGGGTTGTATGAAGAGTTACTGGATAAAACCTCGGAAAATGATTTTTTGACAGGCGGGAATAAGATAATAATTTAGAAGCCTGCAGAAAAGACAAGTTCTGCGAGGCCATAGAAATTTTTATATTTTTTTGGCGAGATTGTTCGGGGCAAGAAGAGTTAATGGTGGAATGAGCGCCTAATCAGTTAAAACATTTAGGTGAAGAGAGAGAAGAACATTGGTCAGCCGAGTGGTTTTCTCCACATTTGAAACATCAGGGAGGGGATCTGCATGCAGCTTTGGTATGACCAAAACGGCAGCAGTTGTAACATTGAGTGGTGAGATAAGTGTACATTTCAACTGGTAAGGAGTTTAAAAATAAATAAATATTGGAGGGAAGAGATGGTCCTTCGAATGTGATGACGACAGATTGGGAGGGCTTCCAGGAAACGATGCCCTCAGAGGTGTCCTTATAATTTAGCCTCCTGGCTTTTATGGGATTGCCGATATGTTGGGGGGGTTGAAAGTGAGGACAGGATTTCTGGAATGGACAGATCGGTCGAGATACCCCTGACCAGGCCCATTCGAGTGACATTGAAAGTTGCGATGTACTCCTTGAATTTAGAATTTGATGAAATAAATATATTTTTGATAAAGTTGTTGGCGGCTGAACCTGACAGGAATTAAACAGAGATTTGGAAGCGACCCTCGGCTTTAACACCTCCAGGTTTAATCGAAAGGTTCTTGTTATTTGAAAGAAATTTACCAAATTCAAGAGGATGGATGGTTTTACTTTGTTCAGTTTTTTGCGCATATACAATGTAGGGGCCACGGGAATGAGTAGAGTAAAAGATTGTTGGAGGAGGTTGAGGAAGAGCTGGAGGGGACTGAGAAGACAAAGGCGAATCATGTTTTTTTGGGGAAAGGGGACTAAATTTTCTTTTTTTAATTGAGGTTAGGATGACAGATTCGTTGTCTGAAATGTTTGAATGTTCTGAAAAGTCTATTTTATCTGAAATGTCTCCATCTGGAGGGCCAGAAGGGGGATCTGGGGGCTTTGTAGGGGGTACAGGAGGGAAATCCTCCTCCATTTTTCAAAAAATTACAGCTAATATAAAAAGTGACAGAAGTAAAAAAAAAGTACTTATATAAATATCGGAAAATGAGCAGCAAGAAGTGACTCCTGGAAGATCAGGGGGGAGAAGATTCCAACACACTAAACTTTTTACAGCCAAAAAACAATAAAAAGATTGGTTTAAGAATATTTTTTGAAAGAGCAAAACAAAAGAACTGATGACAGCCAAATGTTATTGTTGCGAGATCAAACTCGATACTGTACTTGAAATTAAAAAAAAACTTAGGGACAATGCTAACACAGAATTTAAGCTGTTATTTTTAAAAGCTAACGAAAAAGCTGAAAAATTTGACTTTACCATGAACAAACCAAGAACCACAAATACTCAAAAACAAAGATGCAATGTTAATGTTGCGAGTCCAGAGGACTATTACCGCACCTCAATTTATATCCCATTTTTAGATGCTTCTATAAATAATTTAGATCAAAGATTTTCAAAGCATAAATCCATTTTGATTGGATTCCAAAGTTTAATGCCAACAGATCCCACTACACTTTCAGATGAAACACTGAACGAATTTAAAAAATTGGTTTCATTCTACAAAAATGATATGGATGGTGACCTTGACGAACTAATGGTAGAGCTTAGGTTTTGGTACAGAGCGATCGCTAGGCTGGAAAAAGACAAATGGCCAAGAGATGCTTTAAGTGCCTTGAAGCATTGTTGAGATAATAATATGTTTCCGAATATAAAAACAATCCTGCATATATTAGCAGTATTACCCGTATCTACAGCAGAAAATGAAAGAACATTTTCCACATTGCGTAGATTAAAAAATTATTTAAGGAGTTCTACATCGGAAAATAGGTTAAATGGGTTGACTCTTCTGCATGTGTACAGAAACATGACTCCAGCAGTCAATTCTATTTAGATAAACTGGCAGAAAAACCAAGGAAATTAGAAATTCAACTGATTTAACTTTTTTTATTTATTTGTTTAATTTAATCAGTATGAAACTAATAATAATAATATTTATTTACCATAATAAATCATAAAATTAGTTTAGATTTTGTATATCATCAACGTAGTCGATCCTTTTGTCACACTAATTTTTTTGGCGAGGTTTAGCCCAACTTTTGCGAAGAAGGAGTTGAATACATTAGCCCATTTTTGGATTTTCATTAGCATTTTTTTAACTTTATTTTCGTCTTCAATTTCTTCGGCTGGTTTATTTTATTTATTGTTTTCTATTTCACAGTTATTTGTTTGCCAGATTATTTTTGGATTGTTATCGGAGCTTCTTATTTTATGTTACATAATTTTATAATTATATTAATTGCTGATGTAAACTGTCATGGCTCATTCAGAGTCAAATAATTTCGCACCGCGCGAAGAAATGTACTCGTGCCTACTTAAAAAAAAAATTCTTGTCATTTAAAATTTAATTTAATGGAGTGTTTTATTTATTTACAAAAGTGATTCCCAAAGTTATGTAACTTTCACATTCAAAAAAATTTCGCCTGCGGCGCTGTTTCTATGCGTATTGTCACGCATTTCTTAATGAAGGGGGAAAGGGCGTTGAAGACAATGCTATACTTGGATAGTGCGCAGTGAGCCAGATAAGGCTAGGAACCTCTGATATACACTGTACATTAGTATATAAACGTTTTAATAGATATGGATAGGTACAGCATGCATTTTATGTTTTTTAAACCCCCCCCCCCCCCATTTTTTTCCTGTGTGCGCTACTACGTGTGATCGTCTTTAGATATTCAAGGTCAAAGGTTACGAAAATCAGTTTTTTGGAACTTTCTCCCTTCCTTTGCCTCTAATCGTAATTGCGTTCAATATAAAAGTTGTAGAGTATAAAATTCTTTACAAAATTTATCTAAAATAATTTTTTATACGCTTAACCGTTTAAAGATAGACCGCGAAGAGTGCGGAGAGCTCAGCCGTACATGCCATGGCGCAAGGTCAATGGCGAATCCCTCCCTCTTCATAGCACGGTTTTTTAAGTTAATTATTCGTTAAATATTATTTTATTATAAATTTAACTTATAAATCAAATAGTTATTTAATATTACTTGCTCGACCCTGACCCGAGTCTATAATATACATTAAGCGTATTCCTGGAAATACAATACAGGGAAATACGTACAAGGACAATAGTAAAAATATTAAATCTACGGAACAACTAAGAACAACAGCTGCTCTTTCAAAATCGTACGAAGTTTGTTTTGATGAAACAATGATAGTGCTAATCAGCCAAGATATTTTTTATCAAATCTACTTAATAAAAAAACGTTATCAACATGCTCGCTGAGAGATTAACAACTTTTAATATCGCCACAAAAGTAGCCAGACATGATGATGATGTTCTTATAATCGAAACAGCTATTGTGGAATCAGAAGATCAAAGCACTGCCGTCTTCATAGGAGAAGTTCAGCAAGTCACTTGTGCGACACAAGCACATCTCACCTATAACTATGTATGTAGTTACAAACCTACCTTGACTGACACTGACTCCAAAAGTAACAATCGTACCTACATATTGATGATTAGAAAAAGTAAGTTGATTATGAGGTTGTAGAAGAATAGGAAATTATTTTTTTACTTTTTAGTGCATTTTTTAAAGTCTTTTTTTTGTTGTGTTAAAATTTTTGTTTATTAAGCTTAAGTGATTGGAACTATTAGGGTATTCGAGAAATAAAAAAAAGCAAAAATTAAAATCTTTCAGAATAGTTTATTGTATGTGACCATCGACCAAATAAGAACTATGTGATACAAAAATACAATATAATTTTAATTTCTTTCAACAGGTTGCCTGTAAGTAATAGGTACTTCATAATCGTAACACAGAATCTTACATCAAATTAAATAATAAAAAAATGTTTTTCTTAAATATTGTATAAATCCACCCAGAATTGGATTCTCTCTTGGAATGGATCCTGTATCATGGTACACTCTTCGTCTATGTTGAGGCAGTTTATCACATTTCCTTGAATTGGTTCCCAGATGCACTTAATGTTCTCCGAAAGGCGCGGAGTTGGGTTGCTAAAAGAAAAAAAAATGTTAGTGAACATATTAAAAGTAAGAAATGATAAATATTTAAATAGGAATAAAGTAAAGTAATTAGTCGTACCTGGTTTTAGCAAAGTTAGTCCACATCTCCGTCATCTGTTTGATCACCTTAAAATCCCTTTCCTTAGGATCTATGGTTATATTCTGTGCACCAAGTTCTTCAGGAGAAACTTTGAACAAATATCCTAAGTCGTCGGCATGGGCCGCTCCTTCATATTGCATTTTCCATAGAACTTTTATAATATTGAAAGTTCCATTGAAGGAAAACCGATAGTAGTAAGTCGATGGAACAAACTGCGATAGAAACTTTACAGAGAAATCTATATCCTTTACGAAAGCGTAGTCGGACATGAAAGTGAAGAATTTTACAAGCAAATTTTCTTCACTCGCAAAATAAAAATCTTTTATTTTATTTATAACAAGTTGAGTTCTTTCAGGATTGAGTTTGGGTTTCAAATCTTTCGGAATGTATTCTGCAAAGTCTGGAATAAGTTTATCCAAAGATAGTGTATTCATATCCATGCCTTCTAGTTTCACGGCAAATAGAACTCCCTCACTGGAAGTGAATCCCGAAATAGTTGGAACTTTCTCAAATTTACCAGCTGTAAAAATATCTTTGGGGTTTTCAGTGAGAAAGGCGTTGCTCTCATCAAATACCTGTTCTGCCACTGGGCTAAAAGCGATCTCATTACCGACATTTAAAACCGGATTCGTAGCAGCCATAACCAACGTTTTTGCATCGATATCCATAAAAAATTTATGCAATTCATCCTTATTGTCAGTTTTTAATTGTAATAATTCTCCTAGTTTAAATGCCGTTCCAATGGGATCAGATTGATTGCTCCACTCATTCAAACTCGATCCTGATTCTAAAATGGCCTTTGTGAATAGCCCTTTGGCTAATGGGGATATTAGAAGGTAGTGAACTGAGGCTGCTCCTGCGCTTTCTCCAAAGATGGTGATATTATCCGAATCCCCACCGAACTGTTTAATGTTGTCATTCACCCATTTCAAGGCCATTACTTGATCTTTCAGCCCGACATTTCCAGGGACTTCGGGGGTGTTTAAACAAAGAAATCCCAGCGGACCAAGTCTGTAGTTGATGGTAACGAGGATCACATTCTTGTCGATGAGATGGTCTGGTCCGTATATTGCCTTGTTACCGGACCCGGAACAGAATGCACCTCCGTGGATCCAGAACATTACAGGTAACTCCGATGTGGCGGTTGCGTCCTCGGGTACGTATACGTTCAGGAACAGGCAGTCCTCTTCTCCTAAGTACGCCTTCTTGATGAAAACTTCGAATTGAGAGCACGCGTTTCCTTCAATGGTTGCATCTTCTTGTAAACAGCTGCTTAGTGGTTGAGGATCCTGGAAATACAAAACTTTACTTAGGTCATGGAGTACTGGATAACACGAGTCAAATAATTGTGTTTGAATTGTTTGGATAACTAAAAATACTATTTTGGGATGTCGGTGCAGTGGTGCGTGATTTGAAATTTTATTCCGGCGTAATGTGTAAAATATTTCAGTTCAAAAAACTTTTAATTTTCAAAATTGGAACTAATATATATTAATCATATCAACAAGGGATACAGAATGTACGAAAAATATTTTATTATTGAATAATTTATTTCTTCAATAATCCCAATTCACTTTGTGGTGTCATATTAATGTAATGAAAATAAATCACTTTCTATAAACTTTCATTTAATCAAAATAATAGATATGTATCGAAACCAACGGTTTCTTCGTCAAGAATTTTCGGACATCCTGGTATATTGTTTTTAACAATACATTGAAAAATGATGTCAAAAATTTTACAAAGCAGTTTGTTATTTGTAATACATTACATTTAAGTAAGTATTGCATTTTGATATATTTTTTTAATATTAACTTTACTCAGTTCGAGAAACTAATTCTCTCATGATTTTTTATATGGTTCAGGGCCCATGTTATCTTTGCGGATGCTGTGCGGAGGGTTTTGTAGTAGGGAGGAAACACTGAGGCAAGCAAATATAGACTGGGAGACGAGATATATAAACCCTACGTCATCGAGTACACGGATGAAACTACTTTGTAGTGATAATTTACATTTAGAAAACCTTAAAAAAGCTGGTCTGCCGGTGCGCCTCTTGGCAGGAGCCGCGCAGTCATGGAAATAGTCAGCGATTTTTTTCGAAAAAATTACGACATCGAGTACACGAACGGGAATGGTCTCATATGATAAAGGCCGATTAGAAAATGATAAAAAAGCAGGTCTGCCAACCGGCAGCCTGGCACGTTCGCAGGCAGCCGGCGTCAAAGTGGGGTAAAAAACAATAAATTTTGCGTCATCGAGTAAACGAATGAAACCAACGAATAACTATAGTCCAGATCATTCCATTTAAGAATTTCATGGTCCGCCGACCAGCAGCCTGGCAACGTTTTGTGTTAAAAAACTTTAAAAAATCGTACACAAAAAACTGCCAAGCTGCTGGTCGGTAGACCAAGAAAGTCATGAATGGGATGATCTAGACCAGGGTTTCCCATTTGCCGGGTCGCGACCCGGTACCGGGCCTTCAAAATAAAATACCGGGTCGCAACATTCCCGCCTTGTTTAAGACAAGGTGGAAGCTGCAAGAAAATAACCTTAATGTGTGGGCACAACGAGCGGAAACAGGGAGCATCAAAGAATTAGTTATTTAAGTGAAATACAAAAAGAGTAAACATGATTGCATTGCCACAAGACATCTTAACTCAAATTATAGAACATTTATCAGGACTGGAGAATCTTCAAGAATATTTTCCTCCAATCGACAGCAACAAAGCTCGGATAAGAAACCCATTTACATTCAAGTTAGATTCCGAAACTAATTTGCCACGAATTGCCAGATTCAGATGTCGACTCGTTGGTTGAACTGACACATCACTCAAGGATATATTTGACACAAGACTAATATTCCAGTCAAGTTAAACATGAAAAGGGGGTTGTGCTTGCAAAAGGTCTGGTCATTCTGAATTTTTTATATGTTGTTAGGACCTAAACCAGTTATAAAAAAAAATTTGCAACCTCGAAAGTGCTGTGCGAGCGGCGGTGGACCAAAAAAACCAAGAAATTTTTGGATTTTTATCAGTTTTTGCTCAATATCTTAGTGAAGGAAGGGTCTGATTGGTATAGTTAGTAAACATACTTTTAAAGTAGACTAAATTTGCTACAATTTGAGATCAAAGCAAGCTATATACAGCCATTGGTTTTCAAGATACAGTTCTTCAAAAATAGGCCCTTTTTTCCAAAAAGTGAAATTTTTTCGAAATGGTCACTTATTTTGTAAAATATTTTCTAAAACACGTATCCCACGTCAAATATTATATGAAATAAAATTGTAGTGAATTTAATTAGCTTTCATTTAAAACTAAATTGATATCTGTAGACCTAACGGTTCTCTCAAGAACGCCAGATAACCAAAAACAGCCATAGGCGGGCTTTGGTGGGAAATGCAAATAAATTGTTCTCACGTCTTTTTATGGTTTTATTTATCAAACAGTTACAATTTTTTTTTTGTTATTGTTAACACATTTTTGATGAAATAAAGAAAAGATAATACATCTATCGGGAATTATATATCGGGGATAATACATCTAAGCGTCAAAAGTGCTCGAACCGTACTTTTCCGCTGCCACACGACCTTGTGCAAGAGGTGGCCACCATCCAAAATGACGTGAGTACTGGCATCTATCGGCGTGTGGCTGGAAAGAGGAGTGAAGGCAGAGTACAGAGTAGATTTTGTGCCCTTGCGCATCCCTTGTTCATTGAACAGAGACATCGGGAACGGGGCCAACTCATACTTGAAGTCATCCTGTAAATCCTGTTCAGATTGCTTTGTAATACACTCTCTGCTGTCACTACTCTACGACCTCCTACAATCACCAGGGCTCCCGGTGATTACCAGGAACGGTACTATTCACCCGCGCGTTTACCGGGTGCAATACCACCTCAGCACCGTTTGGCCAAGGAAAGACCAAAATCACCACACTTCTGAGCAAGAGTGAACCACTTGCTAAGCAAGTGGAGGTCTTCCTTCGGCTAGACTCCACCCCACAAGCCATAAGTGAAGCAGGCATCAAGTGCTTTGTGGCTCTATATGGGGGTGACATCGCGAGGGATACTTTGGATTTCCTGAGGTATAAGACGTTTGTCACTTCAACAAGCATAAACCTCGCCCGTTTGCCACCGACGGAAGATGCCGCAGGCCACCATGCAGCAAGGTGCTACCTCCAAGTACAGAAGTGGCGAGGAATCAACTTGAATCCCACTGAATGGGGGTGGAAGCTGTCTTCTCAAGGACTCACCCCCATCCCCACCACGATGGATCCCGCACCTCCTGCCCTTCTGCGAAAAATTTCATGTAAATGCAAGAAAGGATGCTCTGGGAGCTGCTCGTGCAGAAAGGCTGGACTCCACTGCTCAGTCCTCTGTCAGTCATGCGGTGGAAAATTGTGCAATAACGTCCCGGATGTGGAGCTGAAATGCTCGGACGATGAAGATGACCCGACTATAGACTGGGCGCCTCTCCCTGCGTCCGTCGCAGATATCGAGACACCTTCTTCGTGCGAGCCTAAGCCCGGGCCATCTAAGATAAAAAGAAAGACATGATTTGGCAACCAAGACACAATACCTACATGATTTATATGAGTTTTATTTTTTGTGTACATTTAACTTGTCCTTACAGTAGGTACCATGATGTTTGTACAAGCATTTTAGTATGTAGGTATATAAAACAATGTTTGAAGATGACGTAATTCCCGATAGATGTATTATCTTTTCTTTTTTTCATAAAAAATGTGTTAACAATAACAAAAAAAAAATGTAACTGTTTGATAAATAAAACCATAAAAAGACCTGAGGACAGTTCATTTGCATTTCCCCCCAAAACCCACCTATGACTGTTTTTGGTTATCTGGCGTTCTTGAGAGAACAACCGTTAGGTCTACAGATATCAATCTAGTTTTAAATGAAAGCTAATTAAATTTACTACAATTTTATTTCATATAATATTTGATGTGGGATACGTGTTTTAGAAAATATTTTACAAAATAAGTGACCATTTCGAAAAATTTCACTTTTTGGAAAAAATGGCCTATTTTCGAAGAACTGTATCTTGGAAACCAATGGCTGCATATAGCTCGCTTTTGTAGCAAATTTAGTCTACTTTAAAAGTATGTATACTAACTATACCGGTCAGACTCTTCCTTCACTGAGATATTGAGCAAAAACTGAAAAAAAATCCGAAAATTTCTTGGTTTTTTGGGTCCACCGCCGCTCGCACAGCACTTTCGAAGTTGCAAAATCTTTTTTTATTACTGGTTTAGGTCCTAACAACATATAAAAAATTCAGAATGACCGGACCTTTTGCAAGCACGGATGTACATCTTGACTGGGCTATAAGACCATTGATAGATTTTTAGTTATCTTGTCGTCAAGAATACACAAAATTAGCTCATCAAGCAATAACATTTTTAATGCCTTTTGTCACAACTTGTAAATGTGAAGCTCGGTTTTCAACACTAGTTTACCTTAAAAATAAATATAGAAACCGACTTGAAGTGGAACCAGACCTTAGGATAAAACTTTCGTCATTTTCCGCGAACTTGGATTCTTTAGTAACAATTAAGCAGCATCTCCATGCATCGCACTAAAATGTAGTGACTAAATAGGCGATACCAAAATATGTAGTATTAATAAAACATTGTGACTATTAATAAATGTGTATTATTTTACCTAATGGAACCAGCTTGGGTTTAAAAGTATTAAGTGTGTCACGAAGGGGCAGTGTGAAAATTACCGGGCCACGGCGGAACAATGTTTGGGAAACACTGATCTAGACTACAGTTTTACGTTAGTTTTGATCTTCTATTCGATGTAATCTATGCAGCAGGGCAAGCGAAACCGATATGAAACTGACGAGGGTCGGAAATTTCCGTCGTTTTACGGACGATCGCAGCTCTTACGGCGATGGTGCGTTGCTTGTTCGAACTTCCAACTACTATAGACTATTAGACAATCTTAAAAGGACCATTATTATTATAAATTTGTACAATAATATGGACACGCGACAGCGGTGATGGGCACCGCGGCAGGTTTTGTAAGTGGTTTGGCGTCGAAAGGCTCGCCCGACGGATGGGTACACTCGGAACTCTCAAATTATTTTTTTTATCATTATCGCTTATTTTCTAAAAATATGGCAATCTAAGGTTTTAAAAATATAATCAAATAAAAAATAATAATAAAGTTAAACGAAAAATGAAAACAAAAAAAAAGTTATATATCGTTATTCGTTGGTTTCATTCGTGTACTCGATGACGCAAAATTTACTATTTTTTACCCCACTTTGACGCCGGCTGCCTGCGAACGAGCCAGGCTGCCGGTTGGCAGATCTGCTTTTTTCTAATTTTCTAATCGACCTTTATCATATGAGACCATTCCCGTTCGTGTACTCGATGACGTAATTTTTTCGAAAAAAATCGTCATTTCCATGACATTCACTAATTAACTCAATGGAGAGTCGATTTTGTGAAGCCAACAGTACTCAATTTAACTTAGCGTTGCTACATTCTTCGAAATTGTGCAAACTGAATCGTCTTAATCCTTAAATTAAGGATGTTATGTCTACTATTAATCAGGTTTACCACATTGATAATTTTGTAACTGAAGCCTTGAGTTGGTTTGATTTTTGGAAAACGCGAGAATACAAATTGTAGCCAAGATTTCATCGACTTGTTACCTTTTACAAAGTTTTATCCGGGTGTCAGGTATGCCTTACTAGTTTTGCTAACATTACTAGCGACCAGCAACAACATGTACGGTGCGCGGTGGAGCGAGCATTCAGCACATTACGTCGTGTAAAAACATGGCTTAGATCAGTGATTCCCAAAGTGGTCCAGGTGGACCCCTAGGGGTCCATGGGAGACTCCACGGGGGTCTACGTTGGCGTGATAAAAAAATGAGGGTCCACAAGTGGTATGTGGGGGACCACAAAATTTATCTGGTTTCGATAGTAAGAGCGATATCGATCGCCGTACATTCCCAATTGGAATATATGGCGAGCGATATGCTGAAATACGCCATCCCACGCATATTATAGCTGTATGTGAACACGCTCTAAAGAAAAAAAATGTTGGCTTGGCTTGACATATCAATGTAGGCAGATAATACAGTACACCAAAAAATTGAGAGCGCAAAAAATAATCCAATTTTTTCGGTGATTTTTGACAGGCTGTAGTATTTCGGTGAAAAATTGTCGTATTGAGACTTTAAAAAAAGGATTTTGAAGCTTTAAGATTATAATTTTCATATTTTTGGCATTTTTTTAGGAGCTACGGTTCTTATGAAATCCTAATAGATAGCGCTACAGTTCTCATGAATCCTAATTTTTTGTTATTTTTTTGTACACAGGCTTGAATTTTTTTTTCCAGTTAGGTCGGCTTATGAACCAGATAGATAGCCTTAATATTTAGCAATAATTTCCTTTTTTAAAACCTCCCTTAATTTTTTTGCGTAGTGTGCGTAGTGTAGAAGGTCATCGACTGTTACTTGTAAAAACTTGCATATTCGATATTTTATTCTATTAAGATAGGAAATACAGGACTAGGTTTTTTTAATGATTTTTTTGGCATGGAAGAAATGTGTATAATTTATTGAACTTTTGAGGTCATTTTAAACATCTATTTGAGAAAATATTGTGAATTTTTCGAAGCATTTCCTCGGAAAATATGAAAATTATCAGCTGCTATACATCGAACGTCATCATCAGACGTAGCTTTTGTGTGCATTTTGGAGGCCACAGTTTTCATCTCAAATCATTAGGGTTTTTAATTTAATTTAAGAACACGAGTCTCTCCCATGTAAACCTAAATTTTCCCAAAATAATAGAAATTAATTTTTTAACTGGTGTGTAAACAGGAAATTTGATTTTAATTTGAATTTGATTTTAAGCCATTTTTTTAAACATCTTTTTGCAATTAAAAATACTTTTGACAATGATATTACTACGAATTTCGATTCACAGCGTCAGTATATAAATAAGGTATCTGCACATATTTCAAATGTTTGGTTAAAAACTTTCTGAGCTAGAGTGCAAACAAATTTAAAAAAAAGTCATTTCGAGAAAAATGTGTTTCAAGTTTACCACATGTTCTTAAATAGTTATACTAACAATTTATGAAATAAAAAAAATAAAAAAAATTTTGAGCCATCTACATGTATTTCCCCGCTAAGTCTGTAATCATATTATTTTAATAAATAGAAGACAAGAAAATATACTATTTTTCTTTGGGTTGGAACTCAGCCGCGATGCAAATTTCCACCGTTAGATCTAATCTTCACATTTTTGACGAGTTTTGGGAATATGGTAGAATGTAGCAGCAGGGAGTCCACCGAAATCAGTAAAATTTTGAAAGGGGTCTACAGAAAAATAAGCATGGGAACCTCTGGCTTAGATCTACAATGTCAGATGAACATCTGGAATTGGATGTTAAGCGTACACAGAGACAAAGTGAACTGCAACAAAAAATACTTTATGGATAAAATTGTAGATATGTTTGGTAGCGAAAACTGACGACTCCAGTTCTTGTTTAATGAATAAATTTTATTTTAAATTTATGTTGTAATATTTTTTGTTATATACATATATATTATATTGTGTTATTAAATGTGTTTCTAATAAATTTAAAAAAAAAACGGGATATACACTTTAGAATGTAACGATTGTGATGCACAGTATGTAGGGATGACTACTTGTAATTTTAAAACAAGAATCAGGGAACATGAACTTTGTTTACGAAATAATAACTACTCCGAGTTTGCTAACCATCTAATAGAGACAGGTCATATTTTCAAAAAAGAAAAAAACTAGGTTTAAACATTGCAATCTAAATTCAAATTGTAATTTGTGGGCTTTAGAAACTTTATAAATTAACAAAAAAATTTTAAATCGAAAATTAATTTAGTTAATCAAATAATAGCACCATGTAAATCACCTCCACTTACACAGTTTCCATGTAATGTTGACTCCTCCCAACTTACCCCCCCTCCACCAAAATCCCCCCTCCAACTACCCGCGCCTACTTAATTTTTGTACTTGTATAGGATATTTAAGTTAGTTTTAAGTTTGCTCGTGAATGACACGGACGTGTCGAAACCGGCCGCAGAAATTTAAAATTAAAGTAACAAATGTACATTCAAAATTAAAACTCTTAAAAAAAAATGTTGCTACAGTATGCCCTTCATTACTACAGTGTCCTGACCGTTCGTTCTCCATACAAATACGCTCCAGTAAATTAAAACTACATTAAAACATTAATAAAAATATTTTGCCAACCCCTAGAAAATGTAGTTAGCGCAGCCAGAGAGGGGTGATGAGAGGTGGAGAGGGGGGATTATCAGTATCGTTTTCCTTATAGCCTAAGAGCCGGTGACATTAAACCTGTAATGATAGGTGTCCCAAAAATCATACACAAAAATCATTAGGTCATTCATAGGGGTACACAAAATGGCGGTGCTGCCATTTCTGAAACCGGTCAGCACTAAAAAAAAATAATTTTGAAAAAAATAATTTTTAAGACTTCTGTAATCATAAGTCTCCCAAATTCTGATTGTTCCTCGAGACAGGGGAGGGGTAGGACTATACGAAAAAGCAGTGCTGCCCGTCCCCCTGATGGGCCGTCTCAGTTGCTGCCGAGAAATAACAGACTCCTCGTACGAGGTATCTGTAATCATCGGTCTCCTCAAAAAACCAAAGCTTATCTGAAAGATCATCAAATTTTGTATAAGAAAAACCACTGCTGCCATTTCCAAAAAGTGGACAAGATGGCGGCAGCAGCGTTTGAAAGTCGCTCTCCGCGCAAACGAAATTTGAAACCGAATCTAAACGCGTTTAGATTCGGTTTTATCAGCGATCGCCCGGTTTTTTTCGATTTGTATTATTGAAATGCGGCTTTTACTATCACGAACAATGAATTTTACTTGTTGTTGATTGTTTAAATAAATGATATCGCATATTTATGCGATATTTTTCGATTTTTCAGCCGTTTTCATTGTGTTTTTATACTTTCTTATGTCTTTCGTTAATAAGAGACACTTCGTACCCAGGTACTCTATTTCTGCTAAAAAATAAAGCCAAAAAACTTCACGTTTCAGGTGGTCTTTATTTAAAAATATAAAATGTAACGAAAGACGTAAGAAAAAAAACAATGCAAACTGCTGAAAAATCGAAAAATATCACATAAAATATGCGATCTCATTTATTTAAACAATCAACGACACGTAAAATTCATTGTTCGTGATAGTGGAAGGCGTATTTCAATAATAAATATCGAAAAAAACCGGGCGATCGCTGATGAAACCGAATCCAAACGCCAATTTCGGTTGCGCGGAGAGCGACTTTCAAACGCTGCTGCCGCCATCTTGTCCACTTTTTGGAAATAGCAGCAGTGGTTTTTCTTATACAAAATTTGATGATCTTTCAGATAACTTTGGTTTTTTGAGGAAACCGATGATTATAGATTCCTGGATACGAAGTGTCTCTTATTAACAAAAGACATTAGAAAGTATAAAAACACACAATGAAAACGGCTGAAAAATCGAAAAATATCGCATAAAATATGCGATTTCGTTTATTTAAACAATCAACGACACGTAAAATTCATTGTTCGTGATAGTAGAAGGCGTATTTCAATAATACAAATCGAAAAAAACCGGGCGATCGCTGATGAAACCGAATCTAAACGCCAATTTCGGTTGCGCGGAGAGCGACTTTCAAACGCTGCTGCCGCCATCTCGTCCACTTTTTGGAAACGGCAGCAGTGGTTTTTCTTATACAAAATTTGATGATCTTTCAGATAAGCTTTGGTTTTTTGAGGAGACCGATGATTATAGATACCTGCGTACGAAGGGTCTCTTATTAACGAAAGACGTAAGAAAGTATAAAAACACAATGAAAACGGCTGAAAAATCGAAAAATATCGCATAAAATATGCGATTTCATTTATTTAAACAATCTACGACACGTAAAATTCGTTGTTCGTGATAGTAGGAGGCGTATTTCAATAATACAAATCGAACAAAACCAGGAGATCGCTGATAAAACCGAATTGAAACGCCAATTTCGGTTGCGCGGAGGGCGACTTTCAAACGCTGCTGCCGCCATCTTGTCCACTTTTTGGAAACGGCAGCAGTAGTTTTTCTTACACAAAATTTGATGATCTTTCTGATAAGTTTGGTTTTTTGAGGAAGTCGATGAATATAGATAGCTAGGTACGAGGTGTCTTTTATGTAACGAAAGTCATAAGAAAGGAGGGCGACTTTCAAACGCTGCTGCCGCCATCTTGTCATTTTTTTGGAAACGGCAGCAGTGGGTTTTCTTTCAAAAAATTTGATGATCTATCAGATAAGCTTTGGTTTTTTGAGGAGACCGATGATTACAGATACCTCGTACGAGGCGTCTCTTATTTCTCGGCAGCAGCTGAGACGGCCCATCAGGGGGACGGGCAGCACTGCTTTTTCGTATAGTCCTACCCCTCCATTGTCTCGAGTAACAATCAGAATTTGGGAGACTTATGATTACAGAAGTCTTGAAAAATAATTTTTTTGAAAATAATTTTTTTTTAGTGCTGACCGGTTTCAGAAATGGCAGCACCGCCATTTTGTGTACCCCTATGAATGACCTAACGATTTTTGTGTATGATTTTTGGGAGACTTATCATTACAGGTTTATTGTCGTCGTCGCTCCTACTATTACCACACTACACACACTTAGTTTATTATTCTAACTAATTTCTTATCAAATATACCTGCTTGGGTTTTTCGCCAAAGTTTTTACACGTTTTTATAATTTTCATGCTTTCTGTCCCTTTACTATTGCCCAGAATACTAATGGAGGATAAGAATGTGGATTCTTCAGTGGATATCTTCAATTTATCACTTAAAAAATGCAGAAGATTGTTCGTGAGGCAGTTCAGTTACGTACACAAAAAAGCAGTGTAGACGTAATATAATTTTATAAACTATTCCAATGTAAAAAAAACCCAAAACATCTATAAAAAATACATATTATATTTGGTCACGCAATGGGACTAACGGATTCTATACCAGAAATGTTAAGAGTGATTTTTTTCTTTTTGTCTAAATTTACATAAAAACTGTAGATTTTATAAAAATATTTTTATATTATTTCCTTCCACCACTCATAATTTAATAATACACAATTGTTTGCAAACATGTAACTGCAACCCTTTAGAAAATGTAGTCAGCATTTTTTTTACCTTGGCGTAAAAATAAATTTTTTTTTAAAGATGGAACTATCACGTTAATATGTTGGTAAATAATACTAGGAGACTAACCTATATCTCTAAAGAACTCAGACACATACTGGACAAGGAAAAATTGAACGCGTTTAATTTTGCAAAAATCCAGTTTCTACTTTCTTATAATATAGTGTGCTGGCGATCTTGCCAAAAGACTTATATAGAAGCACTTAACATTGCCCAACTGATTCTTAAAGTTATGTTCAAGAAAAAATTTAGATATCCAACTCATATACATTATAAGGAATGTAATGTCATGAATGTAAAACAGCTGAATATTACACAAACACTTTGTAGATTTTTTAATAATAATAATATTGCAGAAAGAACTCAGCAAATTCGTACTACTAGAATTTGGTCTGGTCAATGGCGGATCCAGGGGGGGGGGGGGGGGGGGGTCATGGGGAACATGACCCCCCCCCCCCCCCGGGGTGGGTCCAGGACCAAGGTGGACCACTTATTAAAATTGTTAAACATAATATTTTTTATATCTATTATTATCAAAATTACCTACCTAATTTTTACTTGTATCTATTATTATCAAAATTAAATTATAACTTCTTGTGACTTGACCACGACAATGTGACCCCCCCTGGCGCTATGTGACCCCCCCCCCCCCCTCCTGGCGCCAAAGCTGAATCCGCCCTTGTGGCAATTCAACTAAACCTTCTTTTGGTCAAAGAAATTACTTCTATCAGGCTCCACTCATATTTAATAGCCTTCCAGAACGTATTAAGTCATCTAATTCCTTGTGCACTTTTAAAAAGATGGTTAAATTATTCGTGTTAACCGAGGATTGTCAATTCTAAATTAATAGCATATTGATTATTTATTACAGTACATTTACATATATTAATTTTTATTTTCTACTAACTCACCATTACATATTAATTTTCGGTAAATATCCGTTCGGACTGGCCACGCTTATTACGAATAATTTTTAGAAAAAAACTTTAGAATCGCCTTAATTACTATTAAAGGAAACTTTTTGGCTTTGGGGCGGCGGAAAATAATGCATTTTAATTTTCAATTGCATAAAACCAAAATTCACTTCGCGAGCCGACCCAGCGAAATTCCGCGGCCGTAAATGTCACTGTTATGTTGGTATCCTTGATAAATTAGCAAGAGCTCATACGACTGTAGCCGACTTCGTGGGATAAGGCGCGTAATTATGAAATTTGTCTAGCGGGCTTGTTTGTGTAACATGGTTTGTGATACAAAAGAATGTGCCCCTTTATAACGCCTACTCGCGTCAAGGCAAGAAAAACATCCCAGTTTTCAATTAGTTCAGCGGCTACGCTAGGTTTGTGTAACATGGTTTGTGATTCGCGGTATTTCATGTAGGTATCCCATGAAGTCGGCTACAGTCCATAACAGTGACAGCTACGGCCGCGGATTTTCGCTGCGTCGGTTCGCGAAGTGAATTTTGGTTTTATGCAATTGAAAATTAAAATGCATTATTTTCCGCCGCCCCAAAGCCAAAAAGTTTCCTTTTATAGTACCAACCAAGTTACCTTTTATAGTCCAAGTAAAACAAACAGCGGATTCTGACAGCTCCTAATTTAAAAACAAAGTTAATTATATTTAAACAAATTTACGTTTAATCATATTTGAAACTCATAAATCAGTGATACAGTGTACTTGGTAGTGCGTAATAATTTGAGTGGGAGAGTGTATTAACTTTATATCTTGATTCAAAAAATTTCACAAAACAACAAATCATTGTCATTAAAAGTCACAGACAATTTATTTTTCAAATTTGTGAAAAAGTGCAAATCCGCTACGTGTAAATGTTAAGTTTTGTCTATGCAATAAAGTCACAACAATAAACAAAACATTGTTGACAGAATTAATTTTTGTAAGGGGCAATTCTGAACAAAGATTTTAGTGATGTCTAGCACTCGAAGCAAAAACCAAATTTCTGATGAAAAAATAAGCATGGATAAAATTATCGAATATATAGATAAAAAATTTGAAACCTTGAAGAGGGACATTTTTATCAAAATTGAATCTCAGACCACAGAAACAACAAAAAGCATTGAATTTATAAGTGCTCAATATGATGAAATACTAAAAAAAATTGATGTTACAAATAATTTAAACCAAGTTATACAAACTGATTTCGAAAATATTAAAAAAGATATGAATGAAAAAAATAATACAATAAAAAAACTTGAAATTAGACTGGCAGATATTGAAACCTTGTCAAAATGTAATTCTTTAGAAATAGCTGGGATTCCCCAAAAAATAAGAGAACAACCAATTGAAATCATAAGGAAGGTTGCTGCAGCAGCTGGGATAACTATAAACCATACAGACATTACTGAAGTCATCCGAGTCCCAGACAGACGAAATGGAGCTCCACCCAAACTTCTTGTCACCTTTTCCGAGAAAAGACAAAGAGATTCACTCCTTGATAAAAAGAAAGAAATAAACTATGAAGAAATTAAGGATCTGTCGACCTCTCAAATCTTCATCGGGGAAGAACTAAGCCCTTATCATAAAGAAATACTATGGAAAACAAAACAATTAGCCATAGAAAAAAAATACCAATATGTGTGGTACAAAAATGGTAAAGTTATGATTCGTAAAAAACATGAAGATAAAATAATCTACATTAAGCACCTTGATGATATGGTGAAAATAATTTAGTAAGTAATATAAAAACATAATTAATTTAGTTGGCAAAAATGGATAACACAAAAACAACAAACTTACCTAACTTATCATCCATAAGAAATAATTTTAACATAATGCATCAAAACATTAGAAGTATTAATAAAAACTTTGACGAACTACAAATATTGATAAAAAGTTTAAATCTAAACTGGGATATAATTATTCTTACTGAATGTTGGTTAACTGATAAGTTCTATCCTCTACAAATCGATAAATATGTCCCTTACTCTACAATTATGAATAATACCAAAAATGATGGTGTCATCGTATATATTAAAGAAGATATTGAAGCTGATGTCATAGAGATCGGTATTAATAATGCGAACTGTCTAAGGATATCAATCGGCAATGATACAACAATACTCGCAATTTACAGATCTCCATCTACAAAAAATCTGGAGCCATTTCTAAACTCCTTATCATTTGAACTGAGTTTACTAAAAAACACTAAAGATGTATTTATTATCGGTGATATAAATATTGATATCCTTGAAAATGGCCACCCAAAAAAATATGATTACATGCAGACACTTGCATACCATGGATATGAAAGCCTAATTGAGGAACCTACACGTGTATTTAATGATAGCAAAACTTGCATTGATCATATCTTTAGTAAAACTAATAAAAAAACTCAAGCCATTATTTATACTACCACACTGACAGACCATTACACAATAATTCTATCTATAACAAAAAATAACTCTTATGTAAACCTAAATACGAAATCACTCCTAACGAAGTCTGAAACAAATTGGGAAAATGTCAAAAGGGAGTTAACAATGAATGACTGGACCGCCCTCCTGGAAAAAGATGATACTGATACTGCTTGGAGTTATTTTGTAGAAATTATACAGCACAGTATTCTATCTAACACCAAAACCACAGATAAAAAGGTATCTCATAAAAATATTCACATTAAACCATGGATCAGTCAGAATATTATAAACTCGATCAGAAAAAGAGATGAACTGCACAGAAAAGTAAAAATCAACCCTTATGATGTCCATACACTTCGATTCTACAAAAGATATCGTAATACATGTAAAAATGTAATTCGTTATGCTAAAGAAACATACTATAAAAACAAAATTGATGAATGCAATAATGATTCCCGTAAACTCTGGCAGATCATAAATGAAATTACAAATACTAAAGCCTCGCATAAAGACAAAAACATTAAAGAATTAAACATTGATGAGATTCCCACATCTTTTACGAAACACCCGGACAAACTTCTTGACTTTATAAACAACTACTTTTGCAATATAGGCTCTAACCTTGCAAATAAAATTTAAAAAAATTCTACTACTGTCGAAAAAACAATGAGGAATGAAGCTGTAAATCATGAAAACAGCCTCAATATAGTCAAGATAACAAGTGATGAAATAAGAAATATTATAACCTCCTTAAACACAAATACCTCATCGGGAAATGAACTGATATCAAGCAAATCAATTAAATACCTACAAAATGAGTTAATTCAACCTCTGACATACCTTGTAAATCTATCATTATCTAAAGGTGTTTTTCCCGCTTGTCTTAAAATTGCTACGATCATACCATTATATAAAAATGGTCCCAAAAATGATATTTCAAATTATCGACCAATTAGTATTTTAACTCCTCTGTCGAAAATATTGGAAAAAGTAATAAAAAAACAAGTTCTTATATTTTTGGATACCAATAAAATATTATCACCTACGCAGTATGGTTTTAGAAAAAACCTGGGTACTGGTGACGCTATAGCTAATGTAACTAATACAATTATTAGAAAACTGGATGAAGGCAAAAAATGCTTAGCTGTTTTCATTGATCTTCAAAAAGCTTTCGATACAATTGATCATGAAATACTGTACTTAAAACTAAAAAAAAATGGAATAACCGAAACAACTCTAAACCTACTTAGAAGTTATTTAACTGGAAGAGAACAAATTGTACAAATTGGTAAAAGAAAGAGCAAATCTCTCCCAATTAAATTCGGGGTCCCCCAGGGAAGCGTATTAGGACCTATACTATTTCTGATATATATAAATGACCTTATGAATCTTCCCATTAATGGAAACATAATGAGCTTTGCAGATGACACTGTTATTATATTCCACGAACAAGATTGGACAAGAACCTACAAGGAGGCGGAACATGGCCTGGCTGTACTTCAAAACTGGCTAAAAGTAAACTCCCTTACATTAAATGTTAGTAAAACTAAATATCTAACTTTCTCCAAAAACAAAAGAGGACAACCAATGAATGTGCATACCCTCAAATTACATGAATGTCAAAATACTTTTCCACAATGTTCCTGCCCGTCTATAACCCAAACCAAAAGTATTAAATATCTTGGGATTGAAATTGATGAAAATCTACAGTGGAATTCACACATTGATCTTACCTCAAAAAAGCTAACAAAACTCATCTACTTCTTCAAAAAATTAAGAAACATCTTGTCAATGAGGGATCTAAAGAGAGTATATTATGCTTTATGCCACTCTCGATTGGAATATGGAGTAATAGGATGGGGCTCAGCAGCATCTAATCACTTAAAACAACTTAAGATAACTCAGAATTGCATTATAAAGACCATTCTAAAGCTCCCCATAAGGACGTCAACGGCAGAAATTTTTAAACAGTTTGATGTTCCAAGCATACAGAAAATCTATGCCAAAAACATTCTAGTACATCACCACAAAAATGATTCAGAGGCAGACACCTCCCACGCTCATAAAACCAGAGCCAAACAAACAGACATACTTAATATACCAAAGTGTAACTCTTCATTTGGTCAAAGAAGTTCTGCATTTTTAGCAGTAAAGTTATATAACAAGCTCCCACTTAGTATCAAACAAATAAAAATAAAAAATAGCTACATTAAGGACATTAAATGTTGGCTGAAGAATCTATCGGAAAATGAACTTACTAGTATACTTAAAACATCATAGAAGTTTCTGGAAAACCTTATCCAATCAATGAAGTTAAACCATAGAAGTCGCTGAAAAACTTATCCAAAGCATAGTCCCCCTCAGCACAGGATCTCCTAGTGAGGAGGACTACGAATATATTTTATATATACATCTAACTAACATGTTTCATATAAAAATGTAAAAAATATTATATAGTTACTAAATAAAAAAAAATAAAAAAAAATAGTAATTAAAGCGAATCTAAAGTTTTTTTCTAAAAATTATTCGTAATAAGCGTGGCCAGTCCGAACCGATAATTACCTAATTTTCTAACCGAACCTTATTCTAAATATTATAGATTAAACAAATTGCAAAAAAAAAAATGTTATTTCAAAATTAATTTCAACATATGGTCACTTTACATGTTTCACGTTATAATGTTGCTTTTACTTAACTGTTTGATGACCGATATTTACGTGTGTAATTTTTATTAAATTATTAACCCCGATACAGGCGAACCCTGGTGGGGTTAATAATTACATGCTAAAAAAATGTATTTAAATTGTAAAGAAGCAATAAATAAAAAATAAAATAAATATTTTGTAATTTATTGATGACACCATAAAAATGAACGTATACACCCAAAATTAATTTACAGTTCAGACTTTATGATAAAACCGTGTCAGTGGCTAGCATGGGTGGCACCCGGGGCGGATGTCACCCCCGGGGCGTAGTGTCACGTCACCCCCCCCCCCCTCCCCCCCCCCCCCCCCTATTAAAGTGTTCTTGAAAAAACGCTAATTTTGACATCATAAAATTGGTCCATCCTGGGGGGGAGGGGGGGTAATATTCACCTGGCTAGAGAATTTCAGAATTTAGGCTATTCCGCCTATAAAAGAACGACCGACACAAAATTCGGGGCGTTACGAAAATATAAATAACAGACCGTGTTTATGCAATATCCCCCCCCCCCCCCACTCCGATCAACAGTATATTTGACTGACTACAAATAAATTTTTAAATTTGCAATATTCTATAATAAATAGCTATGAAAAATTCAATCAAAATCGTGGGACACATCAAAAACGGTACAAACTTTTTACGAAAATGCCCAATTATCAACTTATTAAAACACGCATCTTAATTGCTTATGTTGAGTACAGAATACAGTAAAAAATAATCGTAAAGACTCAGGCAAAACTATTTTATATCGTCGATATAAATAAAAATGAAATGTATGTAAGCGCATAACTTTCGAACGACTTCATCAAATTGGATAATTCTTTTTTTTGTGTTCATTAGGTATTGTCAGGATAAGGTTTGTATAAAACTGCTGATGAGTTCGGGCATTATAAAATTTGTATAAAAAAATGCAATAGGTGGCATGCGAGCTGTTTGAAAACTTAATGTACCGGGACTGAATGTATGGAATGCGGGAGGGGGGAGAGGGGAACCAGTGATGGTGGAGGAGATCCTGGGAGGGGGAAGGAGAACTCGGGAGGGAGGCTCACGAGACGGTGGAAAGGGGGGGGGGGGGGAGTGGAGTGGGAAGAAGGAAGTTGGAGGAGGCGGAGTGGGAACGCGAGAGGGGAAGGGGACGCGGTAGAGGAAGGGGAGGCGGAAGGGGAACGGGACGAATGAGAAAGGGCACGCAGGAAGAAACAATTTCTTTGTTTAATGGCATAGCAACGCATGCCGGGTACCAGCTAGTTATTTTATAACGGGGTCTTGCTTTTATTATCTAGTCGGTCGATTTAAAGGCATACACGAGTTACTTTAGTTTTTAAAAAGTAACTTAATTTATTTGCAACAGTAAAATGTTAAAGGTTAGGTTAGGTTAACAAAAATAACGACCGTATAATTTTTTGAAGAAAACACTTACGTCAAACACTTGTAAACCAACTATGTACCTATTAGAAGATAATTATCTACTTTATAATAATACTGTAATAGGTAGTTACTTGACTGACGCAAATTTCAATGGAAAATTATGTGCAAAATACGACGATAGTAATTTTCTGCGTATTATTATAACTTCACGATAACAATTATGCAATTTTGCATGTTACTCTAAAGATAGAGCGTTCGTGGGATAGAGCAAGTGTGGGTAATACAAAAGAAGAGGAACACTCTTGGGTTATGTTTATAGCGATGTTACATGGTTCAATCAAATTGAAGCAATTTAATTGAACGCCACACAATTGAACGGGTGTGCTGTTTACACGTATCCTGAAGAAGTGAACTATTCGATTCACATTGCTAAGGATGTCTTCGAATCAGGTCGTCCCTTGGGAATTACGTTAATTTGTGATTATTTAAATAACGAATTAATTAAATGAAACCCTACGCTTTAATATTCCACAGGCTAGGGAACTTCTTAAAATATTCCTTACAGCTCCTCTTCCCATTTATGATCCATTTTGACACATTGGCAACGCAAATTTTCACGTGGCTGCAGCGTGCACGAATAAAGATCGATTGAATCATTCAATGCTTGTGTTTACACGTTCAATTTTCATTCAACCGCATTGAATGTTGAACATTGAATTCAATCGCATTGAAAATATTCAGCAAGTTCAATATTTTCAATGCGATTGAACAATGACATTGAATCATTCAATTTTATAATTGAATTGCAGAATTGAACCGTGTAACATCGCTATTATGAATGGCATTCGCCACAACGCGATAGTGATAATAAGAAGATCGACTAAGTCGTGCAAAAAAATTTTGAAGAACAATAAGTATACCATTAAAGAAGAAGATAACACTTAAACGAAAATATGAAATAGAACAAGACACAGAAAAAAAGCAATGGTCGCAACTAGGACTCGAACCCAGAACCTCTCGTCTAACCTAAGTTTATGTCAACAACGTTAATCCGATAGAACCTACTCATATTCTCTAAATTAAATAAATTAAATTAAACTTTATATCCCATATAAACACAATCGGTAATAAAGGAATGAAAGTGCTTGGCTTCATTCTTCGAAATTCCAGAGGTTTTAGGAATATTTCAACACTAAAAATTTTGTATACATCCTTAGTACGTAGTCAAGTCGAATATAACTCCTCGATCTGGTCCCCCCATTTTAAAATACATTCAGATTCAATCGAAAAAATTCAACATAAATTAATTAATTAAAGACATTAATTTTAAACTCGGTATTCCCATTGAAAACATAACCTACAATTACTTGATGAAAGAATTAAATTTATTAAGACTTTCAGCCCCCTAGATTCAGTCGATTGATATAGGTTTTATCGAAAATGTCGGTAACTTGTAATCGCTCCCGAGAACGACTGCAGGCTGCTAACGAAGAAATAACAGTTCACGTTAAATAAATCTGGAACCCTTAGTCGTTGTGAACTGTGTTTTGTTCGTTAGCGGCCTGCAGTCGTGCTCGGGAGCGATGACAAGTTACCGACATTTTCGATAAAACCTATATCGATCGACCATGCTAGGACCCCTGATCGAAGAATTATATCCGACTTAATATTTTGGTTCAAAATTGTAAATGGTAGCATAGACAGTCCTAATTTAACTAAGCTCAATGAATTTCATATTCCCACGCGAACCACTCGATCTAAAATCCTGTTTAAATGTAACAATAATAGGACTGAGTACTCGAAACACTCTCTTGTACCTAGGTTACATGATGTTAGTAATAGATATGCAGATGTGGCAGATCTATTTAGGTACAAGAGGGCTATGCTATCAAATCTTTTCGGTCAATATTAATTCTATTTGTAGATACTATAGATTTTTGTATGTAACTGTCTCTCTGGTGTCATTTCTCATTCAAATGCCACAATTATCTGTTAAACAATTTTTTTTCTTTTATTTCTATATTATTATTTTTCATTTTGTGACATGTAATCAGTTTTTATGGTATATTTATACCGTTGAAATTAAATAAATAAATAAATATTATAATAATATTATTATTTATAGATTCAATACTTGTAAAATGTGCTAGATTCCATGTTTAGCTAGTCTGTTTCAATACTGAAGCATTGATCCTTCAAACAACGTTTCATTTCGCATCACAATAATGTTTTTAGAGATGTCGCTGTAATGTAATAAGCTAATAAGAAACAACGTTTTGAAAAAATTTGAACGAATTTGCAATCTCTTATTTACATAACAGGTGATAAGACTTATCAAATAATATGATATTATACATAAGTGCTATTCAAACGCGAAATGCTATCGCATACCAATGTTTACGTATATGATTTATAATTTTTAACCTTTAAAACAACCTTTGTGTTACGTGTTACATAAAAATGCTGGTCACTCAGACATCTCAACAAAGTGGCACTTCATCACTCCAAAGTGATAAAAAAACTAGGATAAATTTAACACTTTTTAGTTCTTGTAAATAACGAGTAATCTTAATTGATGCATAATATTATATTAAGTTTTCACAATATATTTTTTATTTTAGTGTAGAAATTTTATGGTTTCTTTAAAGTTAGTGTGATAATGATACAATATAAGTATATTTTATTTTATGCTTTATTTTTTTTTAGTATTACCACATACTGTAGTTTTCTAATTAATTTAAAAATCAATAATCATTATGTAAACACCTAATAGGGCGTTATTAAAAAAAAATATGTCACGGGTTATTTAGTTTTTCATCACTTTTAACGACTTTTCAAAGGGATATTGAAATGCCACCTTGTTGAGTTGTCATGGGAAAAATAAATATTAATGAATAGGTAGGTGGTTCAATACTTGAAATGACTTTAGTCGTCTTTTTTGGTGATTGGATCATTTAGTAAGGTAGGTATTCTTTTTTATAGTTATTTTTGTTAATTTTAGTAAAGAAAAATTATGCGGATATTTTATTGGAATATAAATTAGGTGGATATTTTATTCACATCTCTCCTCTGTATTTATATACATAAATCTAAATATGCTTTCTTCTGGGTTTGTATGTGAGATAGCTATGATAATCGTTCATCTGAATGCGATGAAACTTTGGGGATTTGATGTGCGCATGCCCGCGATGGTTTTTAAATACGATGTTATTTATGCATTGTTTACTGTTATCATCATGAAACTGTTAACCGTTCATCCGATTGCGATGAAACTTTGGGGATTTGATGTGCGCATGCCCGCGATGGTTTTTAAATACGATGTTATTTATGCATTGTTTACTGTTATCATCATGAAACTGTTAACCGTTCATCCGATTGCGATGAAACTTTGGGGATTTGATGTGTGCATGCCCGCGATGGTTTCTATTGTAATAGTGAGTTCTGGCATCATGAAATTGTGCGTTGCTAACCGTTCATCCGATTGCAATGAACCTTTGGTGAGTTGTTGTAAAGTCTATATATACTGGTGAGCTCTGGCATTATGAAATTTGTATAAAAAATTGCAATAGGTGGCACGCGAGCGGTTTGAAAACTGAATGTACCAGGACTGAATGTACGGAGTGTGGGAGGGGAGTGGAGAATTCGGGAGGGGGGGGGGGGGAAATCGGGAGTGGGGTTCGCGGGATGGGGGAAGCGGGAGAGGGGAGTGACGAGAGGGAAGGCGGAGTGGGAACTCGTGAGGGGGGATGGGGGAAAGGAAAGGGAGGAGGAAGGGGACCGCACGACAATGGGAAAGGACAAGCAGGGTGAAACAATTTCTTTATTAATGCCGGGAACTCGCTAGTTAAAAAAAAAATACTTTTTCTATGATTGCATTCTGTTCTTCTCACAAAATATGTGAACGCTATATGAAATATATTTAAAAAAAAAAAATTATAATGTCACATCACAAAGAATCTGCTTCATAGGAACAAAAATTAAAAAATATAATTTTTTCCTGTTAAGTAGCTACAAAACAAAGAGTTTGGAAGTTACCAACATTTTTTTTTATGCAGGATGTCAAGCCGCCGCTGCCCGAATTTATACCAAGCACCTCAAAAAGAAGAAGATGAAGAGATATAAAATTACGAATGTTCGAGGAGCGCGCTAAAATCAAAAGCGCGTCAAAATCGATGCGAAAATTGCGAAAATGTTTAATAAATCACGACTCGTTTAAAATAGAGCAAAAATCTCATAAAAGGTATCTTAAGTATCATTTAAAGAAACGTTGTGAATTTTTTCACAACTATAACTTGTAAAATAACTGAAACAAACGTGTTTATAATAATTTCCGGAGCATACTTTGCGATATTTTTCTATCGAGGGAATATTATATAATTTGCGTTTCGGCGTGGAACGCGTCTAGATATTATGTTAAAAAATAACATATATATTTTTAAGAGCTTAAAAACTTCAAATGTTTAAGGAAGATATGTAAGAATTCGGTAAAAATGCGGGTAGCGGCGCCTTAAACACGTTAAGTTTTAAAGCTATTAAAAAATATAAGGGATTCTTTAAGAAAATATTATCTGGACATTCCCCGTGCCGAAATGCACATTATATAAATTCCCTCGATAGAAAAAAATTGCAAAGTATGCTTCAAAAATGATTATAAACACGTTTGTTTCAGTTATTTTACAAGTTATATGTATGAGAAAATTTTCAGTTTTTCTTTGAATGCTGTTTAAGACAACCCCGCGAGATTTTTGCTCTATTTTAAACGAGTCGTGTTTTATTAAACATTTTCACAATTTTCACATCGATTTTGTCGCTTTAAATACTAGCGCGCTCCTCTAACATTCGTAATTCCATATCTCTCCGTCTTCTTCTTTTTGAGCCCGGTTGCGGCGCCTTGTCTTACTGAGTGAATTCCTGCCATCATTTGAAGTAAAAAATGTGAATGAAATTTTGGCCTCCGGTGACTTTTATTGATGGTTTTTTTTATTTTTTTTCTTTAAAACCAAATTTACGACAACATTCGTAATGCCATTGTTTTAGTAATAGCACCCTAGCACACACAAAAGTCACGAGCCGCCACTTGGATAACCACTGTTTTTCATGTTTTAAAATGAAAAAAAAAACACCAAAAATGTCACCGGAGACCTAAATTTCATTTACATTTTTTTAGTCCAAATAATGTCAGCAATAACTGGTTAAAGTAAGTCAAGTACGTCCCTTTACACCAGCGGTCGGGGAACCGGGGTAAATTACCCCAAATGGGGTAAAAATGTTTTTTTTTTTTAGGTAATAAGGAAATTTTTCATCTTTGCTATTTCATAAACGTATTAGTATTTTTACAAACTTAATCAATTCAGGTGTGTGCGTGAAGATCTAACTAATACTGAAGCACGTATTCAATCTGAGAGCAAAGCCAATCTGCCATCTTTTTGGATGACAAAAGCTACGAAGGCTTTCAAAATTGCACATGAGGAGGCGATAAAAAAGTTGCTGCCATTTGCAACAACCTCTTTGTGAACAAGGCTTTTCCACTCTAATGAACATAAAAACGAAGAACAGAAATCGATTAAACGCCGAAGACTGTATTCAAATTGCTCTTACATCAAAAAGTCCCAATTTTGAAGTAATTGTAGATATCAAACGTGAAGCAACATTACTTCTCCAAAAACTTAGAGGGAAACCTAAAAATCAGAATTTTTGTTTGATCCAATTTGAGAATTTTATTTTGTTTGTCTATTACTTCTTACTATTTTCATGTAACTTTTTTTTTATTTTCCTTGTAAATTAATTTAATAAATAATGTTTATTTAAATATACATTGATTTTGTCTTCTTTTCAAAATGGGGGGAAGGGGTAATATCGACTTACACAAAAATATTTTGGGGTAATGGTTAAAAAAATTCCCCGACCGCTGCTTTACACCCTGTACACCCTGTATATCACTTGCTACAGGCTCAGCTACTAAAAAATAAATGATTCTCTGTATTTTATTATCTCGACCCAGAATTCCTCAGCCGTGAGACTAGTGGTGCGTGGCGGGACAAAGCAATTTGACTTTGGCCTTTTGCTCACAACTATGTTGATTTTGTATTTAGGTACAGCAAAGTCCACGTTAAAAATTGTAAAATGAAGATAACGGGCTAGTTTAAAAAAAAACTTTTCGCAATACTTTATCGTATTAATTACAAATATAATACGTTCTCTTACGTGGTTCTGCATATGATACAAAATTCGAAGTATCTTATCTTATCTTACTAACATTATAATCTTACTAATATTATAAACGCCAAAGCTTGTATGGATGTATGTGTGTTTGTTTCTCTTTCACGCAAAAACAACTGAATGGATTCTAATGAAACTTTACAATAATATAGCTCATACATCAGAATAACATATATATACTATAATTTAAAAAGCTAGCTAGGAAGGGGAAGCGGGAGGGGAACGAGGACGCACGGAAAAGGTGATTTAGGGAGAAACAATGCATTTCTTTGAATATGGCATTCCAACGCATGCCGGGAATCAGGCTAGTAAGTAAATATTTATGATATTTTGATAGAAAGCAGTCACTTTGTGGTTTGACATATTATATAAAACAATAACTTTGTTTGTAACCACGATTTATTTAATTTTTATAATACCGATCGATTTCGCTTTACTCAAGCATCTTCAGTAAAGATATCATAAATAAAATCTGCTTGAGTAAATATATCATAAATATTTATGACTTCGTTGCTACGCGCGCGTTCTGTTTGGCACACCGGCGGAATTTTGAAAATGGAATTTTGACTGTTTAATAATAATATTTAACGTCCATCCAAAAACGTTGCTACTTTGAGGTAAAAATTATCTATAAACAAACCTTAAATCTCAGATTATCCAAAGGAGGCTGGGCGTACCGAATCCCGGAGAACGCATTGTATGAAAAGCCGGTGGGAGTTTTAAACGTTGTTCCCCGCAGTTTCCCCCCATTAAGAATCACTTCCGGTCCTGCCATCTTTGGAACTTGTCAAATAAAACTGATACACGTAGTTAATAAAATAAAAAAATAAAGTTTTCAGATAAAAAATAAAGGAAGATCTGTCAAAGTATTTTGTTCATTTGCGCGGATCCGACACGTGCGACTCCTAGCGGAGCGTTTTAAAACTGGGCCACTGGGCGTGATGTGATTCTTCTAAGCAGGGTGTATTTATATTTTATTGAATCTCACGCGCCCATTCAGGGCTGACACCATCTTGCACTATTAATAAATTCTAAAAGCTTTAAAAATAAACGCTGATAATAGAACTTGTTTTTCTTTATGCATTGCAATAGTACCGTCCAGCATTTTCACTTTATTTATTTTTATTTTCTATATATATAATATAATCTTCTATTTTAACCATTCATCACTCTAGAAAAGCTTACAAATTCATTAACGTATCGGGGATTTAAATTCAATATTGTAACCGACTTATTAATAATTTGAAAATTTTCTTTACAAATAAGTAGGGGAGGGCGGGGCAAGATGAAGTTTTTGCTATATTGCTTTGTTCAAACCTGCTACGATCCTGATAATGGGTCCATATGTGCCCGTACCGCATCCCGTGCCTTTAGTACTGCAAACAGTGTTACCGAAGGTCCCGATTTATCGGGAGATCTTCCGATTTTTCACTTCATCTCCCGATCTACCGGGAAGACCGGAATGCATCAAAATCTCCCGATTTTTCGAAGTTCTCATCGATTGATCGTTTCTCGTCAATGCTTTGTCTATGGCAAAAAATATATATTCCCCGTATTCGGGTATTGACCAGAATAATTTTAAAAAATTCTGCAATCTAAGCATATCCCTATTATAGACCCTTACAAACCGATCATTTATGAATTATGAGCTGGAAATTATAATTTATTACGTAACGGAGGGGTGTCAAACTGGATTTTATTAAGGGCCATTTATAAGATTTTGCGTGTGTAAGCGGGCCAGACTCAAAAATTAAAACCCATGCTCAATTGCTTAAATCTTAATTTAGTTAGATATGTAAGTACCTAGTTATTATAAATTTTCATTCAAGTTAAAAAGGAGGGTAAAATGGTAAATTATCTTGAGCCGGACACCTGACTTCTCTTATTTTTGATAAGCTCATTGAAGTCGGGTGTCATATTCGTGGCAAGTAGTTATTTTAAGAATCGATTGGAGATGTTCATCCATAAACCTTGAGCGATGTTTGCTCTTACTTATTTTCAAAACGGAAAACATCCGCTCGCTTAAATAGTTACTACCGGACACACACAGGATAAGTGCTGTACGCTTACTTATATTTGGATATATATTAACAACATATTTAAAGCAATTTTTTGATGTTAATATTTTGGCAAGGATTAAACTTCAAACTTTCTTTAAAAAAGGTTTTTTTCCACTGTGAGACGGCTTGCGGACTTTTAAATGTTCCGTTTGAGAACATGAATAGTTGCAGTCGGAATATGAAAAAGGTTTATTTCCACTGTGAGACGGCTTGTCGACTTTTAAATGTTCCTTTTGAGAAGATGAATAGTTGCAGTCGGAACATAAAAAGGTTTTTATCCACAGTGAGTCAGCATGTGGATTTTAAATTGTCACTTTCGAGAACATGAATAGTTGCATTCGGAACATGTAAAAGGTTTTCTCCACTGTAAGACGGCTTGTGGATTTTTAAATATTCCTTTTGAGAACGTGAATAATTGCAGTCGGAACATGAAAATGGTTTTTCTCCACTATGAATTCACTTGTGAGTTTTTAAATTCTCCTTTTTAGCACATAAATAATTGCAATCGGAACATACAAAAGGTTTTTCTCAACTGCGAGACGGCTTGTTGATTTAAAATTGTCACTTTCGAGGACATGAATTGTTGCAGTCGGAACATGTAAAAGGTTTTCTCCACTGTGAGACGGCGTGTGAACTTTTAAATGTTCCTTTTGAGAACCTGAATAGTTACAATCGGAATATAAAAAAAAGGTTTTTCTCCACAGGGAATCAGCCTGCGGATGTTAAATTGTGACTTTCAAGAACATTAATAGTTTCAATCAGAACATGAAAAGGGTTTTTCTCCACTGTGACACGGCTTGTTGTCTTTTAAATGTTCCTTTTAAGAAAAGAACAGTGTTCGAAAAGTGAAAATGTTTAATGGTTAAATTTTAATCTAATATAACTCCTGAGTATTTCATAACAATAATAATTTCCATAATTTCATTTTTAATATGGTCCATGTACTTTATTTTGTTTTTGATGATTAGACTAAGATATTAGTAGGTACTTCAATAAAGGATTACTAAACAGTGTATCGTTATCGAGTATCTGTCGCCAGGTGAGAGGTGTTTTGAAAAACCCCATGAGGTGGTTTATTGGTTCCTTAATAAAATTAAAATTATTACTTATTGATTAAAAGATTGTTACTTGTCGTTCGCTTTTAAAAGTAAGTAGGTATTAAATGAATTTGGCATCTCGTTAAGGTACGGGTGACAGTCAAGGTCAAAGTTTCACAAAAATTTGTGCTGAGTTGCCAGACGTAAAATAAGTCTTCGTTGAACGTTAGGGAAAATTGCTTTATTTCACGGGCAACATCTACAATAATCGTATTGACGGCGCTGCTTATGGGTATTTCGTTTGTTGTTAAGGTTCTGCTTCGCAATAATAAAAGCGATTCGAATTATTGAGAAGGGAGAAATTTCATTAAAATAATTCTAGTCATCTCCCGATTTCTTCAAAATTCTCCCGTTTTCTGCCGATTTTTAGGCGAAAATTCTCCCGATTTTGAAGTCTTCCCGTGTTGGTGTCGTAAGCGCTGACCGAATTTTGTTTTTTCACATTCCTGATGTAATGTTACGAGTGCACCTCACGTGTGATATATTGAAGATTATTTGATTAATTAGACTGGTTGAGGGTATCCGACATTCACTACTCATTATCCTTAAAGTAAGAGTTTTAAATTTGGCTGAAAAAGTTACATATTTATTACAAAGTTTAAAAAAAAACACGCCTGGGGGCATAACGGGGTAATGCCATCAAGCCCTATTCATCATGCTCTCCTTCCTTACGATTATATTATTTATTTAATATTAATTTAATTAAGACGAAACGGAAAGTTGTAAACAGCAAAACAAAACTGAGAGAAGTCAAGCGGTCGAAAAAAACTTCGGTTTTCTGAAGGCACAAAAAATATACATTGCCTTTATTAAGGTGAGGTATGTGGAGTCAGTAGGAGGGTGGATTGCCTGTCAAATGTGTCAAGAGTGGGCTCACTGTTCCTGTGCAGGTGTCGAAGACGAAGACTAGGAGTCAATTCTTCTTTACCCCAAGTGTGAACCTTAACCCCAAGTTTAATGAACCTTAACCTCAAGACGATTTATTTAATTACACTTTTTATAGCTTTTTAAAATATATTTTTGCATTTTGTTCTATGGAATGTTACAGCCAAAAAATGACCAAAGTTTGTTTGCATAAAATGTAGATTTTGTAATATTTGAGGAACAATATTTTATTTGGATATGATTTTAGATTTTCACGGCCAAAAGTATTTTTGTTATTTGTTTTTGGGGTGTTATGCCGTTTTGCGCTACCTCCTCCTTTGGCCAACGTTTCGGACACTGTAGCACTGTCCGAAATTTTGGCTAAAGGAGGAGGTAGCGCAACACGGCATAACACCCCAAAAACAAATATCAAAAATATTTTATTAAAAAATGTGATTCACAAAAAAATTTCAAAAAAAACATAAAAACTTGGATAAAAAATAATGCTAGAGCATTTACCGGTGCACTCACCCAAATTCGAAATTAATATTAACCAATGCTGTTATTATTGTACCAATGTTATTGTTATTATTAATGCAACCATTCTATTGTGTGATTTTATTCTAATATAAGTGTAGGTATGTTCACAGTATAATAAATTGACATAAAATTACTGCCTCAACACAGGCTAGCCTAGTGAGGCAGGTTATGAGAAACCTAAATTTATAATTATAAATCTCTATTCTTTAATTACCTACTGTATATGTGTATTTTGTTTTCTGATATTAACTTTCGTACGTATGCAACTTTTAAACTGTACTTTTACTGTACTTATGATGTACTTTTTGTTTTTGTAGTTATAAATCTTCATTTTTTTTTTGTTCAATAAAGATATATTATTATTATTATTATTATTTAAACGTTAACTACACCGTCATGCCCCCCCCCCCTCTCGTAGATCAGTTCCAATTTTTAAAAAGAATTACACTCCTGTGATCTTAGGCAAGTTCTCACAAGGAAAATTAATTTTATTTTTGTTTTTTTATCCGTCTGTCTGTTCACATTTTGACTGGTCTAAACATTTTTTGTTGTTTTTGGGTATTTTTTTATGATTCCGCACAATATGGCCATCCCTGAATTTCGGATCATGAACATTCCCCTACTCAGGCTTCCCCTTCCCCTTTCCTTTCCTTTTTGCCGCGAAAAGAATGACGTGACGTGTATACATAATATGAACTATGAACGCCATCTGTTTGGAATTTTAGTCAGCTGTTGGTTGTTGATTAGATAAAATTATTATGAAGTTGTCTGTAATCCTACCAGTGGTCCGTAACCTTTATTTCTTAAGGACCGATAAATTATTCAGTTTTTAAATTGAGACGCATTTTCGAGAGGAAATTACAGTGTCCATCATCAGCCCTGCGCATCAGCAACACGTCTGACCTGGTGATGGAAACTGTAACAGTGTCCGAAATATTGGCTAATGTAGGAGGTAGCGCAACACGACATAACACCCCAAAAATAAATAACGAAAATACTTTGGTCGTGAAAATCTAAAATTATAATCAAGGGTTTGATTAGTTTTTGACCGAAGATTGATTGTTTTTAAACGCGTTATATTTCTTGAAGGAAACATTTTGGATCTTTTCAATCTGAAGCATTTATGGTCCACGCCAAATGCAATGTCTGCCCGCAAGCGGTCCACGGGTTGAAAACCGCTGCTCTATATTATTTAAAATCAAAGTCTAAGGCTTATACCTAATACCAATACAAATAATACCTTCATATTACTATCCAACATTTAATAAACTGAACTTAATTCTCTTTTACTTATATTATATCGACCTTTCGTATGATGGTTGTTTTTGAAAGCTTAATAAAACTATTAATTGTTTTTGTGTTTAATTCGTAGAACTCCATTTTAATTTTTAGAAATTTAATTAAAATTAAATTTGATAATGTTATTATCGAGTTCTGCAAGTTTTTTGGTTAGTGTTTTAGTTACAGCTGTTTCGACTTGTAAGGTCATTTTCAAACTGTGGTGAAGCCACGTACGTACGACTTATTTATAAGATTTTAAATGTCAATTTTTGAAGGTGTCTAAGTTGATTTATTACCGGTTAAACCAATTTGTAGAGACACTAATTGAGAGAGTGCTAATGTGGGATTCGGAGTATTTCCCTTTGGTTTGCCTTGCACTAAGTGTAAGGGTTTTCTTAATTGATTTAGAATGACGTTATTGCTATGACTCATTTAAGTGGATTATATTTTTTTTTTTTGGGTTTGGTAAACATACTAAGTAGTGGGGAATAAATAATTTTCCTTACTTTACCAACCAACATAACGCTAATTAATAAAGTAAGGAAAATTATTTATTCCCCACTACTTAGTATGTTTACCAAACCGAAAAAAAAATATAATGCACTTAAATGAGTCATAGCAATAACGTCATTCTAAATCAATTAAGAAAACCCTTACATTTAGTGCAAGGCAAACCAAAGGGAAATACTCCGAATCCCACATTAGCACTCTCTCAATTAGTGTCTCTACAAATTGGTTTAACCGGTAATAAATCAACTTAGACACCTTCAAAAATTGACATTTAAAATCTTATAAATAAGTCGTCCGTACGTGGCTTCACCACAGTTTGAAAATGACCTTACAAGTCGAAACAGCTGTAACTAAAACACTAACAAAAAAACTTGCAGAACTCGATAATAACATTATCAAATTTAATTTTAATTAAATTTCTAAAAACTTAATAAAACTGTCGACAAAGTCATTTGAACACGAGTTTAATTGAATTTGCTGACTTTTTCCTAAAACGAAAGAAAATTATTAATAAAAATAAAAGTACACGTTAATAATGAATAATTATTGTAGAAGCATATATTATTCTCAGCCAAATATGGATACATTTAACTGACAATACAATAAAATAATGAAACATAAATACACGAAAATCAAGGGGACGTTGAAGGAGTTTAATCTTATACTTTTGAATGTAGCTATAACTTTGTGGTTATCCATTATAGATTAATGAAACAATTTAACTTTGTTTGAACCACTTTTACTTTTGAGTAAATCCGACCGGTTTCAGAACGAACGTTCCTTTTCAGGGCAAATGTATACTGATTCGACAGTTTTGAAATATGGATGGGAACAATGTATTATTATGGTAGGGGTGGAGCTGTTGCTAGGTATTAATGAAGAATGGGTGGGTAGGAGAACATATCCATGATTGGGTTATAAGACAATATTTTTTGTTTGTTAATAATAGATTCATTATTTTTGAGGGATTTTTTTTTATTTCAAGGCTTCTAAGTTATCTAAACGTTTTCCTTTATGATTAATATGAAGAATATTTATCAAAACAATGGTTATTGAATGGTTAGCGAACTCAGAAAAATTATTATTATTAAGACACCTTAAATGTTCTTTGATTCTAATTTCAAAATTACGAGTTGTTTTTCCAATATAAAATGAGGGGCAATCATTACATTTGAGTTTATATATTCCGGAAATAGTCAATTTATGGTCTTTATCTTTAGCATTTCTCAAAAAATTACCGATATTTTTTCTTGTATAAAAAGCTGGTTTAATATTAGAAGGGAGATTTTTGCAACATTGAACTGAAAAATTATTAATATACAAAATTTTACGCCATTCTTTATCATTAATATTAAATCTTGTTTCACAAATTATATACTTTATTATAACTCATGACTAGACATCACCAGAATTTCTCAACACATTGAAAACATCCAGCACAAGCGCACACAAGGAAAAACGAGGAAAAGGAATCAAACTATACTCATTAATGTCATTAATTTACAATGAAGAACTTTGGCGAATTGCCAGAGGAACTTCAATAATAATAAAATATTTAAGGAAATTAAACTTAAGTACAAAAATATGTGATTAAGTTGCACTAAAATATATGCAAACATGCATGTATTTGATAGTTGTATTAGGACAAAATGCCTACAATGCATGACATCTTTTTTCTATTGTCTCTAAGTGGAATCGGGCTGAAAAAAGAGATGGAGTGGCGGGTTTTAGAACGGTCTAAAGAAGACATTTAGTGATAATTGATAACAATTGCACAATTGTAGATGTTGCTACCTCAAAAAATGTTATAAACATTTTTTGGTAAAATAATAAATTTTCATGGAGCTTTCTTTGAATTGGGCATCCCTAAAATGCAATTATACCGTATAGGTAGGGTTGCCATCTCTTAAATTTGGCCACCAGGACAAGACGCGTGAAAACCCCGGATTTTAGGGCCCAGAACCCGGACATGTCAACAGGTTTTTCTAAACATAGTCAGTGTAATAAAAAACAGTTGAAAATGTCATAAATCACCTTTTATTTATTTTAAAAAGAAATTTAGTCATCTTTTATCATCATTTTAAAAGTACCTAACAAAACAAAATCTCATTACAGTTTGTTACAAATTGTTTTAATAATCAGTCAATTTTTTTATTCTTAAAAAAACCAAATTATTAATATACTCTGTTATGAAAACAAAACCTTATTAAAATATTAAGCCTAACAAAATTCAATTAAATTTTTAAACAAAAAACTTAAAAGTACTGAGACTATTTTAGTATTAAGTCTTACAATTTTTGAGGTAACTCTTTTAACTCAATAAAAGAGTTACCTCAAAAATTTTTGTTGTTTTTTACACAAAAACAACAAAACACCATACAAAGCTACACAAACAATACACAATACCCGAGCCGAAAACAACGAACTTCTCCAAACTCCTTTTTTAAAAACCACCTTCGGGCAAAGACACTCTAAATACATAGCTTGCAAACTATACAATACACTACCAACTACGATCAGACAAAGTGACTCCTTTACAAAATTCAAACAAGATATTAAAAAATGGATTATAAGTATTGTACGCCGCACTATCACAAATATCTGTAAAATAAATCACACATACACAGAAATAACTATTCACATACAACCTAACCCATATAAAACAAATGAAAATAATGGAATCCTGACAAATTTAACATATAAATAGACTAGGCAGAATTTATTTCATTACTCCATCTCCAACATTTATAAAATAACTCTCTTTAAAAGATTTACCACCCTTCCAATCACCCTTCTGTTTTAATTCTATTCAGAATATGTATTTTACCTGAAATATCCTCGTAACTACTATATTCATTTATATACCTGTACGCCTGTCTCGACACAGGTATACCCTAGTGAGACAGGCATACAAATAAAACCATTGTAAATATATTTTATTATAGATAAATAAATAAAAATAAAAAAATAAAAATAAATAATTATATCTTTAAGTTTTTATCAGCAGCCATTTAAACAACAAAATATCTCTTAACATAATATGCACTAAATTCAGTCTTCTTAAATCTTAAGCAACTAAGCTGAAACTTTTTAAAGTTTAGACTTACTGTAATGTAAGTTACATTATTATTTTTTTTAAGCATAAAATAACCAAAAACCATACCTATTTATATCACCTTAAAGTTTTAATCAACAGCCATATTGTAAATTTCTTTTGCGTAATAAAAACAATCCATAACTCTACAAAAATGAAAAGAAATTTTTGCACTCATAAGTATATTATTTGATTATCTAGCTATTATAGCTTTTTCCTCAGCCTCTCGCCTTTTTTACTTTTATTTTTTTTTTGTGTTTATCACTCTTTCCGATAACTTTTAGAATATCTTCCCTTTTTAAAAGGAATTTGTAAAAATCAATGCAGCTGTATTCTTGGAAATTGAATTTAATTTTAATTAAATATAAATGAAATAATGTTACTTTGATTGAACCACTTTTATATTTGTCTAAAGCCGACCGGTTTCAGAACGACCGTTGCTTCCTCAGGGCAAACGTATACGTTTGACTTTAAATTTTAAGACTTTAGATAAATTTTTTTAAACCCGGACTTCAAATAAAACCCCGCCCGGACGCTCCCCGGACGCCCTCTAATCTAGGACAAATCCGGGGAAACCCGGACGAATGGCAACCCTACGTATAGGTATATATTTGAATTGAATTGTCAATAAAAGGAAACAGGTTTGCGCTAAGCTAATAAAAATGTGTTTGTTATCTACATGCAGTATTCGACAACCAACTTATATTATAATACGATATTTTAATGTGATGATTTTATTAACGATTAATTTTTTTTGATGTTGATTATAGCTAACCAGATGCAGAGTGTTACGACTATAAACAATAATTGTCATAAAGATATTTTACTCAGTCCTAATTATCTTATATCTTTCTAATAATTTTAGAAATATTTTTTTTAATACTCGCCTTGAAAATACAAATAATAAGTGGTCACAAAAACCAATTTGCGATTATAATTAGGTACCTACTACCCGGGTTTGATTCAACAGTGTTTTCGGTTCCATGACAACTCAGAATCAATTCAATTCAACACCTCTTTGAAAAGTCATTAAAAGCTATGAAATTTAATGACTTTTCCAAAGCAGGTGTTGAGTTGAATTCATTCTGAGTTGTCCGGTCACCGTTTATTCTTAGGTAGTAGTGCCTACCTATCCACTAAACAATATCGAGAAATATGTTAACCGAAGAAATCAGAACAGTTTTGAAAAGTAAAACAAGTGATGAGAAAAATAAGAGATTAACTAAGTTAGGTTTGATTTTTAGGTAAATTTTATTCAACACTTTTATCGTAAGTGATTCGCGCGCTGCTTCGTGTGTTACCGTGATGCTGGAACGAGACGGAGTGGTTACCACGTGACCCGCTTGGCTAAACCCGACTACTCGATCAGTAACGACGTGTGATGGAAAAATATTTTTATTGTTTTTAATTGAAAAAAATATCATCGGACAACAAAATGACACCTACATATTTTACTCCAGAAATTCTTCGGGAACGTGCTGTTATACCCAGTATATAACATTCGAAAGTTTTCTGATTCGTCACAGAAAAAAACAACCATTGGATTTGTCATATTTTGTAAAAAAAAATATTTTTTTTAACTTCATAGCCCACATTGCGAATGACAGTATTATCTGCAAATAATTAGGTACGCTGAATTAGAACTTTCAGACTAAAATTGTGTGCACTTTTCACGACACCAGAGCTTTGTGATTCAAACAACGAAATTTTCTGCTGAAGGTGGACAACTTTGATAACCCTCATAGAATTATCATATCAGGTATTTAGTTCATTATGAAGGGATGAGTCAAATTTAAAAAAAATTCCTAATATTTTTCACTCGTATCATTCCTCTATCCACTATGTCGACTTATGGTGACTCCACATTTAATATTATAAGGTATTCTCGTACTCTGTGGACAATTACACCTAATGGCAACCGACAGCCCCTCAGAGCTCAGACATACAACAAGTTTCGGACTGGCATTTCTAGATATATTATCTTCCGCAGTGTTGGTTGATTAGTATAGTATGCACGTTCACATCGAGCATGGAAGTAATGACAAAATGTCAATCGTTCAGGAGAGCGTAAAAAGTATTATTCTTTTTCAAAAAATCATATCTCCTTTTTTTATAAACCTATAATTGGGAATTTTTATTATTAAATTACATAGAATAGGTCTTTCCGAATACTCAACACTTTTTTTAAAGTCTTCAATAACAGCATTTAATTTATTTTTTCAGAAAAAAAATCCTCTTAAAATGCACGCTGTAAAAGACGTATTATTTTTCTAGAAATAAAGAAAGAAAGAGAAGAAAAACTCATTTTTTGGATTTATTATCCTTTACAGGAATTCAAATTTCCATGATCGATATGTATATGCATCATGTATATGCACGTGCACACCTACCTAAAGTTGCCTCCAGTCTTATCCGATTGTTCCGATTGTCCACCGTTTTAAAGAACCGTTTTTCACCGTTTAGATCGCATAGTGCTTTGTGTTGTACCTTTTATCGGTCTTCAAGGTCTACACCGAAACTAATTTTTGTGTCAGCCGTCCGGACCGCGTTAATTTTTTTCAAACACAAAAATATCACACTTCCGAGTATTGTACAAGGTAAATATAAGGTACACAATATAAAAAAGGTATCTCAATATAAAAGAAAATATATGTCTTACAGATAGCTTTTAGGCACCGCATTCATGAACGTGACAAAGGGAAAGTTCTTAATTTTGTTTCTGGCAATGCTTCTGACGTCATTAACTCACCACGATGCTTGTGACGTCACGACAGACCTACTACATACATACAATGATGGCTGTGTCCCAATATGGCTGTGGTTTCCAAACTTTTTCAAAGCGCGACCCTTTTAAATCTACCCCCCGTTGTTTTTTAGGAATGATCAACCTGTTTAGTCGAAGTATTATTAATGTATCCATTATTAGTTTGTATGCGGACCTTGGTGGGAGGGTATGTACAACATTACCTGCTTAACTTTGTTGTCGGTGGAGTCGCAAACCTACTTTATGTATTGCAAAACAAAATTTGTTTAATAAAACTATCAAAGTGGGTAAAAATAAAGCGCCGCAGGTGAAAACATTTTATCCGCAAGGCCAAAACAATAAATGCATTCAATTTTTTCATTTGGTAATATTAAAGAACTTATAAAAGTACTTTCAATTTTAGCGGTTAATTCAAAAAAGTTAGTCAAAATTGCCAGACCAAATTTTTACTACGTTCAAGGTAACTAATCACGCCGTTTCCCCGCAGGGGTAGGCAGAGAGGACGGACCGCCAAACAACTCGGTCTTGGCACACACTCTTTGCCTCACTCACATTCATACATCGTCTCATACATTCTCTTCTATTATTCTGACTTTTGACATGACCCGACTCAAGTATCTGATTCACTTGATCGTGCCATGTCTTCCTCGGGCGTCCCCGACTTCTTCTACCATTCACATTCGCGTCGTATATTCTTCTTACACTACTTCCTTCGTTCATTCGCTCTACATGCCCAAACCATCTGAGGGTCCCTTTCTAAATCTTACTCATTATGCTTACATCAGCCTTACATTCTTTGCGGATATCCACATTTCTCACACGATCATACATTGTTTTACCACACGTGTTTTACCATACGTTCAAGGTAAAACCAATAAATGGTGATGGTTTATTTTCGTCCGGAATTACAATATTTCGTCAAGAAAATTTGAAAAGGAAACCTTTAAAATACATTAAACACAGATCTCAACGAAGAACAGGTGCACTCTTCTTCATTAAAAGTAAAGTTAACCTATCTTAAGCCACGGCATTCCGAATTTCTACCGTTTTATAACATTTCTCTTGAACCCTTTAAGTTTTTAAATTTCTAAAAAATGCATTTTATTTTTTACGATAATATTTGGCACGCCGAAAGGGTAATTATGTGAAATTCATAATTATTATAAATAATTGAAAAAAATCATAATTCATTGTTTCTTTATGCTATTTAAATATTTCCCGCAAGATTCTTGTTGTATTTTAAACGAGTCATGTTTTATTGAACATTTTCACAATTTTCGCTTAAATGTTATCGTTTTTAATATGAGCGTATCTCCCCTTCCTCTTCTTTTTGAGCGCTTTCTACAGGGCCTTAATTAACCACGATTTTTTGTCATTTTTTATTTTTATACGCAAAAAAACTTAATGTTCTGAGCAACTGATTCAAAACTTTAAAGAAAGATTACAGTTTTAGGCTAATACCCGCATTTTATGTACCCGCCTCGGAACAGACTTAGTCTAGTGAGGCGGGCTACTAACTTGTTTGTAAAAGATATTATTATTACAATAAACGCCTGGGTTGCCGGCATTGAAAAAAAAATACCTTTTGCAAAACAGAACTCTGAATATTTTCCCATTAACCCGGGCACCCCTGCTTAGTCACCAAACGTAGCGAACCACTTGGGGTGACCTATGGCAGAGGCGTTGGTTATCCAATAAATGGTTCCCGAGGTGGCGCGGGCGGTACCCATAATCGCCTCCGAAATTGAAACTCTTTTCATAATAAAGAAAAGAACAAAAATCCAATTATATTTATAAATGTCTCGTGTCCCCCACTTTGAAAACCATTGGTATACACACAGCTTGTCGAAATTGTTCATGACCAAAACGTGATTAACTATTGATGTGTTAGTGCGAAAAATTACACAACAGGATAACTCGGCGGTCAGTTGTATATTGCCGGGAACTCGTATGCCAGATGGCGGAATTTAAAGGAGAGTTTTATTGCGAAATTACTGTTACTGGCGTTACTTTTATTCTGATGTTTTCTATGAGACGGCTTGTCTAGGGTATATTTGGTCGAAGCGTTAAACTGATTGATGTCAGTTTGTCAACGGGTTCTTTTGACATTCACTTTTTTTTTTAAATTGAGACAGTTACATAAAATATTCAAATTCTTACTTTATATATATACATAAAAACATATATTTTGGAAAAAACATTGTAAATAAAATTTATAAGATATACAGAACAGAGAGAATGAAAAAAATAAAAAGAAAAGGCAAGAGAAAAAATAATGGAAAAAACATTAAAACGAAAAGCGGAAAAAGCATTACTACAAAAAAGTTCTTTCACTTAACCCATTTTTTTAGCGTACATTTCTTCTGAAACCCAATCACAGCTTTTTATTGCGTTGGGTAACATGTTGTAAATTATTGGAACAAGGTATTCTACATGTTGTAAATTATTCCGGGATTCGATCCCGCGCCCTTTGGAATGCTAGTCAAGCGCCTTACCGCTGCACTACGCCGGCCGTCAGTCAGTTAATAGTAATTTTACCAAGTAATATTGTATGTTTTGCACTGAAAGAAGATTTGTTTTTGTTGAATGTCCCCATGTGGTTATTCCATATCTTATTAGGGATTCCGCCAACGACAGGTTATACTAATCTATGAGTATTTGAACAAAAAACTTCAGTCCATAAAGTTTGCTCACTATAGCTCTAAGCCGTGTGCAAACTTTTTGTATATGTATATCCCATTTAAAATTACAGTCAATTGTTAAGCCTAAATATACGTATTTAGAAACCAGTTCAATATTTTTACATGAGCATGGTTGTATAACAGAATTATGGATGCAATTAAAATCATGAGAAACAATTTTAAGAGTTACGGTGATGTTGGCATGGGGAGATCTGATGAGCAAAGCTTCATTTTTTAGCATTGATTATTAAACCTACATCATGTGACCATTTTTGAAGATTGACAAAATATATTCGCAATAAAGTATTTGCAATTTTTTTTATTTTTAAATAAATGAAGACAATATAAGCGAAACTCAATCGAAAATCTGGAAACAGAAAAATCATTTTTTATTTTTTTAAATTTTTTTTATTAGGTTTGTCAACAGTGATTTACATCAAAGCTTTCACAGATAAAATTACACTGAACATGGTTGATGCTATCACTAATTAAAGACAAACACAGCATTGATAATATAATACTTACATATACATTAATCGATGACTTTTTAAACGACTTCAAAAGGAGGAGTTTCTCAATTCGACGGTATTTTTTAATGTTTGTTACCTCAGAACTTTCGACTGGGTAAACCGATATTGATGATTCTTTTTTATTTGAAAGCTGGTGCTTTCTATATGGTCTCATTTCAATTTGATTCAGTTCTGACAATGGCATCCATGAGAAAACCATATAAGTCTTAAATTTGCATTAAGTATGTGCGCGACAAATAGACGAATAACTCAATATCACGCCAACCAATTTCGATGATTCTTTTTTATTGGAAATGATGTACTTCAAGGGTATTTTGATAAGAGTTTGGTTAGGTTCTGATTACGGGATCCATGACAACGTAACGTAACTCTTCAATTCTTAGGAGCAAATTAACGATACTGGGCCGAAGCTTTTATAGGCTATCCGGATCTTTGAGTCACCTACCGTAACGTCGCTATGATCAACTAATGTCTGTCTCATATGAGCAGCACGTTTAGTAGGTCTACCCATATTCAGACAAATTAGTAAGTGTACTTCAGATTCACTAAAAATCAAAAAATAAACCAAAGTTTTAACAAAACAAAAAGCTACTTAAAAAAATGCACTAAAAAGTAAAAAAATAATTTCGTATTCTTCTACAACTTAATAATCAACTTACTTTTTCTACTCATCAATATGTAGGTACGATTGTAATTTTTGGAGTCGGTGTCTTGTTTTGGAGTTTTTTGTTTTGTTAAAATTTTGGTTTATTGACATGTACATGTGCCGTAAATAGGCGATGCCACCGGTGCCACCGGTGCCACCGGTGCCACCGGTGCCACCGGTGCCCAGGCACAGGGCGTAGACTCTGGGGGGCGCACAGTGGGCTGAAAATCGCCTTTCATAGACATAGAGACTTAAATTTTCAAGGGTACTTTTTTTTCGCTAGAAATGGATTTTGCTGATCATTACTATACTATAAAATTTCGTATGAAGCAATTGCGTGTACAAATGAAGGAGTTATAATTTTTTTAAGAAAAATTTGTATGGCACTGACATTAAAAATGAGGATATCTCTGGAATCATAAGGTTGGCCATTCCATCCTTACACACAGATTTACTACTAGTGCCATACAAATTTTTCTTTAAAAAATGAAAACTCCTTCATTTGTACACGCAATTGCTTCATACGAAATTTTATAGCATAGTAATGATCAGCAGAATCCATTTCTAGCAAAAAATAGACCCTTGAAAATTCAAGTCTCTATGTCTATGAAAGGCGATTTTCAGCCCACTGTGGCGGCCTAGCGATTTTGTCGGTTGAACGCGACGGTATATTGAATAGGACGGTACCTGTCGTTATGAAAAGGTTATCAACGATTTCGCAATGAAGAAAGCGCTAAAAGTAAATCTTTAAAAAAGTTTATGGCTTGCTTTAAATCTTTACTATCTGAACTTATTCATTTGTGGTCTCATTCATTTGTGTATTGTGTAGTTGTGAACAATCTTTGCAAATATTTTTGAATAAACGTTTTTTCACCAATTCATACTTAAACGCAATTTATATTATGCTATGCTACCTTCCTTATCAAAACTCTACATAAACAAGTACTTAAAATTAAATTAATTTACAGTTTACTGAAACTTTGCAGGGTATTTTATTATAGAAGTATGAAGACCAAACTGGCCCAAAAATTAAAACTTAAGCATCAGGGTGGGCAACGCATTTGCAATAGTTAACTTGCGTTTGAGTTTTAGTGAGTGAGACACGGTGGGTGGTATAATAGGCGAAGGGTCCACTTAAATAGGGCGCAGTTATAGAAGCTCGCACAGGGCGCAGAAAAGGCTATTTACGGCACTGACACTAATTCATTGTTACACGGATGACAGTATAATCCATGATAGCTTTTTGTTTGACGAGCCCCTAAAGGGCTCACAAACTCCAACGGCTCGGAGGACTTTGAAGCAAAGAATGGACGGTTACCTCGTGAGTGTTTTATCTGGGGTAATAATAATCTTTTTGAATTTATGTTTCAAAGACCCAATCATGTCTGATTCCGTCTAAAAGGGATCGAAATTAAAATCTAGTCTCCTTCAACGGAAGCAATCTTCAGAACAGGCTCTCCATTAAAATGCTTGGTAAATATCGGTTCGGACTGGCCACGCTTATTACGAATAATTTTTAGAAAAAAACTTTAGATTCGCCTTAATTACTATAAAAGGAAACTTTTTGGCTTTGGGGCGGCGGAAAATAATGCATTTTAATTTTCAATTGCATAAAACCAAAATTCGCTTCGCGACTGACACAGCGACAATCCGCGGCCGTACATGTCACTGTGATGTTGGTATCCTTGATAAATTAACAAGAGCCAATACGACTGTAGCGAACTTCGTGGGATAAGGCGCGTAATTATGAAATTTGTCTAGCGGGCTTGTTTGTGTAACATGGTTTGTGATACAAAAGAAAGTGCCCCTTTATAACGCCTACTCGCGTCAAGGCAAGAAAAACATCCCAGTTTTCAAGTGGCTTAGCGGCTACGCTAGGTTTGTGTAACATGGTTTGTGATTCGCGGTATTTCATGTAGGTATCCCACGAAGTCAGCTACAGTCCATAACAGTGACAGCAAGTGACAGCTACGGCCGCGGATTTTCGCTGCGCCGGTTCGCGAAGTGAATTTTGGTTTTATGCAATTGAAAATTAAAATGCATTATTTTCCGCCGCCCCAAAGCCAAAAAGTTTCCCTTTATAGTAATTAAGGCGAATCTAAAGTTTTTTTCTAAAAATTATTCGTAATAAGCGTGGCCAGTCCGAACCGATAATTACCAAATGCTTGGTATAAGTTAGCCTCCTAAAAGCTGTGCCTACTGTACAAGGCCCGCAGATACTTTAATAGTACACTACTGCTAACCCTGCACAAATCACAAGTGCGTCCCACGGTTGAATTTGGCAGCCACCTCTGGTCTGGAGCTCCAAAATACCTAAAAAATACCCTCGACTCTGTGCAGAAACGGGCGGTCCGTTTGATAGATTCTCCCATCTTAACAGACGGATTGCAATCTTTAGAGCACAGGCGTCGGGTGGGAATGCTATCCTTGTTCTACCGGTATTACAATGGAAGATGCTCCGAGGAACTAGCGTCACTGATTCCTTCAGCACCGGTGCATAGTCGGAAACACGCGATACGCGTGCCGAACATATGTACACGGTTGACATTTGTCACATGAGAACGGGTCGCTTCTTCGACTCGTTCTTGTGTTCAACAGCTCGGCTGTGGAACGATTTGCCGGCCTCTGTGTTTCCTCCTTCCTACAACATGGGTCTCCTCAATACCAATGTTCATTCCTTCCTCTCCTCAAAAACGACCCTCCACACAGCATCTCAGATGACATAGGCCCTGAGGGAAATTATTTTCTTCAGGGCCTCCTGTGTGGAGTTAATGTATAAAAAAAAACAGTATGGCCCATGACACAACCCACGTAGGGATTGTTTTATAAAGGACCCCCTTCTATTTTTTTTTATGAACGATGAAAGTTTTCCATAAAAAATCGAAAATAAAATTCGCTGGATGGTGAGAATTCATAACAAGTGCTTCTTTCAGAAAATGATTTTTTTCTTTCTTTTTATTTAAGAGGGGCCCTTAACTAAGCATCTTTAGAATATGTTATATCAATTAACGCCCGGGTTGCCGGCAATTAAATTAGATTATTCTTTTGAAGCTGAAGTTGTTTGATGCAAAGGTTAATATAGTGAATTGTTTTAAATCAAAAATGTATTTTGAACTTATTACCGCTTTACACTCAAGCGACGTATCGCGCCGTATGTGGTCGCTTCGTTGATTTCGTTCCTTTCCCATAATTTGCGGCTCGGCTTGCGCTTATGTTCGCAAATATTTGCAGTATAACAATTTATGTGGACATTGTGACAGTTCAACGCTTGGTGAGCATTCGTAAATAATAAAAATTTAATATTTTGTCTGTTGATCGGAAATGAAGTTCTGCCGCGTTGTTTATGTTTAATCCGTTGCATTTTCTGTTGTGATTGTAAAAATCGCTACCTCCTTTTTGATAATATTTTGTTCTACTGATGTTTTAGGCTTATGATCCAGTCAAATAAGGATTTCACCTCTAAATGAACCGAAAATAGCTGAAAATTTGTATAAACATTTATCTTGGTATTCTACATGTTGTCTCAAAAGTCTAATAAGGTCACGTATGAGCGTCTTTAGATTCAAGGTCAAAGGTCACGAAAATCAGGTTTATACAAATTTTCAGCTGTTTTCGTTTCATTTAAAGGTATCTCCCTTTTTAAACTTTAGTGATTGGATTATTAGGGTATTCGAGAAATAAAAAAAAGCAAAAATTAAAATCTTTCAGAATAGTTTATTGTATGTGACCATCGACCAAATAAGGACTATGCGATACAAAAATACAATATAATTTTTATTTCTTTCAACAGGTCGTCGTAAGTAATTGGTGCTTCATTTTCGTAAGACGGAATCATACATCAAATTAAATAAATTAAAATGTTATTCTTAAATATTGTACAAATCTACCCAGAATTGGATTCTCTCTTGGAATGGATCTTGTATCATGGTACACTCTTCGTCTATGTTGAGGCAGTTTATCACATTTCCTTGAATGGGTTCCCAGATGCACTTAATGTTCTCCGAAAGGCGCGGAGTTGGGTTGCTAAAAGAAAAAAAATGTTAGTGAACATATTAAAAGTAAGAAATTATAAATACTTGAATACGAATAAAGTAAAGTATTTAGTCGTACCTGGTTTTAGCAAAGTTAGTCCACATCTCCGTCATCTGTTTGATCACCTTAAAATCCCTTTCCTTAGGATCTATGGTTATATTCTGTGCGCCAAGTTCTTCAGGAGAAACTTTGAACAAATATCCTAAGTCGTCGGAATGGGCCGCTCCTTCATATTGCATTTTCCATAGAACTTTTATAATATTCAATGTGCCATTGAAGGAAAACCGATAGTAGTAAGTCGATGGAACAAACTGCGATAGAAACTTTACAGAGAAATCTATATCCTTTACGAAAGCGTAGTCGGACATGAAAGTGAAGAATTTTACAAGCAAATTTTCTTCACTCGCAAAATAAAAATCTTTTATTTTATTTATAACAAGTTGAGTTCTTTCAGGATTGAGCTTGGGTTTCAAATCTTTCGGAATGTATTCTGAAAATTCTGGAATCAGTTTATCCAAAGACAGTGTATTCATATCCATGCCTTCTAGTTTCATGGCAAATAGAACTCCCTCACTGGAAGTGAATCCCGAAATAGTTGGAACTTTCTCAAATTTACCAGCTGTGAAAATATCTTTGGGATTTTCAGTGAGAAATGCGTTGCTGTCATCAAATACCTGTTCTGCCACTGGGCTAAAAGCGATCTCATTACCGACATTTAAAACCGGATTCGTAGCAGCCATAACCAAAGTTTTTGCGTCGATATCCATCAAAAATTTATGCAATTCATCCTTATTGTCAGTTTTTAATTGTAATAACTCTCCTAGTTTAAATGCCGTTCCAACGGGATCAGATTGAATGCTCCACTCGTTCAAACTCGATCCTGATTCTAAAATGGCCTTTGTGAATAGCCCTTTGGCTAATGGAGATATTAGAAGGTAGTGAACTGAGGCTGCTCCTGCGCTTTCTCCAAAGATGGTGATATTATCCGAATCCCCACCGAACTGTTTAATGTTGTCATTCACCCATTTCAAGGCCATCACTTGATCTTTCAACCCGACATTTCCAGGAACTTCGGGGGTGTTTAAACAAAGAAATCCCAACGGACCAAGCCTGTAGTTGATGGTAACGAGGATCACATTCTTGTCGACGAGATAGTCTGGCCCGTATATTGCCTTGGTACCGGACCCGGAACAGAATGCACCTCCGTGGATCCAGAACATTACAGGTAACTCTGAAGTGGCGGCTGCATCCTCGGGTACGTATACGTTCAGGAACAGGCAGTCCTCTTCTCCCAAGTACACTTTCTTGATGATAACGTCGAATTGACAGCACTCGTTCCCTTCAACGGTTGCATCTTCTTGTAAACAGCTGCTTAGTGGTTGAGGATCCTGGAAATACAAAACTTTACTTAGGTCACGGAATACTGGATAACACGAGTCAAATAATTATGCGTGATTTGAAATTTTATTCCAGCGTAGGTAATGTTTAAAATTATTCCAGTTCAAAGAACTTTTAATCTTAAAAATTGGAACTAATAAATTAATCATATCTACAAAGGATACAGAAATTTACCTAGGGGCGTCATTTTAATTTATTGAAAATAAATCACTTTCTCTAAATTTTCATTTAATCAAAATAATCGACATGTTTCGGAACCATCGGTGTCTTCGTCAAGAGTTTTGGATATTGTTTTGAACAATAAATTGAAAAATTTTACAAAGCGGTTTGCTATTTGTATTTGTAATACATTGAATTTTGATATATTTTTGAATATCAACTCTACACACTTCGAGAAATCAATTCAATCAGGATTTTTCTGTGGTTCAGGGCTCATGTCATCTTTGCGGATGCTGTGTGGAAGGTTTTGTGGAAGGGAGGAAACACGGAGGCCCACAAATATTTCTTGACTAAGTTAGATCATGCAATCAAAAGATTAAACAATTAGGACTTTGCACAACGACTGTAGTTAGCGCAGCCAGAGCCAGTTGGGAGGTGGAGAGGAGGGAATATACATAAGTATCGTTTTTCTAACCACACCACACCCACACACACTTATTTTATTATTGTAACAAATTTCTTATCAAATATACCTTCTTGGGTTTTTCGCCAAAGTTTGTACACGTTTTTTTTTATATATTTTTTATATTTATTTGTTTATTAAGACATACACAGTACATTATAATACAGATTATAAGGTATGTTAAATTAAATTATTTCATGGTTATGTACCTATTACGTAAGTTCATAGAATGTCATTTGGTAATTACGCCTGAAATATGAACCGGTCTTAAAACTTAATTATTGAATGAATGAAGTAATAATAATAAAAAGGAAGAAAAAGGGGGGGGGGAGATAAGGAGACATTTTAAAATCAAGAATTATATGCTCACTAATTGTAATTGACTGATTAAAGTTTAATGAAAAGTTAAGTATAAGTAATTTAAAAAAAAAATATATCACGCCAAGAAATTTAATAAATTAGTTGTGTATGTTTGCAAGGAATCATGAAAAATGTCTAAGTGTAGTAATTTTTCATAGTGGTTATAAGTTATGATTGCGCGAGTAATTGGTGAGTTACTCGCTGCATTAGTGTTATTGGATTCTATATGAAAAAGAGAAGTGTGCCTGGTACGCCTCATTGGGACATTTAAACCAATAGTGGATAGCAATTCAGGACTATCTATTTTATTATTTAGCAGGTTATACAGAAACAGCAAATCTGATAATGTACGTCTTTTTTGTAAACTTAACATGTTTTTGTAGTTTTGTTGTATTTCTTGAATAAATATTTAGATAATTTATTCTGTATACTTTCTACTATATCTATGTACACCTTATATTGAGGATTCCATACCGGGGACGCATACTCCAGTGGACTTCTGACCAATGAACAAAACAACATTTCAAGAGTCTTAGCACTTTTGAAAACTTTATATATTCTTAATAGGAAACCTAGCATCTTGTCGGATTTTGATATTATGTGTTCGATATGCTTATCAAAAATTAATTTTTTGTCTAAATAAACACCTAGATCTTTACATGTAGACGTAGATTGTAAAGGTTTATTATTGATGTTGTAAGAATAGATGATTTTATTTTTATTTCTAGTAAATGTAATTGAGTGACACTTAGAAATGTTTAATGACAGTAAATTTGATTCACAATACGCCCACAAATGATCAAAATTGCTTTGTAATTCTAAACAATCAGATAAAGACTGTACAGGTTTAAAAATTTTCATATCATCCGCATATAACACAAAGTAACTATTTTGAAAGCATACATAGATGTCATTTATGTAAGTATTAAATAAGAGTGGGCCGAGATGCGACCCCTGGGGCACACCCGAGACGATTTCCGTTAAACAGGATGCGAAACCGTTGACAACCGTGATTTGGTGCCGATTACTGACATATGATGCGATCCATCTATAGAGATCACCGTGAATTCCCTAGACTAAATAACTTCTGTAAAAGAATATAGTGATTAACACGGTCGAATGCTTTGGAATAATCAGTATAGATGGCATCTACCTGGCATCGCATATCCATTTGAGCATGAAGAAAATTTATAAAAGACACAAGATTCGAGGTTGTGGAGCGATTTCTCATAAAGCCATGTTGATTAGTTAAGAGTGAAGGTGAGATGGCAGAATATAATTGATCGTAAACAATTTTTTCCAAAACTTTACTTAGAATGGGTAATTTGGATATAGGTCGATAGTTGGAGACATCATTTTTACTACCATTTTTAAAGATTGGGGTAATCAAGGCTGTTTTCCACTTGTCAGGAAATGTTCCTTCAGATAGCGATAGTTTGAAAATGGCAAAAATGGGGGGTGTCAGTTGTTTACTACAATAATTTATAAAGATTCCTGGAAGTTGGTCGTTCCCCGGTCCCTTTTTGATATCGATGGACTTAAGGTATTTTAAAGTTATGTATTCATTGATCTCGATTGAGCTAATAACGCTATTTGAATGAAAGCAGTCACTGGCATTGCTTGTATGAGCAGGTTGAACATTCGAAAATACAGAACCGAAATACTCGGAAAATAAATTGGCTACTCCTTTACTGTCATTAGCAGGTTTTTCACCATAAATCATATGATCGGGGATGGTAGGAGATTTTCTTTAAGAATCGACATAGGACCATATTTTTCTAACATTATGCTGTATGCCGGATTCTATCGTAGAAATGTAGGTTTTGTAAGCCGCTGAAGCAACCGTTTTTTGTCTTTTGCGAAGCAAAGAAAATTACAGATAATCAAGAGGGTTCCGGTGACGCTTCCATGCTCTAAAGAATTTTAATTTTTCATTAGTTATTTTTATTAAGGCTGCCGTGTACCATAGTGGATATTTTCCAGATTTCACAACTTTCTTGGGAATAAACGCATCGACAATTTGTTCAATTATAACGTAAAATGAATGTAACGCTGTATTTACATCCGGTGCATTTATAACGGTAGACCAGTCGGTCTCATTCAGTTTCTCATTAATCTCGGTGTAATCTGCTTTATGGAATAATTTTATTGTTCGAGGAGTTGAGAGGGTTACATAAGTGGATGGAAATTCTAGCTCTACAACCAACGATTTATGATGAGCATCCTCTTTAACCGGTTTAATCACAGGAGACCAGATTTGTCCCAACGCACATAGGTCTCACATAAGACGCCGTAACTCCCTTACTATCATGGTTAGAAATATGTTCTAATCGGTGTTAGAAAGGAAAAACATCATGCTTTATAATCCAATCTAAAAACTAGCCACCAAAAAAGTAAAATGTGCACTTTTATGTACACAAAGTTTTGAATCGCAAATTGAAAAAAGAATTTGAAACAACTGAAATTTAAAAAAAAAAATTTTCATAGAGCGACAAAAAATTGAGGTTACAATATGTGTTTGTTATACATTTGTCTAATAAATTATGCATGTGTTTTTATTTTTTTTTATTATCAGTAACTTGAGTTAGAAAAAACATAAGGTGAGCCATTTTGAAAACTTTTTTATGTTTGTATGCAAAAATTTTATAATTTAAAAAAAAATATATATTTTTCGATTTCTATAATTTGAAAGCGTATTTCATCACCTTTCTAAAACAGTTTTTGGTTTTTGAATGTGTTCAGAAATATTCCAAATATTTGCATTTTATTGTAAAGTGAAAATATTTTGACCATCCGAAAAAAAAGCCAAATTTTTGAGGGGTGATCGGCAAGCAACACCTTAGCTGGAGTGTTACGAAAACGAGGTCCAAAATTCGTCCATAGTTATTAGGTAAATTGTTAAATTGGGTTAAATTTGCAAAATATAAGCAGTTAAGTAACGTGTGTGAACATCGGTCTCTGTTAGTTGACATTTGTTGATTATTCCATTTAAAATTTGGCATGTTATAGTCGCCTATGATTAGAAACTGGTCATTGGGAAAACGGATTGTTAAGTCAGAAATAGTATTTGTATGACTGGTAAATAATGCTAATCTTTCTGAAGACGTTAATTTTGGACCGACACTAGGTAAGTACACGCAGCACATATGGATGTTATAACAATGATGATTTGATTTTGATGTATTGACAGTTATCCAAATATCTTCAGCGTCTGAATTCCAAGAGCGGGGGGTAACAAAAAAATCTTTTTTAATACCTATGATTACGCCTCCACCAGTTGATTTACAAGTTCGATGGATATCCCTATCATTTCTGTAAACAGAATAGCGGTTATCAAATAATTCCTCATCTAGGATGCTACCAACCAACTAACTTTCGGTATTGAAAATCAAGTCATAATTATTGAGCAGCACATTCTGATGAAATTCCAACGTTTTTGAGCGCAAACCTCTTGCATTTTGATAAAAAATTATTAATGAATCAAGCATTGAGAAGTATTGTTAATTACTTATGTAAACTTGTTTTCTGTAAAATATTTTTGAAGAATATCATATTCATGAATTATTTTCATAGTCATAAGTCCACTGGGCAAAGCAAAACATACGACTATCAATTAAAGTGCGTGAGTACATTATAGAATGCATTAGTGAGCAATGAGCAGGTTGGGTTAATGTAAAAAGGGTGATATTTATAAAACTAATTAAGTGATTTTGCATTAGTGAGCAAGGAGCAGGTTGGGTTAATGTAAAAAGGGTGATATTTATAAAATTAAGAAAAAAATCAGGAGAAAAATAGTGGTTACAGGATAAATGATTTAACATGGTAATGGTGATTATATAAGGTTTTTTAGCTGCAATTCGCATGAGACATGTATGGGAGGTGAAGTAACGTTCTTCCGTAGGTAGATTTTTCCGCTTCTTACCCATAAAAACTGATACATGTGTTCATTTTTAAAGCCTTTGGCGAACCTCAGTATAGATTTATTCTTCCGCGTGAGATGGTCGCTAACGAAAATCCTCTGATCAGCTCCAGCCATTCCGACGCCCTTGGTAGTGATTCCTTTTTTCTTCTTAATGGCCGCCAGCAGCTCATCCTTCTTCCTTTTGTTGACAAATTTAGCCACCACATTCCGAGGGCGGGCGTCACGGGGAGCCGCTGCTATTCGCTCTTCAGGATGTTGGCGTGGTTTAGCTCTGGTGATAAATTCAATGTCCTCTTCCTTAATAATTAGGCCGACATTTGAAGCAAATTTTAGTTAGAGTGGAAAATAGGTTTTCATCTTGCTTTTCGGTCAGACCGAAGATTTCAATGTTATTGATGAGCGACTGTTGTTCTCTATCGTTGTTTGTTTTGTCCAGATATGTCACGATCTTTTTTAATTCAATTACTTCGGCTTCAAGTTCGTCCATTTTTTTTTAGTTTTTCTTCCAGTACCAGAATTTTGTTGGTGTAGTCTTCAATTGTGCTGTTATTGTAGACGATTGTTTGTTCAAAAGAAACCAGTTTTGAATTCATCGAGTGCAGTTGTGAGGAGAGTTTCTTTATTTCACTGAGAAGAATTGTCGAGTCGTTAGAGTTGAGATTGCTGGAGAGCGGTGATTGTCCTGTTTTACATTTAGCGCATATCCATGACTCTTTGGTCTCCTCAGACATCTTCTTAAAAACTAGAGGTAATTTTGGCACAACTGAGATGCATTAGGTTTTTGCAACTTATACACTTCATACAGCCGTTTGTACTGACTTGCTACATTGGTTGCAGGTAGAACTCATGGTGGGTAACAATAAATGTTATTTGCGATGATAATTAAATCCATAAATTTTAATTTTATAATGTCCTGTCACTTGATTCCACCAAATTCAATGTTCAGTACACAGAATAACTGTTAAGGTAATTGTTTGCACACAATATATCACTTGGAAGTACAGATTTATATTTTTAAACTTGCTAAGAACTTTGACACTTTAATATGTGATGTTGTCACACCGGTAGTTGTTGTTTTTTATAATTTTTATGCTTCCGTCCCGGTACTTTAACGTTTTATTTTTAGTTTCCACCAATACCAGATTATTAGAAGCCGGAATTTTTTTTCAGTGCAGAAATTCTGGACTAACTACCATAATATGTACTCCTCATCGCCCAAAATAATAATGTGGATTCTTCAGTGGACATCTTCAATTTATCACTTAAAAAATGTAAAAAGATTGTTCCTGGGGCAGTTCAGTTATGTACAAAAAAAAAACCGTCCGACCCACTGTCTGGTGACAGTTGGTACGGATCAGGAGAGACCGGTAAGGAGAGACCTTTTGATCTCTCCAGCCTGACTCTCGACCCATTGCCATTATGTTATAGAATGATAAAAAAAGTTATGTCATACGATTTTATTTTATTTTTTACGCTGGTGTACAGTGTATGTAGGTTTAGTCTTATTACTTGAAATGGCTTTAGCCGTGTTTGGTGACTAGATCTAAGTAGAATGAAATTTTTTATTTATATTTTTAAAAAACATTTTCCACACTCTAGTCCTAGTGCAAGGCGATGGGTCGAGAGTCAGGCTGGAGAGATCAAAAGGTCTCTCCTTACTCCTTACCGGTCTCTCCTGATCCGGCCCACCATGCGTTAGGTGGGCAAAGGCATCCTCCTCCAAGACCTAGACAAACCTCACCCCGAAAACACGGTCACCAAACGTAGCGAACCACTTGGGATGACCTATGGCATAAAAAAAAAACCTTTCACCTTCGCTTTTACGGCTCGCGACATTGTAAATAATTAATTGTGTAAAAATAAAGCAAATTCTTACAATTCTCCAGTCTTTCAAAATAAATATAAACTTTGGCATTAACCTTTTTATAAATGTAAAACCAACAGTGATGAATAAAGGTAAAGTCATGCAATGTTCAGTGTTTTAAATATAATGTCCTCCACGTGCAAAGTCGTATCTTCCCCAAGCATAAACTTTCTAATAAAGTGTGTTTTCGGAAGTGACCTGCAGGTTAGTATGTTTCTGTATCTATTTGTAAATAATAAAATTAGATAGAGCCTAAAAATTCATAATAAATTGAAAAGCGCCCTTGAGGTGATTTTTCACAAAAACGACGCTCTACAAATTAGCCTTTATTAATCTCCAGACTTAATGTCCGTGTTAAATCTTCCCCACAAGGAAAAACTAAACCCTTTCACACACTTTTCCACAATTATTATTATTAATACCGATTTGTCGAGTTCTGTTAAATAAACTACACTTTCACGCACAAAAGTTAAACTGAGGCATAAAACTCAATGTCAATGTAACAATAATGTATCTTATTTATACTTCTCATCATTTTTTTATTTGTAGTAGGAGATCCAATGCGTACATACATATATTTTAATCTTCATTTTGGGAAGGGGGGGGGGGAGATAATTATCTACTTTATAATAATACTGTAATAGGTAGTTACCTGACTGACAGTTGTACAGACACAAATGCAATGGAAAATAATTTTTTGTATTTTATTTCTGCAAATGTTAATTATGTTAATTTCTGCAAATGTGTTTCAAGAATTCATTCATTTTAGTGAAGACAAAGCGTTATTAAAGTTATTTCCTTTAGTAGGTTTCGAGTGTAACTGGTGGGGACTGTCTCCATTTGTCCCCCTATGAAGAACCGCCACTAAATAGAATTGTCTACAGTGTTAATTTCAAGCGACCTCCCAGAGTCCCAGGTAAGTATAGTCCTGTATTCATTCATTTTTAGGCAGTATCGCGTGCATTGGTCAAAACATTGTAAATTTTCGTATCGGAGATGAATGAACGGGTGTATGCAATTTTTAGCAAAAAGTTGTTTGTCTAGCTTGTACTTTTTCTAGATTTTAGAAATGTTTTGTAAGTTTGTGCAGCGCCCTTGAGGTGATTTTTCACAAAAAAGCGCTATATAAATCATCCAAATATTATTATTATTATTTACGCCACTACAAGTACGTCCCTCTCAGAGTATATATTGTTACTCTGAGACGTCCCTTTACACCCCGTAGCTACCTGCTCAGCTACCAGAAAATACATGATTCTCGGTATTTTATTATCTCAACCCAGAATTCCTTGACCGTGAGACTAGTGACGGGACATTGCCATTGTCTTTGGCCTTTTGTTCATAACTATGTTGATTTGTATTTAGGTACAGCAAAGTCCATGTTAAAAATGTTTTTTATCGTAAAATAAAGAACCAACTAGTTTAAATTTTTTTTTTTAAACTTTATCCTCTTCCCGAAAAATTACAAATATAATACGTTCTCTTACGTAGTTTTATGAAACAAAACAATGTACAAAACTCGAAATAAGAGTAAATATTTATGATTACGTTGCTACGCGCAATGACTGTGTTTTTGGCACACCGTCGGAATTTTTAATACGGAATTCTGACTATAGTAGCTCTGGACATATTAATAATATTTAACGTCCATCCAAAAACATTTCTACGTTGAGTTAAAATTTATCTATAAACAAACCTTAAATCTCAGATTATCCAAAGGAGGCTGGGCGTAGCGAATCCCGGAGAACGCATTGTATGAAAATCCGGTTCGAGTTTTAAACGTTGTTCCCCACAGTTTCCCGCCATTAAGACTCACTTCCGGTCCCGTCATCTTCGAAACTTGTCAAATAAAACTAAAACACGAAGTTAATAAAATAAAAGATAAAGTTATCAGATAAATAATAAAGGAAGATCTGTCCGATCTGTCAAAGTATTTTGTTCATTTGCGCGGAACCGACACGTGCGACTCCTAGCGGAGAGTTTTAAAACTGGGCGTTGCTGGGCGTGATGTGATGTGATCTCAGAGTTAAGCGTCGATGACACAGGGCTAGTTTACAAGCTACTATCTGGGAAATTCACTATCTGTTAGTAAACTCGCCCAATGTCATCGTATCACTTGCTAACTAGCAGATGGTTGACAATCTACGAAAAAAAGTTGAAAGGTCGTCAACTTTACTCGCCTACACGCTTGCTCCGCTTGCTCGTGATTGGTTGATTTGCGTTTCCAACATGGCTTCCGATAAACAGCTGATTTCGACTGTCAAAAATGTGAAGAATTACTTCAAGCAGGCGTCGTTATTCTTGTCACTGGCGCTAAAAGCGACCTCAGTTTCCTACGCTTCTGAGCAAGTGGACAGTTTTGTATGTCATCATGACAATCCCACTCGCCGATTTACCCGCTTTTAAAACTTAGTAGATAGTAGCTTGTAACTCGCCGTGTGTCATCGAGGCTTAACAATTGTGATTCTTCTTTAGCAGGGTGTATTTATGAATCTCACGCGCCCATTCAGGGCTGACACCATCTTGCACTATTAATAAATTCTAAAAGCTTTAAAAATAAGCGCTTATAATAGAACTTCTTTATGCGTTGCTAATAGTACGGTACAGCATTTTCACTTTATTTTATTTTATGTTCTATGTACGTGTATAAATTTCTTTATTCTAGAAAGGCTTACAAATTCACGAACGTATCGGTGATTTAAATTCAATATTGTATTAGCAGGCCTTTCTTGGATGAATTGAGTTTTTATGGTGACCCGACAGTTGATCCCCCGAAATGATATTTAGTATAAAATTATATTTTTTTCTGCATTATTTAGAAATTTCAAACTTAAAAGATATTCAGCTCAACTTCAAAAATACCCTTAATAATAAGTTGGTAAGAATATCAAAGGAATTTATACAGTGTCAATTTCTTTTTGCACTTATGCGCGGGTACATACAGTAAATAGAGAAGCAGATTTTTTCTTGATGTATTTAAATGAAAATATGTTTTATTATTTCGTTATTCGGCGGTACATCCTCTCTGCACATCCCTACGGGGTCACGTAGTTATGTTTTGTGTAATAGTATACTAGATCAATGGGTAAAACGTATTTTTGCTAAAACGACGCACATTGTATATAAGTACGCCTGGGGATCAATTGTCGGCGGATCAACTATCATGGAAGTAGTTTTTATATGGATAATCATAATATGATTATAAATAAATAATTTTTGCGCCCGTGATATGCAATACTATTGCATATTTCGGGCGCCAACGAACAATGTTTTTGCATGACTTGCGAAAAGGGTTTATTCCTTTAATAATTAAATTTCCGCCATCTACGAACGAGCATATTAAGAATAGGCCACTTGCATGGATTTCATAACGACTTGGAAAAAATCGTGTGGATAGATTTTTTTTACTAAGATTACGAAAATGTTACAAAATTTTTTTAGAAATGTACATTTTTTTATATTTAAATAAATAAATCCATTATTTGGGCCCGTGACGTCACTACATAAAAATGTCCCGTTTCTGAAAACGTTTTCATTAATTTTGTAAAATTCCAGACTAATTTTTTTTTATATGGCAACACTTTGATTTCAGGCGAATTTTTTAATTTGACACTTAACGTTCACTAGATTTATTGTTTGTTCTCTGCAAACTTATCATTTGGTTTGACTTTTTGACAGATGTTATGAAGAGAACCCCGTACATTTTATTGCTGTCTGTGTTTTGGAGGTATAATGGTAAAAGTGCTAATTATAATTGCTATTATTATAAATTGCTATTATTATAATTTACAAGTACAAGTATATTACATTGGATTTAGTAATATAGACTTTGAACATTATAATGGTTTATGAAATATACAAAAAAACTATTATTACACCGATTTATAAATCAGGTGACTCTAAAGAAATTAATAACTACCGACCTATATCAGTATTATCAAATATCTCAAAAAATTTTGAAAAGGTAGCTAAAAAGCAAATACAAAATTTTATTGGAATTAATAATATATTAAGTGACCAACAATTTGGTTTTCGCGCAAAAATAACCACACAGGACGCAATCATAGATTTAACAACAAAAATACATCAAGCACTAGACAAAGGCAAAAAATCTCTTGCAATTTTCATAGACCTAAGGAAAGCCTTTGACAGCATAAGTCACAAAAAATTACTATACAAGCTTAACGAAATAGGAATTATATATAACGCTAACACACGGGTAGAAAGTTTCCTGAACTCTAGAAATCAATACGTAAAAATAAAAAACCTTCTTAGTGAACCGAGTACAAGCGACTTTGGAATACCACAAGCCACGATTTTGGGCCCTCTTCTATTCATCTTGTATGTTAATAATATCTTTCAATTACCAATAACAGGAAAACTTGTTTCATACGCAGATGATACTGCAATTATATTCCAAGCAAATTCATGGAATGAACTTGAAACAATTGCTAATAATGATATCAATATCTTAAAAGAATGGTTTGACGAAAATTTATTAACATTAAACATTGAAAAATCCTATTATATACCTTTTAGTATAAATAACAAAAAAATACCTCCTATCGCATTAAATATTAAAATTCATTCAAAAAAATGCACCACTAAAATATTAACATGCCAAAATAATGACTGTCTATGCATAGCAAATAAAAAAGAAATAAAATATTTGGGTGTAATAATAGATAGGAACCTTAAGTGGAAGACTCAAATTATCAATACTATAAATAGATTAAGAAAACTTATATACATATTTATTAATTTAAGAAATATACTTGACTTAAAAATTCTTAAAAATATATACTATGCTTTAGCCCATTCGATAATACAATACGGTATCGTTGCATGGGAGGAGCTTAGAAAACCTCAATTTTGCCGTTGGAAATTACTCAAAGATTGATAATCAAAATTATTACTAAGAAACCATCAGATTATTCAACCTCTCAACTTTTCCAAGACTTCCAAGTCCCACCTCTAAAAATACATATATAAAAAATACGCTGCTTCAAATACACAAAGACTATTCTAAGAAGTCGCACCACGCCATGGTACGCGTTGAGAGCAATAGGCAAAACACAGTGGATCGCTTATGTACGCCATTAATGCATACCAGTTTTGCACAACACTACTACATGTACAATGGAGTGGTGTGGTTTAATCAACTAGCAATAGAGCTGAGATTAGAATCTGACTACAATAAATTCAAAAATAAATTAAACAATAATATTTTAAATAATTTAGCCACTTAGAACCGCATTAACCTTTAACTAACAATAATTATTCAACAATTTATTTTATATTATTTTATTTTTTTATTACATTTGATTTATGTAAGTACGTATTTATAATATGTGTTATAATTTTTAATTTTTTTAATTTAAAAAAAAATATATATATTTTTTCTCTTCCCTTTACACACGAGTAGTTACACTCTCGTAAAGGTTATATATTATATACATATATATGTTTATACTGTTTCTAATCAATGTTGCATGTTAGTATTTAATGATTTGAGTTTAATTCGATTGTAACCTGAAAATGTAATTACTCATGATTATATTACATGTAAATGTACATGAAAACAAATAAAAAATAAAATTAAAAAAAATAAAAATTATCAATAAGATGGATCAAGGAAAAAAACATTTTTGAGGTGTAATATTTTTGGTACGCCTCGTGATTCTCCTGTGCCGTTTCATGTGGAAAACGTACTTTTTTTAACCCGTTTAATCACAGGAGACCATATTTGTCCCAACGCACATAGGTGTCATATAAAACGCCGTAACTCCCTTACTATCATAGTTAGAAATATGTTCTAATCGGTGTTAGAAAGGAAAAACATCATGCTTTATATTCCAATCTAAAAAATAGCCACCAAAAAAGTATAATGTACTCTTTGATGTACACAAAGTTTTGAATCGCAAATTGAAAAAAGAATATGAAACTTCGGGAATTTTTTATAAATTATTTTTCATAGAGCGACAAAAAAGTGAGGTTACAATATGTGTTTGTTATACATTTGTCTAATAAAATATTATGTGTTTTAATTTTTTTTATTATCAGTAACTTTAGTTAGAAAAAACATAAGGTGAGCCATTTTGAAAACTTTTTTATGTTTGTATGCAAAAATTTTATAATAAAAAAAAAAAAAAAAATCAAATTCTATACTTTGAAAGCGTATTTCATCACCTTTCTAAAACAGTTTTTGGTTTTTGAATGTGTTCAGAAATATTCTAAATATTTGCATTTTATTGTAAAGCGAAAATATTTTGACCACCCGAAAAAAATGCCAAATTTTTGAAGGGTTAAAAATGATTTTCGGCTATGTAGTTATCGTTTTTTCGCACCTATAAAATTATGTCCCGTCTTTCCGGTTTTTAAAAAATGGTCTGATTTTTCGGATTGAAATTTTAAAAAAATCGCAAGGGTTTCAAAAATACGATAAAAAAATACAGAATGTAACGTATACCCTTAAGGCATATTTTAGCCATTTATTTTTTCAAAACATGCGCTGTAATTAACATCTAGCGTGAGGAACGTCGGCTGGCAGGCGTAAGTACTATTAAAATCGTACTCTCGTGAATCTTTCCGGGTATGAAGAGATGGGTGATATGATTATTTTTTATTATTTTAACTGACGGTTGTGAATAATAATACCACCTTGTGATTTATTTGTTACTGGATCCGAGAAACCGGCTATTTTTGGAACCAGTTCCTATCGGATTTATAAAATCACCAACCCTTAAACTGGGTGAAGGCAAACCAAAAGCCTCCCGCAGGTTAATAAGATAAGCTACATCTTCTGTTATTTTTTTCGTTCTTAGGTTATGTTATTTTGTTATTTGGTGTATGTAAATTAAATATGCTTATTTTATTGTTATAGGTACAGATTTACTTTGACATTATTAGTTAATCCGAATCTAATCATTACATAATAAACTAACCTACAGAAATACATGGAAGGCGGGTGTCTTTATTTTGCCTGTAATCCGAAATTTTTTGAAAACAATATTTCATGAACTTTGTATTTATATAAAACTAGAATGTTGTTAACGGGAAGCCATAGCTAATAAGATACACAGACAAAACAATATAATTTCATCATTATTATCTAGCTTTTAATAATCTAGATTTGAAAAAGTGTTAAAATATGACTCTTATTTACACTTACGCATGCACTAGTTTCACTTAAAAAAATGCTTGTAAAAGTAATGATGTGTTTGCATCTAATCTATTTGGGGCCTATTCCATAAAACGAAGGTTGAAGTCTATTCATTCTTAAATTTCTATCGCACAAAAAGCCTGTTTGTTCTCACTGATCTCTTTCATAGTTTCCATGAAATGGTTCAGGTGGGATCCCATAAAACAAAAGACACGTAAAATTAATTTGTAGGCATATTAGGTAGATACCTACTTTATCGCTTTTTGGATTCACTCCTGTGATCTTAGGCAAAAGGAAAATTTATTTTAGATTTGTTTTTTATCCGTCGGTCTGTTCACCTTTTAAGCATTTTTTGGTGTTGTTGGGAATTTTTTCAGGATTCCGCACAATATGGTCATCCCTAAATATCGGATCATGAAGATTCCCCTACTCATGCTTTCCTTTCCCCTTTCCAACGAAACGAATGAAGACGTTTATACATACATAATAAGAAGTAACCTACCAGTGGTCCGTAACCTTTAAGTCTTAAGGACCGAATAAATTATTTAGTTTTTAAATTAAGGTGCGTTGTTAAGAGAAAGTAAGTTTAAGTTACCTATGTCAATGCCTAAACAAACACGGCGCAAATAAATTTATATTTACAAACTGAAAAGACTGTGTCTCATGTACCAAAGTTAAATTAGTTATCCGATGGACGTAGTTTATTGTTTATTAACGGCATTCAATGTTTAATTATTTGTTTTATAAATGTATGAGCCTTAAAGTTGAGTTCTGCTTCTTTCACGCTGCGGGTCCTCCTCATGTTATCAGAAAGATGTAGGTACATCGGTGAGACGATTTTAGATATGTATAATTCTCTTCGATCAATAATGTCCGTCAATGATAATACTACTCTATTTTCTAAAAGGCGAGCTCACATGTGCGCTTTTTTTATTTTGTTAGTTTTTGATATTATTTAACATCACGTATTTTCAAACATTATTGGCTAATTTGATTGAAGGCAAAGGGGTTTACAAACGACATGCACATTCTCTCACTGTCTTGAAGCTCAGAACTCTTCTCCGAGTGCCTTTTTTTTATAGTGATAACTCACAGGAGTCTCAGCTGCTCCCGTCTGGAGTCAGTGAGATTATGGCATCCCCAATTGGGTATGTTGTGAGGCTGAAGGTAGTGGGGAGGGAAAGTAGATAGGGAAGAAGAAGGTGGGGAAGTACCTGGCTATTCAGATCTGGTCATGCCATTACAAGCAACGTTTCAATTCTGAATGGTGGTCTTACACTAGGGCGATATTGAAAGTATCTTCCACTCTGGAACGTGCCGCAAATATACTACTTATATATTATTGTAAATGAATAAATTGTGAAATAACACAAATTAATCAAATAAAATTTATTTACTACGCCGGGATTCGATCCCACGACCTTCGGAATGCGAGTGAAGAGCCTTACCGCTGGACTACGCCGGCCTTGTGTTCTCCTTTCTCTGTTTACCCCAAAAATACATTTTCCTACCTTAAAAAAATGCTATCAACATTTTTTTGGTTAAAATATAAATTTTCATGGAGCTTTATTTGAATTGGCGTCCCTAAAATGCAATTAATAATAATAATAATAATAATTGGATAATTTAAATTTAATTCACCGTTTTTGTGAAAAATAACCTCAAGGGCGCCTATATAATTATACCGTAGGTATACATTTGAACTGAAAAGGCTACTTGCATAGATTTCATGATGACTTGGAAAAAATCATGTGGATAGATTTTTCTACTAAGATTACGAAAATGTTGCTAAAATTCTTCAGAAACTTACATATATTTTTTTAAATAAATTAATCCTTTTTTGGGCCCTGGTGTACATATCAATGATAAGGGGTATTATTTAAAGGTTGTTATGTGGGATGAACGCATTATTAGTCAGGTTGGAAGTTGGAAGTGATGGTAATTTCGTTAACCCTACAAAATATTTTTTATTTTTTATATTGTTAACGTCCATTTTTTACGTTGTTACGTTTACATTTTGTAGCAGGGCTGCCACAGACCCCTTTCCCAGTGACGAAGTCACGATACGACACGATGTGTGGTGATAGGTCATGTTGTACGTAACAACAAAGACTGTTAATTTCGTGTGTTCGTGGTGGATCGTTGTTGAACCTCCATAACTTGCGATGAAATGATGATGATGGGCCTGGGCATATTTAGAGCAGACTGGTTGCCGTTTTTGGTTGCATTTCTCTGGAGCTGGTTGCTGGATGCTGTCTATCGGTTGATGCGCACTTCGTGTTGATGTTTCTCAAGTTACTATACGTTGTTACAATGAGAAAATCAGATAATGCGTCTTTGTCGTCTCACTCAATCCGAGTGGTGGCTAGCCTAGGCTTAGTTGCCGGTTGCAGGCCTGGCGTCAGCCTGCGGAATCGTTTGCTGCGTGCTCTACACGTGGAGCTGGAGCAGAGGCAGTTGAATGCTAGACGTTAGTCGTAGCAGTGTCGATGAATAGACAGCGATCGGTGTAACAGGTGTTGTCCTCGACTGCATACCAGTTGTGTATGAGATGTTCTCGGCTACACTCCAGATGAGGTTGATTAGGATTCTTGACTCTTCTTTGTTATTATCGTCTCTTCTTGTCTCTTCGCGGCATTATGGGGCTCTTTGTGGCTTTTCGCGGCTTTTCGTGCGGGCGGAGGCTTCTGGAAGTACGCGAGATCCATTGAGAAGCTGGCGACGCGTATCACGACCTGTGATAAGTCTAGGCCTAGGCCATCGTAAAGCCTGCGACTCGTATCGCGGTGAGTTCAGTACTGACTGACTGGTAGGACTTTGGACTTTGGATTTATTTATTTTTCAGAGTACCTAAACCGAAGTTTACTTGCTCTAACATATTTATAAAAGGATTATCTAATGATGCTTTACATGGTTTTTAATGTTAATGAGTTTTCGAGAAATGAAAGTTTTATTTTACTGCGGCTTTATGCAGGAATATTCTATACGTAAATTATTAATCTCTACGTAAGACAGATTTGGGTTTTTTATATTTAAAGTGTTCATTCTCACTGTATTTAGCGAGAGAGTTTATAGTGGGATTAGAGTGACTATCTAGGCCAGCGAAAAACCTAGTAGCCTGTGCAAAGATTGACTGGTAGGCGCCAGGTGCATTGTTTATATAGGTGCTTGCGCTGTAGAGAATCTTCGAGACTGTTCCTGTAAAGATTCGAAGGTCAGCACTTATCGCTGAGCGTCTGGAATTCGCTTATCAGCGAAACTTTTTTTTTTATATGAATACCGCACAAGAGTCCCAACTGCTCCCGTCTGGAGCCAGTGGGACTATGGCATCCCCAATTGGGGTATGTTGTGAGGCTGAAGGTAGTGGGGAGGGGAAGAAGATAGGGAAGAGGAAGATGGGGAAGTATCTGGCTATTCAGATCTGGTCACCAAACACGGCAGAAGCCATTTAAAGCAACGTTTCAATTCTGAATGGTGGTCTTACACCAGGGCGATACTGAGAGTATCTTCCACTCTGGAACGTGGAAAATGAATAAATTGTGAAATAACACAAATTAATCAAATAAAATTTGTTTGCCACGCCGGGATTCGATCCCGCGACCTTCGGAGTGCGAGTCAAGAGCATTACCACTGGACTACGCCGGTCGTCAAACTTGATACCATCATAGCTTCTAGCATGTTCGTTAGTTACTGCGCGTTGCAGGGCTGCCACAGATTTATGAGATGGTAGCAGGGCTGCCACAAACAGTTATTTAGATATTTCAAAGCTACAACAAAAGGAAATGTCTTAGCAAATTGAAAATTGTTGTATTGACCTAGAAATCCTACCAGAAAAACATGTGGAAATTTAGTGCAAAATATCAGACAGATTTCGTGAAGCCAGACAGATTTTCTATTAGTTTTTCATCATATATACCTATGTTCAACACACAGATCACAGGAGAATATTTTAACAATAATTTGTCTTGTATTAGGGCATTTCGCCAAAGTTTGTAAATTGCGTTTTTGACTTGTCCCACGATTTTGATTGTATTTTTAATAGTCAAGTGTTATATAATATTATAAAGTTATATATATTTTCATCGTGTTAATTTATTATTATGTTTTTAAGAGTTTTATTTCACATGTACATTTGTTACTTAATTTTTCCGTTTCTTTCACTAGCAATAAATAAAACTCTTTAGTTGTTGCCCAAGAAATGAGCAAAGCAATTTTATTAGTTTACTTTATTTAGTCAATTATATACAGAACCAAGAATTATCAGTAGAACTGACCAGTTCGATCCCGCCATATACATTTTTTTTTTAAATTATTTATTTGGCTTTCACCCATTAAGGGTGATCTTGGCCATTTATTAAAGTAAGTTACATATTTTTTAAATTATTTACATTTCCAGATTTTTTTTTTGTAAATTAGTTACATTATCAATTTTTTAAAATTATTTATATTTTCAGTTTTTTTTTTAAATTAGGTATATTATCAGTTTTTTTAAATTAGTTACATTTTCATATTTTTTTAAAATTAGTTACATTTTCAGTTTTTGGCAAATATAGACAATGGGCCAAGGACAAATATTCATATGATTATACAAGTTGTACTAACATACAGAGTTGGTATTAGTAGTAATTACAAAATTGTAGAGTAGGAAGATGTACAGGTTCCCAAAAATAGGAACCTATACAACTGTACATACAGAGTAACACCAGAGTTGGAATTAATAGTAATTACAAAATTGAAGAGTAGGAAGATGTACAGGTTCCCAAAAATAGGAACCTGTACATATTCCATACTTCCATTTTCATACAGAGTAACACACAGAATTGGTATTAACAGTCATTACAAAATTGTAGAGTAGGAAGATGTAGAGATTCCCAAAAATAGGAACCTGTACAACTGTACATAATGACACTGCAAGAAACAAATGTATACGTATGGAAGAGAAAGAAATGTGATTGATGCTTAAATGTTGGGGTCATTTTTGTAAATAAATTTTGCTAACAAATAGTGAATTTCAGGAGAGTTGAGACTAAGAAGGCAGGGTACACTGGTAGGGAATTCAATTTTAAGTTTTAACAATTCAGGTATGAAGTTTGGAAATTGGTCATTGATAGGACACTCAAAAAAATTATGGTCTAAACTAAAGTATCCTCTGAATCACAATCACAATAAGGCGAATTGACTATGTGGAATCTGGCGAGATGGCTAAGACAACAAGTATGACCTAAACGCATTCGAATAATGGAAGAGATGTATTTTTAGGCATGGAAGTGTATTTGTGAAACCAGGGCTTAACAGGAATATAAGGTTGAATTAAAGAGTACTGGTGACCTTTTAACAGAGAGGATGATTTCCATTCAGAGGACCATTGGCGATGTAACTTATTGTTTAAAATAGGAAAATAGTCTCTAACAGGAATAGGAATACTACTTAATGGACCATGAACAATGGATTCCTTAGCAATAGAATCAGCCTTTTCATTTCCAACAATACCAAGGTGTCCTGGGATCCAGACCAAGACCACTGACACGTGAGCCAGCGACAAGGAATGCAGGAGGTCTCTGATAGAGCAGGTAAGAGAGTCGCTATTGGAATTGAGAGGGGATGCGCTTATTTTTTGTAATGAGCTAAGTGAGTCCGAAAGACGTAAAGCTTCTATGATAGCTATGCATTCAGCAGAGAAAATGGAACATTCTTTGGGAAGTCTGTGTGGGAAACACAATTTCCTGTGAGGTGCATAGACACTGGCCCCACAATGGGAGTCCGAACTGAGTTTGGAACCATCTGTGAAATTTTTTATATAATTTGGCCAGTTATTTTCAATAATTTTGTTGAATTCTGCATTATTGGATTGAACTGAGTTTTTAATATTTTTTTTACATATTCCTATAAATTGGTGCACCTTTGGATAGAAAGTAAGGCTTTCATAGGGATAAGAGTATAAGGGGAGAGATTCATTGCGATAGGAGTTTGTGGAAACATCCAGGAAAGTGTTGAAGCAATTATAGAGAAGGGGAGGAGAATTTTTTTTCCAAAATGGATACAAATTAACCTCACACTTTAACTATTGAAGTTTGGGAATCAAGGGATGAGAAGTTATTGAGCATGTTTTGAAAATATATTTTTCTGCTAGGCATCGCCTTCTTATATTTAAGGGAGGTTCGCAGCATTCAACTTGCATTGCGTTGATTGGGGAAGATTTCATGGCTCCTAAGATAAGGCGAAGAGATTTTGACTGAATTTTATCTAATTTAAGCGAATTTGAAGTGGACATTGGATCAAACAGACAAGATCCGTAATCAAGATGGCTTCGGATGAGAGCATTGTACAGAAGTTTTAAAGATGATGGGTGTGATCCCCACCACACTCCGTACAGAAATCTAAGGGGATTGATGTTGCTTTCGCATTTCATGATGACATGATTTATGTGAGAATTCCAAGTAAGCTTTGAGTCTTAAAACATTCCCAGGAACTTTACTTCTTTAGAGATGGGGATGATTTCATCGCCAAATCTCACCTGAATTTCTGGGAGCTTTCGACGACGAGTGAAGATGACCTTTGCTTTTGGAGGGGGAAAGTTCTAGGCCATTAATATTTAACCACACCAAGAGTTTTCTAAGAGCATTGTTGATTGCTGATGCTGCAATAAAAATATTACGGGATATTTTGTAGAAAGTCAAGTCATCAGCATATTGGAGTATGTCGCACAAGAATTGAATAGATTTTTCTAGATCATATGTGTAAATATTGTACAGGATCGGGCTTAAGACCCTTGCGGGAGACCTTTGAAAATGTGTCTAATGTGGGGAGGGGATTCAGACCCATCTACAAAAATAGTTCTCTGGGAGAGCAAATTGACAATGAATTTTACCAATTTAGGCGGAATACCTATTGCAAGTAACTTTTCTTTCAGGATGGGGATATGAACATTGTCATATGCTCCACAGATGTCTAAAAACACTGCAATGCATATTCATTTTTAGATAATGCTAATTTGATATCTGTAACAAGAGAGGAAAGGTTGTCAAGGGTACTTTTACCCTTTCTAAATCCAAACTGGGAAGGGGAAAGAATTTGATTTTTTTCTACGAACCAGTCTAATCTATTCTTAATCATTCTTTCAGATACTTTGCAAAGAGTAGAAGAGAGGGCGATAGGGCCGTAGCTCGAACCTATGCTTGGATCTTTGCCACTTTTGCAAATGGGAATGATATTTTGAATTTTCCAGTCTGGGGGAATAATGCCAGAATCCAGAAAGACATTGATGAGAGAAAGAAAGTAGGAAAGAGAATTATCATCAGAATGACGGATGAATATATTCAGGATTTCATCCTTGCCCGGAGCTGAGTCATTGAGGATTTCAATGGCTCTTTTCAACTCATCAAAGGAAAATGGAGCATCTAACCATGAAGAAGATTTTAAAGTGAAAAGCAAAGAAGGAAGTTCATCAAAATTAGGGACATAAGGGGGAGCTATCTATAATATAAAAATGAATCGCTAAATTTGTTGGTAAGCGCAAATCTCGAGAGCGGCTGAACCGATTTCGCTAATTCTTTTTTTAGAATATTCCTTGAAGTTCGAGGATGGTTCTTACGGAGAGAAAAATTAAGAAAATTGCGCAAAAAATTAGATAATAACAGAAAACATCTCACGTTTGACATTTCGCGTGTTAGAGAATGACATTTTGCAAAACAATGAATGATTGTGCAATCAGGATTCTATTTTTGAAAAGTTGAAAAATTTATTTAAAGTAGGTACTCCCCTAATATTTTGAATCGAATCAAGAATTTTAGATATTTTAAATAGGTACCTATGTTAGGTACCAAATTTAATATACATGAAAAATGGAAATTTTAATAAAAATTGTAAAAGGTGGCACGCGGACTGTTTAAAAACTGAATGTACTGGGATTGAATATATGGAACGCGGGAGGAGGGTTGGCGGGACGAGGGAGCGGTAAAGGGAAGAGGGAAGGCGGGGAAGGTGGAAGGGGAACGCGGGAAGGGGGACCTGGGAGGGGGAGGGGAACTCGGGAGGGGGGTTCGCGGGACGGTGAAGGGGGGGGGGGGGAGTAGAGTAGGGAGTGGGAAGGTGGAGGTGACGGAGTGGGAACGCGAGAGGGGAAGAGGACGCAGGAGAAGAAGGGGAGGAGGAAGGGGAACGGGACGATGGGAAAGGACACTCAGGGAGAAACAATTTCTTTATTAAGTGGCATAGCGACGCATGCCGGGACCAGCTAGTTTTATTAATAAAGTCATCAATCCAAATAGCAGAATTACGAGATCCGCCATATACATAAAATACCTTGATTTGTTGATGATTTGATTATGGAACAGATTTTGACTTCAGATTTGGATATGTTTGTGTACGAAGGTGTTAATCATTTTTCAGTACCTACACTTGTGAACCGTCCGTCAAGTGTTCTTCAATTCGTATCCGAGAATTATGTAAATAAGTATACTAATTTAGGTTTTTATTTGGGTAAGTATTGTGAAATATTCCTTCGAAATGCGTAACCATTATTCATGTTCTACGAACCTTTTATTTTCAAAATTGGAAGTTTGACATTAGACAAGGAGCGACAAGTACCTAGGTATCGAAAAAAAATTATGAATTAATATTTCTTTATTCGAAACGCGCATTTTTTTGTTCAAATGCTTGACAGATGCTTAGATGAATTAATAGAATTTTATTTTGATTTGTATTATTTCACAATAATATATAGTATATTTGTATATTTGCGCCATTTAAATAATATATAGTATATTTGCGCCACGTTCCGGAGTGGAAGATACTCTCAGTATCGCCCTGGTGTAAGACCACCATTCAGAATTGGAAAGTTGCTTGAAATGGCTTTAGCCGTGTTGGGTGACCAGATCTGAATAGCCAGATACTCCCCCACCTTCCTCTTCCCAATCTCCTTCCCCACACCTCTACCTTCAGCATCACAACATACCTGCATACCTGATTACTTATTGGGAATAAATAGATTCTTTTCGTTATCTGGTTTTATTAATACTTCGCGTATACAATATGGACCTCGTTAGTCGTCCTGACTAGAAGCTAGCTAAAATGGTTCTAACGAGTGTTTACACAAAACACCCACTCTCAGCCCCCCGACCCCCTATCGGATAACTTAGGTACTAAGCTACCTGCCATCTAGCGGAATCTACTGACAGTTCTTGTCACCGCCATCTATGTCTAAAAGCTGGAAGCTTTTAGATACACAACACAATGCTTCATTTTTGGTTCGATTAGTATGAAAATAATGTGTCATGTACCTATTATTATGTTTGTAATGCATTGAAAGAGCTTCTACGCTGACAGGTGCCAGCAGGGAAAGTGCTTCTATCGATTGCCGACAGGGGTGCCCGGGTAGGCAGTGGCCATCAAGAGTGGTTCTCGCCAGCTTACCGCTCAGATTCAATTAGCCGCTATTATAGACAGGTCGTGTGACTTGACTGACTTGTCGTATAATTATTGTAAATAAGTAAACTCATAATAATAATACCAAAAATTACATGATGTATTGTCATTGGATAGATGTCGTAATTTTTCAAGTTCTCTGTGACCATCTAACATTTTAATTACTCATTCCCATGATATTATCCCTCTCAACCGAAGTAAAATGTCACATCCTGAACATCAATACGCAAACGCACCCAAAAAACTAAATAATAAAGAAGATCGAAATAGTCAATCGACCACCAACAGTCATATCAAAACACGCTGTTTAAAATTAAAAAAAAAAAAAAAAAACAAAACAAACAAACAAACAAAACAAAACAAAATAAACGGGTAGATGACGTAACTCTCTACCAACAGTTGGGGACAAAAAAAAACCAAACTTCAATTTCATTCCTGTACCTAAATATTAGAAGCCTGAAAGGAAAAGTCGACGAGATCCTGTAAAATCAATTGACTATAAGATCAACATCATAATTATGTCAGAAACTTGGCTCAAAGAAACGGACATACCATTCATCAATATTGAAGGCTACAAACACGAAGCATCCTGCCGACCTGAGGGCATCGGTGGTGGAGTATCCATATTTATTGAAGAAAACTTAGAATATAACTTAATCGACAATGTAGTAGATCCAGACAACAACTTCCTCTGGATACAGTTAAACAAACTTAACCTAAACATCGGAGTGATATATGTATAAAAAACCGAACACCAATTTTCAAGATTTTCTAGATAAGTTAAATATACAACTGAAAACTCACAAAAGGTCCATAATACTGGGGGATTTTAATATCAACCTACTTGATTCCACAAAACACACATACCTGTAAATACACAGAAATCATCAATTTAAACAATTTCCCTATAATGAACAAAGTAAACAAACTACATGCAACACGTATCACAGATAACACCAACACCATTATTGATCACATCATCTCAGACATAAACCTTTCATATACTATAACAAACTTTTTTTTAAATACGTTTATTCAGTTTTTAATTTTACATGTTTCATCTTACAAATCTTACAAAACTGATCAATCAGTTTGATTGTAAGAAATCTCTCATTTTTCCTATTTAATTAATACTATATACTTTTAAGTTTTACATACTGTGACACTTCAATATCTGATCACAATCTACTGATTCTCGACATACGAGTACTTCACACCTACACTAAAAAAAACCTCCTACAAATACACTAAAATTGATTATGATAAACTAGAGGAGGATATCCGAAAAACCCATTTTCTTTAAACATTAATGAGAACTCGGAACTAAACTACAATAACTTTGTAAACTATTTAGTAAAAAAAATTAATTTCTACAGTTCAACAACAATAAAAACAAATAAAACCTGTCTTCCTGGTTGGATAACAAAAGACTTAACAACTAAACAACAAAAGACTTCCAGTAAATAAATTAGTATCAATACTTGGTATGTTTGCAACACGTTCCAGAGTTGTAGATGCTCTGTGGAGAGAAAGAGATGAAGGAGGATCTTGAAGATACACCTTGTCATGTTGTAGGAGGAAGGAATTACAGAGCCCGGAAAATCGTTCCACAGCCGAGCTTTTGTTCTCAAGTTCGAGTCGTAACCATAACCACCATAACCTTGGTGAAAAACTACAATATATATTCGAAACGTTGCTTGAAATGGCTTAAGCCTTGTTTAGTGACCAGTTCTAAATACCCAGATTCCCTACCTTCTTCTTTCCCATCTCCTTCCTTTTCCCACCCCTTTCAGACTCACAAGATACTATAATTGGGGATGCCATAGTCCCAATGGCTCCTCACAGTTGGGATTCTTCTGCGGTATTAGATTAGTATTAACCGGTCTGCTTGTTTAGGAATAAATACATCCCAAAACACGTAAGACCAAAAACGTCCCGAGCGCTCTTATATTTTAAAATCTATATATATCTCTCTTTCTCTCATGCAAACATATGTATTTTTCTTTTAACCAGAAAGAGAACGAAATAATGCTTCTTATTGTCTTTGAAATATGAAAGCTATCTTGCATAGATATTTTAAAATCTCGATCCAAAGTGACGGTCTCAGAATTTTTACGCGAAATCGAGGCTTCTGGATTGTAAGGTGCGAATATATTGAACCAAGCAGACGGGTTAAACAGGACGCATTCACTCAATGTTTTTCGGTAGTTCATTTCGTCAAAAGTAGGGTAGACCGGGGACGGTCGGAACAATTTGACTTTAACTGTGTGTAGTGGAGTACCTTTTGTATTTACATGTGATATTTTGATACTAGTTCAATTATAATCTATTTACTAAATACATTTGTTGGGTGACGATAACTCTTGCAGATTAGCTATACTCGTAGCTACAAAAACCACTTAAGAGCGTTTAACCAACCAGCGGACGAAAATCCACATTTTGTCGAATGTTGTTCTTACGATCGTGCAGAAAAAAGATTAATTACTCTCCGTACCAGCTTTTTAAAATTATAACTCAATATCGAATTTATTTCAATCCAAATTAGCTTTAATTTATACCTTCATCCAAAAACGCTGAAAGGCGTGAAGATAAAACTATTAAAATAATGTACTTTTTGTAGTTATTTTTTGATTATAAGTATTTATCATTTTTCAATAATGTCTAATAATAAGAACGTTAAAAAAATCAGAAATACATTATTTTCGTTATTTGTTTTTGGGGTGTAATGCCGTGTTGCGCTATCTCCTTCTTTAGCCAACGTTTCGGACATCGTTGCAGTGTCCATCATCAGGGCAGATCCGGCAGATCTAAAGAAGGAGGTAGCGCAACACGGCATTACACCCCAAAAACAAATAACGAAAATGCTTTTGGCCGTGAAAATCTTAAAACTTATCAGAAATACATTAGTTTGTAAGTGCGCAAATAAATACACAAATGGACCAATTTTCGTCAAGAAACACATGAACGTACATATTTTTTAATGATTTTATTGAAACTAAAATTAAAATTCTAAAACATGCGTTTGCTAGATAATGTATTGATTTATTTTACTGCATGATTATTGATTTATTTTACTGCATGATTATTTGAAATGGGTGTGGTATAATACAAAATCTTTTTTGAAAATTTAACAAATCTGCCAACGACCTATGGATAACCTTATTATACTAAAAATTTAAAAAAATTATCAAAATTTATTACATGCGAATGCTAGATAAAAGAAAAATCTTTCGAAATCCATTTATAATTTTTTGTGGAAAAGAGTCAATACGTCTAAAATCTGATTTGAAAATGACATATTTCTGGTTTTCTCTGGTAATGCCCTCTTAAAGAAGACGGAGAAGTATGATTCAATTTACCCCACGTCACGGTCAATTAATATTATAAGTAATCTCTGATTTGCTGTCCACTTTCTCCAAAATAAATAAAATAAAATAAAAAATAAAAATACTGCTTTTTACATATGTATAAATTATTTGTATTATTCTGTAAGTTAACTAATTTATCTTTATTGTTAATTTATCATCAACATTAAACATACATACCGTTTACCATTGTACCATGTTTTTGCATAAAATCTTGTCTTTATGTACCTGCTGACAAACTACATAAGTAGTTTAGCAGGTTTGAATGTTAATAAATACAAAAAAAAAAAAAAATTAATGTTTTATTTTATTTTTTTATTAAGTTGAAAGAAATATAATATTCCGCTTTCTTAACTTAAGTACTGAGTATCGTAGTATAGAGATGTATTAAGTAAAGTAGGTATAGTATAGTAGAAATATTTTTAATTTTGTTCTAACAATTTAAGTTTAAAAGTTTTTTTTAAAGATATTTATATTCTTCTCCATTTTAAGGTTATCTGGGAGAAGATTATATATGTGTACGCCCTCGTGGCCAATGCTTCTCTTGCCACTTTCGGTCTTGACAGTATTTGTGTAGGGGAGACCTAGGAGAGTTGTGACAATTTTTAATTTAAGGGATGTATCTCGCTCAAGAAATATTCCGTTTTTTTTTTTAATATTTATTTATTTATTTATTCCATTTTTACAATTTTACAAAGTTAGGTATAAGTACAATTATTTTTTTAATAATGTACATGTAATGCAAATATTTTTTAATGGTGGTAATAATACCTCTCTAATTGAGAATTTCTCGTGTTTAGGGAGGGAGTACTAACACAATTAATATTTTGATATGTTTAATTGGTGCTACCATGAGCGTATTTATGAAAAAATAAAATAATAACAACATGTATGTAAAATTATATACCTGTGCACTATTTTAGGAAATTTTTATTTATTTTTTAAATTATAAAATATAAAACCTGTGTACACATTGAAAATATAAGTGGTCGTAATATAACACAAACATGAAATTACTTAGTGGTGAAATGTATTTTAATTTTTTTCGGATTGAATATCTTTAGGGAGTTCGTTAAAGCATTTTATGGCTGAGTATGTGTAATGGTGTTGGGCCGTTGTAGTATTAAGTTTAGGGATTATTATTTGTCCTGTTGTTCTCGGCCTGGTGCTAAATGACTTTATTGTTAGTTTGTCTTTATGGATTTGAAGTAATGCATTTTTTTGATAGATTCTGTTTATTTGTAAAACTTTGAATTCATCGAATATTTTTTGAGTTGAATAGTCTAAAGGTTTTTTTAGAATAATTTTGATGAGTCTTCTATGTACTATTTCAAGTGGGGCTAAGTTGGTTTTATACGCTCCTCCCCAACCTATTATTCCGTATTGCAGAACTGATTGGGCTAATGCATAGTAAACCTTCAGTAGTATATATTTATGAAGTATATTTCTTAGTTTGAGGAATACGTAAAAAAGTTTACGTATTCTGTTTATAGTTTGTGCAATATGTTCTGTCCATTTAATATGTTGATCTATTATTATGCCTAAATATTTAATGTTGTTCTTTTTTTAAATTTTTGTGCATTTAGATGAGTTGCAGTTGTCAGTATAATTTTTACAAGAGCTATGAATAGTTATATTGGAATTTATAATTGGAAGGAATTTGTCTGATAGTGTAAATGTCATGAAGTAAGTTTTGTCAGAGTTTAAGGAAAGATAGTTGTCATCCAGCCATTGTTTTAAGTTGTTTATTTCTACATTTGCGGTTCAGTAGGCTCCATCCCAAGTTTTTTTTTCTATGATTAAGACTGTGTCGTCAGCGAAAGATAGGATTTTTCCAATTTTCGGTATTGTAAGCATTTCATTCACGTAAATGATAAACAATATTGGACCTAACACTGTCCCTTGAGGAATTCCAAATTCTGAATAGGTGGGTTCACTCAATGTATTGTTAATTTTCACGTGTTGTGACAGGCTGTCACAACTCTCCTAGGTGCTCAAAATTACGACTTGGTCCGAATAATGATTCATATTTTCTAAACACGATGCAAACACAAAAGATCAATGCAACGCTTTGAGACTTAAATAATATACAACTTAAGAAAAAATAACACAACAACGCACTTGTAATAAGACGTGATATAAATTCAATCAAAATTTTGAAGAAAAACTTACTTTTCGCATTTTTTTGCATGCAGACGTCGTAATTACGCAACCGCTTCTTGTGCGCCGCCGGTGGGTACTGAGTGAAGTAGCGCTTTTCTAAAGCGACAAACGAGCATTGTTACAATTTCGCTAACTATTATAGGTAGGGAGAAATCGTCTTTGTCACAACTCTTCTATGTTACAACTCTCCCAGGTCTCCCGTACAATTTATTATGTTGTCTAGTATAATGTTCGTGTACTTGTGACGCTTTTATAAATGTTGTGTTTGTGTATAAGTCCATTTTGTATTTTGTAGATTAAAAGGCATGTATTATATTCGTACAATGTTCATATTTTCAGAAGGTTCATTTCCTGGTATAGTTTTTTTGTGGGAGTGTATGGGTTATAATTGAAGAGTTTTTTTAATAACTTTGTTCTGTATTATTTGTAAGTCGTTTAAGTACGAAATTTATGTGTTATCCCATATTTCTATTAAATAATTTAGGTGGGACTGGATTAAGCTAAAGTGTAAGCCCCTCTTTAGAAGATGAGCAATTCTACAGAATACACCAATTAATGGGATGATTTTTGCTTTTAGTTTTTCTACGTGTTGTTTAAATGTCAAATGTTTATCAATATATAAGCCCAGGTATTTTTCGCTTTCGAAAATATGTAGGTCTCTTTCTTCTATTTGTAATGGTTTATGCGACGGTATTATTCTTTTAGGTGAGCTTAGGATCATGTAACTGGTTTTATTAACATTTATTGTTAATATATTTTTATTAGCCAACCGTTTAGTATAAGTATTAAGATCCGTTTGCGATTGAATACGTTTTTAGATTTTCACGGCCAAAAGGATTTTCGTTATTTGTTTTTGGGGTGTTATGCCGTGTTGCGCTACTTCCTTATTTAGCCAACGCTGTCCGAAACGTTGGCTATAGAAGGAGGTAGCGCAACACGGCATAACACCCCAAAAACAAATACCGTTTGAGATTGTTCTAATAGAATTTCTAAGTTTTTGCCGAAGTAAAATATTGCCGTGTCATCTGCGTATAAGAAGACTTCACCAGTTCAGTTCAGTTTTAACTGACATATGTCATTTATGTATATTTGGAATAAAAGTGGCCCCAGTATGGATCCTTGTGGAACTCCATAGTTTATACTCTCGAGCTGACTGTTTTTATCTCCTATGTTAGCAAATTGTTTTCCATAGGATTTAATTATTTTGATAGCTGGACCGGTTACACCTGTTTTTTTTCTATTTTTTTAAATCAGTATTTCATGACTCACGATGTCAAAGACTTTTTGAAGGTCTACGAGAATTGCTATGACATAGTTTCTATTATCTATGCTAGTTCAAGTTTATTTATAAGATCATTAGTTGCAGAAAGAGTATTAGATTTTTTGCTGAAACCTTATTGTTTAGACCTTCTTTTAGGCTCAGGTTAATCAGTTTAGTTAGTATAGGTGTTAGTAGTGGGGCAAGTTTTTGTATGTACTATTGTACATTTTAATTGATTATGTCCAGCACTCGCGTTTAATTTTGGGATTTTATAATAGCTAATATTTCGGGTTCAGTTGTGGGTTGTAGGTATATTGATTCCGAACTTTCATACTTAAATGTAATTTTATCATCCAGTTTATAGTATATTTGTTGATTATATTATCAGCCAAAGAAGCGCCAATATTACAAAAGTAGTTATTAAATTATTCGCATATCTGGATGTCTTCTGTGATGATTTCATTACCTTTCTTTAATTTTGTACATGGTTTACTTTGCGTGTTTGTTTGGTTCTTGATGATGCTGTTTATTACGTTCCAAGTTTTTTTGGTATTATTTTCACATTTTTCAAATAGGCTGCTATAGTATTGTTTTTTTAAGTTTCGTTTCTTTTTATAGTTATGTCGTTACGTATTTTAGTAAAGTCTGTTTTCAGTAATAGGTTATAGGTTTGTTGTTTTTTTTTATTTTTAGGTGCAGTTTATTTATTTTTTTAATAAGTCTTTTGTTATCCAACCAGGAAGACAGGTTATATTTGTTTTTATTGTTGTTGAACTGTAGAAATTAATTTTATTTACTAAATAGTTTACAAGGTTATTGTAGTTTAGTTCCGAGTTCTCATTATTGTTTATAGAATAGGGGTTTTGTCGGATATCCCCCTCTAGTTTATCATAATCAATTTTAGTATATTTGTAGGAGGATGTTTGTGAGTTTTTTTAGTGTAGGTATGAAGTACTCGTATGTCGAAAATCAGTAGATTGTGATCAGATATTGAAGTGTCACAGTTTGTTCATAGTATATGAAAGGTTTATGTCTGAGATGATGTGATCCATAATGGTGTTGGTATTTTCCGTGATACGTGTTGCATGCAGATTGTTTACTTTGTTCATTATGGTGAAATTGTTTGACTTGATGATTTCTGTGTATTTACAGGTAGTGTTTTGTGGAATCAAGTAGGTTAATATTAAAATCTCCCAGTATTATGGACCTTTTGTGAGTTTTAGTTGTATATTTAACATATCTAGAAAATCTTGAAAATTGGTGTTCAGTTTACACATATATCACTCCTACATGTTTACTATATGTTTAGGTTAAGTTTATTTTTAGGGTACAATACCTAACCAATATAACACATTTAAATCAGTCAATAGTAGTTACATTATTATTAAACAATAATAAAACAAAAAAATAAAAATTTTGCTGAACTTCACAATAACATGATATGTAGCAATCTGCTACTTCTGTTAGGGTGCTTTAGAATGAGACTAATTAATGGCATCTAAAATGCAATACTACTGTGTGTAATGTACCTACTTTGTGAGGCAAGTGGTAGATGCCTTATACACCGCTTGTTAAGTGGGTGCATGGTAAGATTGAGATTCGTACAGTGTAAACCATCACAGTGGTCAGCTTAGTTTCCTGGGGAAACTTTAGGGCGCCAAACCCTGTCGGACGACAGGGTATGCTGAACTCTGCGGTGGCCTAAGTACTTGTCCTCAGAGGTGGGCATATGGTGCTTATTCACAAGTAGGTCTACTCAAATGAAAGACAAATTCTTCCGAAATACTAATACATCTATTTCATTAAGAGGCTTATTATTTTGTTTTGGTTTTATTGGTTGTTTATTATGTCAAATTTGATTTCGAGAATACTATAGAGTAGCGGTCGGTCTATTTACATTTTAAAACGGTATTGGAATTTAAATACTTTGGATAGGTCGGTACATATAATTATTTTTTGTAATATTGAATACTAACAGCTACTTCATTGTATACTAAATTATTTTTAAACTTTTCAGATATGAATTATCTTTCTAATTATTGTGAACATAAAGGCAGGGTTACCACTAAGATTTTTTAACTTGAAATCAAGATCGCTTCAAATCAATAAAAAAAAAAATCCAAACATAAATCAGGGTTGCCACACTTTTGAAAGTTATTTAAATAAAAATAAAATTCTCAAAAAATCAGGGTTGTCAAAAAAATTATTTTTTTTAAATAATTTTTTTTTTTCCTTTTCTTTCCCCGCGCATAACTTTCATCATGTCTGGGCCAATAGAGAACATCAACGGTAACTCAAAGGATGATTTAAATATGGAATTAACTACAAGGAACTTAATACCGCTAACACATTAGAAGAAATGCGTGTTCAGGCTAGAAATCATAATAAATCCTTAAAAGTAGCTCAAATCGTAGAACAAGTTGAAGACGACATAAATTCAAATCAGGACAGCGACTCCGATACCGATGTTATAAAATATACAAAAATCATTTATAATTAATCGCATACTACAACAGTCACAATTAATAATTGGAATATAAAATTCGACGGTTCAACCTGTGTTCGGGAATTTATTCAACAAATCGATGAGAAATGTAGAACTAGAAACGTCAAACATAAAGATATAGTTAGGTGTTTTCTGGATATTTTAGAAGGCCTAGCTCTATTATGGTTTAGGTCCATTTACACCCCTGACCTAACCTGGGATAGCCTGAAGTTACTCTTGATCAGACAATTCGAGGGTATGAAACAATCAACCGGTATGTCGGCTTTTGAATTTATTCTTAGAATGAAGGCACTTAACAATATGCTCGACTCTAAATTATCAGATGGTGAGCTGCTCCAATTAGCCATGAGAGCCTTGTTACCCAAGTATACCACCTTACTCGCATCTCGGGAGATAAATACCTTCGAAGAGTTGAATGATGCGACAAAAAAATTCGAATCATTCTCAACAGCCGATACTGTAAAGCATTCTACTCCTTCGTCTTCTTACGCAAGCAAGGTCTATCCAAATGATGATTCGAAATTTAAGAAGCAACATTACAATAGATATTCTAATAATAATAAATTTATGAACAATCAAGATCCTCCTTTGTATAATAATAGATATTATAACCGTTCGGCAAATAACAACCAAACTAATTTCGGTTATAATACAAATCGTGCAAAACAGTATCAACAGGAATCTTCTACTAATAATAAACAAAAAGAGACGGGCCATACACCTCAAGCTCCTTTAAGCAATAGGATTATTTGTAACTATTGCAAGAAATTAGGTCACAAAATGTCGGACTGCAGGAAGAAAGCTTCCGACAGTTATACTTCCAAAGTAGGGTCTCTTGGAAACAATAGTAAAAATAATACAAACAAGGATGCGGAAAACTAGGTTGGAGTCGCTCTAGACACGCACCTTCCCATGCGCAAGGGAAGTGTGAGTGGCGGAGTTCGCTCCGACTGGTTAGGCAGTTTCTTTCTGTCTCTGATTCTAACGCAGTGGGCCCACTGCCACAGAATTCTGAGATAGAAGGATATAACTGACCGTACGCCGAAATTTGTATTGTCAATAAAACCTGCAGGGCGTTACTTGACAGTGGCGCTTCTCTATCTTGTATGGGGGGGGGGGGATTCTTATAAATATTTTCTAAATTTAGGTAAAAAGTTAGTCAAAGTAGATTTTAATGTTTCAACAGCAGACGGTACAAGACAGAATGTGCTAGGGACGGTCACGTTGTCAGTGACGTACAAGGGAATCACACAGGACATTCTTTTTTACGTCATTCCGTCATTGTCGCCTGATTACATTTTGGAGGTGAACTTTTGGAAGCAGTTCCAGATCGCGCCGGAACTGTTTTCAAGGGTGCCCAGCCCAACACGGGTAGGACAAATTAATGAGGTAAGGGCAATCCGGCCAGCCTCATCTTTGACTCCTACGGAAAACAGAAGTCGATTAGAAATAATAAAAAAAATTTAATCGATTTCTTTTGAGAAAAAAGGCTTAGGTAAAACACATCTTGTAAAACATAAAATCGTTACCACAGGTCCTCCAATAAAGCAGAGGTATTACCCTTTGTCGCCCGCTAGACAGAGACAGCTTGAAGCTGAAGTGGGTGAGATGCTGAAATTAGGAGTTGTCCGTCCCTCGCGCTCTCCTTGGTCTAGTCCGGTATTGATTGTAACTAAAAAAGACGGTACGGGTCGTTTTTGTTTGGACTCGCGAAAAATCAACAATGTAACAATTCGTGATTCCTACCCCTTGCCATATATATCAAGAATCCTGGATAAGCTTGGCGGGGCTAGGTACGTCTCGTCCATTGACCTCTCCAAGGCGTTCTGGCAGATTGCCTTGGACAAAGACTCCTGTCAGAAGACGGCATTCGTAGTTCCTGGTCGAGGACTATTCGAATTCACTCGTATGCCTTTCGGTCTCAAAAACGCACCAAGCGAGCTCCAAAGACTGGCTGACGCCTTGTTTGGACCTGAATTTGCCGAAAATGCTTTCTGCTACTTAGACGACCTAATCTTGGTGTCGGAAGATTTACATTATCATCTTAAATTATTAAACCGTGTCTATGAACGACTACAAGACGCAGGTCTAACCATAAACCTAAAAAAATCTGAGTTCTGCAAAGCCGAGCTCAAATATCTTGGCTATATGGTTGATTCTAAAGGTCTTCGTAAGGACCCTATAAAAATAGAAAGTATTCAGAACTTCTCTGTTCCCAAAAACGCAAAGCAAATACGAGCCTTCATTGGTTTATGTGGGTACTTCAGGAGATTTAGGGCTTTTCAAGCATTGCCGCCCCTCTTACAAGACTCACCGGTTCCAAGAACGGTATCAGCAACTTTGCATGGTCCTCAGAAGCCGAGACCGCCTTTAGTGATTTAAAAAAAGCCTTAACCTCAGCTCCGGTTTTAAGTTGCCCGGATTTCACAAAACCCATCGACAATAATGAAATTAGTAATCAGTACCTGATTACAATTGTTATGTGAATATTATATATTTTAATAACAAACATTAATAAATTATAATTACGTTAATTTAAAAGAAAAATAAGGTGAATTTCTTCAAATTAAACACAAAAACAATTAATACTTATCTTATCTAATTCATATAAGTATATCGTAAAAATGTAACTTATTTTGAAAAAATCTGTTCTTATGGCGAAGATCTCTCACTATTAATTTACATAGGTTCGTATTTTATATGTAACTAGCTGACCCGACAAACGTTGTTCTGCCATATAAATTATTTATAGTGAACATTTTGGTTATTAAATAAAAAAAAACGTATGTATTGTCAGTGTGTGGGATGGGGTCTATGACAGAAAGAGGAATGAAGAGCTGTAGACGATGACCACCGATAAAAACAAAAAACACCAACTAAAGTAGGAAAATTAAATAAAGAAAATCAATATGAATTTCAAAGAGCAAATTGACTGTACGTTATTTTTTGTCAGTCCGTCTTTAGCCAACACAAATAAGCTCGATGGTATGCCCACGCGAGAACATGATGCCGAATGAAATATCAAATTGATGCGACACTTCTCGTGAATGTCTTGCGCGTGTGTGGATGAAAGTTGAATAAGGCGGACGTGGCGCCATCGGTCATTCAACAACATAAATAATTTCGTTCTGTTTGAAATACGAAAGACGGTTTAATTTGTTCATACAAATATACTAAAATCGCGATTAAAAAATGGGAGGGGGGTAGGAGGATTAAAATTTGTGGTTACAGGTATTTTTGATGCCAAATAAAAAAAAAATACAAAAAAATGTCAAACAATTACATTTTTTCTGGATAGGGACACCCTAATCACCTAGCGGTATGAAATATACTTTAAAAGATATTCTCATACCTACCAAATGTATGTAAAAAAAAATCATAAAAATCGGTCAAGCCGTTTCGGAGGAGTGCGACCACAAACACCGTGACACGGAATTTTTATACATAAGATTTTAAAAAATGTATCAATTTAAAGAAACTGAAAATGTAAATAATTTAAAAAATATATAACTGATTTCAAGCAATGGTCAAGATCACCTTTAATGGACGAAAGTCATAAATAATTATATATATATATATATATATATATATATATAATATGTTGATAGGTTTAATTCCTTTTTATTAATTTCTAAATAAAACACTTGTGTTGCAAAGTTTTTTTTAACTAAGAAACGACATTTATGTTTATTAATATCACTTTGAATGGTTTTTTTCTAACAATCAAATAATAGAATAACAAAACAAATGACAATCGATGATTGCATTCTAATTGACATTATAGGATTCAAATTTAAAGGGAATATATTTCCTTTACATCTCCCCCCCCCCGCGGGAAAGAAAATTATTGCAAAAATTTTCATTCATCTTCGATATCCTCTTCATGGTTCATCAATGCAGGTGCTGGAATTAATTTCGAGATGTGGAAAAAATTTGATTCTAATTTTTTTCGACCAGTATTTATCTTGTAAATTGAGTTTGATAATTTTTCTATTATTTTGTAGGGTCCGATTCTCAATTCGTCGAGCTTCTTCCTGTTAAGTTTGTTTCCATTCTCCACAAAAACAGTATCACCAACTTTGAAGTTAATATGTCTCCTGGTTTTATCGTAAATCATCTTGTTGTAATTATGTGACTTTATAGTATTTTCCAGAGCTTTTTTTCTGTCTTGAATCAAATCGATGTCAGTCTTCTTAAGTTTTAACTCATTTGGCAAAATCGTAACATCTGTGCCGTTAAGTAGGTACTGAGGCGCATAACCAGTGACAGTGTGCTCCGTTTCATTATAGTTTTTTACACAATTACGGGCTATAGTTGTCCAAGCCACTTTTAAGTCATTTTCGTTGATTTTGCATCTAATTTTATTGACTAGCGTTTGATTTAATCTTTCATTTAATCCATTTGAGAAAGGCGAGTTTACTGCAGTAAAAATGATTGGAATATTTTTTTCATCCAAAAATTTTTTGAATTCTCTAGAATTAAGACCCGGATATTGGTCTGATAGTATCATGCCAATGTCATTAGTTTCTGTGGAGTTTAAGAGTTTGATGAAATCGTTGGTATTTTGAGTTTTTGACGTCAAAATATATGCAAACCTCGTGAAATGATCTGATAGCAGGTGCAAGTATCTCTTTGTTGACCGTGAACCCCCAAAACCACCTATCGTATCAATAGAACATATTTCAAAAGGTTTTGTTGCGGGACCCAAGTAGGACATCAATCCATATTTATTTTGACCTCTTGATTTGTTCTTTAAACATACTGCACAACTTTCGCAAGTTCTCTTTATATTGTTTGTCATGTTTTCTGATGTGTACCATGAGCTTATCATTTTTTGCATTTGATTAATTCCTATGTGACCTAGGTCTGTGTGAACATTTTTGATAAAATCTATGCTGAATTTTTCTGATAGAATTATTTTTTCTTTTTTTTTTACTTTCTTGTAATAAACATTATTCTTCGATATCAATTTATCTTTTCTGCACTGTATCTTCTCATTTTTGACCTGATCTTTTAAGATATCTTCTAATTTTATTAAGTTGACAACTTTTAATTGCTCATCTTGGTTCTCATCTGGTTCTAAGACTGGGTTTCTGCTTAGACAATCAGCTTCAATATTGTACTTTCCTGGAGAATATTTAATTTGAAAATCATATTGGGATAAGTAATATGTTAAGTCACCAAGCTCTTCATCGGTTCTAGATTTGATATTCATATTTTCCAGCGGTTTGTGATCTGAATAAACTGTAAATGGTTTTCCTATCAACCAGTATTGCCAGTATCTCACTGCCTCTTTTATAGCTAAGCATTCTAAGTAAATTGCTTTTTTCTTTTTCTGTGCGCTGTTTAATTTTTTCGAAAAGTAAGCAACAGGTTTTTCTTTTCCATCAGATTGTGTCTGTTTTAAAATAGCTCCAACACCCTCTAGAGAAGCATCTGTATATATATTAATTGGTAAATCTTGATCAAAAATTTCCAAGATCGGTTGTGAGCATATTAGGTTTTTCATCGTTTCAAAAGCATTTTGGCATTTATCAGTCCAAATAAACTTTTGATTTTTCCTTAATAAATTATGCAAAGGATCTAGTATTATTGCACTCTTCGGAATGTACTCATGATAAAAGTTGATTTTTCCTAGAAATTGTCGCACATTCTTTTGTGTTTTTGGAATAGGAAAATTCTTTATTGAAATCAAATTATCCTTTACTGGCTTGACTGAATTATTCTGAATTATATGACCCAGATATTTTACCATATCTGATGCAAATGTGCATTTTGTAAATTTTAATCTAAAACCTTCTGTTTTGATTGCATTCAGCAGCTTTGTCAGATGATCAATGTGTTCAGCAAAAGTTTTTGAAAAAATAAGAATGTCATCTATGTAATTGACAGCAAATTCGTTTAGTTTATATTTTCTCAATATATTGCTTAATATCCTCTGAAAAATTGCCGGAGAAGTCTTCAATCCAAAAGGCAGGCAGGTCCATTGATAATGTCCCTCCTGTGTTACAAATCCTGTTTTTTTTTTGTCTTCAATCCGCAATGGAATAGACCAAAAGGCTGAGTTTATATCCAGCGTTGAAAAAAATTTGCAATTTCTGGTCTTTGTCATTAGGTCTTCAATCAATGGAAATGGTTGAGCTTGAGGTATTACTATTTTATTTAAGTCTCTGAAGTCTATGCATAATCTGGATCTTTTGTTTTCTTCTTTTTTAAATGCTAGAGTGACCGGTGCAGCAAATGGACTGTACGACTCTTCTATCAGTTTATTGTCTAATAATTTTGCTATTTGCTCTTCTATTTCCTTTTTATCTTCTACACTGCATCTGTAAGGCCTCTTACTACAATATTTATCCACTAATAAGTCTATCTTCGCTTCATATCCATTGACAGTGCCAACATCATATTTACTCTTCGCGAACACTGATGTGTATTTGTCTATTAGTTCATTTATTTCTGTTTTTTGATCATTATTTAAATGATTCATTGTTATTTTAAAATCTTCTTCTTTAACATGTTCGTTAAAATTAATTCTGTGTTTTTCTATATGATTAAATTTAGTATTCGTTTTCATATCTGTAGAATATTTTTCTTTTTTATTTGTATTATTTAGGCAGAGTTTCTGTGATATTTGTAAGTCTTCACTTTGGATAAGTTTGAAGTCTTTTATCATGTCTAATCCAATCAAAAAATCATACTTGAAATTGTGTTCATCAATAATGTACACATCAACTTTATTTTCCAATTCAAAAATTTTTATGTTTAACGTTGTCAAACCACTCGTCTTTTTAACACCATTAATCGTTACTAAATTTGCTTCATTCAAATTGTTTCCTTTTCCTTTTAGTTTCAATAATTTAGAATTAATTAGAGAAACATTTGAACCTGAATCATAAATTCCGTATATTTTTAATTTATCATTTAGTAATAGTTTGACTTTTATTAATGGTGTTACTATTAGTTTTTTTGATCATTTTCATTTAATTCAGTTTCTATCACTGAATTGTTTACATGTTTAATGGCATTTCTCTTAAATTTTTCATCCTCTTTTGTTTTGAACCAGCATGTAGTTTCAGGGTGGTAACGAATGCCCTTATTCAATTTTTCACAAATTTTACATGGATTTTTACCCCCATTTTTATTATGTTCTGCATTTCCAAATGTTTTCTTATTCATAAATCTTTTTTTGTTGACCATATGTTCATACTTGTTTACTTCATTAAACAAATCTACAGTATCTTGTAATCCTTCTCTATCGATCTTGTTAAGTATGAATTCTGGTAGTCCGGAAGCAACAAGATCTATCAAAGTACCGGTGTCAATTGATCTTCTCACATCCAATAGAAGTTTTTCTTTTCTCATAGCATAATCCAACAGAGAACCATCTTTGTATCTAAATGATAGTGCGTATGTGACAGGGTTCCATCCTTTGTTTGCAAATGATTCACAGAATTTGTTTTTCCATGTTGACCACTCTGAGTTCATTGTTAGTTTTATAATCATGGAACTGTACCAGTCTATACAAGATTTATCCATGAACAATCTGAATATTTCTATTTTTTTTCCATCCATGGTCACATCAAACCGCAAACATTCTTTTTCAAACACTTCCATCCACTGGCTTGCATTTGTATTTTTAGTGCAGAATTTTTCTATAACAAACTTCTCAGCAATGTTTTTTAAGCTCTGTTGCTTATCTTCCATTAACTTTTCAATTAATTTTCCTAATGCATCTTCTTTTTGATGTACTTGTAAACTTTTTTCGTCCAATTCTTCGAGGTATTGGTCTCCAAACTGTAGGTTTCCATCTTCGTCTACATATGTTTTTTTTAGTTCTTCTGTCATGGTTAACCAGACTCTTCTAACCTGGTATCTTTTTTTCAAACTATTTTTTATTTTTCCAAAAGCACTAGTTTTCATTATCTCCTCGTGATAGCTGGCGGATCGTAGCATTTCTGGTATTGTAAACACTTTTCCATCACTTGTGACTATTTTTGTAATGCTAATAATATTTGATCTGCCATCGCATCCAGGTAATAGCGTAAATTCGAATTGAATTTTCTCCATTTTTGGTTTAAAACGAAATGTCGTTTTATAATATGTTGATAGGTTTAATTCCTTTTTATTAATTTCTAAATAAAACACTTGTGTTGCAAAGTTTTTTTTAACTAAGAAACGACATTTATGTTTATTAATATCACTTTGAATGGTTTTTTTCTAACAATCAAATAATAGAATAACAAAACAAATGACAATCGATGATTGCATTCTAATTGACATTATAGGATTCAAATTTAAAGGGAATATATTTCCTTTACATATATATATATATATATATATATATACATTCATGTAAAATTACCACTCATCGTAGTGTTTTTTGCCTATAGGTTGTCTACACCCAAAAATATATATATTCGCATCAAGCCCGCCGCCACCACATAGATTATTGCGCAATGCTTGTGACAAGCCACAAGCTTCCTCCGGAGACGGTCAAAATGCTTGCCACAAACAAAAAAAACTACGTGCTTGTGACAAGCCACTTGATAGTGTCGAATCGCCTTGAACCTTCGCGCTTGTCAAGCCGCTTGATCATGTCGAAAGCCCATTTTGTCAATAGTTTGCCACAGTTGGCAACACTAATAAAACGAAGACTAGAATCTCTTTAGGACTGGCCTGTTCGACGGACTGTCAGATGACTACGAGAAGATGAAAAATAGCCCACACATGATTTTTATTATGACTATAGAATAAATGAGCAAACATTATTTTCATTATTGATAATAAATTTGAAAGTTATTTTTAAATTCTTTGTTGTGATAAGGAAGTAATCTGAAATAAACCAGTGATTATAAAATAAATTGTAACAACGTCTGTGGCTTGCGTTAGGTATGAGCTATTATTAAGGGTCATTGCAAGTACGGGGAGCCAAGGAAGAGGAGTCGATTTTAAGGTTCCGCTGATGGTTCGCATTGTGGCATTAAGCTGAACGTCAACCATGGAAGTGTGGGCGCTTCTGGCCCATACTGGAGCACAGTATTCAGCTGCTGAGAAAACCAGGGCAATGGATGCCGTTCTGAGCGTGTTGGCGTCGCATCCCCAGCTAGTACCAGCCAGCTTATTGACTAAGTTTAGTCTTGTCCTGGTTTTTTTGCCCACTGTTTCCATGTGTTTCCGGTAATTCAAGCTCCTGTCCAAAGTTACTCCAAGATAGCGGGGATGGGGGTCATGGTAAATATTTTTTCCATCAAACTGAACACAGAGTTTTGCGTTTGCCTGTGAATTACTGAGATGGAAAGCTGTCACAACTGTTTTCGACCCATTCGGCTTTAGTCGCCAATTGAGGAAAAATTCTTCCATAGCCTTGAGGTCAGAATTAAGGATCTCTTCTGCTGCATTGAGGGTTTTGGCTTGGACTGTGATGGCGAAGTCATCTGCGTAAGCAAATTTTCTGCCTTCAGTGTGAGGAAGATCTCGTGTATAGATGTTGAAGAGCGATGGGGCCAGTACTGAGCCTTGGGCAAGGCCATTATTCAGGTGCATTTTTTTGCTTTTTAGCCCTCCTAGAAAAACCCTGAAAGTACGGCCAGTTAGTAGTTGCTCAATAAGTCGTACTGTGTTGCCATCCTCTATGGTGTCGTAGAGCTTGACAAGGAGGCCTTTGTGCCACACCGTGTCGTAAGCCGCAGAGAGATCAATGAACGCTGCCGCAGTCTTAAGCCGTTTCTGGAATCCAGATTCGATGTGTGTTGTCAGAGCTAGCACCTGGTCACAGCAGTTACGGCCTGGTCTGAAGCCAGCTTGCTCTTGTGGAACCACTTTCTCCAGAATTGGGGTAAGTCTGCGGAGCACCACTCGCTCTAGGAGTTTGTACATGGTACTTAAAAGCGAGATGGGCCGATAGCTGTTTGGATCTTCTGTTGGCTTGTTGGGTTTGAGGATCGCAATAACTTTAGTTTTTTTCCAGATATTTGGAATTACTCCAGTTTTAAAAATTTCAGTAAACAGTTTTGCGATCCATAACTTTGTCCGTGGCCCAGCATGTTTCAGAAAGTCTGGAAGAACTCCGTCGCATCCAGCTGCTTTCCCAGCTTTTGTTGCAGTGAGGGCGATGTCTACATCATCAGCTGTAACGGCGACCACATCGTTAGGGTTCACCGGCCATTTTAGCCGCGCCGCTTTCAGGGATTTTTTGATCTGGTGGCTTATATTAGACCTTGTTGTCGTTTTTGAACTGCGGAGTAGTTGGTGAGCAACAGCATTTGGGGACACTTTGGGGGTTGTCTTAATTGGCTGATTTGCAGGAATACACTGAGGGAATACAAGAAGGCGCTGCAAAAAAGCGAAATACCCTTGCACGATGATGTCGTTTCTCACCCGGCATGCCGCTTAAAGTCTCGAAAACCCTTCTGGACGGAAGGAGAAAGACTCCTTCGAACACCTCTAACCCCAGAAGATAGGTGGAAGCTTGAGTGGCAATCAGCCAACGTCAAAAACGCCCATCTCGTGCAAGACCCCACTGAGAGACAGCCTGGGTTCTCATTGCCTCGCAAACTCTGGACTGCCATCAATAGGATAAGGTGCTCCCATAGCCGTTGTGCTCATATGATGCATAGATGGGGCCTTAAAGAGTCGGCGACGTGTGAATGCGGTGCGGTGCAGACCACCGAACATGTGGTCAACGAATGCCCGCTCCATTCATTCCCCGGCGGGATTGATGAGGTCCACAGGGCAACGCCTGAGGCCCTAGACTGGCTCGCAGACCTAGATGTCCCCCTCTGACCCCCCACCATACGAAAGAAAAAAAAAAAGGGTCATTTATGATTAACTTGCATCGGTGTGGGACAGAACGTAGCGTCTCCTGTCAAGTATTTCATTACCAAACCATCTAATTTCCGTCTTTTGTGGATTGCGCCTGCGGGGCTGATGAGCTCTTGTCAAACGAATCGATGTTGATAACTTTTTTGGATTGGAAATTAAAGTGTAAACATTTAAAATGCGTATTTGGACATCGGAGCACACCTTCAAGTACGTTTACGTCAATTGGTTTATCATATAATGTGTTCTTTTGTGCGTGACAGTTACGTTAATTTCACCCTTCTCATTGCAGTCATCCTTGGGAGACTGTCGCTCAGGCAGCCTGGAGGAAATATCCCAACCCCATGAACCCCGCTGTAATAGGAACAGATGTTGTGGAACGAGATGTGCGTGATGGTGTATTGCACACTCATCGATTAGTCAGTTCTAAGTGGTACTTTCCCAGATGGGCCCAAGCTGTAAGTAGTTACATGATTTTTACTTGGGACTTGCGTCAGTATATCCCGATATAGCTAAGCTATCTATTCACTAATTCGCCAACTTACGCTAAGAGTATTTAGGTCTCCTAATGGCAGTATGAACTTTATATTTTATACTACGTACCTACTAATTACCATCTATTCTATCTGGTTTGAGAAATTAGTTTTGCTTCCCAATCTTCATGTCATTCTGTTTTGTACCTATATCATTACAGCTTATCACATCTCATTGTATTATTCCTGTACCTATTGCAAATATATTTTTTGCCTTTGTTACAATTACATACATTTTTCATAGTGATTATCTCTGAGGAAAAATTTTGATTCCGAGATTGTGCTATTTGCCAATTTGTGCTTGACAACAATTTGTATACTACTGTCACACTACAAAAGTGAATAAACCCTTCGGGCGTATTCTGCCACAAGGTCAGAAAATTTCCACTTTATAATTAAATGGAATATTTCTGAATGTTTCCGAAAACTAAAAACCGTGGTAAATAAGCAATTAGTCCACCTCACGGATAATACGGAATGTTCGTGTTGTCAATGTTTGATGCACGGATAATACGGAATATTCCTTTTTTAACTAATAGACAATGAAATATGACATTTGTTGGAAGTACCTATATTATAAAATAAATTCTCTAAAATAAACTCACATGTCATCATAATTTTTAAAAACATCCCATGTTTTGAATGGTTTGTTTGGCAAAGCAGGGTTTGTCTAGCGGATTTGTGTAATTATTCTAATGCATTTCTTTTTCATGCTCTACTGTTATAAATACAGGTACAAACTTTCTGTTGATTGATTGTCTATGAAATGTTGAAATAAAAATGATGAATAAACAATGGCGTTACCGCGTGAGTGAATTAATTTTAACAAAATTAAAATGTTAAATGCATATTTTTTGCATGTTTTTTGGTCTCCCCTGACATAAATACTCACTGTTCGTAATAATACAGCTAAATCTAACTGTTTGAATAAAAAATATTCCGTATTAACAAGTAAGCGGTTCAATGCATAAATAATTATGGAAGTTGATGAAATACGCTTTCAAACATTATTATTAGAACCCCAAGAACAATGTCAGATGTGTGATTTTGTAGTTTTGCAGTAGAGCTTATTAAAGTATCGTTTCTGCATTTTTACTGTTTTTGGGATCAAGAAATATAGTGTTGCATTGATCTTTGAGATTTCACCTCGTTTCATTAAAAATTCCGAAAATACAGACTAATCAACACAATAAGCCAATAAACATGTCAACAGAACGATTTTCAAATTTTGTCAGACCCAACATTGTTCTTCGGGACCGTCGAAATAATCATATAATTTTTGAAATATTAAAATTTTGAATGCATACATAAAAAAAGGCTCACCTTACGTTCTTTCTAACTAAAATTACTGAAAACCAAAAAAAGAAGAATAACTCACATATTTTAAGACAAATGTTTTATTAAACATTATTGTCACCTCACTTTTTCGTTGTTTCATAAAAAAATAATCCATAAAAACTTTATTATTTATGCATTAACCCCTCCGAATTTTCGAGAATATTCGTTTTTGGTGTCTTTAACAAAATGACATTTTACGAAAACTTTTAGTTATTACCGCTTCACAATTAAAGCTCTATAAATGAAACATTTCTGAACGTAGTCGAATAGTAAAAACTGTTTTAGAAAGGTTACAAAATAGGCTTTCAAATTATTATATTACAAATAAATATTAGCATTTGTAAATATTAAAATTTAGAACGCAAACATTAAAAATAGGTAAAAATGACTCACGTGATGTTTTTATGTGAAAACGGTACTAAAATCACAGATTATGTAAACAACAATACTTATTCTATTGTATATATGTGTAATAAACACTTTTGTTACCTCACTTTTTTTATCATTTCATATAAAAATATTTAATAAAAATTTAAAATGTGGAGCACGGTGGAGCTGCCGGTAGCAAATTTGCGCGGGTAAATATTTTTGTCAACTACATGACTGACAGCTGATTCCTGTTATGTATTTCCATAGAAAACTTGATAGGGATTTGCAGCTTGATCTACTATCGACCTTTTACGTTTTGTTTTAGGGATGTAACTAAACAATAACGGAGTTAGAACGATTTCTATGGAAACACAAGCGCTGACATATAAACACGCTTATCGTACTTGACTGCTGTCCTATTTTTAATGCTTATATCTGCTTACATTGCGGAGGGGTTAAACCGCTTACTCGTTAATACGGAATACTTTTTATCCAAACAGTTAGATTTAGCTTTATTATTACAAAAAGTGAGTATTTATGTCGGGGGAGATCAAAAAACATGCAAAAAATATGCATTTAACATTTAAATTTTTTTTTAATTAATTCAATTGCGCGGTAACGCCATGTTTATTCATCGTTTTTATTTCACAGACATTTCATCAATGCTGCCAATCATAGAAAAAATATTTTTGCGTAAAACAAAGTGAATGCATCATTGACAAGTTTGTACCTGTATTTATAATAGTAGAACGTGGAAAGAAATGAATTAAAATAATTACACAAACCCGCTAGACAAACCCTGCTTTGCCAACAAACCATTCAAAACCTGGGATGTTTTTTAAAAGTATGATGAAATGCGAATTTATTTTAGAGAATTTATTTTATAAGATTGGTACTTCCGACAAATGTCATATTTGATTGTCTATTAGTTAAAAAAGGAACATTCCGTATTATCTGTGCATCAAACTTCGACAACACGAACGTTCCGTGTCAAGTCAAAATGAAGTTCAAAATTTCAATTTCAACAATAACACCTAAATTAAAAAGGTAAAGAAACAATAAATATATATGGGTTATCGTATCCTATAACTTTGTCAAAACTAAATGATCACACGGATGGCATTTCTAAGGTGTCACTTACACTATAAAATACAATCATATTTTAATGAAAACGGTCACTTAAATGGAATGAAAACAATAATGTTGTGATCAAAACGGTTTCTTTCATATTTATTTCATAATTATTTGATAGTCACTTTAATATTGCATGAGAAAGATTCGCTCTAATGTAATCGCTTATAAATCATTGTTTTGTTTCATTTTTTATTTTTTACACATATTTAAAAAAAAAAAAAACCTAAGGACATATATTTTTTTAAATTTTATCTATTGTTGAAAATGGTATGAACTAATGATATAATGAATGAGAACATTTTGTCTGATCTCTCAACACTTTGTTATTAATTCATATATTTTTATCACTTATTATTTTCTCTGTTTATCATTTTATTTTTAAATTTTATTATTTTGCTTTTACTTAACTGTTTTGCATGACCGATATTTGCGTGTGTTATTTTTATTAAATTGTGAAATTATTAACCCCGATACAGGCGAACCCTAGTGGGGTTAATAATTACATGCTAAAAATATATGTACATAAATTGTGAAGAAGCAATAAATAAATAAATCCGTGAGGTGGAACTAACTGCATATTTACCAAAACTTTAAAAAGTTTGATAAATTTTTCTCAAATTGCTGTAAGATAGTTTGGTTTTTTAGAGGTGCACATTTTAATTTTTCTATGGTTGACTTCTAGATTCGAATATAAAGTGTGGTGTTTTCTCTTTCTAACACCGTTTTGATCATGTTTCTCACCATGAAGAAAGGGAGATACAACGGTTTCTATGAGACAAATGTGAATTTTTCCCAAAAGTGAACAAATTAGCCTGAGGGGTTAATGCATAAAATTATTATCTAAATACATGTGTCATGAAGATATAGAGGTTAATTAATTTGCCAAAAATTTCACGTACTTATAATTTAACGGAATTAGTTAAGGTAAACTTTTAGAACAGCTGAAAAATTCACCTTGATTCAACTTAATTATTATTAAAAAAGACAACTGTTTTCATCGGGCGGGAATGGAAAACACTGCATTTAAAATTACAATAGGCCACTTGCATCACATTTAAAAAAAAAAAATCCGGTTTAGACAAATATTCTAAGACATTCTGTATTTTTTTTTTTATCGTATTTTTGAAACCCTGGGGATTTTTTGAAAATTTCAATCCGAAAAATCAGACCATTTTTTATAAACCGGAAAGACGGGACATAATTTTATAAGTGCGAAAAAACGATAATTACATAACCGAAAATCATTTTTAAAAAAAGAACGTTTTCCACACGAATGGCACAGGAGAATAACGAGGCATACCAAAAATATTACATCTCATAAATATTTTTTTCCTTGATCCATCTTATTGATCATAAATCATTATAATTTACAATGTATATATTACTAAATCCAATGTAATATACTTGTACTTGTAAATTATAATAATAATAAGAATATTATAAAATTTGATTTTGTTAAAATCAGCACCATAACCATTATACCTCTAAAACACGGACCAACTTCTAAAATGTACGGGATTCTCTTCAGAACATCTGTCAAAAAGTCACACCAAAATAAGTTCGCAGAGAACAAACAATAAATCCAGTGAACGAATTCAAAAATTCGCCTGAAATCAAAGTGATGCCATAATAAAAAAATAAATTAGTGTGGAATTTTACAAAATTAATAGGAACATTTTCGGAGACGGGACATTTTCATGTAGTGACGTCACGAGCGTAAATAATGGATTTATTTATTTACAAATAAAAAAAACTGTCCATTTCTAAAAAAATTACTAACATTTTCGTAATCTTAATAAAAAGATCTATACACACGATTTTTTCCAAGTCATTATGAATTCAATGCAAGTGGCCTATTACGTAAAAGATAACAAATACATAGTTATCTTTTATAATAATTAAGTTGATACAAAGTGTTTTTCAAAAAAATATTTGTATTGAGCGTGGTCAGCTGCTGTAAAAGTTTACCTTAGTTAATAGAGTTGTTGACATTCCCTTCCTGCTTCATCAATTTGCGGAAATGAACTCGATCTAATTAGATCTAACTAGATCAAATCTGTCAAGGGCAGTTTCGAATACACAAATTAGTAGTTGTCCATTCACAAGGTTGATGCTCGTGAGGGGGTTACAGCTATTGACATTCATTTCTTGCTTACTTCTAATCCATATTCTTTGGGGTTGTCAGCTCGGTGGGTAGGGCACTTGACTAGGAGCTGGGTGGATTGAGTTGATGCTCCCGGCCACTGACGACTTACTCCCTCTTCATAGCAAGTTATGCTTATTGAAAAGGTCCGCATTTAGAGTTTACGTATTACTTATTAAGGTTGAGTGCAAACTTTTATCAGTCATTTAGCACTCAAAAATAAATGCCTAAAGTGTCCGGCGAAGAAAATTCTTAAACTGTTTAATTCTATGTCCTCATTGTCTGTAATAAGGGTAGTTTGAAAACCGGCAAAGTAATTTTCAAATGTTTTATGGTTTGTATTTCATATACAATTTAAAAAATTAAGGAATCAATTTAAAATTACCCCTTTAAAATTTTGCAGGTAAATCAATTGTAATTGCTTGCATTACAAATTTACATTGCCCATATTTATAATAATTCCCACCTGAATTTTACAAATACATCGTTTGTAGTATTGCTTGAACTACAAATAGGCTTTAATTGCCATTTGTGAGTGCTGACCCTTAACCATCCCTTTAAGCCGGAGCCCTGCAATAGCAGTGTTGAAGAATCATGCCTACGCACGATGTGAAGTACTGCAATTGTAGTGTCGACCTTATATATTCATTTTGTCTTCGGATATTACCTCCACTAGGTTAGCTAAAGATAAAATTAAAAATGTCACTTTGTCAACTATGGTATTGTCTACATGTTGACTTTAACAAAAAAATCTTTTTATTTATTGAAACTTCTTGCCATCCCCTACGAGTTAAGGTACGATTCCGAGGTCGGTGTCAGACTGCTAACCGCAGCGGCAGACTTACTACAATTCATGATAATAATTATTATAACATTTACTATTAAGTCTGCGCTGCAGTTTGCAGTCTGCCACCAACCTTTAGAGTATAGTACACACCAAACTTTAATGCCGGCCTAAATTGATACGATTCATTCTCACGCATTTACTGACTGCAATGAACGTAAGCGAAAGAGAAAGATGCATAAATAAATACGTGCGAAAGGCGTGGGCGGGGAGGCATGCCTTTTTCTGACCTTAAATTCGCCTATTGCAATGATTTTTGTATCAACTACAGGTCGGTGTTAAAGGTTGGTGTGTTTTAGGATGTTTTTTAAACATGTTTTGATTGAAAAAATAAATTTCGAACTCTTAATTTTTTTAACATAATATCGACGGTCCCGAAGAATAAGGTTCAAAAAATTGAAAAACGTTCTGTTGGCTTATTTATTGGCTTATTTCGTTGATTTAAAAGTCTGTAATTTTGGAATTTTTAATGAAATGAGATGAAACATCAAAGATCAAAATAACACTACATTTCTTGATTCCAAAAACAGTAAAAATGCAGAAACGTTACTTTAAAAGGCTCTACCGCCAAACTACAAAATCGCACATCCGACATTGTTCTTCAGGACCGTCGATATGTTACATTAAAGTAGATGAGATGAGATGAAACATTGAAGTAGATGACCTACTAAAGTTTTTTGTTGTTGGCTCAAATATACATAACTTCTCTTATTTAAAGAGCGTCAATTATTTAGAAATTGAAATGATTAGGTAGGTACTTGAACCCGTGTGGCATATCAGGGAATAAAAATAACTACACGTTTCACTGGGCTTCTGATAAGCCAACTAATGTTGGACACCTGCCACAAAAATCACAAGGGAAGACTTCCTAAAATTCTTGCAGTCAGAATTTGGCAGTGCTTCAATGCTTTTTCGCTTTCTCACGCAATTTAAATGTGCCCGTGAATTGTTAACCTTCAACGTAACAGTTCTTTAATGCTTTCGCAAGAATGTAGTAAAGATTACATCATTGTTTACTGATTTTTGTAAACTTATTTATTTTTTACTATTTTACAACCTTTTATTGAAAAATAAAATGTTAATAAATAGTTTGCTGATTCTTTAATAATGTCGATTTGGTAATTACATACTGTGATAGACGCACTAATGTGATGGATGGGCAAAGGTGATGTCTTCACTCTGGTACAGTATAGTATATACATATTGAGGTGGTCGACTGCCCCCTTTGGTAGGATACTAGCGGTCTGATGGATAGAGTTTTATTTTCCTAACTTGCTAAGCTTAGCTTAACCAAAAGGGTTTTACTATAAATCTTAGGGTTTATAAGTTCCTTTAAAAATAAATATAGATACATGGAACAACAGCTGCGTGTGACTCTATCTTTAATGATCAAATTTTCTTTTTAAATTAATGCACCCAAGTATGCATTTAGCGCAGGGGATGCAATGCATCATATTATATTTGCATATGTAAATCAAAGTGATACAACTAAACATGTTAACACACTGTTTTATATCACTATCAAAAACTTATTTTATTTTTTGGCACATCAGGTTTTTTCTAGTCCATTCTGCCAATGATGTAAACATTTTGCATTATCTAATATGCAACATGCTTTGATACATACATAGTAGAATTTTAAAAAGTGATTCCTCGTTGATTAAGTTTGCAGTGATTTTTACTATTTGTAACTGTTGTTGTTTGTAGTTGTTTTTACGCACCAGATTTAAATGTCCGGGTTTAATTTTCCCCACAGGAAAAACTAAACCCTTTCACACACTTCCCAAATGATCATCTGGTCAATCCATGTTATGCAATTGCACTATATAAGTATTATAATTACAAAACAATACAAGAACAACATGTCAACCTACCAGAGACCAGATGGGAAAATAATTCACCAACTCCAGATATTTTCATATCAGAGGGTTCGGCTCTGTGGAATTCCTAATTGAACCTATAAATTATTACAAGCAATAATTGTCAGCCTGAAACACTCATTTTCATTGAAAAATCTCCCGAGAAAAGATACTTGCCCCCAACGGGACTTGAACCCGTGTCCTTCCGATTGCCGGTCGAATGCTCTGACCACTGAGCTATGGGGGCTTATCAAATACCCGCCAAATAATTCAATATATACTAGTGTTTCATTCAACAATTACTGCTTGTTATATTTTATTTTTTTTTATTTTTTTTTTTTTTGATTTTTTTTTATTTTTTTTTTTTTGATTTTTCAATGTAAATGAGTGTTTCAGGCTGACAATTATTGCTTGTAATAATTGTTACCCTTTGTGCTATGCATAAAAATCTTGTCTAAACGTTAGTTTATAAAATTGAACCTATAAATCCTACTGATATAAATATTTAAAAAATCTTTTGTAATCCTACATGTATTTAAAATTACCGATTTTTGTATTTTTATTACCATAATGAATTACTATTTGTAGCTTTACCATAATTGTTTTTACTATTCGTAACCGTTACCACAATGTTTGTCTTTTATTACTGTAATGACGACTATTGTTTATAGTCGTTACCTTTTTAATGACTGTTACCGTTTGTACTAGTTACCTTAATGATTGTTACTGTTTGCAGTCAGTATCATAATGATTGCTGTTATTTCTAGCCATCACCATAATGTCTGCTACTATTAGTTGTTGTTACTCTAATGATTGTTACTATCTGATAGCTGTTACTATTATGATTTTTTCTTTTACCATAATGATCCTTACTGCATATTTACAGTTGTTACCATTAAGATTGCTACTACATATTTGCAGCCATTAAAATAATGTCTGTTAGTGTTTATAGTTGTTACCATAATGAATGAAAACTATTAGTTGTTACCATAACAATGGTTTGTTTGTATTTCCAGCTGATTGGTTCGGCCAAGGTGTGCTATGCCAGCGAGAGGTCCGTGGTGAACCCTTTCATCAGGGAGATGACCCTGAAGACCATCAACCTGACCTTCTGCCACTACATCGCTGTAGACGAGACCGTCCGCTATACCCCTCATCCGACCGACTCCTCCAAAACACTTCTCCATCAGGAGGCTGTTGTCACTGTCCAAGTGAGTTGTCATCTTACCTTCAAAATTCAATTATTATTTTAATCCCCTCATTATAGAGTCCAGCTCATGTATATGTACTAAATTCTATTTTTTCACGGGGAAATACCTTCCCCAGAATATCATGTAAAATCACAGTATGTACATAATTTATAGGAAAATGGGAGATAGGTTCAAATGAAATAAAGCCGCAGATATACATGCTAGTAAATCGCTCAAAGGCATGCCAGTAGCGGTCTTCAGTGTGCCAGTGGGGTGTGTATCGTGTCGCTGCTAATAACTCGCATGCTGATCGCTCGTATGCCATTCAATCACACGGTGTTTGATTTTACTTGTGCCAGTGGCATGCGGTATGAGGTTTGGGGAGTGGTGGGGCAGCATGTAGGCACTTTAGAGGCACTGTTGAAAACTAGCTACATACATTCCAGGAGAAATCCTGAATGTATAGCTAAGCTGTGAGTTTTTTATCAATAGAATCAATGATAAATAAACAAAATGCATAAAAATCTATTGATGAATAAATGTTCTTATTATTATTATGTCTGAACGCACTCTGCCGGTAGCTAGCAGAGTGAACATGTGCTTTTTTGTTGCGTTTTTGCTAGTTGATATTTTTTTGATAAAAATGGCTCAGTGGAGCGATGAAATGTCTCTGAAATATTGTGGCTACCAGTGCTTGTGGAATACAGGTGTGCCGCTTTAAAAAAAATTGGAGATCATTTCTTATTTTTTCGGGACCTCCATCTCAGCCAGCTATAATGCGCATGAAACTAGAGTTATTAGTATCTAGCGTGTGTATACCAACTTACAAGCACGCGAGTAGTTAGCATGGCAGCTACTCGCCTAAAGCATGCTTTTTCACTGGCATTTGTATCCATGGCTTTACTCTTTATTCTTAAACTATTATTGGGTTATGTATGCAAGGGGGGTGAGTAAAATCTTGGATTCTAATAAGAACGGCTATATTACTATTACGCTTTGTCGACTGTGTTATATCAAAATCATGTAAAAATATAATTGACTGTACTGTTGGGGGTATGGGAGAGTAAAGAATGGATAGAGGTTGGTGAATCGCATACCGCTTGCAAAATTCAAAGAAAAAGAAGTTATTTATTACATTAAATTACTAAGAATAAGCGATATTCTTTTCCTGGTTACTTTCACAAAGAGACTATTTCAAAATGAGTCGCCTAGAATATTGCAGCAGCAATTGCAAAAAAGCAGTTGCAATTTACGATACACAATTTATTTTGCACAAGCCCAAGCAAACATTATTAACACATTGTTCGCTGCAAAGAGATGCTTAAATGCATATTTTTCATACTGTTGGTAAAGAGCGGAGACGCTTAAAAGACGCGTAAAAATCATTTACGAAAAATTCCCAAAGTTTCATAAATTTATTTCAAAATGCGATTCGAAACTTTGGTTTCTTAAAGGTGTACATTTTAATTCTTTTGTGGTTAGTTTTTGTATATAAATTTTCTTTCTAACACCGTTTATATCATATTTTTCACTATGATAGTAAGGGAGGTAAAACCTTTTCTATGAGTTGACCCCAAAAGGGGTCAAATAGACTCGACAGGTTTTAAAAGAGTTTTTTGTATTTACGTATTATTGTTAGACGGCGGGTAAAGCAGAGACACAATGTTATTTAGTGAAGTAAAAATTAGGTGTGAACTCTGGTGAGACGTGTGCTAGGTACCGTGTAATTGTTAGAATAGAGAACTCCAGTCCAATTTTTTTATTTTTTTTAATGAATCAAGACCTTCAAACTTAAATAACTGCATTTTTATTTTTATTTTTATAGTTAGTTTTAATAGTTAAAATAATTGTCAAAGTTTTAATTTTTAAAGACTCCCAGAAACGCACCGTATCTATGGTGGTCTTTACCCACCGTCCCCACCGTTAGTTTTTTACTTTTTAAGTTGTCATTTTGAATCAGTGATGTCATGTCGAGGGAAATTTCCCTAGATCTAGGGGAGAAAAATATTTTTTAGGGATAAGGGAAATCAGGACAAAATCTAGGGAAATTTCGAACTCTGGCAAAAATTTTGGTAATTATCGGTTCGGACTGGCCACGCTTATTACGAATAATTTTTAGAAAAAAACTTTAGATTCGCCTTAATTACTATAAAAGGAAACTTTTTGGCTTTGGGGCGGCGGAAAATAATTCATTTTAATTTTCAATTGCATAAAACCAAAATTCACTTCGCGAACCGACACAGCGAAAATCCGCGGCCGTAGCTGTCACTTGCTGTCACTGTTATGGACTGTAGCTGACTTCGTGGGATACCTACATGAAATACCGCGAATCACAAACCATGTTACACAAACCTAGCGTAGCCGCTAAGCCACTAGAAAACTGGGATGTTTTTCTTGCCTTGACGCGAGTAGGCGTTATAAAGGGCCACTTTCTTTTGTATCACAAACCATGTTACACAAACAAGCCCGCTAGACAAATTTCATAATTACGCGCCTTATCCCACGAAGTCGGCTACAGTCGTATTAGCTCTTGTTAATTTATCAAGGATACCAACATCACAGTGACATGTACGGCCGCGGATTTTCGCTGTGTCAGTCGCGAAGCGAATTTTGGTTTTATGCAATTGAAAATTAAAATGCATTATTTTCCGCCGCCCCAAAGCCAAAAAGTTTCCTTTTATAGTAATTAAGGCGAATCTAAAGTTTTTTTCTAAAAAATATTCGTAATAAGCGTGGCCAGTCCGAACCGATATTTACCAAAATTTTATTACATATGACAGTATTACTGGTATTATTTATATATATACGTATATATATTTTTTGGAATTCCTATGAATCTTAATTATTTTTCATGTACTTACATGCCATGTTATTTTTAACACTGACAACTCAAAATGAAATTAGGGAACGTACCCATACTACGTGACACGTTCGGGGGGGGGGGGGGGGGGGGGGGGGGGTCTTCAAAATACCACGCTTGGTACAAATGAGCGGCGGGTTGCTTATGATTTTTATTTTGCAAAGTGTTTTTTTTTTAATTTGGAATTCAGTTTCTAATTCACTGGTGAGTGTATTCGTACTTTTAAATTATTACTTCACGTAGCAAAGAGTGTTTTATTTGGAAAATCACGGTATTATTAGTATATTTACCAAGTTCCGATATCTTTCCAATTAATTATCATATTAATTAACATATAACAGGATTAGTGTTACACAATCAGGTGGCTACGTAGGTAATTGCGTAAATGTGAAATTCTAGGGAAATTTCACTTCTAACTGTTGGCAACACTGTGAAGAATCCAGAATAATCATGGCGGATAATGACTTTTAGGTGTGAGGTGTGTTTTTTATTCAAGATTAACTGCTTTTAATATAGAAAAACATTGGTAAAATGTCCACATTTCACCGCTTCTGTTATTGTATTTAATCAAAGTGCAATATAAAAACAATAAATCATCTCTTTCATTGCAAATACATGTGACATCGTGTTTTGTGTCAGGTGTTACTTTGTAGGTACATTGTTTTATGTATAATACATACAGAAACACTGGTATTTATAATACACTGATCATGACGAGTGTGTAACAACTTGTATAAAAAGCCCTATACTAAAAACAATTTGAAAATACATAAAAACAAACGTCAAAATATGACATGACTTTAACCTCAAATAGACAACATTTATTGCAGATTGTCCGCAAATATAGCCCTTTTCGTAAATTGTTGAGGGCCTAAATTATGTTTCAATAAACACAATAACTATTATTTATCTAAATCTCTATAAACAGTATGAAAATAAACCAAAAACACGAAATGTTGAATTGCATAGGTACGCGTGCACTTCAAGTCATTTCAAATGTCAATACAATACAATACACAGGTGACAGGTTAACTGTGACGTCACGGTTAACCATTTCAGTAATGCCAACTTAACGCTGTGTTTTCCGAAGAGGTTTAAAAATGCACTTTTTAATAATTTATTAAAAACTCTGCATTTAATATTATGAAATAAAACTTATATATTCAGAATCAGCGTTTCTTGGTCTATATGAACATATTTTTTTAAAGCCATAATATTTTTCACTGGAGTTCCTTATTATTGTAATTGTTAGAGTTATTACAGCGCATGTCTGAACTGCACTTGAAATAGAAGTAACATTTTGTTTTTGTCTTTACATTTCTTCAGTGTTGTAGCGATATTAGTTTTTTTTTTTATAGTTTTTTATTATTTTTTTTTTATTTATTAACTAACACATATAACATATAATTAACCAATATATAAAATATATAATACTAGTGGTAACAATACTTCCCTAATAGAGAAATTCTCGTGTTTAGAGAGGGAAAGTTATACCTCACAAGAGTCTCAGCTGTTCCCGTCTGGAGCCAGTGAGACTATGGCATCCCCAATTGGGATATGTTGTGAGGCTGAAGGTAGTGGGGAGGGGAAGGTGGGGAAGTACCTGGCTATTCAGATCTGGTCACCAAGCAGCCACCTCTGGTCTGGAGCTTCAAAATACCTGAAAAATACCCTCGACTCTGTGCAGAAACGGGCGGTCCGTTTGATAGATTCTCCCATCTTAACAGACGGATTGCAATCTTTAGAGCACAGGCGTCGGGTGGGAATGCTATCCTTGTTCTACCGGTATTACAATGGAAGATGCTCCGAGGAACTAGCATCATTGATCCTTTCGGCACCGGTGCATAGTCGGGAAACACGCCAAACGCGTGCCCAACATTTGTACACAGTTGACATTTGTCACATGAGAACGGGTCGTTTCTTCGACTCGTTCTTGTGTTCAACAGCTCGGCTGTGGAATGATTTGCCGGCCTCTGTGTTTCCTCCTTCCTACAACATGGGTCTCTTCAAGACCAATGTTCATTCCTTCCTCTCCTCAAAAAGACCCTCCACACAGCATCCCAGATGACATAGGCCCTGAGGGAAATTATTTTCCTCAGGGCCTCCTGTGTGGAGTTAATGTGAAAAAAAAAAAAAAAAAAAAAACACGGCTAATGCCATTTCAAGCAATGTTTCAATTCCGATTGGTGGTCTTACACCAGGGCGATACTAATAGTGTCTTCCACCCTGGAACGTGCTGCAAATATACTATACATTATTCAAATGAATAAATTGTGAAATAACACAATTTATCATTAATTAATATTAATCGTTGGTTCAAGATATTCTCCATTTTCATTTCTACCTCCATTCCGCCGTTACAAATTACTAATTTCGTACAAAATGCAAATCACTGTATGATACATTAATTGATCTTTATTAATTGTATGTGAAAAGTTATTTATTGCATATTGTTTTCTTAATAAACAGAACACCGTAAACATCTGGTATCTGAAAAAAATCATCAAAATTATATCATCCATGAGGACTTTCTATGGGTTTTTTTTAATAATTGCCTAATATAAACTAGCATTGCTTGACCTAGAACTTTTGTTTTAAATTAGTAATGACCATAATCGAATGCTTTGCAAAATATTTTGAATATATTTTCCTTTTGATGGCAACAGATTTTTTTTAACTACGAGAGCGGGAATAAGTCCGTTACTTTTGGAAAAATTTTTTTTTTTTATTAGTCTCCTTTGAGCTCTATATGCTTTGTCCAACGTTTCTCCAAATTTTTTTTCCCTTCCAAAAAATAAGATTAGTCGAGGTCACCAAAATAGGTATTTGTTTGTGAGATGACTTCATCGTTGGAGTCAAATCTCTTTCCGCCGAGCCATTTCTTCAGGTTTGGAAACCAGAAATAGTCACTCGGGGCTAAATCCAGAGAATAGTGTGGATGAAGGAGCAATTCCTAGCCTAATTCATGGATTTTTGCCATGGAAACTGCACATGTGTGCACCCTTGCATTGTCCTGGTGGAAAAGAACTTTTTTCTTTGCCAAATGCGGTGGTTTTTTTTTTTTTTGAAATCCTCATTAAATCAACCCAATAAGTTGGCATAATATTCGTCATTGATTATTTTACCCCTTTGAAGGTAGGCAATGTGGATTGTTCCGCGTGCATCCCAAAAAACGGTTGCCATGACTTTATTGGCTGACAAACCCACCTTGGCCTTCTTTGGCGCCGATTCACCCCGAGAAACCCACTGTTTTGACTGCTGTTTGGTCTCTGGTGTGTTGTGGTGGATCCACGTTTCGTCCACGGTTACGAAACGGCGCAAAAACTCGTCCATATTGCGGTTAAACAACGCCAAAAACTCCTGCGACGTTGTCACACGATTGCATTTGTGATCGATTGTGAGCAAAAGCGGCACCCATCTTGCGGAAAGCTTTTTCACACCCAAGTGATCATTCATAATTGAAACCACTGAGCCATGTGATGTGCCTATGGCTTCCACAATCTCTCGCACTTACAATCTCCGATCGGCCAACACCATTTCGTGAATTTTTTCAATTGTTTTGGGTGTAGAGACCTTAACTGGGCGCCAGAACGTTTGGCATCTTCCGTGCTTGTACGGTCACAACGAAATCAGGAAACCACTTTTTAAGCATTGAAGTTGACGGTGCAGAGTTCCCATAGCATTTATCAAGGTTAGCCTTGGTTTTAGTATTGGTTTTTTTCCGCAAAACATAATGCTTAAAATGAGCACACGAAATTCACTTTTTTCCAATCTCTTTTCAAATTACGCGGTAGTCTGCTATCAATGGCTGTCAAACACAAACTAAATGACGCAGCTTGTTCAAATTTTGACAGGAGTCTACTGACAGATGCCTGTTGACAGGAGCGGTGTTGCCATTTCAGTTAAGAGTCAGGAAATTCAAAAAGTCAGACTTATTGACCCGCCCTCGTACCTTAAGATAAAACGAAAATTGAGTTATTTTCAGGTAAAAGAAAACCCATTATTTTAATTGTTTTAGACATTTTTTGTAGTTTTTGCTGTATAAAAAAAAACAACAGGAAAGATCTCATGTGTTCGAGTAATTAAATCCAAATATTGTTCAGCTTGGAATGATTTATTGTGTCTGCCTTAAATTATTGTTTTACAATTTGTGACTATCAAATTTGTGATTTGAATACTAAAAATAGCTCGACAAGTCAGCAATAATTTTCATATTTTTGACAGTAAAAAGTCATAATCAATCATCGATGGACTATGTACAAAGCTGTTATTTCAGATTTCAGAAATTTGTGTTGAATTTTATAAATTACCTCTGAATTAAAATAATAGGATGACCACAATGAAAAATTATTTTCACAGCGAATTTTTGAGCTTCAGTCATGAAATCAGCAAAAAGGCAGCTACATTTTCTCAAAAGTCATATTCTGAGTTATGGGGCATTCCATTGGTATCTATCTACCTAACATATTAAAAGTAGGCTCATTTAGATTAATAATTTATGTTACCTATTTTTAAATGCAATTTTTTATAACATAAAACCTAATCCATTATTAACCCATCCCATCTGAAGTTATTTTGATTGAAACTGATCACAGCAGCAACTGAATTAATTTTTGTACAAACTTGTCCTGAATTTATTAAAGTAGTGAAAATGCCATAATATTTTTTGTTTTTGTATTTATTTAATATACAGTAGAATCCGGATATAATGACCCTCAAGGGACCGGAGATACTTAGTCGTACTAACCGGATGACACACAAAACGGCCGGATAATTTAAGCTTGTTTTTATTATGATACATTTTAATGTTATTGTAATTATTGTTACGAAATATGTAATAGTATAGATGGATAATTTGCTTTTTAGGTAAATAAAATATTTAATACAAATTATAACTTTAACCCCTCCGAATTTTCCTCTAACAAAATGACATTTTACAAAAACTTTTTGTTATTACCGCTTCACAATTAAAGCTCTATAAATGAAACATTTCTGAACGTAGTTGAATAGTAAAAACTGTTTTAGGAAGGTTACAAAATAGGCTTTCAAATTATTATATTACAAATAAATATAAGCATTTGTAAATATTAAAATTTAGAACGCAAACATTAAAAATACGTAAAAATGACTAACGTGATGTTTTTATGTGAAAACGGTACTAAAATCACAGTAATCACAGATTATGTAAACAACAATACTTGTTCTATTGTATATATGTGTAATAAACACTTTTGTCACCTCACTTTTTTATCATTTCATCTAAAAATATTTAATAAAAATTTTAAATGTGGAGTGCGGTGGAGCAAATTTGCCCGGGTAAATATTTTTGTCAACTACACGACTGACAGCTAATTCCTGTTATGTATTTCCATAGACAACTTGATAGGGATGTGCAGCTTGATCTACTATCGACCTTTTACTTTTTGTTTTAGGGTTGTAACTAAAACAATAACGGAGTTAGAACGATTTCTATGGAATCACACGCGCTGACGTATAAACACGCTTATTGTACTTGACTGCTGTCGTATTTTTAACGCTTATATCTACTTACGTTGCGGAGGGGTTAATGGTACTTAAACACTCCACACAACAAACATACATAATGTACTTTAATCCAAAAAGAAACAATGTACCTACATTCTATGCAAGTAATTATGTAGTTGCTAATCTAGAGAAGTCTGTAATTTGAGTTTTTTTTTGGCCAATTTTTTTTCTATAGTAAGAACTTCGCATAGCATTGTGAATACGCGACAGTTTTACATGATAGTTTTACACTAACAATGCCTGATCTATTTGTTCTTGAGTTGATGTCCTGACACGTTTACATTTCAAAACATTGGCATTAAACAGGGATTCTATTTTATTTTTCTTTATGGTGGGTATTGTAGAATGAGACACGCCGAACTCCTTCGCGAGGGTTACATTTGATTCACCGGCTTCTAAACGGTGTAATACAGCACTTTTTCTTCAATTGAAATTGACGGTCTTATTGCTTAGAATTATGTAAAACTGTTTTTAAAACAGACTGACATACATGTTATTATACTTACTGCTTTTTGCTTTAA